>CM042692.1:161906371-162529555 GCA_023614405.1 Avena insularis | reverse complement strand
TTGCTCACCTTTTAGAACCTTTGGATAGATGGGGCACCAGCTTCAATGGTGGCTCGCGCAGGGGAAGAAGATATAGCCAGACCTTTAGCCCTGGTTCGTGTCTAGAACCGGGGCTAAAGGTCCAACTTTAGCCCCGGGTCGTATAACAAACTGGGACTAAAGGGTCTGGCGTCCGACCTGGCCTGCCTGAAACCCTTTAGCCCTGGTTTGTTACACGACCCGGGGCTAAAGGTTCCGTTTGAACCGGGGCTAGTGCCTGCCACCCCCTGGGGCCAGTTCTAGCCGTTGGACCAGGGCATTAGTCCCGGTTTGTAGCAAAACCGGGGCTAATCCCCCTGGACCAAAGGTCTATTTTCTACTAGTGAATAAATAGGTCTTGGCAGCTTTAGGGGTTTAGGGGCGTAGGGTAAAATTTTATTGTTATCATACGCAAAACCCCTATAGTTTATACTTATATCAACTTTGCTTTGATTATTTTGAGTTAACTAAGCTTGTATAGTACTCTTGGTATTTATCCAATTTTGATAAGCCTTTCAAATGGAAGAAGTGCTAGATGCATATGACTACAATCGTAAGTGAATTCTTCTTCTCGTTATTTTAGTTTAAACACCGAGTTCCTTATGGCTTCTTTTGTTTCTTGCTCAAGGACGATCAAGGTTTGAGATTTGGGGAAGTTGATGGCTGTGAAAATAGCCATATTTGTCCATGTTTAAATCGCATTTTAAGTCAAGAAATTGACCAAGAATCTCTCTAGCCTTGCTACTAATGACTAATTATTGAAAAGATGTGCAATCCTTGGTTTTAATTTGTGTTGGGAAATAAGGGAGGTGTGGTCTTTGTTTAGGGATCCACTTGGGAGTAACAGCAACACCACCGTTCGTAATGCTTTTATCTGTATTTTAATTAATAATTGTTATAGCTCGGTGCATCGTGGTATAATGGTAGGGTAAAAATACTATTATGGACTGTTTGATTCACTCTCTATAGCCGTTGACCATAGGTCGTAGCCTATGCAGATTTTCATAAACATTGTTTCAAATGTTGCTTTTATTCTCAAAAACTATGTTCGCCATCCTTCATAGGTTTACCAGAACTTCATGTAGTTCCTTTCCTGTCACATTCGTGTCTCCTTCCCGGAACAAGGAGTAACATGTTACAGTTCTTACACTCTTTAGTGGTGCGTTACTTTACCCATACGAGATCAAATCCTTGTTGCACAACCGGGCGAATCTTCCCTGTCCACACTTCCTTAGGTGTGGGGCCCAGTAGATGATCCAAGCCATTCGCTGCCCTTCTCCACGACCCCACATTGCCCCTGGTGTACTCCATGCCCACCTTTTGTATTACAACAATGAAACGTACATACCATTATAGATGCCAAAACTACCGTGGGATGTTGTGGGATCCCACCCTTCTATTGTATATCTTATCTCGATATTACACTCATGTTCCAAGGATAATAACCACATCATGTGCATCCATTGACATGCGAAAAGGAAGAAGATCCAGATGACTTCCCGTCCCATTCGAAGTCTTATGGTTAACGCATATTATATGACACTAGAATCACTAGTGACCTTGGTTGTTAAGTCCTAGATGATACATTCCCGTGCAATAGTGATTCAATTGTCAAACATAATGGGTTAAATGATCATCCTAGACCAGTAACCAATAATTCATATAAATCATGAAAATAGTGTTTTCTATCGTCCTTTTTGAAACGCAGGTGATAACAATAATAGTTTGCAAATACTTGATAGAAAATAACCAAAGGACATGAGCAAATGTGAACTTGCCTTTGTGATTACAAGATTATAAAATCACGGTCTTCGAGACAATATAATATCCAATATCTGAAAACAACATCATTGGTCCAGTAAGGAGTAATGTTTAAAGAAGCAATATGTTATTATGCATAAGTAATGCTATGAATTTTGTAAACCCCAAAGCAATACTCAATATTGTGAATGACTTGAATTTAGGTTATTTCTTTAAGATTTGGTTTATCTTCAAGTTTACTTCATAAACAAATATATTTACAAACAACTTAAGATTAACGTACAAGATATAAAAGTAAAGCATAATAATAATGGACGTGTAATGTTGGTTGATTGAAGTGGCAAAAAGAACAAATTTGGAAGAAAATGTTTCTTAGACTTAGTTAAACACTACTAAAGATTATTCGAGTATAACTATTTAAATTGATATAATACAAATAACCTTAAGTTACAAGACTTTTGACTTGTTGAATATAAGACCAAAGTTAGCTATAAAATTATAAACATAATGTATATCGGAGTACCCAGTTCTAGGATTACCTTCAATGATGTGAGATCATTTACTCTCAATGTGAGTGAATGGCGAGTTCAATACATGGTTTTCTAATATAATCTGAAAGACAAATTTTATCTTATTGATGATAGCATAAATAGATGATCTCAATAGTTTGTTAGGGTTTGAATTTTTTTAGGGAAGGGTTTGAAATATTTGGACATGCTTAAGAATTAATTCCACTATTGTAAAGGAATAACTTTATCTAAGTTCTAGTTGTTTTAGCTTTAAGGAACCACATTCTATGTTTCAATAAATTCGAAGTAGTCAATTAAATCTAACAAAGATTTATGTTGATTTATAAATGATAAAAGAGAATATATCCTTTATTTTTATATAAGGAAAGGACTTTTAAAGCCAAATATAACACTTACTTTTATAAATCCTAAAATGACTTGGAATTTTATAATTAGAATTTTTATGAAATAATAGATTTATTTTCATACACACAAATGATTTTTATTGATTTTTAGGACTTTTCCTTATTTTGTAAATTTCATTTAGGATTTTAGTGGCTTTAATATTTAATTGTTTCTTATTTAACTTAAAATAGTAATGTTATAGTTTTCCTAGGTATATATTATTTTTGTCATCATTATGGTATCTTATATATATTTTTAGGATTTTTCCATATTTTTTAGAGCTTAATGAGTTCAGAGGGTTATATTGGTAATTTCCATAATCTTTCTTTATTTATTTCTCAATTTCGTTTTGTACTGGGCCTGGCCCATGAGTCAATCCGACCCACGGCCACCTCAGTCCACTATGGACCAACTGATTGGGCTGAACCCCATCCCAACCCACCACCTATCACTCTCGTGCATTTATAGTTGTGAGATTCGATACATTTTCGATGGTTTTTATTGATGGTTTTCTCCCAGATTTGATTGTTTTCTAGCTTTACCTAACGCTAATACTTCGGTAGCAAAGAAAACTTGGTTTTTAATGTGTGTTTCAGGTTCTGAACATGAACAGAAGGTTTTAACAAGAGAAACACAATATTCAGGCGAAAACAAGCAAGTCTCTTTTTGGAAGCAATCGAGGGAGGCATACAGAGGCTTTAACGAGCAACTATACGACATGAATATTTTTCTGGCCATATAGTTCCCGCCATATAGCTGCCTCCGCCTCCATCTTGTCAAAAGGGACAACTTCCATGAAGAGGCCATACGCGAAATCATAACACAGCAGCCGCCATCCCATCTAGAAAGGAGAAAGAAGAGATCCGGAGAAGAAGGGGAGACGTTCTTCATCTCGCTCCACGATCTTTGACCTCCTAGCCATCAAACCCTCATAGCCATTACTTGTACTTGAGAGAGAGAGAGAGATCCTCACCTTGCAAGATTAGGGTTTGAGATTGTCTCTTCCTATCTTGAATTGTGTTGGATTACTTTTCCATTCTTATTGTGGATCTCCACGGTAATATCGAGAAGAACTCCCTTTATTTAATTGTATCAATGATGCTTTCTTCTCTCACGTGTGAGTAAGTTCCTTGGGCGTGGGACATGTAAGGGATTGGTTAGATGTGATGTGCCTCCATACATTTTCCATTAGTTTGTGATTGATTTTAATTACTATATTATGTGTGCTTGACTATCTGTGGGATGCCTAATGCTTGTTGTCCAATTAAGGGCCTAGACAACATGATGCTTTGTTCTACATAGATAGGATCTTGTTCGCTAGCAGACCGGTGACCCTCGAGTGACACGGGGATATCAATGGGAAACTAGTTGACTCGAGGATAACGAGGAACCACTGTGCTTATTGTATTAGTCCGATCCAAGGAGCTTAATTTCTAAGCAACCTGAAGGGTCTTAATCGTCTAGTGTTTGACCATGGTTTTGGTAACAGGCTAGGAGGATTATTGAAGTTGGGATGAAATCTACCAAGAGGAGTTCCGGCTAATTATCGGTTGCTCGCCTACACATATACTTATAAGATTACAATTGTTACACTTATCACTCGTTCACCTGGCATAGTCACTATCATCATGAACTGTATCTCCCCATGCCATTTTCATCATCTGTAGAAAACAACAAACAACCGAATCGTTATTTACTTTTATGCTTTTTATTCCTGAAGTTTACATTTTAGTTTTATTTAAGTACATCTAGTTTTATCCAAATTTCAATCTTATTTCCACACTTGCAGTCAATTCACTCGAAGACCTGTGACAACTTTGAGTGTGACAGAGGCTTCACTCATAAACACTTACCTTTGGGCTCCTTGTGGGATCGATATCTATACTTCGAAACTAGCTACAAATGATATGTGCACTTGCAGAAATCAAGCTATTTTCTAGCACCGTTGCCGGGGAACTAAGCGCTAAGTGTTTGTCTCTTGATATTTCAGGTGTTACTATTACAAAATGGTCTCCCTAGGAGACAAAGGGTCTACATGCTCTGGTAGGACCTATTTACTAGATTATTTGGAGCGCGTGCCTATTCAGAGGCGAGAAAGAAATTATTGGAAAACTTTTAAGATTAGACAAGGTTGAAGTTGAAAACTTGAGTGATTTGATGGAAATCATGTCAATTTACAGGACAACTCCCAAGAAACCTGAGAAAACTCTCAGAGAATACAATGCTCCAAACTCTGCTTTCCTTAAACTACCAATAGAATTTCCTAACCCTGGAGTTAGAGAATATCGATTTGATGGTGGAATTATTAAAATTTTACAGGAAAAAGCTTTCAGTGGAAGGGAAGATGAAGACCTAGGAACGCATATTAGAGAGTTTGATGATTTGATGACAACACTTGGACCAAAAGTTTTGCCGAGAGACTTCTCTCGTCTATTTTTTTCGTTGGTCTCTTAAAGGTAAAGCTCTAGACTGGTTATATTCTCTCCCTCGCCATTACATTAAATGTTGGGAAAACTATATTTTCAAATTCATAAACAGGTTTAATCCTTTTAAAAGGTAACTAAAACAAGAAAAACATAGGCAACTTTAGTCTAAACGTGGGAGAAAACTATCCACAAGCCTGGGATAGACTCTTTGGAATGATCAATAGAATTCCTAATCATGGCTATTATGAATCAACTATTTTCCATTTATTTTACCATGGTCTTAATACTCAAAGCAGAGAGTTGCTCGACTTATCAGCAGGAGGATCGATTAATACTTTAACTATTAAAGCATGTTTGGAATTGATGTCTACTAGGGCTAAGAATGATTCTATATACAATCCTAATTTCGACACTAAGATGGAAAAGGGATGCTTCGTATAAATCTTTATCTTCTGCCTGAAGTATGCAAAACAATGAAATAAAAAGGTATACCTTATGAACTTGTTAAGGAAAACAAAGTAGACTTGGTACAAGTTTTTACTGAAGAAGATGAAACTAGAAAAGTTTTTCAAGAATTAAAACACTGACAAGGAAAATCTCATAATAACCTGCATAAGCATTTTCAAAACCACAAAAAGATTTTGGCGGAACTAATGGAAAATTATGATGAGATTGGCCAAGAAATAAAATTATTTCACAAGTATCTTAGTATGATTGAAACCCAATGTGAACAAATAGAATCTGGTTATCAAATTTTTCTTCAAGCTGATATAGATATTCCTATTTCTACTAATGTTGTTACAAGAAGAGGTGCAGTTGTTACACGACCATTAGGACCACCAGAATATGAAGCTGAAAAAGAGCGAAAGGAAAAAGCCTTGCTCAAAGCAAGCCAAAAAGATGATACATTGGTGGATCCTCAAGATGAAACTGCTCAGGAAACACAAGATCAAACCAAGGAGGACCAAACTGATGCACAAGATGACCATTATGACTCTGAAGCAGAGACAGTTGATCCAAGAGAAGAAAAGGAGACAAGCAATCAAGATGAAGTTGTTGTAGTAGAAAAGAAGAAATGTGATAAGCAACAACAAAAGAAAGCGACAAAAGAGCCTGACCCCACACAAAAGATAAAAGACAAGAGTGAGAAAGGTGAGAAAAATCTTCCTTATCCAGATCGAAAAAAGAAAGAACCAGATCAAGTAGTCTATGATTCTTTCAAAAAAGCACTTGGTGACCTTCGTCTAGAAATTCCATTTGCGGATGCAATAAAAGTTCCCACCTATTCTAAATTCCTCTGTGATATTCTTACTAGAAAGAAAGAAATAACTGAAACCGTTTCCATGTTAACTAGTTATCCTACTAATGGGAAGCTATTGTCTAAATCGGGAGATCCCGGAATACCAACTATTTCATGCTCAATTGGCAAGATATTCACAATGCCTTGTGTGATTTAGGTGCAGGAGTTAGTGTAATGCCATATTCCCTCTATAAAAGGTTAGGATTACGGGAGTATTCCCCTACTACTATCACTTTACAGATGGCTGACAAGTCCACTAAACAATCCATTGGTATGATTTAGGATGTTCTACTTAGAATAGATGAGCATGTTATTCCCACTGATTTTATTATTCTTGAAATGCCAGAGGATGAAAAATTATCTATAATACTTGGAAGACCTTTCCTTAGTACTGCAGGAGTATCAATTGATTGTGATGAAGGAAAAATAATTTTCAATGTTTATGATGCTGAAATCATCCGGTAATTTCCAAAGAAGCTAGAAGGAGGAGAAAGATATATTCCACTAGAAAAACGAGTTCATGTGGTAAGTGCCTTTGATAAGGGGCAACGCAAGGTAAGAATTCGAAAACAGAGAAGGGGTTGAGCTATTCAACCATCCTTAATAAAATGCTTAATGGGAGTCAACCCATCACATTAATAAAATAAACTAAAGAATAAAGTGTTCATCGCATTCCTAAAACTTTTTCACAAACATTCTTGCGGAAGCGCGCCCATGAAGATGCAGCTGCCAAAACATAGTAGAAATATCGATTGAACAAGTGTAGAATAAGTATAAAAATAAAAGTTTGAGTTTTATCTACAAAAACTAGCTTAATCATTTTTGTCCAGATCAAAAAGTAAACCTCCAGTTGAGGAGAAGAAGATAGGTAGAACTAGAAATTCTTCTCTATACATGCTATTTTTGGTCGATAATTTCAACTGTCATTTTTCTATGAAAAACAAGGTGTTTCGCTAAGTTTCAGGATAAGAAGGTATTCTCGAAGAAATAGAATTTTTTTGATGAGTACTAAAGGTTTAACGACCAACTATACGACGGGAATAAAAATTCCGGCCGTATAGTTTGGCCATATAGATATCTTTGCCATCAACAAATTTTTTTGCATAGGCACAGAGGATTTAACGACCAACTATACGGTGGGAATAAAAATTCTGGCCGTATAGCTCCGGTCGTATATATATCGAAGCCTTCGTACAATTTCCTTCCAAAGGTACTGATGGTTTAACGACCAACTATACGGTGGGAATAAAAATTCCGGCCATATAGATATCGATGCCTCTTTTAGAGAATTTATCCCGAGGGTACAGACAGTTTAACGACCAACTATACAGCGGGATCATTATGATCCGGCCATATAGTTGCGTCCGTATAACCGTGTTCTTCTTAAAGAAACCCTAATTGGCGGCCCCACCGCAACTATATGGCGGGAACAACATATCCCTCCCATATAGTTTGGCGCGACCTCATATCTCGCTGGGGAGGCTAGGTTTCTTCTCCCTCCTCACTTTTTCTCTCATATTCTCTCTCCAAACCTCTCAAAACCCACCTAGAACTCTTGATTCTTTGTGGATTTCGTTTGTTTGAGTGGGGGAATCAACAGATCGGTATGTTTCTCTCCCTATCCATGCTTTATTTTCAGATTTCCATGGTTGAAACTCTCACATTGATCTAGTGGACGAACTCAAGATTATTTTGATTTTCCTCTTAATTTCTCACGTTAGGATTCAATTTTTCCATGTAGAAGCGTCCGTATATCAAGTAGAAAACATATGCCTAAGGTCTCATGGTGAAATTTTTCAGTGCATCAAGATGAACAAAATTGGTAGCATTTTTCGCAAGGGTAAGCACCAACGTGGCGAGAGTTTGGGGCACCGGGCCGAGCTCAACCCCAAGCTGGCCATAGTTTCATTGAGGATGATGATGCCCACATGTTGGGCCGATGATAGATTTCTTGCCACGGCAGGATTGAGGGAAGACTTCGACCTCATGTGTGCAAATTCAAGACTTGTAGTACTCGCCTATGCTAGTCACAATACCTATGTCGAGCTCACTTATGAGTTTCTTGCCTCCTTCGACGATGACCATAGGGAGAAAGGTAATGCGTGCACGGTAAGCTTCACCATGAACCAGTAGCATTATGAAATAACTTTCAAACAATTTTGTAATGCTTTCGGCTTCCCTCACGATGGGGAGTCAACTGATATTAACCTATACAACGTCACAAGTGGAGAAAATTGGGAGGTTGTTTCTGTTAATGGTGGCAAGGACTTCTACCAGAAGAAGATGTCCACCATTCAGAACTAAAGAATTTTCTACTATGCCTTGTTCCTCGCCAACACACTTCTGGGAAGAGGAGATACCGGTTCCATGGCCAATGTGGACATGGCAATGATCACCAAGGCACTCTTCCCCAATGCACCGCAAAGTCCCAATCCCGGGGCTCTACTCATCCAGCACTTTCGTCACTAGAACAACAAGATGAAAGGTGACATTCGCATTGTTGGATTGGTAACCCACCTTGCTCATCAATCAAATATTATCTTACCTGTGATGCAACCTGTTGATGGCTCCAAACTTATGGATGTCAAATATTTGACTTCTTGTAGGTTCCTCAGTGTTTACCGAGCTAACAGGAGGCTCCAAGCATATCAGTTTGGTTATCCAGGTGATGCACAGGTTGAGCAGGTTCTGTTGCCCTGTCCCCAAGCCTTTTTGATTGTGGAGAAGGACACCTGGATCCTCACCAAGGATCAAGTGGTGGAGATCATGGCTGAACACCATCCTAATCAAGAGGAAGATGAAGAAGGAGAGCAGCAGGATGAGGATGAGTAGGAGAAGGAGTAGGAATACAACCCTGCTTGGGAGGGACAGTAGCAGGGGGACCCTAGGACCCATGGCCCAATCAGCCACAGCAGGGGTTCAACTATCTCCCCTATCAAGAATTTTAGCATCTCAACCAACGTGTTGGGGAGATTGACCACACTATACAAGGGGTGAATGAAGATGTGAGTGCCTTAACTCAAAACTTCAGTCACTTCATGACCAACTTCCCCAACTACTACCAAGTGATTCGCTGAATGACATTGAATGGCAACAAGCTGAGCATAGCCTGCAATAGCTTGGGGAGGTTTGAAAACCTCCAAACCTTGCATTCATATTTTTATTTCTTCTTTTGAATTATTTTATTTCTTCAAAATTGCATGTTTACTTTCACTTTGCATTCCTAAACCGAAAATACAAAAAAATAGTTATAACTTTTATTGCAAATTCGTGTCTTTGTTTCTCTTGGAGATTGCTCAATTTTAGTTAATCTGGCAATAGGGAAATATAGAGGGCGTTCGACTCAAGTACGAGAACGAGGCAAGCAAGAGGAGGTATCACATTCCTTTGATCACCTTTTCTGCAACCCTAAATTGATCCTACAATTATTTACTCGCTTGCACTAGAGTCACTCCCCACTTAGCTTGCTATCCTATAAATTCTATTCCTTTCCTAGTGTCTCCTTTTTAGCTTTGAAATAATGAGCAATGAACTTGGTTGAAAATATTTCCTACATTTTTACAACCAGAAAAATCATTCAAAAGATGAATTGAGTCCATGTTTAGCCCAAAGGATTTGATTTCAGAACTACTCCATCCCATTTGAGCTTAATATAAATAGACTAGATAACACCCTTGAATGAAATTGTCTGATAAAATGGATGCTTCGAAGTAGTAGAGATTATGCCACTTCTTTTTCTAATAATTACCGAAAGATATTGCTTTACGTGTGTCATTACAACACAGTTGTGCTCCATGGGGAACTATTAACTCCGCTGGCCAATGAATGATCTAAATGTGGGAAACCACTTGATTTCGGCTATTGAGTTATGTAAACGTCTGTAGCATCAATGCTATGACGGGTAAACTTTTAGTCTCCTCATGGTTTCACGTTGCAAGTGAAGTTGTAGTCCTCCTCTGACCCACTATTGCTCAACAACTATTTATTCGCATGGTCACGAGTGCACAACATAGTCCCAATTAACATGTTAAAAACAGTGGCATGATTTCTCTATGAAAGAGCTAAAGTTTTTGAAAGGCAAGGAAAGGAAAAAGGTGCTTTGAGAGTCTTGAAATTTTGAAATGGGAATAGACGAGTTGTTCTTAAATTGAATGTTTTTGGTGCCAACTTGAGTACTATTAATTGATTGAATGAACAAGAGAAAAAAGTTTTCATCCCTCAACAAAGAGAGACACCAAAAGTATTTGTCTCACTTTCCTAGCAAGATATGCATGGTTAGGAAGTGGACTCAGTGCCATCTTGTGAATACTTGTATGGTCATGTTTAAGATTGCAGGAATTGTGAAGAAAAGAATTTGACACCAATTCAAGCGTGTAAGTTCTTTTATTTCAGTCTCGAATCTCTGCTATTCTTCCTTATTTCCTTGTCACTCAAGGGCAAGCAACATCTAAGCTTGGGGGAGTTGAAAGCTGTCAGATTCGACACATTTTTTATGGTTTTTACTGATATTTTTCCCCTGGATTTGATCGTTTTCTAGTTTTACTTAACGCTAATACTTTAGTAGTGAAGAAAACTTGGTTTTTAATGCGTGTTTCAGGTTCCGAATGTCAATAGAAGGTTTTAACAAGAGAAACACAATATTCAGGCGAAAACAAGCAAGTATCTTTTTGGAAGCAATCGAGGGAGGCATACAGAGGCTTTAACGAGCAACTATACGGCGGGAATATTTTTCTGGCCGTATAGTTCCCGCCGTATAGATGCCGCCTCCTCCGTCTTGTCAAAAGGGACAACTTCCATGAAAGAAGAGATTCGGAGAAGAAGGGGGATACGTTCTTCATCTCGCTCCACGATC
Organism: Avena insularis; assembly: GCA_023614405.1. Classification (NCBI taxonomy): domain Eukaryota; kingdom Viridiplantae; phylum Streptophyta; class Magnoliopsida; order Poales; family Poaceae; genus Avena; species Avena insularis. The sequence goes on along the minus strand of CM042692.1, from coordinate 162,518,284 downwards.
TTCGACGTCCTAGCCATCACACCCTCATAGCCATTACTTGTACTTGAGAGAGATAGATCTTCACCTTGCAAGATTAGGGTTTGAGAATGTGTCTTCCTATCTTGAATTGTGTTGGATTACTTTTCCATTCTTATTGTGGACCTCCACGGTAATATCGAGAAGAACTCCCTTTATTTAATTATATCGATGATGCTTTCTTCTCTCATGTGTGAGTAAGCTCCTTAGGCGTGGGAGATGTAAGGGATTGGTGAGATGTGATGTGCCTCCATATATTTTCCATTAGATTGTGACATGGGAATACCTTACAGGTACTCGAGATGAGCATATACGGTCCAGCCTAGAAGAAGCCCACGACGTTGTTAAGGCCCAGTCAAGATTCAAGTGAACTACGAGACTTCGACTGCTTGCAGCACACGTCAATCTCAAGATAGAAGTTTATAGGGAAAACCCTAATATGTAACCGACTCAGCCTGCTATCCCGAGACCTAGCCTATCTATATAAAGGCTAGGAGGGGGCGGCGAGGAGGACAATCTGCAACCCTAGTTTCCACACCATCACCTGATTACATCTGCGCACCCCTGTAACTTTCGACTCATCAATAATTCCAAGAGCAGACAAGTAGGAGTAGGGTCCTCTACGAGGCCTGAACCTGGGTAAACCTTGTGTCCCCTGTGTGCTTGTTTGATAGCCAATCGATGCCTCCAGCGCTCCCCACTTCCTCGAACCTAAATCTGTCAGCGATGGGCATTGATGAGTTAACCCCTCATCAGTTGACGCTATTTGTGGGAAACGGGAGTCCTGATGTTGCGGCTTCCTCGGACCCATCAACTGCGATCTATGACTCTGCAGCAACAGAGACTCGCTACCTCTTTGGTTCTTTTGACTTCACCGTCCACACGCTGGCAACTCGCCTGTATTTCGAGTCCATGGGCGATGGAATCGGCCTAGCAATCGGGAGCTTATGCTTTCAAGTTGGTCGGCTGGACACACTTTGCCTCCCTAATCAGCTGAAGGTTCCCGCGATTGCTCTTGCATCGTGGTTTCCACCGCCGATCGGCACCCTGAGTGAACTCAATGCCCCAACATCAGTCAGGAATACGGACAGCGACAGTAGTTGCGAGTCTGATCTGGGTGATCTGGCAACATAAGATGGAGCCTATGGCTCCAGATCTAAAAGTTGCAGGAGCAACAGCTTCCCAACCATTACATGTGAGCCATCATCAACATGGGTGGCAACGGCGGCACTCGAGATAACACGGGCACTGGTGGTGGCATCCCAATCACGAACGGTGGCCCCTCCAATGGTGCCCTCGCTAACAACGGGCCAGAAGGACCCATCCCAATCAAGCTCAACGACGATGAGTGGGCTCGCTGCAGGGAAGCCCTACGAGGCAATCCTTTACCACCCTACTCATCGCAAGACATGCTGATGGGTTATCACTGGCTGATCAAGGAGGAGTTTAAGTGCCAGCAACAAGTAATCGCCTAGCTCGACGAGCGCAGGAGGGCAGCGGACGAGTCAAACCTCCATCGGGCTCAGCTCTCTTCCATCGGAGGATCCTCCTCCAAAGGCAATGATCATACAGCCTCCAGGCGATGCTATCGACTGGCTCGTCTCACTGATAAGGAGTGAGAAGAGGCCACGCGGGTTCTCTACTTCTCATCTATGATGGTGGATACGCGGGGCAATGAACTCCCAAAACACCGCAGGCAGCGGTAATAGCGGCCACCATGTACCTGCTCAATAACCAGCCACCGGCTGAGGCCTGCTGTCCGCCATGCACCGATCTACGATCGTTGGCCTGGGACTAGTCAAAGCTGCCCTCATCAAGGATCCAACCTCGGAGCCAAAGAGGAGCAAGGCTCTGGGCAAGTGCTACTCTTCCTCCTCATCCGGCGACGACAACCATGACCTGTCGTGGCGGCGCCGCTAACTGCGACACGACTACGACTACGATGTGCGGGATGACATCACATAGTGCAAAGTCGACAAGATGCACGCGAGGTGCGCCCATTTGACTGACTCAGAAGATGACGGGATAGAGCTCTGCGGTGTCAGCTCCTTCAGCAGAGCCATACGGAAAAGTGAATGCCAAAAGGGTTCAAACTCCCATTGGAGAACCCTAAATTCGCCGGCCTACAAGACCCGAAGATCTGGCTAGAGGATCATATCTCCTCCGTCAGGCTCCACGGCGGGACCACGAGCACGACCCTGCAATGCCTCGAGCTACAACGGCAAGGTGTCGCCGGTGCGTGGCTCAACAACCTCCCACATGGATCGATTCGTAGCTGGGATGAGCTGGTTTACAGCTGATACATTGCAAATGTATCTATAATTTTTGAAGTTCCATGCTTGGTTTTAACCACTTTCTTGTGTTTTGTTCCAACTTTGGAGTACTTTTCATATGATTTCTTGGACTAACCTATTAACAAGAGCCACAGTGTCAGCTGCCTGTTTTCTGCTGTTTTTGGTTCCAGGAATGTCAGAAAATGAATATTCTCGGAATTGGACGGGACAAAAGACAAAGTGCCTATTTTTCCAGAAGGGATCAAGTGCCAGAATACGAGACGGAGAGGGGCCAGGGGCCAGCCACACCACCTGGCCACGCGGCCAGGCTTGGCCCACACCAGGGGGTGGTCTGGCCGACCCCAGCAGCCCCTCGGCCTCTCCTTCCGCCGATAAGTTGCCCTCGGGACGAAAACCCTAGGTACCCGATCAAAAATCCACGAAATAGTCTATAGCCGCCGTCATCTCCATCCCTAGATCGGGAGGGATCTGAAGCTCTTCCCAGCACCCTGCCGGAGAGGGGAATTCACCCTGGAGGCCTTCTTCATCACCATGCAAGCCTCCGGTGTGATGCGTGAGTAGTTCATCCTTGGACTACGGATCCATGTAGTAGCTAGATGGCTGGTTTCTCCTCCTTTGTGCTTTCATGTTTAGATCTTGTGAGCTCCGTTCATGATCAAGATCATCTATCTGTAATCCATACATGTTGTGTTTGCGGGGATCCGATGGATATTGAGATACTATTTCAGATTGATTATTGATTCTATCATGTCTTTGTTATTTGAGATCTTGCATGCTTTCCGTTGTTAGTAGCTATCTTGGCCAAGTAGATGCTAGCAATTCCAAGAGTTATTATTTATGCTCGATAGTGGGTTCATGCCTCTGGTAATATGGGGAAGTGACAAAAATCTCTAAGGTACTAGATGTGTTGTTGCTACTAGGGAGAAAACAACGATCCTTTGTTCATAGAACAATTGTATTGTTTACTTTACACACAGTTCGTAAAGCAATAATCGGTTGCTTGCAACTTAATACTGGAGGGGGTTCGGATGATAACCTGAAGGTGGATTATTAGTCATAGATGCAGTTGGATGGTGGTCTATGTATTATGTTGTAATGCCCAATCAAGTCTCAAAGGAGTCAAGATGATTAGTATATGCATGTTGTTGGGGATATACTTTCCGGGCATCCTCATAGTCCCTCACTGACCAGGGTGGCCCACTTCGGGTTAGAGCTTTGCTTCACGGGCGGCCTAGTCAGGGAGAGAAGACGGAGTCCAATCCGGCTACGGGAAGGCCCAGAAGACTTACCGACTTAGGCCCATAAATGTTACTTGTAGTTCAAGATGTACTCTATAACAGACTCTTAGTCGTAGCCGGATAGATCTCTCCTGTAAACCCTAGGCCGGATATCTATATAAGCCGTCCTAGGGAGAGCCTTTAGGGCACCAGATAACACCCAATACTTTAGACCCTCAACTCGCACAGGCGAAACCTTTGTAACCCATATTCCGGCTCTACCGTATTACTGGATTGCTAGCAGGAGTAGGATCCGTCCAAAGCCGGCAGAATTGAACCTGGGTAAACTTGTGTGCTCATCGTCCCGGAATACCGTATGTCTCACCCCTCTCTCTTCCGCACGCCTCGAGGACCCCCTCATGGCGTACTTGTCATCAATCCGACGATAGTTGGCACCCACCATGGGGCAAGTGAGCTACGGATCTGCGTTCCGAGCGGAATCTGCAAGAATCAGAATCGACGAGACCATCACCGTCGGTCGCATCCTCTACGCCAGCAACGTCCCTCTCATCGTTCTCGATGAGACTTGGATTCTGGCAAACGATACAGGCAGAAGAATTTTCTGGGTCCCCTTTGTCCGCGGAGGCGGCAGAGTTCCGGATCTCAGAAAACCCTAATCCCACCCAGCCAGCACCAGTTGCGGAGATAGTGGAGAAACTCGAACCTGAAGAAGACCTAGCGGTCAACGTCGAACCTGGAGTGGATCTCCCCGAAGGAGCCGAATCCCAGATCGACCCACCCGTGGAAGTCGAAATCCAGGAGGAGCATATCAACGACACTGATTCCGGCTCTAATGATGCCGGAACAGACAGGCCTTTCCTAAGGTACACACTAAAAAATATGATACTGCAAGGCGAAAGCGCAGATGCAATCCTCGAGACCATCAAAAGTTTCGATATGGCTGATCGTGAAAGCCGCAGGTACCTCAGGAAGCACGCGTCGCACTTCGTCGGATACATGGGATCCAGATCCGGCTCTGTCGATGCTGGAGAAAACACCGACTCGATGCTGGAGGCAATTGGAACAAACACCAACGTACCCGCCTCCTCGGATGAAACGATGACGTCAGCAGATTTCCAAAGTTCTCCGTGGAATATGAAGAGGAGTACAACTTCAAAGCTGCAGAAGAAGGAGAAGCCATGGATGAAGGATCCGGGGAACACTCTCCCAAAACGTAGGATGGCATGGATGTCGGAGATAATCTCGAAGTCCAAATGTCCAAAAGTACCGATCAGAGCTTGACTTCGGGAAACGGACCCAAAGCCGTCTTTGCTACCGGTGCTGCCAAGAAGGCAAAGAAGAAGAACAAGAAAAACAAGACCCCGGCAAAAGACCCTCTGACAGAGGAGGTGATTGCTAAGGAATATGAAGAAGACTCGGATGGAGCACTTATCCCAAACAAGCTGAAAAAAGAAGCATCGGTGGATGGACACATGATCACTAAAGGTGCGCGTAAACTCATCGATGCCGCATTAACCACACCTATCCCTACAGCTGCAGAACTTGCTGCAGATGAGCTGGATGAAAGGGCGCAAGCCCTAGAAGCGCGTCGTCAACAACTCCTCGATGAAGCCAAAAACATCGAGGTGGAGAAGAAACGCATGTCGAACAAGGAGTACATTTCTCGTCTACATCAGAAGACACGGAAGCGTCACATAGATGACAATCAATTCCCACGTGTCCGTGCCGTCCTTTTTGGAGACGAGATGGGGAAGCCACGGAAAGATAGCAACGGAGATTGGGTATACTCAACACCAGTACAAAATACTATGGCAGCCCGAGAAAATCTATCGGCTAATCCAGGACCAGAGGGGATCCATTTGGGTATCAAGCTACTCAACAAGGGACTGGAGCAGCAAAAGGTCGCCCTGTCCGGAAGTCAAAAACTGGTCTCAGATGCTGACCAATGTTGCACGGATCCGGCATGCGCTAGCGTAAGACTCCATTACATTCCGGAGCAGTATTATCGCCCCTAACAATGGGAAGACAATTATTCGAGAACTAGATCTTCATGACATCATCACAAAACCACACGCGGTTGGGGCAATGTCACACCAGCGGCCGAGAAAGACGCCATCGCTACCCTGAATCCGACGAGTCCTCCCTGACGAGAATCTAAGGATTGAAGGGGAGAAGATAAAGAGAAACGTCGGGAGGAGGATCGTCAGAGAATGTCGCCTCCTAGACATGAGAACCATCCGGCTGAGCCTCACTATGGTGGGAACGACGGATGAAGGAACGACAGAAACCATGCAGGTACAAGCCGGCAGGGGGCTCGTCGTAGTAAAGACCCTCCCCGGAATCGAAATAATGACGTTCCGGACGGAGGCCGGCGATCAGCCGGAAACTACCCCGCTGCACCACCGTCTCCACCACACAGTTATCACAACGGCCCCCACGGAGGTCAAGGAGGACATGGCGGAGGAGGTGGTGGCAGAAGCCAAAGTCCGGCTCCAAGGTACCGCAGCCACAGCCGGCATTCGAGACGATCCCTATCCCCGAACGACGCAAGGCATAGGATCAACTCCAACATAGAGGCTCGGCGCTACGAATACGATGACGTATACATGGGCCCAAAGTGCTTCGGACCACGCATCAGAGCTACAAAGTCCCCGGAAGGATTTGCTATCTCAAGACATATTCAAGCCTACGACGGCATTGCTCGGCCAGACACCTGGTTACAGGATTTCTTCCAGGCTTGCTGCATCGCCAAAGGCGGAAACAGCCTGGTCGCAACTCGATATCTCCCACTCATGCTGAGGAAGACGGCACGATCATGGCTCAATGAGCTTCCGGTGAACACCATCCACAACTGGTATGATTTACAAAGTGCGTTCTTTCAGAATTTTGAAGGCACATATCGGATGCCCTGTACGGTTGGAGACCTACAGCGTTGCACCCAGAAAACTGGAGAAACTTGCCGGGATTACCGCGGACGATGGATTGACACTAAGAACTCCTACGAAGGAGTAAACGATCAAACTGCGATTGAAGCTTTCATCGCAGGTCCCACAATTGGTTTACTGCGCCATCGCTTGAAGTGTGACAAGGTTACTGATCTGGGAGAAATGATAGAAACAGCGAGCAAGTATGCAGATCTTGACGATGCGTAGGGATTACTCAATGCCCTGGCGGTGCCTCAGTCGGCAAAACAACCAAAGCAACAAGCTCAGAAGCGCAAAAATACCTCGGAAGAAAAACCCAACATGGAGACAACGGTAGTCACTACTATTTCCGGGTCTGGAGGATGAGGAGGACGTGGCGAAGGCCGCGGGCGTGGCCGTGGGACATCAAGGGTCCAAGGTAGAGGAGAACAATAACTAGGCAAAACCTACACTTGGGCCGACATCGGCAATAACCCATGTGTGCATCATTTGGACGCCAATGGGGGCTCATCCCACACCAACACTGAATGTCGTTTTAACGATGACATCAAGAGAGATGATACCGCGGGCTACAAAGCCAAGCGGAAGAAGGGAAAGAAAAATCCCGAAAAAGACAAAGAGACCAAGGAAGATTCCGACATGGAGGAAGCCGACGCTTCAAATCCCAAGTCGGAAGGGAAGAAAACTTTTCCCACCAAGAAGGACACTTATGTCACCTTCCTCGGATCTCAACCAGCAAAGGTCAAGAAAGCAGTTCTCCACGAGCTCAACGCAACAGTTCCGGCTGTCCCTCAGTATCTGGACTGGTCGGAAGTAGCAATAACGTTTGACCGCGCTAATCATTCGCCTAAGCTACATAGGCGAGGAAAATACGCCTTAATCGTCAATCCACTTATTGATGGTTATGGTTTCTCTAAGACCCTCATGGACAGTGGTAGCAGCATCAATATTCTCTATGTTGAAACGCTATGCCGGATGAAGATCTCGAAAACACAGCTGAACCATAGCTCTGTGATCTTTCACGGAGTTGTCCCAGGAAGACAGGCTAATTCCCTGGGAGAGATCACTTTGGATGTTACTTTCGGAACACCAAAGAATTATCGGACGGAGGCACTTTCCTTTGAAGTGGTCCCGTTCAATAGCGCATACCATGCTATATTCGGACGTTCGGCTTACTGGGCTTTTATGGCTCGTCCGTGTCACATTAACAATATGATGAAAATTCCAGGTCCCAACGGCGTAATCACCATGAGGGGAGACCCGTAGAAGGCGCGAGAATGCGAGGATGGAAATGGCGCCTTTGCCGAAGCCGTGCTGCACGCCCAGGAGTACCAGGAGATCAAGAAGAGCATAGATCCGTCCGAGATGCCTGCGATGAAGGAGGAGGTGACAAAGCCAAATCCGGAGTTCAAGGCATCAGAAGAGACGAAGACGACACCGTTGAAGGATGACAACCCCTCCAAGGTGACCCAGATAGGCGTAGGCCTAAGTAGCGCATAGGAAAGCGCGCTCGTCAAGTTCCTCCAAGCAAATCAAGATATCTTCGCATGGCAGCCATCTGAAATGACCGGAGTACCTAGGGAACTTGCCGAGCACTCTCTAAATGTAAACCCGGACGCTAAACCCGTCAAACAGTCCTTACGATGGTTTGGTGATGAAAAGCGTAAGGCAATAGCTAAGGAACTAGGACGGCTCGAGTTAGCCGGATTCATAGAAGAGGTCATCCATACTGATTGGTCGGCAAACCCTGTAATGGTCCCTAAAAAGGACACCACTGATTTAAGGATGTGTGTTGATTATACTGCCTTGAACAAGGCTTGTCCAAAAGATTCTTTTGCTCTGCCTAGAATTGATCAAGTTATCGACTCTACGGCAGGCTCGGAACTCCTCTGTTTTCTCGACGCATATTCCGGTTATCACCAAATACGGATGAAGGAATCTGACAAAGTCAAGACTTCATTCATAACCCCCTTCGGAACCTTCTATTTTGTTACAATGCCCTTTGGGCTGAAGAACGCAGGAGCTACGTACCAGCGCACGATGCAGCGTTGCCTCCACGACCAACTCGGACGCAATGTACATGCATACGTGGATGATATCGCGGTCATGTCCAAAAAGAAGGAAACATTGATTTCCGACTTGGAGGAGACGTTCGCCAATCTACGAAAATACAACATCATGCTTAACCCGAAGAAATGCTTCTTTGGAATACCAGCCGGAAAATTGTTAGGTTTCATCGTGTCTCAAAGAGGCATAGAGGTGAACCGCGACAAGATCAAGGCTATTCTCAATATTTCCAGGCCAACTCGCCTGAAGGACGTACAAAGATTAATAGGTTGCATTGCTGCGGTTAGTCGATTTGTAAGCCGGCTTGGTGAAAGAGCCGCACCATTATACAAACTCCTGAAGAAGACCAAAGATTTTGTCTGGACTGACGAAGCTGAAGCTGCACTACAAGACCTGAAGAAAGTACTCTCATCTGCTCCTATCCTTGCAGCGCCGGAACCTCAGGAACCGATGTTGCTTTATATTGCTGCGACAAATAAGGTCATTAGTATCGTCATGGTGGTGGAGAGACCAGAGGAAAATCAGGAACACCTGGTGCAGCGTCCAACTTATTTTGTGAGCGAGGTCTTGACAGAATCAAAACAGCGATATCCGCACTATCAAAAGTTGGCTTACGGTGTTTTCCTAGCATCTCGTAAGTTACGACACTATTTTCAGGAGCATCCAATTACCATGGTGAGAAAAGCTCCCATGAGAGACATAATCAACAACAGCGACGCAACAGGACGTGTCGCCAAATGGGGCATAGAGCTCTCAGCTTTCGATATTGAGTATAAACCTCGGACATCAATCAAATCCTAGATCCTTGCTGACTTTGTCGTTGATTGGACAGAGACGAAGGAGAACATGGTCCTCCCTGAGTCAGAATACTGGACCCTCTTTTTTGATGGGTCTAAGGCTCGAGGGGGCTCGGGGGCTGGCGTGGTGCTCAAATCACCCCAAGGATATAAACTATTATACGTGTTGCAGATCCACTTCACAACGACAAACAATATTGCCGAGTATGAAGCACTGTTGCATGGAATCTGGATTGCTAAGGATATTGGCATCCGACGTTTGATGTGTTACGGAGATTCGGATCTTGTTGCTCAGCAAGTCTCGGATATTTGTAATGCAAATAAGCACATGGCAGCATATAAAGCTGTCATGGATGATCTATCTAAATCGTTTGAAGGGTTTGAAGTTCAACACATCCCTCGAGCAGAAAATGAGGAAGCAGATGCACTATCTCGAATAGGCTCTGCGCGGCAAGAGGTCCCGGATGGCGCATTTTTAGAGCACCTCAAAGTTCCCTCGATAAAGGGAGTAGATGAGGAATATCCGACCAAATCCGACTCACCTTTAATAGCATTCCTGGCTGTAATTCCCAGCTGGACTCAACCCTACCTTGATTACTTGGTAGATGGAAATTACCCGAAGATGAGGTGCTGAGCCGGCAGATTATCCGACGAGTAAAAGCCTATACTATTATTAAAGGTGAGCTCCATAAACGGAGTGTTTCTGGGGGTTTTCAGCGCTGTGTATCTGTGGAAGAAGGAGTGGAGATCTTAAGAGAAATCCACGAAGGCGAGTGTGGTCACCACACTGCAGCCAAATCTTTAGTGGCAAAAGCCTTTCGACATGGATTTTTCTGGCTTACAGCTCAGGCAGATGCCGAACACTTAGTCAAGACATGCAAAGGCTGCCAAAATTACGCCAAGCAAGCTCATGTTCCGGCCGATCAACTGCAAACAATACCTATAACATGGCCTTTTGTGGTCTGGGGGCTTGATATGGTAGCACCTTTTAAACGAGCACCAAGTGGATTCACGCACCTCTTAGTGATGGTGGACAAATTCACAAAGTGGATCGAGGCTAAACCTGTCACTAGTTGTGATGGAGCAACATCCAAAAGATTTGTCGAGGATGTTATAATCCGGTATGGTTATCCGCATAGCATTATCACGGACAACGGGAGTAACTTTTCTATGGGAGAACTGGCTGAATTCTGCGATGAGCAAAATATCCGGCTTGACATTGCGTTAGTCGCACATCCACATGCTAACGGACAAGTCGAAAGAGCAAATTGTTTAATTCTACAAGGCTTGAAACCGAGACTCGAAGCACCACTGAGACGTGCTGCGGGGGCTTGGGCAGAGGAACTACCTTCTGTAATTTGGAGTTTGCGAACAACTCCGAACAGGTCAACAGGATACACACCTTTCTTATTGGTCTATGGCGCAGAAGTAGTTCTTCCTAGTGATTTAATTCATACTTCTCCTAGAGTGGCCGCGTATATCGAAGAGGATGCCGAGGTTTCTCGACAAAATGATCTCGACGTAGTCGAAGAAGTTCGCGTCGTTGCTGCAATGAGATCTACAGCCTATCAGCAGAAGTTACGCAAGTATCATAGCTAGAGAGTCCGAACTAGATCTTTTAATAAAGGTGATTTGGTTCTCTGGCTTGTGCAACAAAGAAAACACAAACTTTCCCTAGTATGGGAAGGGCCCTTTTTAGTTAGTCGAGTATTGCACAATGGATCGTACTACTTAACTGACATGAGGCCAGTCAAAGAAAGACCTGCTACTAAGAAGAGAAAGAGAGATGGAGGCAGTACAAATCCGGATGAGTTGTACAGACCATGGAATATTGCTCAGCTACGTCCCTTTTATTCTTAGTTTATCCTTCTTTGTAATCATACATATGTACATGTTCTGTGAGAAATAAAAGTTTTGGTTACCTCAAAGTTTTCCTGAGAAGTTTTTACCATCTTATTTCCTAATGATCATGTCATAGTCAAAAATCCCAGAATGCTTGAAAGTACTTTATGCTCATGTTCGTTCTGGTTTAGATTTCTGACTCTAAAACTGCTACCTTCGAGTATAACTCTAAAAAATTCTAGTCTTTACTTAGGTTATTTGTCTGATTGCTGGATGCGGGTATTTTCTGAGTAGTGAATTGTTGGTACTGGAAGCCGGCTTTGTTTCCGAGTTTAAACTGGTTTAGCAATTGAGCTCTGTTGCTCGGCAAAGTTTCCGGCTGAAGGTTTAGCCGGCTCATGAAAGGGACGAGGCGGAAAGCTAGATAAACAATAAGTAGAGACGAAAAATTCTAAGTGCTTATGCAAACATTTCAAGCACACAAAAAGTCTAAAACAAAAGTGCTGAATAGATAAAAAAACTTAGCACTAGCAAACACCATAGTACTTTATATTTACAAAACGCATCATGTTCTTTCACAGAATAATACATAAGTTTGTGGTCTATGATGTAGGAGGAGATGAAGGATCTACAGGCTCGCTGGTCACTCTGCCTTGATATCGTTCCGAGATGTCCGAATCCGAGGTGGTCCGTTCATCGTCGGAAACTTCTTCGGCATCTTCTGGAGGAGGTGGTGGAGTATCCACGCGGGTGAAGAAGGGGATCTTGTAGCTGGTCAGGTCAGCTACGTGGCACCCATATCCGGCGCAGGAGTGCATGATAGCTTGAAGGTCTTGCTCCTGGCCGTCTTCGTCTACCTTGCAGTACCGTTTAGTCACTTGCCATATTTCCATGTTTCCATGGTGGCTCATGACCATGGAGAGGGCATTCTACGCGGCAGTCCGTGCGTAGGACATGTTCTAGTCCCGAACGAGTTGCGGCATCTCCTTGTCCTTCTCCCGCACCTGGAAGTCCGACATGCTTGGCATGTCCGAAATCCTGAGAGACTCGCCAATATCCTCAAGGGATTGGCGGTAGTCATGAAGAAGATCACCGACTTGGGTAAGCCAGTGAGTGCGGGGCTCGGACGAGGAGGAGTCCGTCAAGTTCAGAGGACCTATACACAAAATGAAGATAAGGAAAAACCGACATTGATAAAAGTCGAGGAAATGATAAGTCAGATAGATGGAACTTACCAAGAATGACGTCGTCAATCTTGGCTTTCTCCTCCCGAATACTCTGGAGTTCAGCCCGGAGTGCTTGGGAGATATCCTTCTCTCTGTCAACCTCATTCTTGAGGTCCGAGATAACTTTATCTTGAGCGGCAATCTTGCGATCGCGCTCTTCAGTGGCCATGGAGGAAGATTCCAGGACTTGAGCTATGCTCGTTTCATGATCCACCTTGAGCTTTTCCAGCTCTTGGCGAAGTACTTTGTTCTCCACCACCAAGGTCTTGAGGTTCTCGGCCTCTGCAATCATAGCGATGGATTGTTTCACCAACGCTGTAAGTAGAAAAAGAACAACAGTTCAGAAAAATTCGACATTAAAAAGCAAAAGGCAAGGTTTGAATCTCGATTTACCTTTGGCTTCGTCCTTGGCTACCTTGAGCTCAACATTTTTAAGCCGGAGAGCTTTGATCTCTCTCCGCTTATTACAGACATTGGACAATAATTCCTGGTTATAGGAACATACTTTCTGTAAGTCAGAATACCCAAAGTCAGAAAGCTACTTAAGACTCGGGCTAATATTTTTACTAAATATCAGCACGAGCCTTGGGGGCTACACTAGTTCGTTCTTTGGCATCCTAATGAAAGCATAAACTCGGATTCTATATCCTACTTCATGCTTGGGGGCTAGAGGATATGATATAACATAATGTAAAAACAAGAGTTGGAATTCCGACTTACATATTGCTCGCGGGTGAGTTTGTCTAAACCCGCGTTCACTTCAGCTCCCACCTTCTCGGCAAGAGTAAGAGGGATCACTAGAGCTCTAGGAAGCTCGCCAGTCCTGATCCTCTCGTCGTGAAGGCGGACTTGAGTAAGAAGGTCGAAGAACTTGACGTCCTCTGCTTCTTGCGCCTCCTCTTCGGGGGATAAATGGATTTTGTCTAGGACTTGCCTGGCCAGCCACTGGATCTCCTCTGCCGATTTCCGGGTCAGGCCAAATTTGGCAAGACCCGGATTGTTGAGGAGGTTGTCAGCGAAGACTTCAGCCGAGGGATCATTATCCGTAGAGGATTCACCCTTATCTTGAGCTGACACACTGGTGGTGACGTCAGTATGCAACCCAAGGATCGTCGGCTCCGCTTGAGGAGCCGGATCTTCTGCAATCACCGGAGAAGGGATGATCGCCGGAGTTGCAGAAGGTTGAGGGGCCGGAGTCGGAGGAGCCACAGCAGGGGAAGCTATTGTAAGCTTCGTCTGGCGCAAGGGCTTCGAAGAAATCCCCTTCCCCTTGCCCTTGATGATTGATTTTTCTCTGTGAGAGTAGTAAAGTTAGAAACATTACATCTCGGAAAGAAACTTGAGTAAACAACAAAGGCGGAAAAGTTGTGACAGAAGGTTACCTCTTCACGACTGGCACCTCCTTTGTGCCAACTGCTACTGTCGGAGCTTTGCGCTTCCTGAGCGCAAGATCCGGCAGTGGAACCACTTCCACCTCCTGAGAGAACTCCGGAGGGTATCCTTCGAGCGGAGCAAGTTCCGACTCAGGGATGTCAGCAAGCTGAAAACAAGAAAATGTATCAGCATTGCAATGTAACTCGAAGATAGAAACACATAAAAGATGTGATGATAAAATCTTACCGGAACCACGGGGTTTTCCGTCGTGTGCATGTCCAGAGAAACCTCTGGAATCCGCCTCTCGATCCGCTCCTTGATCATCCACTTGATCTGGGTTATGTAGCCCTTAGTGGTGTAGGCTTTGGGGCTGATGCGGAGGGAGTCGGTCAGGGAAGACGTGACGGAATGCATCAGTCTATCCCCGTGGTACTGAAGTGGCTAGATCCAGCGTGAGACCCAGCACTGGACCAAGTCGGATCCCTTCAGACCCTTGTGCTTGATCAGATATTCGATCCGCCTCTTAGCAAGGATCAGATCATCTGTGAGAGCCGGAGCAGCCTCGTCCCAGGAAGGTTGGGCCGTGGCGGCTCCGTCGACAAAAGCCGGCAAAGCAGTAGCTTTGCCGGGAGCCGGAATATCCCGATGATAGAAAAAAGTGGCTGGCCATTGTTTGACCGAGTCACTGGCAGAAATTTTGGGCTATGCCCGGTCTCGTCTAAGAGAAAAACTAATGGTGCCGGTGATGTAAGGAACACCGGCAGTGATGGAATTCCTCCGAACATGAAAGTAAAACCGAAAGAGAAGCAAACTCGGCCTAATGCCAAGAAAGCCCTCGCAAAGCGCAGCATATGCGCTCATCTCTAGAAGGGAGTTGGGAGGAAGATTGTGGAGTTGAAATCCATAGTGGTCAATCACCTCGGAGAAGAACTCCGAGGGAGGAAAGGACAAACCTCGGTCCAGATGGGTGCCGAAGTGGAAGCGCTCGCCCTCGTGCGGATTGGGGACGGTCTCGCCGGAGCCGCTCCGCCAGTTGCGGGTGGCGAGGAGCCCCTCCTTATCCACGTTCTTAAGGCCTGCTTCGTCGAGAGCGCAGGGGATCCAGATTCCCCTGTAGTTTTCTTTCTCTACTGCTGCTTCTGCCTTCGCCACCTCCGCTGCCGCCGCCAAACTGGAGGAAGATGAAGCCATTTTCTCCGGTGGAAGGGTGACCTTAAAGGGGAGGCGCTAGGAGCTTTGTGGAGGGAGAACAAGGAGGCTCTGTGCGCGCAGGAGGATTGGGAGGAAAGAAACAGCAAGGGACTGGTGGAAAGGAGAAGAAGAAATCTAAACCCCTTATATCCACCTACCTGCGCCAAGATTCATGCAAACGCTACAGCGTAACCGCCACGCATCATGGAAAGAACTGGGAAGGGCCCGCGCGATGATTGCGTCGCCTCGATCTCCATGCACGCATTGAAACGGCGCCTCGGTTCCACGAACCGCGGACCCACCAACGGTCGTGCTGACGAAACGTCTGTCAGATGACGTGACTTGACCATGCTTGTGTTAGGTGGCGTTAGAGACCAAATTACGGCTTAGTTTAAAAGGGAGCTGGAAAATCTGAGTAACCAATTGCAAGGTCCGACTTATTTTTAAGACCCAGATCGTATCTTTTTGTTGTGAAGTTTCAGGAACCCTTCAAGATTCTTCAAGCCGAGGATCTAGCTAGACGATGATAAAATCCGACTTTGGATCTTGGAGGCCTTTGGGGGCTGTTATTGGGGATATACTTTCCGGGTATCCTCACAGTCCCTCACTGACCAGGGTGGCCCACTTCGGGTTAGAGCTTTGCTTCACGGGTGGCCCAGTCAGGGAGAGAACACGGAGTCCAATCCGGCTACGGAAAGGCCCAGAAGACTTACCGACTTAGGCCCATAAATGTTACTTGTAGTTCAAGATGTACTCTGTAACAGACTCTTTGTCGTAGCCGGATAGATCTCTCCTGTAATCCCTAGGCCGGATATCTATATAAGCCATCCTAGGGAGAGCCTTTAGGGCACCAGATAACACCCAATACTTTAGACCCTCAACCTCGCACAGGCAAAACCTTCGTAACCCATATTCCGGCTCTGCCGCATTACTGGATTGCTAGCAGGAGTAGGATCCGTCCAAAGCCGGTGGATTCAAACCTGGGTAAACTTGTGTGCTCACCGTCCCGGAATACCGTACATCTCACCCCCCTCTCTTCCGCATGCCTTGAGGACCCCCTCAAGGCGTACTTGTCATCAATACGACGACACATGTATTGCTTTCTTGGTGTTTGTCAATTGCCCCGCTGTAATTTGTTCACCCAGCATGTTATCTATCTAAGGAGATCCACCTCTAGTGAACTATGGATCCCGGTCCTTGTCTTTTACATACAATCTACAACTGTTTACTGCTTTGCGTTTACTTTCTGCAAACTTTTACTTCTTTCCATTCGATACGTTTAATCCTTTGTTTTCCGCAAAACACGGTGAGATTGACAACCTCATCGCAAGTTGGGGACAAAGTTCTGTGGTTGTGTTGTGCAGGTCTCCACGTTGCTACTAGCACCGGTAGTGCGCCCTGCCAAAGCTCAGCTAGTAACACCTTTGGGGTGTTTCCTTGCTCCTACTGGTTCGATTAAACCTTGGTTTCATAATTGAGGAAAAACTTACTGTTGTGCTCATCATACCTTCCTCTTGGGGTTCCCAATGAGCTCTACGTTGAAAGTCGGGTGCATCAAGATCTTTTCTGGCGCCATTGCCGGGGAGTCAAGGACATCTTCACAAGGGGAGTCCCTCATAACCAATCTATTTACTTTGTTGTTTTTGTTTTGCTTAGTTTATTTTTTGCTTTGTTTGCTTGTTTTGTTCTTCAAAAACACACAAAAAGAATTAGTTTTACTTGTTTTGCTTTCTTATTTGAAAACACAAAAAAATTAGTTCCTATCTTGAGTTGCCACTATGTCTAGCCTTTCTCCAATCACTATGTCACCAGAGGAAATGATTCTAACTTTTAAAAAAGGAATTGAGGAAAGTTTTAAGGAAGCTTGGTCTAGAATCTCTGATCTACATGAAAAGACTGAGCCTAAAATGATTCAAGGCTTGTTCCTTAGCAGTTTTTACCTTGGGATTGCTCTTTCCTATAGATATGCTTTAGATGCTATTGTGGGAGGAGATTTCCTCCAATGTAATGAGGATGATGCCATTAATGCTATAAATAAATTGATCCTCACTTACACTATGCCTAGCCAAACTGATATTTCTTTCACAAAAATATTTGCTAGGTTGAACACTCTTGAGGCTAGCACTACTAGCTTAGAAAGTTGCTATGATACGCTTAGGGAGCATCACAATTATGTTCCAATAAATTCTGAACCATCAAAGTGGCTCCCTACAGTAAATATTGAGATAAACACTGAAACTTTTCAAGCCTGTTGCGATATCATGTCTGAATTTTGTCTTATGCCCAAAGATATTTATGAATCTTTGAATCTTTGGGATCTTACTGAAGGAGGAAGAGAAATATATCTTGCTAATAATGCTACCATATTACCTATTGGAATAGCTGAAGGAGTGTTTACAAAGATCCTTGGGAAAATGATTTCTACTGATTATCTTGTTATTGAATGTGCAGGAAAAGGATAAATTACACTTGGAAGGTCCCTATTAGAACTCCTTGGAGCAATAATAGATGTGGGAAAGGGGACCATGCACCTTTCTTCTCCACCAAACAATCACATTTTCCCAAAGGTTAAGAATAAAAATAAGAGAGGTAAGGGCAAGAAATTTGGTCTTAATGCTTCTTCATTTGAGAACACTTGATTCTTTTTTTGCTTCTTATGTCTAACTTAAAGGCGTTAAAGAAAAGTACTTGTTGGGAGATAATCCAAGAGTTTTAGATGAGTCTTGCAAGTTATTACTTCAGTAATAACCGCTCCTTATTCTTTTTATTTGCTTTTTGTGCCAAGAGTAACCTCTATTGAGAGTGAAGTAATGATTGGGAAAGTTGTTGTCCCGAAACAGATTTCTGTGCTTCACCGTAAACATTCCTGAGAGAGTTCTGTATGTCGGATTGAGCTTTAATTTTTTGTGCTTCTGCCCCAGGTTGTTATCTAACTTTCGTTAGTTCAACACTTTTTTATTTGAGCAACAGAAGATCTTCTAAAAAATTCGTCTTTACCTGCTGGTCTGTTTTGACAGATTTCTGCCATTTTCTGCATTTCCTTCTTGTTAGTTCCTTCTTAAGTTCCTTTGGGGAATTGAGCTTTTTGAGGGAAGTGCTACAGTAGCTAGTGTTCTAATGGAAGTTTATTTGGTGTTATAACTGAATCTTGAGACTTATTTATCGTAAGTGCACTAATGTTGCTAATGAGATTGTGTGAAGTTTTGTATGAAGAAAAATTTTCAGGTGTATGGAAGGAATGAGTAATGAGATGAACGATGGACTAAAGCTCAAGCTTGGGGATTCCACGCGTGTCACCCCAAGAAATATCCAAGAAGTTCAAGCGTCAAAGCTTGGGGATGCCCAAGGCATCCCCTTCTTCGTCAATAAAAATTCCAGGTTTCTTCCAAACGCTTCATTTTTATTGTTTCATACACAGTTGTATTTTTCTTGGAGCGTCTTCTTTTTCGTTTTTGTTTTGGTTTTTAGTTTTCTTGGTTTGCTTCGTTTTCTGAATAAGTTGGTTGGACAACCTCTTTCATACGTTGGTTTGCAATTAGTTTGGTTTGGTTTGGAAAAGAGTAGGAAAGTTCATGCTTTTGTGATAAAAAAAGCTTGTTTTTGACTGTGGCCTGTGCTTTGTCATGCCATGCTTGATATAGTTTTGGCTTTATGCTTAGTATTATTTGCTGTAGCATGACTTGTTATAAACAATTGAGATTGCTTAATGTGCCTTGGATGAATCATGCGTTGTTTTAGCATATTAAAGCATAGTATAGTGGTATTCTCCTTTGATGCTTTATTTGGGTTGACTTGGCGCATGCTCACACCATGTTATGACTATCTCAAGTCACCATAGCCTTTATGATCCTTTGGTTTTCAACTTGTTGTATCACTCTATGCTTTGATCAATGATGTTTTGTCGCTCTACATGATTATGGCCATTATTGCTCTCTTAGTTTGTCGCTCCCAGTCTTTTGCTAGCCTCCACAACAAAGTATGAGTTCCACTCATGCGTCCAACTCCCTAAACCAAGTTATTCCAAAGAGTCCACCATACCTACCTACTAGCTTATGCTATTCCAAGTATATTCATGCTTTTGTTTACCTTCCACTTGTTATGAGAAAACTAGTGATTAAAGCTCTCACGAACTTGATGGCACACTTTACTTTATTGCCTCTAATAAACTTGAACCATTGGGTCCTTCTTTGTTGCGTATATGCTTGCGCTTTATAAGTTGAAATTAGCAGAACCATGTTTCATGGGGAACGCTTTCAACATTTGCACTTGTACTTTGTACCCCGTTGATATCATGTTCTTTTGCTTACGGATCCCGACGGTGTGAAATAAAAGTGGAACTTGTAAGATCATGGAGTTTGTATGTGTGTTAGAGAAACGCCTGGGCTGCTAGCCTAAGCCATGCCTAATCATGGTGGAAACTTGCAGCATCACCATAATGAGCACTCTATGAAGCATCCTCAATAAAAACCTATGCAAATAGCAAATAAAAAGATCGCTGAGATGCTCATTGTCTGCTTGCCTTGTCATTTTGATTATGGGAAAGCTCCCGTATCATGTGCAAGGGGTACCCCGTTGGCAGTTCTTAATGATACACATATACTTACAATGACAAGAGCTTACTCGTGACTGAAGTTGAGTAGCATGAGGATCGGTCTTCGTAAGTAAGGGGCATGAGATTTCGGTTTATAACTTGTCAAGCATATCTTCTTAGTTGTGTCACTTTAACCTTAATCACTTAAAGATGCTTATGATAGGGGCAATGAGAGCTGGAAGCTATAAGTACCATAATTTTTGGAAGCTCTTTATGAGACTTGAATCCCTACTTCCTTTTACAAAAGGTCTTTCTTCCACCATTATATTGAGCCTCCACCTTCTAACTTTATGCACTACTTTGAGAGCATAGTGGCCATTCTTAGTTCTATGTGCATTGCCCCAAGACTAGTTGATTGATGCATAACTTGTTATTGCTTGTTTTAAACTATTGTATCTAGTCACTCTTATGAACTTTGAAGGTGTCCTATGCATTTATATTTGCTACTCTATGAGGGACAGGCTGAATACTTTTATGCTGTTTTTTCTTTATGTAAAACAAACAAACGTCTTGCAAAGCATTGTTATTCATGAATCTTTTGTTTTGTGCCTTTTCATATTGCATCATAGTTTCTTTGCTTATTGCTACAACCTTGTCTTTCATGTTATGATTGAAGTACTATGATCCTAGCTTTGAGTGTTTTGCAAATACTTTGATCAAGTCTTTGATGGTGCATGTCACCTCAAAAATTATTTCTTTTTATCACTTACCTACTCGAGGACGAGCAGGAGTTAAGCTTGGGGATGTTGATACATTGCAAATGTATCTATAATGTTTGATGTTCCATGCTTGGTTTTAACCACTTACTTGTGTTTTGTTCCAACTTTGGAGTACTTTTCATATGATTTCTTGGACTAACCTATTAACAAGAGCCACAGTGCCAGCTGCCTGTTTTCTGCTGTTTTTGGTTCCAGGAAAGTCAGTAAATGAATATTCTCGGAATTGGACGGGACAAAAGCCAAAGTGCCTATTTTTCCGGAAGGGATCAAGTGCCAGAATACAAGACGGAGAGGGGCCAGGGGCCGGCCACACCTGGCCAGCGTGGCGTGGCTTGCCCCCGCTAGGGGGTGATCTGGCCAACCCCAGCACCCCCTCGGCCTCTCCTTCCGCCTATAAGTTACCCTCGGGACGAAAACCCTAGGTACCCAATCAAAAATCCACGAAAGAGTCTGTAGCCGCTATCATCTCCATCCCTAGATCGGGAGGGATCTGAAGCTCTTCCCAAGACCACGGAGAGGGAATTCACCACAGGCGTTCTTCATCACCATGCAAGCTTCCGGTGTGATGCGTGAGTAGTTCATCCTTGGACTACGGATCCATGTAGTATCTAGATGGCTGGT
This sequence comes from Avena insularis, assembly GCA_023614405.1. Taxonomy (NCBI): domain Eukaryota; kingdom Viridiplantae; phylum Streptophyta; class Magnoliopsida; order Poales; family Poaceae; genus Avena; species Avena insularis. The sequence continues at coordinate 162,497,385 of CM042692.1, read as the reverse complement.
TTCTCCTCCTTTGTGCTTTCATGTTTAGATCTTGTGAGCTCTGTTCATGATCAAGATCATCTATTTGTAATCCATACATGTTTTGTTTGCGGGGATCCGATGGATATTGAGATGCTATTTCAGATTGATTATTAATTCTATCATGTCTTTGTTATTTGAGATCTTGCATGCTTTCCGTTGTTAGTAGCTATCTTGGCCAAGTAGATGCTAGCAACTCCAAGAGTTAGTATTTATGCTCGATAGTGGGTTCATGCCTCCGTAACTGGGAAGTAATGAAGCTCTAAGGTACTAGATGTGATGTTGCTACTAGGGAGAAAACAACGATCCTTTGTTCATAGAACAATTGTATTGTTTACTTTACACTCAGTTCGTACAGCAATAATCTGTTGCTTGCAACTTAATACTGGAGGGGGTTCGGATGATAACCTGAAGGTGGATTATTAGTCATAGATGCAGTTGGATGGCGATCTATGTATTATGTGGTAATGCCCAATCAAGTCTCAAAGGAGTCAAGATGATTAGTATATGCATGTATTGCTTTCTTGGTTTTTGTCAATTTCCCCACTGTAATTTGTTCACCCAGCATGTTATCTATCTAAGGAGAGCCACCTATAGTGAACTATGGATCCCGGTCCTTGTCTTTTACATACAATCTACAACTGTTTACTGCTTTGTGTTTACTTTCTGCAAACTTTTACTTCTTTCCATTCGATAAGTTTAATCCTTTGTTTTCCGCAAAATATGGTGAGATTGACAACCTCATCGCAAGTTGGGGACAAAGTTTTGTGGTTGTGTTGTGTAGGTCTCCACGTTGCAACTAGCACCGGTAGTGCGCCCTGTCAAAGCTGAGCTAGTAACACCTTTGGGGTGTTTCCTTGCTCCTACTGGTTCGATTAAACCTTGGTTTCATAGCGAGGAAAACTTCTTCACAGTGCTCATCATACCTTCCTCTTGGGGTTCCCAACGAGCTCTACGTTGAAAGTCGAGTGCATCAACAGCTTCGTCCGAAACATCAAGGGCACTTACAAAAGGCCAGCATCAATCGAAGAATTAAGAGGCTGCTGCCAAAAGACCATCGATTCGCTGCGCTCATCCATCCAGAGGGGGTCTATCATCAAAAACTCTGCAGAAGACATCTCTGAGGACCGCACAATCGACACATTCAACGGCGGCGTGCGCCGCAGAGAGCTCAGAGAGTAGTTGGGCTGCTCAAAGCCTAAAACAATTGACCACCTCATGGAGATCGCGAACATGTGGGCTGATGGAGAAGACTCGGTGAAAAACCGCGTCCACTCGGATGACGATGACGACCTCGGTTGCAGACGCGGTCGCCAAGGAAAACGTTGGATGCGCGGTTACGAGGACCGCAAGGAAGTCGACATGGTCGCGGCTGGCTACACCGACAAACGCGACGACAACAACTGCAATAGCGGATACCATAGTGGTGGATACCGCGACAGCAGGAAAACCACGCAGGTGTGGCAATGCCGCACTCGTGATGAGGCACATGGAATATCTATCCAGGACAAATTGTCCGCACCGTGCAACGTACACTTCTACAACGACAAGCATGACGACAAGAAAAAATCCAATCACCTTCTGAAGGACAGCCGTGAGTTCCTCAGGCTCCACGAAGGTCTGGCCTAGATGAAGCACGACACGATAAACCAAGGCTACGGAGATGCCCCAAGTGTCGTGGCTCACGGAGCACCACCACCACCCGGGCCACCCCCACATGCGGCCACGCCAGTCGAGAACAACAGAGGCAAGAAGTACCTGCAAGCACTGGGAAACATGGCAATGATGCAAAAAGGATACCAATCAAATCGAGTGCAAAAATCAATCACTCGCCAAGTTAATCTGGCGATGAACTCTCCACCCTCCACCATTGGGTACCTCAGTGGGAGCGAGTCCTACATTACCTTCGACAAGCGCGACCAGCCGCGTCAAGTACCTCGCACAGGTCACTGTCCCCTGGTGCTCGACGCACAAATTGGAGGCTTAGAGATGAGTCACATCTTCATGGCCCTCGTAATACCATTGCATCTTTGGACATGTCGTGTTCACGAGGTTCATGGTGGTGCCACACTACGCCTACCTGCAGAGGAAGATACCGGGCCCCAATGGCATTATCACTGTCAACAGAAGCTTTGAGAGGTCAGATAGCTATGACAGGGAATTCAATAGAATCTCCTAGTCTTTCGGCATGCAGGAGGAACTAGTGAGGTTGAAGGAGCCAACAGACAACAATCTACGTTCTGCGAGCAAGCCAAGATCACCTGACCAATCCTTCGACTCATCAGTACACACCAAGGTTGTCCAGGTCCATCCAACGGACCCGACCAAGACGGCCCTCATCGCCAACAACTTGAGTCCTGCATAGGAACTTCCGCTCGTCGAATTCATCCGTGAGCACTGCAAAATCTTTGCCTGGTGTCCAGCGGACACGCCAGGGGTTCCTAGGGAATTCGTCGAGCACTCACTCAATGTAAATCCTGAAGCAAGACCAGTGAAGCAGACGATACGTCGAATGTTTGAGCCAAGGGCAAAAGTGATAGGTATGGAAGTGAACAGAATCCTCGACTCTAACTTCATACGCGAGTTCAAGGAAAGAACCTAGGTAGCAAACCTCGTGCTCATTCCTAAAAGGACACAGATATCCTGCTGATGTGCGTGGACTTCATCTCCCTGAATAAACATTACCCAAAGGACCACTTCCCATTGCCGCGGATTGACTAGATAATCGACTCCACCGCAGGATGCGAGCACCTCTGCTTCCTCGACGCCTACTCAGGCTACCACCAGATTTGAATGAAGGAGGAAGACCAGGAGAAAACGACCTTCATCATGCCCTTTGGCGTCTTCTGCTACACAACAATGCCCTTCGGGCTAAAAAATGCAGGGGCCACCTATCAGCGGTGTATGCAAGCCTACTTCATGAGACATCATCGTCAAAACTAAGGAGGAAGCCTCGTTACTCGACGATCTCCGCGAGACTTTTGATAACCTCGACCGCTACCCGATCAAGCTGAATCCGGACAAATGCGCCTTTGGCGTACCATCTGGGCAACTGCTTGCGTACCTCATCTCCGCGAGAGGGATCGAGGCCAACCCAAAGAAAATAAAGGCCATACCATGGAGAAGCCGAAGAACATAAAAGGCGTCCAGCAGCTAGCTGGGTGAATCACGGCGCTCAGTCGATTCATCAGTCGAATGGGCGAAAAGGCGTTGTCTTTCTACTAACTCCTTCACAAGACTGATAAATTCGAGTGGACAAAAGAAGCACAAGAGGCATTCCAAGACCTCAAGCGTCCATTATCCACTTCGCCAGTGTTGGTCGCACTCAAGAAAAGGAGCCCTCGTTGTTATACATTTCCGCCACCAACCAGGTGGTTAGTACTGTTCTCGTGGTGGAACGAGCCAAAGAAAACAAAGTCCACGGGGTACAACACCCAGTCTACTACCTTAGGGAGGTGCTAATGCCGACAAAATAGTGGTACCTGCATTATCAGAAGCTGGCATAGGACGTCTTCATGACAACACGGAGACTGCGCCACTACTTCCAGGAGCACCCCATCATTGTGGTGAACGACGCTCCACTAGGTCACATCCTCAACAACCCCGATGCCACCGGACGAGTCGTTCTTTGGGGGATAGAACTATCGCCATGATACATCACATACGAGAAGCGAGATGCGATAAAGTCGCAAGTACTCCCGGACTTTCTCGTCCACTGGATGGAGAACCAGCTCCCCGACATGCCAGACATATCCTGTCTATGGACAATGCACTTTGACAGATCAAAACATCGAGAAGGAGCTGGCGTGGGCGTCATCCTGACATCGCCACATGGTGACAAGATGAGTTATGTTCTGCGAATGCAGTTCCACGCCTCCAACAATGAAGCTGAATATGAAGCCCTGCTCCACGAGATGCGGATGGCCAAGCTTGTGGCGCAACGTGACTCGTCATCTACGGTGACTCTAAACTGGTCATAAATCAAACCATGAACCAGTGCGATGCTCTGAGCGACAACATGATCGCCTATCGCGACCTCTATGGTGCACTCGAAGGTTACTTTGATGGCTGCGAACTACGGCACGTCGGCCGCGAAAGCAACGAAGAGGTGGATACACTCGCCAATATTGCTCCACCTGTGCCCTGGTGCCACCTGGAGTATTCCTAGAGCAAATCTATGAATGCTCCATCAAACCAAAGGCTCCAGAGCAGAAAGCTTGCATGTCAATGGACTCGGGGGATACACCACCCGACGAACCGAAGGCACTCGAGGACATGGAGCAAAGGACATGACTCGAGGGCCCCATGGAGGTCATGATGATCGAGCCATCCTGGAGACAACCATACATCACATACCTGCTCAGCAAAAGGTTACTAGATGACCTGACAGATGCGCGTCATATAGCACGACGATCCAAGGCTTTTGCCCTCATTAACTGCGAATTGTACAAACACAGCATCACAGGAATCCTTCAACGATGCGTCTCCAATGGAGACGAAAGAGCCATCCTCCTCGAGATACACAAAGGAACTTGCGGTCATCACGTCGGCAGTCATGTCCTCGTCACCAAAGCTCTGCGAGCTGGGTTCTACTGGCCAATAGCAATGCGCGACACCAAGGACATCGTCTAGAGATGCAACGCTTGCCAACAATTTGCCGATAAACCGCATGCACTTGGTGGAGAACTCAGGCCAATACCTATGGCCTGGCCCTTCGTTCAATGGGGACTCGACATGGTCGGCAAGCTACAAAAATCTTCACCTGGAGGCTATGTCTACCTCCTTGTCGCAGTCGACAAATTCACCAAGTGGATTGAGGCCATGCCGGTGACAAATCAATCAGGAGCCACTGTTGTCAAGTTCTTCGAGTCCATTTTCTTCCGGTTCGGGGTGCTGCATAGCATCATCATCGACAACGGAACAAACTTCACCTCAAACGAGTTCTAGGATTTTTGCGGAAACATAGGGATCAACATCAGCTACGCCTCGGTGGCACATCCTCAGATCAACGGTAAAGTCGAAAAGGCCAACGACCTCATTTGCGGCGGCATCAAGAAAAGGGGCTTGTTCGTTTGCGGTACCAAAGTTCCTGGGCGAGTGCATCGCGGTACGTAAGTTGCTTGAAATTGCCCCGTTTTGAAATGTTGGGCCGCCAACTACCGAGAGGGGCCATTTCAAGGCAAACTCATCTCACCCCTACCAAATCCAAACATTTCATGAAACTGCCCCATGAAGTAGACGGTTGTAACATCCCAAAACTCTAATCCAAGCTTATTAAGATCCAAATCATCAAATTTAGAGTTAACAAAAACTTTTCCATTTAAAAATAATTAAGCATTCACATATGTGTGCATATAAATTAGGAGTTGTTTTGAATTGCCATGTTTAAGTGATCCATTGATTGTAAAATGATTCTTAGGTGAATTAAACATCATCTAGATCATTCCCAAACAAATCCGAAAGAAAAAACAAATCAAAATGAATAAAAGAAGGAAATGGTCATTTGTGCCATTTTAACTACCATGCCTACTTTGGCTATTCCTAGAACTCAAATCTTAACAGAAACAAATGTGGATCTTTGCACCCCTTGCTAGTACAAGTTGTGATGTACCGAGGCCCACTTTGTGATCTACCAAAAACTTTCAAGCACTAATTTTAAATGGCATTTAAAAATTGAATCTAGTGTAGGTATCAAGATCACACTTATTCAAAAACCACTCAAATGAACTCCATTTTCAAATCCCAAGCAACCAGATATGCTTAAGCATGTGACTAACAACTCCACCAAAATTTACCTCAAAATTCAAAACTTGAACTCTTTCGGCCATTTCTACAAACACCTTGTGGGCACAATTCAAACAAAAACCACAAACACTATTGTGAGCAGTGTTTGGACCAATGTGGTCTCCCATTTTGCAACCAAAGCCACCCTAGTGCACCCCCTACCTCTAGCCCGGCCACCCACTGTGCACACAACCAAATGGTAATGGCCATTAAGGTCGAGCACCATTGAGCACCCTCACCGGCGACAACGCGCCACAGCCGCCGCCAGACTCGCTCACCATGTCCAGCATGTCGCCGAGGTCCACCTCCACCGCCAAGCTAGCCCCGGCCCGCGGACAGAGCAAGGAGCAGCCAAGAACCGCCGCGCCCGGACCGTGTCTGCCATGCCGCCGCCACCTGCAGTTCACGTGCTGTCCTCGCTCGACCAGACCCCGCCTCGCTCCAGCCGCCCGCCTACACAATCACCACCGTCCTAGGAAGCTAACGGACATGCCCGTTCCACCGACCGTGCCCTGTAGTCGCCGGCCACCGCAAAATTCACCGTCGGCAGAGACATCGTACGCGCCGCGCCACTCACCTCTCCCGACCGCAATTCACTGCACACGCACCTCCGTGACACTCGCCAGGGCACCGCCCACCGTCCTAGTCCACCGCCAACACCTCTAGCTCACTGTGCCGTCGTGACCCGCGAGCACCGCCCATGCTCCTATGCCGCCTCGCCGAGCCTATAAATAGAGGCCTCCCCAGCACCGTTTCCTCACACCACTCTCATTCCCTCCCTCTCAGAACACTCCCAGAGCCCCACTGGAGCAAGCCACCGTCCGCAACGCCGAAACTTCGCCAGAGTCTGCTGCGGAGGGAGAAGAAGGGCGCCGTTGACCGAGGCCATCTCCCGGGACGCCGCCAGTTCCAGGAGAACCGCCATCCTCGACTTATTCGTTTGCCCGCCTCGCCACGTCTAGCTGGAGCCCTGGTAAGCCCCCACGTACCCCCACCGAGTCGCTAGGGTTAGCTCTCCTCGGCGACCTGTTCGCCGGGGACAACGATCCTCAGTCGTTGATCCACCTTTTAATCGTAGCGCTGAGAGTGCCCCGTACCGCTTCGCGTTTGATGTGTCGCTGACCTGCGGGACCCCCCTGTCAATTGTCATCCACTCCGCGGAGCGCCACTAGGCCGACCCGTTAGTTTTCCCGCGCGACCTAGTTAGTTCAAATATATATTTTTCCATTTAAGTTTGAACTCACTTTTGTCCCTTAGTTCAAAAATAAATTCAAGAAGATTTACTAAACCAAATTGAGTGATTCCAATTTTGTTGGAAAGCTTCTGAAAAGATCTATCCAAGCCCGTTGGAATCAATTCATTTAGAGTTACAGATCTCTCCTAGTAAAAATAACATGACAGAAGCTTTTGCACATTCAAACATTTTCATAAAATCAACCATAATAGCTCTTGAGTTGATTACAACTCTCAAAAATCACATTTAACCATACCTATCTGATTACGTAATAATATTAAGGTTTGCATGAAGTGACGTTGGACTAGTACCAAAATAATGCTATATAGGCATTTCTAGTCACTTTAAATCATTAAATATTAAACTTAAACTTATTAAAATATGATCCAACCTTTAAATCACATTCTCCTATGTTAGAATATGTGGTGATGACATGTGTCCATATGATCCCATATTTTAATTGGAATTAAATCTTAGTTATTTTCAATGAGTAGAAATTACTTTTCTTAAATAAAAAGAATGAAGCTAGTTAATAAAACCTTGTGATGCTTGTGATGATAATAGATCATCAAATGTGTGCCTTAGTATGCTAAGTAGCCTAGTTAAGTATTGTTTGGTGATTGTGTATCCCATATGTATTTATAGACGATAGTACCGACCAAGCTTTCGAGGAGGAGGAGTTCTACCAAGAGGAGGAGGAAGAAAACTTCAACCACTTCACCAACCAAGGCAAGCTAACACTTGCAAATATTATACTAGAAAGCCATCATCAACAATGCAAGCTATTGTTAGCAAGCTAGAATTAAGTAAGATAACCTAAGCAAGATGCATTAGGCATGCTTTGGTTATACCACTTTGACTAAGTACCTACTCCAAGTTTTTACTTTCTTTACTTTACCAAAGTCCCTTGTTGAAGGTAGCATAAAAAGTATAAAACTTGACCTATCTAGATAACCTTAGATGTCATTCTATGGCATGAGATTGAGATTAGCATCCACCTTAGTGAACACTCTTAACTTAGTAGCTTAGAGCTAAATCAAAACTTGAGTCACTTTAGATGGGAACAATTGGTGAAAATGAATTGTGAAAACCTTGGAATGATGAGTCATTCTATTGAGATGTTTTGACATGTGTTGAGAAACACAAATGATTTATGATGAAGAAAATGTTGAGGCATGAGCCTTAGCCCTTTTGCAAAAACTGATGGTTGGATTCGGATGCGATACCATTCCAATTTTACCGTACAACCACAATACCTGAAATGGGTAAGGCTTAGCCGGAAATTTATATGCATTAGTATTAGTTCCCTCGCGGGAGAGGTTTGAGCTGAGGCTACCTCTCAATGGTGTCCACCTATGCAGTGCCCAAGATGACAGATGGTTATGGTTGGGAGGCCATACTCATAGGAGAAGTGCTTATACTAGGGTGTGTAAAGGAAAGGTTATGTTTGATTATCTGCATACTAAGTATGATGATTCAGGGTTATCCCTGACAGATGTATCGAATCTTGTGGTGAAAGTGTACCACCTCTGTAGAGTGTCAAACTATTCGAATAGCCGCATCCGCCATTATGGACAGTTGGAGTGGCCATACTGTTTCATTGTCAGATGTTTTCAAAATGACTTATGAGATGACTGATGAATCTTGACTTGACCACAACGGGGTTGTGACTATGACACTAGCTTCCCAACTTAAGTGATTCTAGAACTTTATTTTATCTTTCTTTGCTTCTGATCTCAACTTAGGTTTCAAACTTAACCTTACAAATAAACATAGAGTTAGCAGTTCCCACTAGCACTATCTTACTTGTTAGTGATAGTTTGCGAGTACTTAAAGAGTACTGATGGCTTTTGTCCCGGGCTATTCCTGTGGCCAGACTATGAAGGAGACTACCAAGATGACGGGCAGCAGGACGGCTATGATAACTAGGATTATCTTCCATCGTCAGCATTGCTTGTGCCACTGAAGATGGACCCCACCGCTACGCTTATTATTTATTCCGCTGCTTGTTGTATTAAGACTGGATCATGAGATCCTTTATTCGTGTAAGACCTTATTATGGTTTGTAATGGATGATGTACTGTGATATCCAATCTGTTATGTCTCGCAAAAATGGTAATCCTGGGATTGCGATGTATGACATAACAGGCATCTGGGATTAAAAATCCGGGTGTTGACAAGTTGGTATCAGAGCCATCCTGACCATAGGAGACCCTAGTTAGAATTGACGTCTGAACAAAAAATTTAATTTGAAAACCAAAGTGAGTATTTATGAAAAACTATTTCCTCTCTTACCCTTGGGAATTAATTCTTTCTAAAAAATTCATGTTCCTCAAATTCTTACTTTACTACCTAAAATTTGACACACTTGATCACTTCACTAACTTCCTCATCCTAAATTCTGGTAGATGGAGATTCAGTTCAGCAAGTTCTACCACTTGGGCAACGGAGGCCAGCTGATCTTCGAGAGGGATCTAGATTCACTATCTGAGTTATTGGGACGCCCACATCCGGAGTTTCTTGGAGCTCAACTTCCTGGACCCCCAGGAGGAGATTTACAGTGGTTAGTCACCGCTGATCTTCGAGGAAGCATAGAAGCACCAACGTCTGGGATAATCCAGTTCTCCATATGGGAAAACAACTGGCTAGATGGATTAGCCAGGGCAATGCATGAAGCTCTCGCACGTCTATGTGCCCTCAGTGTCAACCAAATCCAAGGAACCCGCATTGCGCACTATGTAAGGCGTGACTTCATGGGAATGCCAATGGAGATGCCAGGTCACCCGGAGTTGAAGCATGAAGTGGATAACCTTGACTTCCTGCTGTACGATCGCTAGAAGGAGTTGGATAATGCTAGGGAGTTTGCCAACCACAATCGTGCCATTGCCGCCCAGAAGGCCTAGACTTCTCACTGCTTGTCAAGGACCGTCAGTCTCTTCGCCTCCAGCGTGAAAAGAAGGATCGCAACATCGCTCTTCTTCGCAAGAAGGTGGCTGACCTCGAGATGACCGTCAAGGAGCAAGAAGCTCAGCTTGCAGCAAAGGAGGAAGAAGAGGAGGGTGAAGACATCCAGGGAGACATGGATTCTTACCTCAGCAATGATGATGACTTTCTAGAGGAGGATGCCGTGGACTTCTACACTGACGATGAGGACTCCGACTTCATCGACGATCAGTAGATGCACTAGAGCACTATCGTAGCATGAGATGTATCGGTCCCACTGTATCATAGCTAGCAGAATGGTTCTTAAAACCATCTGTTTTCCTTGTTGTGGTGTGTGTGTTTGTATCGTGTGCTTTGCTTGAATGAATGAAAATCAAGTTAGTTGCAAAACCTGAGTCAAACTCAAAGTTTTAGCTTTGAAACCAAAACCATGAACCTTAGAACATTCCCTCTTACCCCTTTATCTACCTCAATCTTCAGATGACTCGTGGAAACCCAGGAGGGAGCATCTCATCGCAGGACCCAATGCTGCAGATTATGCAGATGTTAGTTGCAGACCATGAACACTGCAGGGCAGAGCGCCAGGCCAACTTAGCAACACTGCAGCAGATAGCCCAGATGGCCCAGAACAACCAAGGACATGGAAACCAGGATCATCAAGGATCCAAGCTGAAGAATTTCCAGAATACCAATCCCCCAATCTTTAGCACTTCGGAGAATGCATTAGATGCTGATGACTGGCTATAGACGATGGAAAACAATTTGGATGTAGCTAGAGTAGATGACAACGAGAAGGTTCTCTTTGCCACCCATTACTTGGCAGGAGACGTAAGAACCTGGTGGAACAACATCCGCCTGATGAACCATGGTCAAGTGATGACATGGGAAGCTTTCAAAATCAAGTCCAGCCGCACCCACGTGCCGTAGGGCCTAGTCACCCGAATGAGGGATGAATTCCGAGAGTTAAAGCAAGGCAGAATGGCTGTGGTGGAGTAACGTGACAGATTCTTGTCGCTTGCCAGGTACGCCCCTAATGAGATCAACACGGAGGCAAATAACACTACAAGAGAAAAGAGTTTTTGTGACAAATCACTTTCGTCACCGAAAATGCCATTTCTGTCACTAAGTACTCCCTCGTGACGAAAACATGGCGTCACCAGGGTCATGACGGAAGCTCCGTCACAGATTCTTTTATAGTGACGGAATACAAATTTTCGTCACGCAAGATTGAGCTTCGGTGACGGTCCTTACGGCGTCACCTAAGATAGGTTACCCGTGACGGACCTTCTACGTCACCTAAAATAGGAAAATTTGTCACTGTTTAGCATATTCGTTGACGAAATATGCCATCACGGAAGATTTATGGCGTCACGAGGATTCTGGCAGGTGGGACCTGCGCACGTGGCGTGGCGGTGTGGGTCCCACCTCGATGACGTGGCATCTGACAGGTGGGTCCGATGATGCTGACGTGGCAGCTGGCAGGTGGGTCTGACGATGATGACATGGCAGCTGCCAGGTGGGTCCGATGATGCTGACGTGGCAGCTGGCAAGTGGGTCCGACGATGCTGACGTGGCAGCTGGTAGGTGGGTCTGACGATGATGACGTGGCAGCTGACAGGTGGGGCCAATGCGATGACGTGTCACCTTCGTGTGGGGCCCGCGGAGATGACGTGGCAGCTGGCAGGTGGGTCCAGCGACGCTGACGTGGCAGCATGTAGGTGGGGCCGTCAACGATGACGTGGCGTCTGCATGTGGGGCCCGCGATGATGACGTGTCATTTTTTGGGTCGGCCCATTCGGAACTGCCTTGTGGGCCGGGAGGAATGTGACGCCGTAACCAATTTTTTTGCACGGACAAATTTGATTAAAAATTGAAATTCCATGCAAATTATGAAACAAAATTAAATGGAAGCAAATATTTTAAATGGCAGAAAATTTATAAATATGAATTGTATCACACGCAAACTTTAAAATTCTGGTAGACTGAAACTGCTGTATCAAACTCGAATGACTAAAGGAATAAAAAAACAATGTTTCAGCCCACCCGGCCCATTAGCGCGTAGAGATTTTTGGCCAAGTCACGGGGACTGGGACTAGGATTTCTGCGACATCCTCAACAGGTAACTAAGCATGCCATCCATTTCCTTCTGCCTCTTCTCAAATGCCAGACGATTCGCTTCGCTGGACTTTTTCACTTCTTCAAGTTCATCATCTTGCTTCTTTCTCATCTCGTCAAATCTCCTTTCCTGCTCTTGCATCCGTTCCTCCATCTCGTGTTGAACCCTTTCAGCTGCATTCAACGAATCTTGCTCCTGACTTGATAACTTTTCTTCTAAATCACGGATGCGCCTAGCTGAGATGCTAGACCTCTTGGAAGCAGATGAAACTCCGATGCTGGAAAGGAAAGTAATTGATCTTGAATTGTTCTGGTCTCTCAGGACTTCTTCAACAATCTCCAGATCAGTTTTGGGAATCCAATCTTCTGGGTGTGGTTCCATTTTCTGAAGCACCATCTCAGTCTACAATAGGATAAAAAAATAGCAAGTCCAGAGTTAGAAGAAATCAAATAATTAGACAAACTAATAAGAAATGCGTAGCACATAAAATAATATACTTACATAAGCTTCTGCTGATTTCTGGGACATGATACCATCCTTGTTAGTGTGGCTTGCTTTAAAGAAAGCAATCGGGGAGGTATCGACGTCTTCGGTCTTCTGAGATTTCTACAAGAATTATGACATGATGAATTATAAGTGTGTATGGCATGTTCACAAAAAGAAGTAGGTGTTGCATCTGAAGAGTTTGAATACTCACAAGTGCATGGTAATGTGCAACAGAGCTTCTTGAGCCAGTGGTGTGTTTCTTCGTCACAGCATCTCTGTTCTTCTTGTTACTCTCGCAGATTGCCTATGTACAGATGCATGAATTTAGTATTCCACAGTACAGTAGTATGTCTGCGATAGATGTAGCGGAAACAACAGGAATCGTGTACCTTGTAGTGCTCATCATGCCATATATCAAGAAGCTCTGCCCAGCTTTCCTCGTCTACCTCTTTTGGTTTCAACAATAAAGCTTGCTCGCGGGTTAGATCTTTAACATCTTTCCAATAGACCTTTTTCAGCCTCCAACGTTGTTGGCGAATACCTTTCTGTAAAATGTCGGTGCAAATGTCTTTGCCAAGGTCACCCCTGCTATCCATTGCAAATTTTCCCTGCAGATAACATGGAACACAAATGCATATCGGCATCGAATGACAGAATTGTTAAAAAATCATCCACCAATGAGACATTTTATATGGAAAATGAATAAGAGGTTAATGGACCTACAGTTATAGACTTAATGGTTTCCGGAATAGTATCTTTCAGACGACCTTCCTTGTCACCATACTGCTTCTAGTGGGTTGCCAGTGGCATCTTGCTGCATATGTGAATGCCACACTCTGAACTCAGTTTTGCTGCTTGCATAGGATCAGTGGGTCTCCTCATGCCAGGAGTGAAGTTGATCTGCATCTTAGCCCCTCCATTCCTTCTAGACCACTCGTGTACCCCATAATGCCCCATAGTAGGTTTGCGTACATTACGCTTTTCCTTTAGAGCACCCGTGTCTATAATTGGAACTAAAACCAGTGACAAAACGAGAGTCAAGAATTCAATTGAAAATTTTGCAACTAAACCAGTGAATAAATTGTAAGACGTGCTGTCAATACCTTCCCATTCGCTGTGGACAAGTACATTCTCCTCAGGTGAGTTGCTGCCTCTAGAGGTTTGAATTAGCATGGGCGAGGATTCATTTCCATTAGTACCCCCTTCCCCTGCTTTCTTGGTAGGGGTCTCTGTTTCACCATCATCTTGAGTCTCTGCATTTGCTGCTGACCTTGTTACAACATTTGGAGGCACAAAGGTTTTTGAGCGCTTTCCCTTTTTTTCTTTTGTAGAACCTTCCGTTACCTGCATTTTAATAGATCAAGCCATAAATATTAAAGCAATCTGTACATATCCTACATGTGAATGCAGGAGAATGCTGCATTTCTTCACCTTAGAGGAAGATTTAACAATATCATGGTCCTCTTCATCCAGAACAAACACATCATCATCAGTGGGCTTGTCGGCAAGATCAGGTTCATAATTAGGGTCCTCAGTGATATCCTTCTCCTGCGGCTGTGCCTCTTTCCGTGTTGTCACTGCCACCGGTTTCTTAGCAGTACCAAACACAAATTCACGCGCCATCGCCGTGAAATCCTCCATTGGCTTGCCATGTTCAATAGCATTCTGCTTCAGTGCTTCAGACATACGAGACACGTTCTCCTCCATCACTTCTTTCCTAACATTTTGATATGCGTCTGCTGTTTTGACTTGAGTAACTGAAAACAATCAACCAAAGGCAAGTCATGATCATACTCATTAGTACAAACAGAGTAGACAAGATCATTAAAGCAAAAATTATGTGATCCATACTGTAAAATTAACATGCTCACAAAACATTATTCTATTGCCTCCAAATCTCGTATCGTCATTCGCTTAATCAGATAAACCCCATCACAACAAGTTCAGTTATGTCGTGTTCAAAGTATTAGGTATCAAGTTATTCAGTTGCATCAGTTAAGATGCCAAGCAGCAGGGTTTATCCAACAAGTTCTGCCCTATTACCTGAACCATTATGTAGGAACAGAAACCTAAATCTAACACATAGTTATAAGATCGGATCATAGGGTGTCATGTTCAACACATTCATGGCATCTGGAACCATGATCTATGAAATTAAAACCCAAGACGAGCACATTGTCAAAGGATTCGGATCATAGGGTGTCACGTTCAACACGTGCTAGGAATCTCGAACCATGTCTATGATCTAAAACCTAGATCTTGCACATAAGCTATAGCATCTTGAACAACGATCTACACATGTTGATCTACTAGAACTCATGCATGATTGATCTAGAAAGAGGCATAGACCTAGGGCGGCAGAAAAATGACCTGGGCGTTTACGCTTTTGCTTCGGTGTCGGTGGTAGCACATTCCGGCGTGGTGTGCCGTCAAGATCGCCGGACATGTCGCCTGGCCAGAGGGGAAATCACGCAACCAACGCCTTGCTTGACGGATCTGGGGTCGAGGAAAGTGGCGATGGGGTTCTAGGTGGGCGGTGGACAAGGAACGGAATTAGGGGATGGGTATGCGGGAGGTGAGGGCACGCTGTTTTTAAAGTGTCATGGGGGCGGCAAATTGTTAGCGCCAAAATGGGCGGGCGGGTGGAAAACAAAAGAGGTGGGAACGAAATTTTTCGGTACACAAGTGGAGGGAACGAAAACCATTCATTGTAAATTTGATTGGAAAAAACAGAGGGAACGGAACGGGAGGTTTACAAGCGGGGATTATCTCTAATTACATATTGTAATTAAATAAATCCTAACACATGCAACGTTTTAGGTTTTGCCACTACTTAGACCTCCCGTGCGGAATTTGTAATATGTTTTACAAGCCGGGATTATCTCTAATTCATTGTACTATAAATTCATTTGGCCATGAACCATATTAAATTATTTGAATAAGTCATTTGTTTATATATGAAAAGGAAAACAACATATGTTCATTCACGTACAACAGTTGGATTACTGAGCAAACAATACCATTAGTTTCCTTCATTCCACAACTCCAACTTGAAAGCTGAAGCACAATATCACTTAAAAAAGTAAACCTCATTGATTCGAAAACCAAACAGAAGAGAAGAATTATTTCACATATTAGACATGTAGCCAGCAAAATTTTCTAACATCCACCAAAAGGTAGGTGATCTCATTAGACTTTACACCCAGAAACTCAGCAAATAGTTTTGCAACTATGAACAGGGGCGGATCTTCTTGGTCACACCCTGATGCACATGCAACAGGGTAGAAAAAGCATTTCTAGTCTTACATATTAGACTTAAGCATTGTGTATCAGGAAAACTTAAACAGAGTGCATCAGGGTAAGTTTAATCCTAGATCCTCTTCCTAGTCTAGGAAGAGGCATACATGGAAATCTGATAGGGTCAGGACACGGTCTGGACGTCCGTACTAGCCCTCTGACCTCTCCTCCTCCTTGACGGGCATGGTCTGCATGTCCCTATCACCACCACTGCCATCATTGTCGCTGCTGGTGGCGTACTCCCGGCGGGAGAGCCTACCGCCATAGATTGTGACGACCAGCTCCCTGTTGCCAGCATAGTAGTCGAACGCCAGGATGTTGCCTAGCGAAATAGTGTAGCACTTGACGAACTTGGGACAGCCCCTGCAGAGGTACAAGCGGCCGTCTCGATGATCGAAATACATCTCCACATCGAAGGTCAGCCTGCTGTTATGCTCCCGGACGCGCATAGTGTTGGGCTAGTCACCGCTGATGTAATCTTTGAAAGCATGGCAGAGGGAGAGCTTGTCCCACTTGTCCTCGTGAAGGATGCGGATGAACATAAAGTCGGGGTTCAGATACAGCGGCAGATGGGGTGGTGGAGACGGTGACGGCGACAGCGATGGTGACGGCGACGGTGACGGCGACGGCGACGGCGACGGTGATGGCGATGGCGACAGAGAAGTGGCCCTGCCCTTGCCGCTGCCCCTGCCCGTACGATGGCGCTTCTTCTTGACAACGCGCGTTGCCGGCGTACGCGTTTGTCCTTCACATCCCCTGCCTGCCGTGGCCTTGGCACCCCTGAGCATGGACACCGGTGTAGGTGACAAATCATTTATTCTTCTAAATATGAAGACGAAACCCTCTCGGTTACGCCACCCTTCTGAATGCGCTTTCTTCGAGTATATGAGAACAACTTGTCCCTCTTCTAGATCTGTGCTCTATACGAAACACTTCCACCCATCTGGATCGAAGAAGAGGCGATCATCCTTTTCTATCTTGAAGTCGATGGGGGTGATCTCCTCTTTAGGAAGACACACTCCAGTTGAGCCTCCCTCACAGATTTATAGAGCATTAACAACCTTCTTAGGCAATTTCTGATCAATACAAAACAAGATATATAAGTTAGTAAGTCGATGTCATAAACCACATAGAAAAATTGCATACACGCATGGCAACAAAAAAGAATTAAAAGAAAGTTATATGAATGTACCATGTGGTACAGCTTAAGATTCGTTTTGGTCAAGTGGGTTACGAATGGCAACCCGACAATTTTGCCCATGTTCGATTGAAGGTCCAGCAGATGCTCTTGCTCACTCTCAGTAAGCCGGCATCTTTGGGCGATGAGTGGTCCGAGATCACGCTTCTGCGAAGATGCTCCTGTCATGTTAAAGAATGGGCTGCGCATACAAATTTAGCACACATTAACAAATGGTAAAAGTGTAGGAAACACATTATAGGTATTACAGCATCACAGCAACGTATTTCATCACAACAATACAAATATTGTTTCTGCAAATACTTGCAAGTTATTTCAATGCTACAAGCACTAGTCATAGCATAGGAAAGCTCTGTAACACCCTCAAATCGGCCCTATGCAAGTTTTAGCGATTCCGCCAAACCCGCATAGAAACGATTCAAGGACGCCCACCAGGCACTTTCGTGTGGGTGGAAAACGAAGTAATAACATTACACAACAGTCCTCGATGGGACCCACAGAACAGATATATACAACAGTGACTCACTGAGTCAAGAATACAGATATACAACAAAGATCCAAATCACCTTGAAAACGATAGAGCGTCCGACTACGGACAAGATGCAAATGGGGCTAAGAGCCCTGAAGAATAACCAATGGTGTCCATAACCCTGCCCAGGCCAAGCCGGAAGGGTAACCCTGCTAACGACGGCGATCTCAAACCTGCTAAAACAAAAGGGGTGCCGACAAAGGGCAAAGTAAAAAGAGGAGCGTCGATCGAGGCCAAGACATGGCGAGGCTAGAATTCAGCTGCCTCGCCTACATAGGTATGGTGGGTCAAGCGGCGGCGGCACTAAACAACCTATAGAGACTCGATACCACTGGCGGTTATCAGAGAGGGATAAGAAAGACCTATTCGGATCCAACCTGCAACTAACACCAAACAAACCCATCCTGGTATTTTCCCCTCGAGACCAAACGAGGAAGTCGGACCAAGGAACTCACACAGTTGGCAGTTTTATTCATTCCATTATAGTTGAAGCACTTACTAGTCAGATATAGATAGCATGAGTCATCCTGATAGCATAAGTAGTGGGCAGTTTTAATCACCATTCCGTTGTAGTGGAAACATTTACTAGTCAGATATAATTGTCCTGAGGAATCCCAAAACCCAACAGTGGTTGACACTTTTATCACATTCCATTGGAGTTGCAATACTTACTAGGCATATATAACAAACAACCCAGATCCACCAATGGTTGGCATTTTTAATATCCATTCCGTTATAGTTGCATCTGTTTACTAGTCACACATTAAGTCAAATTTATAGCACTACTTTAGTTATGCTTGTCTATGATCGAGATACTGTGCTCCAAGTCATCCATAACCGCGGACACGGCTTTCAGAAAGTTTTACCCTGCAGGGGTGCACAAATAGCAACACACACTCGATCGACCTCGGAAAAACCAACTCAAAACCCAACGAGGCATTCACGACAAAGCGATCACAGGATTCAGAAATATTTCAGGGGGCCACCCCACTAAGCTACCCGCAACGAAGTTGGCTGGCTCTGGAACGGACCCAGGGTTTGCAACGACGGCTGTAAACGACTAGGAACCCGAAAGTGTGACTGGGCTTGTGGATACCGCGAAAACGTGGCGCGGTCCAAAATAGTATAGGTGCTCCACGCACAATCTTAAATAAAGCAGTAAAACATGGCATAAGTACAGAATAGTAATAAAGCCCCAAACTACTTTGTGGCCCCAAGAAATAAGAATGAATCAAGCTCTGGCTCAGGGGGGGTCCATAAGGCCTCCCGGATGTGGATAGTGCGAAAAATCAAGGAACAGGTATCAAGTACTCGGGGTCCTACGGGGCACAAGTGGGCGTGGAAGAACCAGATAACATCTATTGCCCACCGATGCCTCTACATTAGTTATATCTAGCATTTTAATAGTTGTATTTAAAGTCATGATCATCTCCACCAATAAGCATCTCCACCAATAAGCATCTGCCAACCTTCCAACAACTGTGGTACTTGACAACACGAGATCACACCTGAGCAAGCAACTATGACTCGCAAGGCCAGCTATCTACCAAACACAGGTAATAGGAGGTGTCCAAGGCAATATAGCAGCTGCACGGGATATAACTGGTGTTCGGAAACTAAAGCATCACGACACGGATAGCAATAGATCAACAGGAGGAAATAAAGACTATAAATGCAAAATAGGTAGAAGGGGGAGAGATGCTCGCCTGGGAAACACTATCGGAGATTCATATCCGGAGAACTTGTCGATACTTGAATTAACTCATCGGCCTAATCCGCGAAGAAGCGAACACTAGAAGAAACACCGGATGCAGTATTTAATACTACGGCAGAAGACCCGGCATGATTATGATATGATGCAGATGCGGTGGAATCAGGCAGTATTAAGCGGAACCGGGGTCCCGACAATTAATTAGTCGGTTCGAGTTATTTAGAACCCCGCAATTTAAATGTTGTATTAACAGGGTGAAACATGGCATCGGTTCGCTACACCAATTTAAATGGAGTCCGGAATAAGACAAAGATATCCCGCATAAACACTCCATATTTAATTATGAGGTGAGTCGGCATAATGCCCCCAAACCACAGACATGTATGCATGTATGAACAATTTATATGCAACTGTTTTATATATAGCATTTATAAAATAGGGGCTCGGGAAAAGGTTCACACATCTGGGTTCGGAAGATCTTGGGTTCCGGGGGTCCGACGGTTCGGGTCCGGGGCTCAGGGTTCGACGGGAACGGTGGGATCGGGCTTCGGATACAGGAACATTTCTTGGCGACTTCGGGTTCCGGGAGGAAGAGCTCGGCGTTCCGCGGTCTTTGGTTTCCATGAAGGAGCACTTGGCGTCCCGGTTCAAATATCCTCAGCTTTGGTTCCATGTCGACGGTCTTGAGGGTTCCAGTCTTTATGTCAATGACGGACATGGTCGGGTGTTAGAATCTGGCAACACACAGGTACATGAATATACAGTTGCAGCCACCAACAAGGACTAAAGGCATCACTTCAGGTTGGAGAAAAACATCTGCAGGTGTGGGAATCAATGTAGTGCTCGACTCGCACATACATGGAAATATTAGGACGCACAACTAGGAGACGTGTCGCCTTGGAGGTGGTGCAAACTGGAAGGGGACGCCGGTGCAGGGCCAGCGCGGAGGTCGGTGAACTGGGCGAGGCCGGGGTTGTCGGAGAGCGGGGCGCTGGAGACGGACATGGGAGGAGCCGCACTGGCCGAGGAGGACGACGCCGGTGGCGGCGCTCGGACAGCAGCAGGCGGCGGTGCAGGTGCAGGCGAGGGAAGGCGAGGACAGAGGAGGCGATCGACGGGGCGGCTGATGGAGAAGCGGTCGGGGCAGCGCTGCGGAAGGATGCTGGCGGCCTTGGCTCGGCTCGCCGGCACGGCAAGGGAGGGGACGCCAGGAAGGCGAGACCTACAGAGGACGGCAGGGCCGGGCTCTGACAGAGGGTGGCTCGATGGCGACTAGGCGGCTTGCGGCAGGTCGGGGCAGAGGAGGTCCAGGACGGCTCGACGGTGGCGGACGAGGCGTCGCGGTGGCGGCCGGAGAATGGAACGGGGCTGAGGCGGCCGGGAGTCCGTCGGGGTCGAGGTGGCCGTGGCGCTCGGTCAACGCGAGGCGGCGAGGCGAGGAGGATATGGTGGCGGGACCGGCTCCGACGGAGGGCGGCGAAGGGAATCCGGCGAGGGGCCTGGACGGCCGGAGGAGAGGAGAGAACCAGGCGGCGGCACGGGGATGCAGAGGCGTTCGTCGCGGGTCGGGGAACGCGGCGGCTCGGGGGAGGGGAGAGGTGCGAGCGGTGGACGCGGGGCGCGAGGCGCGGTAGGTGGGAAGGGAGTGGGGCCGGGGCGACCAGGTGGTGATGGGGCCAGGCGCGGGCCGGGGCGGGATCCCGAGGCGGGGCTGTCGGCACGGGGGAGCGGGCAGGTGGCTCGTGCATCCACCGGGGTGGACGGCAGGGTGGGGCCCAGGCGAGATGGGTGGGAGATGAGGTGGTGCTGGGTGGCTGTGTGAGGTGGAGGGGAAAAGAGTGGGGCTGGTGATGTGGAGGAAGGGGATTGGCTGGGGTGAGGTGGAAGGATGGGTAGGATTAGAGTGGGTAGAGTTTTTGGTAGAAAAAGGTTAGGGTAGATTCTGGGGTAGGTAGAATTTTATCTGGAGGTGGCCGGCTAGGCTTTCGGGCCTGACGGGCTGTCTCCTAAAAATAAAAGAAATATTTTATTATTTAAACGGGGCTTTTGAAAACCGTTGATAACAAAACAAAATAATCCGGAGACCTGGGTTTTAATTTGAATGAAGGACGGGGCGTTTAGAAAACAAAACCAGGCTTTTCGAAAATAGTTTTATGTAAACAAATGCCAGATGACATGACGATGCTCAAATGCAAGGTGGCATGATGACATGAGCATGCGGCCATGATGATGCAATGCACACAAACAACGCGATTTTCTAGTAGTGGTTTTGGCGGGGCGCCACAAGCTCCAGACTCCTATTCTGTCAGATATAAGTTCTCTAAGAACTACCTTTGCTGTGTTGGATTTTAGAAACATCGTAAGTACTACATTAGTTCTTGCCATATATAGTAGCTAGATGGCCGATCTTTTTTGGGAGACTAGGAAGTTTAGGCCTATTTCTTATAGAAACAGATCATAGCTAGTATTATGTTCTATTTTAGTCACCAGAATATAATGCTTCAGCGATTTAGCACATCAGAGATGGCAAGTTAGTGTAGGTTCTTCCATTTCCGATGTTGTGGTTGCATGTGGTACAGCCGACCCCAAAACTGTCCCTCTATGCATCATGTGGTTGTACTTTCTAGGCATGTGTTTCTGGTTCATTGTCATTCATGCTCTGGACCTTGCTTACTGCGAGTTGTTTCCTTGCAACAAGGAAAACAGCCAGGTGGTATTTTCTACACATGAACATCCATCCATAATTCCGGCATCGACAATTTCTTAAGACATGTCATGCCTAACTAATTTATCATCTATATATGTGTGTGTCCAAACAAGTTCCATTTTTCATATCAAGATGTAGCTAGCTAAACTTGTTATGTTTGATGGAGAGAATGAATGTGATCTGGTCATCTTGGTCATGGCAGAATGATGCATTATTGTGCACCAAGGAAATGGACCACCACCAAACTTCACTTTGAATCTCTGGCTTGTCAGTATTGTACATTAGATTTACTTTTTCATGCCTGATGTGCTAAGTTATAGCTATAGTGTATTCCTACCTATTAGGAAAACATTTATTCACAAGTGTTATATGTTGCTCACCCTTGGCTAAGATTTTCAGGAAGTGGCACATGTTCTAACATGTTCTAGTTTCTCTTATTTGCAGGCACACAACGATGCAACTTCCTATAAGTACAAGGTTATCAAGTATTGGGATATAATTAGCACACTTTACTCAAGGGATCGAGCTACTGAGCGGGAGCTAGGACTGCAGCTGAAAGCCGTGCGGAAATGGCGGACGAGAACGCTAACAATGACAACATCATTGATCAAGTTGTGTTGATATAATGAGCAGACAAGTGTATTTGTGGATACATTGATCTTTATTCATGTTGTAGTTGATTTTTATTTTGAAAATATCATATTTTATTTACAATATGTAATTGAATTTTGAAGCCAAATGTGTTGTTGATTTCACAATTGGCTTAAAATGGCAGCCAAACAGAAGCTATAAATCATTTCATTTCAGAATTCCAGGTGGCAGCCAAACATAAAAATTCATTAAGGAATTTAAATTCCATCCAAATGAAGTGACATGGGGATTTCATTTCATTTCATTTCAACCAAATGAAATGAATGCATAGGAGCCAAACGAGCCCTAATATATTTTCCTACACATGCATTGTAGAGTTCAGAACTTATGCAATGTTTCCTTCCAGTAGTGTTTGATTCATGGGATTGTAATGTGCAGGAATTATTCCAGTAGGTACACTAGTGTATTTTCATGGGAAATCTAGCTTTAGCACATAGCTCGTGGAAAACCCTACTGGACAAACAATGCAAACATGATTTCAGTGGGCAGCACAAGTAAATCCAATATGATTGGCCTCACCTTCAGCGCGGAGCAAGGTTGCGGAGATGCGGTCAACGCCGGCGTCGTGGTGGTGTGGCCGGAGTCGATGCGGACGTGCACGTCGTTACGAGCGGCGGATGTGTTGCGGAGATGCACGGCGGCATGGTTGTGGAGAAGCCCGGTGGCGGGGTTGCAGAAATACGGCCGTCGGTGGCTGGACGATCCTGACGGAGGCGGTGCGGACGGCCACGGCGGTGCGGAGATGCGGATGGAGAGGAGGAGTTTGGGGAAAGTACGAGAAGGGGCTTGGATATCTTCAGGGATAGATTTTTTCCCCAATTAGGCAAACTATTATTTGTACTAACATTGGTGCATGTTGGACCCACTTATACTAACATTGGTGCATGTGGGACCCACTTATCAATGTTTAAAATAGCGGGCTATTTGATTTAGCGTCACCGATTTTAAAAGCTATCAAAAGCTATAGCGCGCTATGCCCATTTAGCGAGTTTGCTAAATAATGATTTTTTAAAAAAAGAGCAGTACATATTGGTATATATATCAATAATTTACAAATATTTGACAGTTTTACAGATCAATGCTCTGATCAACTCACTTATAACAGGTTTGACAGTGCATACTGCATATTACATAGTAAAATTTGAAACAGAGCCACTTATACTAGCATTGGTGCATGTGAGACCCAATGGCATCTATGGTTCCTGTTTGGCTGAGTTTGGGCAAAATTTGACCCTGATGACACATGTGGGTCCAGTTACACTAGCATCGGTGCATGCAAGTACCGATGGCATCTGTGGTTATAGTCTGAGTGAGTTTGGGCAAAATTTGAATGAAATTGTGCAAAAGTTGACCCCGATGACACATGTTGGCCCACTTACACTAGCAATGGTGCATGTGGGACCTAATGGCATATGTGGTTTCAGTTTGACTGAGATTGGGCAAAACTTGATCCCGATGACAAATGTGGGTCCAATAACACTAGCTTAAAATAACTTTGTAACCCTTGCGTTTACAATTCTAGACTTTCATCAAGGCAAGTTTATATCTGTTGACAATCATATTCCTTTGAACTAGTATAGCCAGTGCACAAACACAATTGAACACACATATAACATTACATAGATATGTTTGCTAGCTCACGGTACTTTAAGAAACAAGCATACTAAAGTAGTTCAACTTAGAAAGTAAACAACAACAAAGTACCACGATTTGTAATATATAAACAACATACAACATCACGAATATAACTGGCTATAGTCTAGTAACGTGCATTAATTCCAGCCGGTGGCATTGGAGGCGGTGGCTTTGTCGCCTGTGCAAAGGTGGTGGTGTCGCCCCAGCAAGCGTTGGTGGTGTTGCCCCAGCCAGTGGTGTCGTTCTGCTCGCCTTCCTGGTCATCTTCGCCCGCTTCCCATGAGCGTTTGGCGACATGCACCACCTCTCCATCCGCCTCTTCCCAGATCGCCCTCGCCGGTTCCCTTTCAGCCTGCTGCGTTCCATCATCCTGCTCGTCATCTGCATCACTCTGGTCTGCAGCAGCTGCCGCCTCGGCCACAGCTTTTGCCGCCTCGGCCTTAGCTGCTGCCGTCTTTTCTGCTACATTAATTGCAGCCTTGCGAGTCCCCCGGTCTAGCCCGTCCCTTAAGGTAATGAGCCTACGATACAGCTCGTAGGCAACATACCCGTCTCTTGCTGCATACTCTAGGTTCATCGCGGAAAGTGGCTTCTTCACCCATACTTCATGGCCATCGTACGGGAGTGCCTTGCAATTCCTGAGATCTCTGTCAATGATGATCACTGCTAGAGATAACATCTCGTCCCTGTCATATGGCTGATTCCAATGGAACCGTTCTTCGGTCTTAAACATGTCTTGGATGTCGATGTGGTACTGTTCTGGAATGGTGATATCCTCATGTGCAAGCTTCTCTTTATCACTGCTGATGTCCACGCTAGCGAAAGTGATCCCCTTTTCCTGAAGAAACTCTGCCAGTTTCGGACAAGGCTCCCTTCTCCTGCAGTATAAATGCAAATTAAGACATGAAAATAATTTGGATGATGTACAATTATTTGATGATAATGTTAAACAAGGTAATTGCATAATCGTACCATTAGGCCATTTACAACACCCATAGATCATGCATAATACTTGAACTAACATGTCTAAGTATTTGAAATAAACGAGTGAAAGTAATGTATTTGCATTGGCTAATTATACATGATCTCAAATGGAAAATAAAAATATGCACATAACCAGTTTCGGACAAGGCTCCCTTCTCCTGCAGTATAGATGCAAACTATGACATGACAATAATTTGGATGGTGTACAATTATTTGATGACAACGTTGAACAAGGAAATTGCGAAACCGTGTTATTAGACCACGTACAACGCCCATAGATCATGCATAATACTTGATCTAACAAAATCCACAAGGACTTAAACCTATAGGAATTAAACAATGCACATAGGAAAATTTCGAAGGATCAAAATCCTCCAAAATTCATATGAGATTCCTTTGAATCAAACAAGCCCTGCATCAAAGGAGGCCTGATGTGAAAACGTTCGTACAGGGTACAATCCTATGAATCAAATATGTGCTGATGGAAAAATCATAGGGATTGAATCCTGTACAAACCCATAGGAAATCCTTTGAATCAAAGGAGGCCTGAAATAGAAATGCCCATCCTTAGTACGTATATTACCTGCAGTAGTGGAACACGAGGACAGTCTCCTTCAAGGCGATCTGGAGGACGGCGAGCTTTTGTGACGGAGCTTCGTCCCGCCTATTCCTTGTGTACTCGCGGTCAAGTCCGAGGAACTTGTAAGTCTCTTTCTCGAGCAATTGCTCGAACTTCTCTAGAATGTGATTCAACTAGTTCACATCGTTGGTGTACACCACCTTCATAATCTTCGTGCCATAAGCACAGATGGGCTTGATGTCAACCGTGGTTTTCCAGTCATCGAGGATGTCTCCATAGGGATCCATGGATGCTGAGTTCCCCGTCGTGTGGAGGAGGAAGACGCGAGAGGAAGAAGAACAGACGAGAAGCGGACGGCTATCGGTTATTGTGGTGTTACTGGCCCGGTGGAGTCGAGGCGGAGGGCCCGTACATCGATGTAGTCGACCCATTATGGTGCGATGCGGTTAGTGCGGTGTAGTGCGGTCAGTTTTGTTACGGTGCGACGCGTTTAGGAGTGGTGCGATGCGGTTATTGCGGTGTAGTGGGGTAAGTTTTAATTTGTTATGGTGCGACGTGTTTAGGTGTGGTGCATGCGATGCGGTTATTGTGGTGCAGCAGTAGGATCAGTTTTGTTACGATGCGACGCGTGTAGGTGTGGTGCGGTCCGGTCGTGGCTGCAAACTTTCAACAATTGAACGCACGGGGCTTTCACCAATCCTCTGGTCATGGCTGCTACTTAATTTCAAAAATTGAACCCACGGCTTTCCTACAACTTTCAACTCAAGTTTGACCTAAGCTTGTACAGTGCATAACTAATTCAAAATATCTCATAAAAATTGAAAACCTACACACTGATAAATTTTACGTGAACTACTTGACACGAAATTTTTTAAACTTGAAACATTTCATTCTCATCAAAATAACAATCCAAGCATGAGCTTCCACATAGAATGTACCATGACTCACGTGGTCCACATACACAAGCATTGGTGCAAGTGGGTCCAATAGCATGTGGGTCCAGTTTGACTAAGATTGGGCTTAAGTTGACTTCGATGACACATGTGGGCCCACATAGCTAGCAGCGGTGCATGTGGGACCCTATGGCATCTGTGGGTCCAGTTTGACTAAGATTGGGCTTAAGTTGACCCTGATGACACATGCGGTCCCACATAGCTAGCAGCGGTGCATGTGGGACCCTATGGCATCTGTGGGTCCAGTTTGACTAAGATTGGGCTTAAGTTGACCCTGATGACACATGTGGGCCCACATAGCTAGCAGCGGTGCATGTGGGACCCTATGGCATCTGTGGGTCAAGTTTGACTAAGATTGGGCTTAAGTTGACCCTGATGACACACGTGGGCCCATTTTGACTAAGATTGGGCTTAAGTTGACCCTGATGACACACGTGGGTCCACATACACTAGCGTTGGTGCATGTGAGCCCAATGGCATCTGTGGGTTCTATGTTGACTCATATCGTCGCTTAAGTTGACCCTGATGACAAATGTGGGCCCACATAGCTAGCACCAAGTGTTTCCACGAAGCCGTGGATTTTTGCCCGGTTTCCATGTTTTGGCCGTTCGGTCCAACGTATCGCCCAGTTCTGGCATGTTTTGAGCGTAACCGACACACGCGAGACGCTAGTCGTGTTTTCCACAATGTCGGGTTGTTTTCCATGATGTCTCCCGGTTTCCACGTTTTGCCCGTTCGGTCCAACGTATCGCCCAGATTTGGCCTGTTTTGAGCATAACTGACACTAACACACGCGAGACACTAGTTGTGTTTTCCACGATGTCGAGCACCAAGTGTTTCCTCTACTATATGCCAAGATACTTCCATGATGTTGAGGTACGTTCTTCTAGACTTGTTCAATCTTTTGTTTTGCTAGGTTGTTATGGATTTTTTTCCTTCTGGCAATGTTGTCATCTTGCTGATTTGTTCGAATAGGAATGACCGAGTGTTAGCTTTTTAGATGCATGATGTTCAAACTCATGAACTTGGCTTGGTAAGGTACGAGTGGAACCCAAACATGTTCGTTGCAATTATCTCTCGATGCCTGGTGGGTCTTCTTGAAGTCTGGGGACTTTGTACTTTCATATGGACACAGTTCGTGTGGGAAGCCCGATTGCATCTAATATACTGCCAAGTGCCTTACGGTAGCAGCTAAGTGCTTCTCGGCGGACTTGTATATGATATATCCCGGACTTGGAGCTTTTGTGGAAGCACTTGGCAATGTTGGGAGGCTTCACACCTATTTCATGTAATATGCTGCCAAGTTGGTTTGCGTTGATAGCCAAGTGCTTCTCGATGGTCTCGTATATGCTTTCTCCCGGACTTGGTGGTTTTGAGATAGCACTTGGAAACATTGGGTGGCTTCACACCTATTTCATGTCATGTACCGCCAAGTGTTTTCCGTTGATCACAAAGTGCTTCTCGGTGGGCTTAAGTTGACCTGATGACACATGTGGGTCCAGGTACACTAGCATCGGTGCATGCGGGTACCAATGGCAACTGTGGGTCCAGTTTAACTGAGATTGGACAAAAGTTGACCTGATGACACACGTGGGTCCACTTACACTAGCATTGGTGCAAGTGGGCCCAATGGCGTCTGTGGGTTCTATGCTGACTGAGATTGGGCAAAAGTTGACCCTGATGACACATGTGGGTCCAGTTACACTCATGGCCCATTGGCATCTGTGTGTTCCAGTTTGACCGAGATTGGTTCCAATTTAATTTAGGATTTCAACTAATTTGAAAAAATTCAATATTTCTCTATAAAATCTTTTAGAAAACTTATTGTTTTATAAACAATATACTTTTTTTACTTATATAATATAGATTTTTTTAACAATTTATACAATATAGAATTTGTAGAGATTTCCGCTGCAACGCGCCACTCTCCCAAATGTCATGCGTGGGTCCAATGTGAAAGCAATGGGAAAGTGGACTACATGCAGGACTACACGATTCCACACCCACGCGTGCACTAGAGGAAACCGAACCGCCAGCATCTATATAACACATCGGTCTCATCGTCTCTCCCACCATCGTCCACTTCTTCCCCAATCTGCCGAAAACCCCAATCCGCTCCCACCACCGCACCACCAATCTCATCCCTTAGTGAATCTGCAAGATGATGTGCGCTCGCAAAGACGAGCCGGAGTCGTGCATGCTCGCGGCTCGCGATGCACTCGTCGCCGCCGGTGGCGTGGCGAGGGTCTTCTTCGGGAGCACTACCATTGCCGTCGGCTTGCGTGACCATTGCGGACTCCACCGTACCGGTCGTGGTCGCCGTCGATGATGAGAAGAAGGAGGACATCGTGGCTCCCGTGGCAAATCTACAGAACCCGCATGTAGGCCGCCAGGTCATCGTCGTGCCGGACGATGAGTACTACGACAGCGAAGACCCTGACTCCATCGAGTACCTCTATGAACAAGACCGCAAAGAAGATGTATCGTTCAAGGAGGAGGCCTCCGACGACCGCACCGAGGTTCTGAGCTGTTCTGTTCGATCTCCTCTGTTCATCTTACTGTTCACATAGGGTTTGTTCGTAGAGTAGATTGATTTGTGTTGTCTAGGTGGTCTTCTAGATATTCTTGATTCTAGGGTTCGTACGGTTCCTTTGTAGTTGACTTTGATTTGATCTTCCATATAGTATTCTTACTCATAT
Organism: Avena insularis; assembly: GCA_023614405.1. Taxonomy (NCBI): domain Eukaryota; kingdom Viridiplantae; phylum Streptophyta; class Magnoliopsida; order Poales; family Poaceae; genus Avena; species Avena insularis. Next base: position 162,467,860 of record CM042692.1, on the reverse strand, counting down.
GATATATATGGGTTCATGGTTATCAGATTAATTTCTGAATGTTGTGCCTTAAATTCATCCGAGTCTGATTTGATTGTAGAGATTATGATAACAAAGATTTTTGTTTGGGAAGAAAAGATTGATCTGATGCATAGAATTTATAATTACCATTTTCTTAATTTGCTGCTTATTAATGTGTTGATTCTATAGTGTGTAACAATTAGTATCCTGTTAAGTGTAATGATCAATGCGTTTGAAACTTAAATTCATCCAAGTCTTATTTCATTCTAGTGATTATGATTGCTCATATGATATCTATCAGTTAATAGTTATCAGATTACATTCTAAATGTGTTAAGGTAGTTATCTTGCACATGATTGATCAACACAAGCGACTTAAATTTATTTGAGTCCAATTTGATTGTAGAGATTATGATAGCAAGAATTTTTTTTGAGAATAAAGGATTGATCTGATGCATGGAATTCATAATTACCATTATCTAAATTTGCTGCTTATTAATGTGATGATTCCATAGTGTGTTTGAATCAGTATCCTGTTTAGTGTAACGATCAATGCGTTTAAAACTTAAATTCATCCAAGCCTTCTTTAATTCTACTTATTATGATTGCTCATATGATATCTATCGGTTCATAGTTATCAGATAACTTTCTGAATGTGTTAAGGTAGTTAACTTGTAAATGATTCATCATTAAGTGTCTTAAATTCATCTTAGTCTAATTTGATTGTAGAGATTATGATAACAAGAATTTTATTTGGGAAGAAATGATTGATCTGATGAATGGAATTTAATGTGTAATGATCAATGCGTTTGAAACTTAAATTCATCCGAGTCTTCTTTCATTCTAGTGATTATGATTGCAAGAATTTTATTTAGGCAAAATTGGTTATTTGCCCCTAAAGTTCACATGCCTTGAATTATGTCCCAAAAGAATATTGTTCTTTAATAAATTATCCATTATGGACTTTGAAGCAGATAGAAATGAACGCTCAGGCGTTCCAACGCTCACTAGACATGATAAGACAAAACTGTCCTCGATTCATCAAATATTGGTCACACAACATTATGCTCGATTCATCAAGTGTTAGTACTATCACCGCAACACAAAACTGTCCTCGATTCATCAAATGTTAGTACTATCACCGCAACAATTTAGAATAATTTTGGCAGCATTGTTAATTTTTTATAGCTTATTTCATTTGATCATTGTTGTGCTCCTGTTTATCTCACTTCTTACGTATTTCAAAATTCACAGGAAGACTCTGACGACGTGGGCCACGGCAAGGACGACAGGGACCGCAAGAGCCGCTTTGTTCTTAAGCGGCTGGTGAGTGGCCAGATACCTTTCAAGCAGCTGGGAGCTATCTTGCCCATTATGCGCAGGTCATCACAAAGAACTTAGATAGCATGATCCAAAGACGCGGATGGCGTTATGTAGGCAGCAGGCAGAAGCACAAGGGCCACACCATGGCGAAGCATGCCGCCTTTGGCAGATTCCTCGATAAGTACGTCAAGGGTGGCCTCATCCCGGTTATCGGTCCTGCTGTTGGCCCTCATGTTTTGTTTCCACAAGTTTAGTTTATATTTGTGTTGTCCCCCTGGAGATAAAGAGAAACTGTGTGCTGTTTGAAGAATAAGTTTTTATTATGTATGGTGGAAGCTGGGCAATCATATCCAGTGGTTTAAGACTATGTTAATGTGTATGGAGTTTGGTGTTGCGTTACTGGTGCACTTGTTATCTAAATTCTCATGTTGATGCACACTTCATTTGTTTACTAAATTAGATGGTTTGATGCTTTATTTTGTAGCTAAGAAAGTTTGAAGTAAGTTTGGACTACAAAAAGTTTTTGAAACCAATCTCAAACCAGAAACTTATGTACTTTATATACTGATGATCCTTCAGAATGTCTAAAAACAACCACAAACATGAAAAGCAAACTCCTTATTTCCAATACTTTTCATAAAATTTGCAAAATATTCTAAGTAAAGGATTTAGTTAATATAGCTAATTCTTTCCTTGTTAGTCTCAAGATTCTATTGAGGATCTTACAGGACCTAACTATGACGACTAAGTCAAAGCAATAAAAACCAAATCAGTTTCCTTGCTCTGTGCACTAAATATAATCAATATATTTCCTTGTTTTGCCTAATGGCTAAAGCTAATCACGTCGAGCCCACAGATTAAGCTTACAACTGGGTCCAGGCCCGGCATGCAAGCATAGTCGGACCATATATATATACATTCTCCCTCCAACAAACCATAAAGGCATAGTTGGAGTCAGCGTCGCCATCTAAACCACCTTTTCCTAGGCCGCAGATCTGTCGAGAGAGAGGGATGGCGAAGGGCAAGATCGTTGCGGTAAAAATCTAACCTATCTAGTTTGCATGTACTGGATCTATTTGGACAAAAATGTACGGCCAATGATCTTTAAATTTTCTTTTTTTGATTCGTAGTGTCCTTGGTGTTTTGACACCAAGGGTCTGTGTGGCCTGGGCGACAAGATCAAGTCCTTTTTCGTTCTCACCCTTGTAGAGAATTTTGAAGAAATGACGGTACTGGTTTTATTTTTTGTATTATCATCAGTCTTTCCTGGTCCACCCTTTTGTCATGAATTATAGCATCTGTTAGTTTGTCATGTAGTAAACATGTTCCATTTTTCTTCAGTTAATACCCTGCTATGCTATAGCGAATTTCCTTAAGAAGGTTGCCATCGACTCTGTCGACCACGAGAATTTTGTGGTCGAGGTAGTTACGGAAGAAGGGTTCGAATTCAACGTTGATTGTATCAACAAGGATGGCAGAACATATCTTGAAGGCCAATATTGCAGAGAATTTGCTAGAGTCTACAATCTGGATGTTGGAACGGAGCTTGTCTTCTCTACCGACACACAAGGTCCATCTACCCCTGTGACGTCGATCAACCTACAGATCACCCACCCATGTAAGTAACTACTTATTTGAAGTACTCCCTTCGTTTACAAATATACGATGTTTACGAGTTTGTATAAAATGGATGTATATATGTAGATCCACTAAAATATTTAGGTTCACCCATTTTGCTCGGTTTCTAGTCTACTTTGTAATGTGTAGAATGTTATCGATAGAATTGTCTCTAGTTTTTTCCTTATGAAAAAAGAAGTAGTTGCTTTGTGTTTAGCACAATATTTTTTCCTTGTTCCTAAACAATCTTAATGTTGACGTACCTACCATGCATTAATCTTAATTTTGATTCAGTAATATTCATTTAATTAAGTATTTGAACTTGTATAACATATTACAATCTGACCCAGGATAAGAAAGGCATACTTGACGCTATGCATGCCACTGATGGAACCATAATTAACTGGGGAATGATGGAGTCAGTGGTCAACAATGTTGACATCATTGACACGCTGGTTGATGAACATGGAGCTGGGCCTTATCAAGTTGGAAAATGTGAGTCTCTGATCCACACATTAAGCTGGACAAATTGCCAAAAGAAAGAGCTGGTAAGTATGAGTGATCTACTTTGTTGTGCCTGTAATTTTCGGATTAACAAATGCTTACATTGTGCATGTGGACCAAGAACAGAAACTCCCGCGACGCCTTGTCCCTGAAGACATGGCTGAATATGGTGATATCACAATTGTGTGTGATAAATACACAAAGGTCAAAGGGTCATACTCAATTTCTCCTGAGGATGGCCGAGTATGCTGCGCTGGGTGGATGGAAGTGATGTCACAGGAGGAGGATTTTCGGCGAATTGGAGACAAGATGTTTTTCATGCTATACGTGGGACGTAAGGGGGCTTTCCTATTTGCCTTCTATGTTCTAAATGTGGAACTTTAGTAGCCTTGATCATTTTCACTATGATGGTCATGGGTCATTTGTCGACCTAATAATATGAGATGTTAAGACAATATTTTACGGTCCTTTCATTATGTGGCATTAGTATGTCTGAAGATATGGTTAAGTGTAATGGTACTATTAAATTTTTTATGAGCTGAAATATATTATGCCTGTCGTTGCTGCCAATTATAGTGAAATTGTGTTAATTGAGTTCATTTCATCGGTATCTATGAATATTTTATGAGCTACAAATTTTATGTGTGCACAACTTACTAGACGGACATGTTTGTCGCGTAGGTTGTGTCACGTAAAGAAGTATCTATCTCTAGTAAATCTATTTTGCTGCTCGAAGTAAGTATGACAAAAACAAGCAAAAACATCTAGGTACGACCATATATATCATTGTAATTAATAATTTTGTGTATAACATGGTTACTGGGAATTGAATGCAACAGTCTCCATAACTAGCATCAAACGGTACAACTGCGTGCTAGTATTTTAGTAACGCATTTTCACAAGGTACTAGTCAATATCACTATCAACATCTGAAATTCTCCTCCCAAATTCATCGACAACCGGTTCCAAGTCTTCTTGTTCTTCGTTGCTCAGGTCAATATCATTGTTTACACCATTTTTCCCTGCTAGTTGTCTAACAGTCTGAGAGTCAACAAATATAACATCATCAGAGCGATCAGCCATGTCGTCTTCATGATCATCAACATATTCATCTTCCTCATCCTCAATTTGGTGAACAATGGGATCTTCCGAGCCTAGGTCTTCCTGGTATGCACCTGCATTGCCTTCATCATCTTTTTCTGAAACATCGTATACATTCCTGTGCTTGAAAGTTTGCACCACCTTCCAAGGATCACCAAATTTTGTGTCTTCCAAGTAAAAACAAGTTTCTGCTTGGTGAGCTAATATGAAAGGGGCGTTCTTGTACCACAATACAGATGTATTGATGCTTTTAAAGTATCCATCATCCTTCATCTCCGTGGTTTTCCTACTTCCAAGGTCAAACCAATCACAGCGGAACAAGAACACGGATTTGTCGTCGTGCTTGTTTCTCGGGTATTGTAACTCAAGAACCTCTTTCATCACACCGTAGTATTCTTGATCTTGTTCGTCACAAACGGATCCCCTTGTCATTATGCCTGAGTTTTGAGTCCTCATGTTCTTCTCACGCTCGACGGAACGGAACCTAGCGCCATTTACATTGTACATAGGGTGTACAACTACACGAGCATCTAGACCAAGTGCTAGTGATTTTAAATCTTCTGGAGCATTGTACAAATTACTGACATGTTTTTTAAACCATGCAGGGAATTCTTTCTCTAGGTCCGCTTCAATGTTGTTCACACCCCTGTTTTGTAGTTGTTGTCGAAAATTCCTAAAAATCAAAAACAAATTAGTAATGGTACTGCTATAACACAAAATATTACTGAAAATTTTGAATGATTAATAAAAAGGTAAATAGACCTACCGAATATAATTTTGTGCCTCATCATAGTTCTGAAGTACATACCAAACCATACTGTCAAATTCTTTGGGAAAATACTTCAACTTGGATAGTCCTAAACCTCTGGCTCCATCTAAAAAATATCAAACTCTAGCGGATCAACTCTTTGTTTCTTATCTTAGTTCCTCTCAGGCTTGTTATGTCTAGTTTCTATGACATCGCCCAAAAATTTAGAGCAATGATGCAAGCACTCATCCACGATATATCCCTCGGCAATTGAACCTTCAGGCCTTGATTTGCTACGCACAGTTGATTTCAGGTACCCGAGCCTGCTTTCAACTGGATACATCCAACCATATTGAACATGCCCCCTCTGAAGTGCCTCATCAGGTAGATGAATAGCCAGGTGCACCATTACATCAAAGAATGATGGCGGAAATAGCAGCTCAAGCTTGCAAAGAATTATGACAATTTCAACCTTCATTCGACGCAACACATATGCTCTTAGAGTTTTGGCACACAACTCCCTGAAAAAGTTTCCTAGTTCAGCAATGGTCTCATACATCGCATTTGATGCAATCCCTCTCAGACCAGCTGGCAACACACGCTGCATAAGTATGTGGCAGTCATGCGTCTTCAGACCGTGCACTTTACCCCCTGGGATGTCCACACATCTTGCTAAGTTTCCAGCAAAACCATCTATGAGCCTAGTGTTGGCCAAATACTTGCACAATTTTTGTTTGCCTTCCTTTTGAAGCGTCCACGGTGCTTTCTCCTTTGAAAAACCCTTGGCCTCAGGTTTCATCCAGAACTTCTTCCTGACATTAAATTTCTCCAAATCCATTCTACCACCAACAGTGTCCTTGTTCTTTCCATCAAGCTCAAGAAGGGTACCAAGGATATTGTCCAATATGTTCTTCTCAATGTGCATCACATCTAGGTTATGAACAAACTTCAATCTTGACCAGTATGGCAGATCATATAAGCTGATCTTGAGGTGCCAGGTTGGCTCACCAGTCATGCCACGCTTTCTCTTCCTAGTTGATGGATTTTTCCCTGGCCTGTAATCCTGAACTCTCCGTACCCTCTCCTCTCTTTCTGCAAGTGTGAAACTTGTTGGTGCATCCTTAGGTTCAGGTTTTCCATTGAAGGCTCTGCTACTCCTCCACTTGTGATCGTGAGGCAGAAATCGATTTACGACCAATATAACCAATTTTATTATGCAAAGACTCGTAGCAAGGATCCTTATCACAGTGCGCACATGCGAAAAACCCTCTTGTGCTACGGCCAGACATCGTGGCATATCCAGGATAGTCATGAATCGACCAAAGAAACGCAGCATGCAACGGAAACTCTCTACCTGTGCACGCATCATATGTGCCCACGCCACTCCATAGCTTCATCATATCTTTTATCAATGGCTGCATAAATACATGAAAATCCTTTCCTGGTGAATTTTTTCTAGGGATTAGCAATGACATCATGAAGTTGGATTGATACACGCACATCCACAGTGGGAAGTTGTATGGAATGACAAAAACTGGCCACATACTGTATGAACTACTCATGTTTCCGTATGGGTTGAATCCATCTGTCGCAATACCAAGCCTTATGTTACGGGCATCTGAAGCAAACCATCCAAACTCCTTGTCAAAGTGCTTCCATGCTTCACCATCACCGGTGCCTCAAAATACCCACAGTGCAACCCTCTTCTCCTTGTGCCACTTGGTGTTCATCGACGCTTCCTTGGAAACAAAAAATCTCTGTAACCTTGGGATTATAGGAAAGTATCGAAGCACCTTGTGGGGAATCTTTCTCTTTGCTTTCGGGTCTTTCCATCTTAAAAATCCACACTCGGGACAATGAGTTTTTTTGGCATGGTCTCCCCAAAACAGAGCACAGTCATACTTGCAAACATGAATTGTGTCATAACAAAGCCCAACCTCAGAAAGAACACCCTTAGCTTCAGCGTAGGACTTGGGAAAATTCACTTTTGCCAAAGCAGCACATAAGACAACCATAAATTGATCAAAAGCTCTATTTGTGACCCGGTTGTATGATTTCACGTAAAGCATCTTCATAATGAATGACAACCTCGTCTCAGTGGTGCATCCCTCGTGAAGCTCTTTCTTAGCTTCTTCGATGAGGTTCACATAGAAATTAGTGTCACTTGGGCCTCTGTCACCAGAATCATGCAGCTCATCTAACATCTTGTCAACATGATCATTATGATTCTCATTTCCATCATCATAATCATCATCGTCATTGCTTTGATACAAACTATGATCATAGTTTTCATCAGGACCATCATCTTCTCCATGACAACTCCACTTTGTGTATGAAACGGCCATACCACTGACGTGTAAGTGATACTCAACAGTGTCCTGAGTCTGCTGCATAATATTAAGGCATTTTTGGCATGGGCACAATATTGATGCACCTTCGTTGAAGTTTGCGTGCGCAAACGCCATAAACTCGCGGACACCTTGTATGTAAAAAGGGGCGAACTTGCGCCCATGAGTAATCCACTGTCGATCCATCGCCTACAAAAATATATATAATGTGTTCCACTCGAGTCATGATGCCATTAAATTTGTACTAATTGATGTGAAAATTGTTTACCAAAGTCCAAATAAATTACAATGTGTAACATAAACACCAATCCAAATCAATTTCATAACATATCTCAAAGGAACTCACATGTGCTTCCTATCACCGTGCGCCGGCCTGTCGCGAAGCCTCGCTAGCTGGGATCATGATCGATCATCGTGATCGCATAGGCGCAAGTCGCCGGGACTTGTAGATGAAGGGCCAGCAAATGTCGTGATCGCCTGGACAAGGGATACCCTTGACAGCGCTTGTTCGCAAGAACAGAGAAGAAAACTGTTTGGAAGATCGCACAAGTCCTAACTATAACAATCCGTGTTTGTACATGCCACGTACTACACATAGAGTTTACAAAATGGTAGGTCAATCAAACAATTCAAAAACCGAACGGTAGCCCAGCGGTAATGAAACGTTTTACTTTGTACTAGGTCCTCGGTTCGAAACCCATGTTTGCCCTTTTATCGTTTTTAACACAATTGCTAACTCGTTGGTCCCACGAACAATCGGTGACGGCTTAATCTATGATGCTCTCAAATCCGTCGTGCGGATAATTGGCGACGGTTTGCCGCGACGCGAAACACGACCGCCACGCATTATCAAGCATACGTGACACCCAAAACTAATCCGTCACCTATGGTTACTTTCGGTGACGGTTCTGAATTTTGTCACCAGGCAATTCGTCACCAATTCTGGGATCTGTTGTAGTGTAAGAAGGAGAGATTCCTGAACGGACTGCATGACGAGATGCAGACTGTCCTCGTCAACATCCACTTCGAGGATCTCGAAGATCTAGTCGACTCTGCCATTCAGATGGAAGGGAAGATTAACCAGGCAAACGACAACCGCAAACATCGTATGATGCACCAAGCTGGATCCAACAGTCACCAGAAGTACCATCCCAACCCTCATCAGGATATGCACCAAGAAACAACCGACCCCCAATGTCTCGCCCAAGCTACCCCAACCATAGCGGAGGCAATGTGAAGTCCGGAGGAAACAATAACAACCCCGACAACACCAGCAATTTCAACCGTGCACCTCCCAAGAGCAACAACAACAACAACAACACTGCACCCAGAACTAGAAGCAATGCTAAGCCTGTCGCAGCTAAAGACAAGTCCCAGATAACTTGTTTCGATTGTGGAGTGAAGGGTCACTATTCCAATGAGTGTCCCAAGAAGACTGCCGTCACCGCCAATGTGAATGCCCCAGCTCAACAGCAGCGCCGTGTTCAACCAGGGAGAAGGTTTGCCCCAGGGAACCCACACAACCACAACGGCCGCTTCTTCCACATGAACACCGAGGAAGCCCAAGAAGCGCCAGATGTAGTGCTGGGTATGTTTTCTGTCAACTCAGTTTTAGCAAGGGTATTGTTTCATTCGGGAGCATCGCATTCATTTGTCACCGAAGAATTTGCATGCACTAGTAATATTCACCAACCAACTTGAAGCATGTCATGATAGTTCAAATCCCCGGTTCAACTACAAAAGCTAGAAAATTTTGCAAAGCTATGCCTATCAGAATACATGGGATAGATTTTTATGCCAACCTAATAGTACTCGGAACCAAAGGATTGGAAGTAGTACTAGGTATGGATTGGATGTCAAGGCATAAAGGACTGATAAACTGTGCTAAGAAAGCCATCACCATGACTAGTAGCTCCGGAGTCACAGTAGAGAATATATCTGAAACCTTACCTCGTCAATTCAAGTGCAACAAGAGTCTAGCCCTACCCACCATAGACCAAGTCAGAGTAGTCTGTGAATACCCTGACGTATTCCCAGATGAATTGCCAGGTATGCCCCAGATAGGGATATTGAGTTCATTATCGAACTAATCCCCGGAACCGGACCCATAGCCCAGAGACCCTATAACATGAACCTCTCAGAGTTAGTAGGATTGAAGAAGCAGTTGGATTCTATGTTAGCAACATGATTGATTCAACCAAGCGCATCGCCATGGAGATCACCAGTGTTATTCATCGACAAGAAAGATGGAGGCAACCGTTTATGCACAGATTACAGAAAGCTAAATGACGTCACCATTAAAAACAAGTACCCTTTGCCAAAGATAGAAGATCTATTTGATCAGTTGAATGGTGCCCAAGTATTCTCAAAGATTGATCTTAGGACTAGTTATCACCAACTTAAGACTCGTGCAATGGATATTCCGAAGACCGCCTTTACTACTCGTTATGGTTTATACGAGTATACAGTTATGTCTTTTGGATTAACCAATGCCCCTGCTTATTTCATGAATCTCATGAATAAGATCTTTATGAATTTCCTAGATAAGTTTGTCGTTGTGTTTATCAATGATATCCTTATCTACTCCAAGTTAGAATAAGAGCATGAGCAACATCTGAGGATCATCCTAGAAACCCTAAGAGAGCATCGGTTATATGCCAAGTTCAGCAAATGTGAGTTTTGGCTGAAAGAAGTAGGATTCCTAGGACATATTATGTCTGCCGGAGGAGTCTTTGTTGATCCTACCAAAATTAAAGATGTCAAAGAATGGGAAGCCCCAACCACTCAAACCCAAGTCCGTGCATTTCTCGGATTAGCGAGATATTACCGCAAGTTCGTAGAAGGATTCTCGAGCATCGCCAGACCCATGACCCAATTGTTGAAGAAGGACAAGAAGTTTTAATGGACCAACAAATGTGAAGCCAGTTTCCAAGAACTAGAGAAGAGATTGATTTCTGCCCCAATATTGATCATGCCAGATATCAAGAAGCTGTTTGATGTGTATTGTGATGCATCCAAGATTGGCCTCGGATGTGTATTAATGCAAGAAGGCAAAGTCATCGCATATCTGTCTTGACAACTGAAGCAGCATGAGCAGAACTATCTGACCCATGATCTTGAATTAGCTGCCGTAGTTTTGGCATTGAAGACATGGTGTCATTATCTTATGGGTAATCGCTGTGAGATTTACTCAGATCACAAGAGCTTGAAGTACATTTTCACTCAGAAGGAGTTGAATATGAGGCAAAGGAGATGGATAGAGTTAATCAAGGATTATGACCTTGACATTCACTATCACCCCGGCAAAGCCAATGTGGTAGCAGATGCTCTTAGCAGATTGCCTTGTAGGCTAAACACCATGATCAAGGAGAAGCAACCAAGTTTGTATGAGGAGTTGGAACAGTTTAGAACTGAGCTTGTTAGCAAAGGATTTTTATCTAGCATTGAACTTCAACCCACTTTGATTAGCCAAATCAAGGAAGCCCAAAAGGGAAATGAAAGCATCGACAGAATTAAACGTCGTATTGGTACAGGAAAGGTACCTAGATTCACTGAAGACGAAGAAGGAGTTCTGTGGTACAAAGGACGTATCTGTGTGCCAGCAGATTCAGAGATGAAGCAAGTTATCATGCAGGAAGCTCATGATACTCTTTATTCTATCCACCCTAGAGGAACAAAGATGTATCAAGATTTGAAAGAGCAATTTCGGTGGCACAAGATGAAGAGAGAAATAGGAAGCTACATCGCCAAGTGTGACATCTGTCAAAGAGTCAAAGCAGAGCATCAGAGACCCACAGGACTGTTGCATCCATTACAGATTCCGGAATGGAACTGGGATTCCGTTGGAATGGACTTTATCACTGGTTTGCCTACTTCTAGTAGGGGAAATGACTCAATCTGGGTCATCGTTGATAGACTGTCCAAGGTAGCTCACTTTATACCTGTCAAGACAACTTACCAGAGTTCGAAGCTAGCAGAGCTGTATATTGCTAGAATAGTTAGTCTGCATGGAACCCCCAAGACCATAGTATCAGATCGAGGAACCCAATTTACCTCAATATTTTGGCAGAAAGTCCAAGAGGGATTAGGAACCATGTTGAATTTCAGCACCTCTTATCACCCGCAAACTGATGGACAGACTGAGAGAGTCAACCAAATCTTAGAAGATATGTTGAGAGCTTGTGTGTTGGAATATGGATCAAAATGGGAAGACTTCCTGCCTTTCACAACAGTTATCAAGCTAGTTTGCAAATGGCACCATTTGAGTTCCTATACGGAAGAAAGTGCCGCACCCCTTTGAATTGGTCGCAAGTAGGAGAGAGTCAGATTTTCGGACCCGACATTCCCCGGGAAGCCGAAGAGAAGGTTCACAAAGTCCGTGAGCACCTCAAGACCTCCCAATCTAGATAGAAGAGTTATGCTGAAAAGAGAAGGAGAGACCTGACTTTCAATGTCGGAGATTTTGTATATCTCAAGGTTCCGCCATTGAAGGGAACCCAACGCTTTAGTTTGAAAGGGAAGTTAGCCCCCAGATATATCGGGGCCTTCAAGATTCTTAACCGTCGAGGAGAAGTATCGTATCAACTAGAACTGCCTGAAGAGATGTCATCCATCCACAATGTGTTCCATATCTCGTTACTTCGCAAATGCTTAGAAGTGCCGGAGAAGACTGAAGTTTTCAAGAATATCGATCACCGAGCTGTTAATATCAACAATAACCTGACATATCGTGATGTGCCCATCCGTATCTTAGAGGAAGCCTATAGAACCACCAGGACCAGGAGTATCAAATTTCTCAAGATTCAATGGAGAAACCATGTACCAAAGAAGAAGCCACTTGGGAGCGAGAAGATTACATTAGGACACAGTTCCTAGATCTCCTTAGTTCCTAGTTTTCTTTCGTAAATCTCGGGACAAGATTTTGTTTAAGGGGGGCAGGTTTGTAACATCCCAAAACTCTAATACAAGGTTATTAAGATCCAAATCATCAAATTTAGAGTTAACAAAAACTTTTCCATTTAAAAATAATTAAGCATTCATATTTGTGTGCATATAAATTAGGAGTTGTTTTGAATTGCCATGTTTAAGTGATCCATTGATTGTAAAATGATTCTTAGGTGAATTAAACATCATCTAGATCATTCCCAAACAAATCCCAAAGAAAAAACAAATCAAAATGAATAAAAGAAGGAAATGGTCATTTGTGCCATTTTAACTACCATGCATACTTTGGCTATTCCTAGAACTCAAATCTTAACAGAAACAAATGTGGATATTTGCACCCCTTGCTAGTAGAAGTAGTGATGTACCAAGGCCCACTTTGTGATCTACCAATACTTTCAAGCACAAATTTTAAATGGCATTTGAAAATTGAATCTAGTGAACGTGTCAAGATCACACTTATTCAAAAACCACTCAAATGAACTCCATTTTCAAATCCCAAGCAACCAGAGATGCTTAAGCATGTGACTAACAACTCCACCAAAATTTACCTCAAAATTCAAAACTTGAACTCTTTTGGCCATTTCTACAAACACCTTGTGGGCATAATTCAAACAAAAACCACAAACACTATTGTAAGCAGTGTTTGGACCAATGTGGTCTCCCATTTTGCAACCGAAGCCACCCTAGTGCACCCCTACCCTTTTCTAGCCTGGCCACCCACTGTGCACACGACCAAATGGTCATGGCCATTAAGGCCGAGCACCATTGAGCACCCTCACCGGCGACAGCGCGCCACAGCCGCCGCCAGTCTCGCCCACCATCTCCAGCACGTCGCCCGTGGTCTACCTCCACCCCCAAGCCAGCCCCAGCCCGCGGATAGAGCAAGGACCAGCCAAGAACCACCGCGCCCGGACCGTGTCTACCATGCTGACGCCGCCCGTAGTTCACGCATTGTCCGTGCTCAACCAGACCCCACCTTGCTCTAGCCGCCTGCCTACACGATCCCCACCATCCTAGGAAGCTACCGGACATGCCCGTTCCCCTGACCGTGCCCGTAGTCGCCGTCCCCCGCAAAATTCATCGTCGGCAGAGACATCGTGCGCACCGCACCACTCACCTCTCCTGACCACACCACGTGACACGCACTGACCTCACTCCGTGGCACCGCCCACCGTCCTAGCCCACCGCCCACACCTCTAGCTCGCTGTGCCGTCATCACCGGCCAGCACCGCCCATGCTCCTCTGCCACCTCACCGAGCCTATAAATAGAGGCCTCCCCAGCACCGTTTCCTCACACCACTCTCATCTCCTCCCTCTCAGAACACTCCCAGAGCCCCACCGGAGCAAGCCACCGTCCGTAGTGCCGGAATTTGACCGGAGTCTGCCGCGGAGGGAGAAGAATTGCGTCATTGATCCAGGCCATCTCCCGGGACGCTGCCAGTACCAGGAGAACCGCCGTCCTCGACTTGTTCGTTTGCTCGCCTCGCCACGTCTAGCTGGAGCCCTGGTAAGCCCCCACATACCCCACCGAGCCGCTAGGGTTAGCTCTCACCGGCGCCCTGTTCGCCGGGGATGACGATCGTCAGCCGTTGATCCACCTTTTAATCGTAGCGCTGAGAGTGCCCCGTACCACTTCGCATTTGATGTGTCGCTGACCTGCGGGACCCCCTGTCAGTTCTCATCCGGTCCGCGGAGTGCCACTGGGCCGGCCCATTAGTTTTCCCGCGCGACCCAGTTAGTTTAAATATAGATTTTTCTATTTAAGTTTGAACTCACTTCTGTCCCTTAGTTCAAAAATCAATTCAAGAAGATTTACTAAACCAAATTGAGTGATTACAATTTTTTTGGAAAGCTTCTAAAAAGATCTATCCAAGCCCGTTGGAATTAATTCATTTAGAGTTACAGATCTCTCCTAGTAAAAATAACAAGACAGAAGCTTTTGCACATTCAAACATTTTCATAAAATCAACCATAATAGCTTTTGAGTTGATTCCAACTCTCAAAAATCACATTTAACCATACCTATCTGATTATGTAATAATATTAAGGTTTGCATGCAGTGACTTTGGACTAGTACCAAAATAATGCTATATAGGCATTTTTAGTCACTTTAAATCATTAAATATTAAACTTAAACTTATTAAAATATGATCCAACCTTTAAATCACATTCTCATATGTTAGAATATGTGGTGATGACATGTGTCCATATGATCTCATATTTTAATTAGAGAATATTAAATATTAGTTATTTTCAATGAGTAGAAATTACTTTTCTTAAATAAAAAGAATGAAGCTAGTTAATAAAACCTTGTGATGCTTGTGATGATAATAGATCATCAAATGTGTGCCTTAGTATGCTAAGTATCCTAGTTAAGTATTGTTTGGTGATTGTGTATCCCGTATGTATTTATAGACGATGGTACCGACCAAGCTTTCGAGGAGGAGGAGTTCTACCAAGAAGACGAGGAAGAAAACTTCAACCACTGCACCAACCAAGGCAAGCTAACACTTGCAAGTATTATACTAGCAAGCCATCATTAACAATGCAAGATATTATTAGCAAGCTAGAATTAAGTTAGATAACCTAAGCAAGATGCATTAGGCATGCTTTGGTTATACCACTTTGACTAAGTACCTACTCCAAGTTTTTACTTTCAAGTTTTTAATTTCTTTACTTTAACAAAGACCCTTGTTGAAGGTAGCATAAAAAGTATAAAACTTGACCTATCTAGATAACCGTAGATGTCATTCTATGGCATGAGATTGAGATTAGCATCCCACCTTAGTGAACACTCTTTACTTAGTATCTTAGAGCTATATCAAAACTTGAGTCACTTTAGATGGGAACAATTGGTGAAAATGAATTGTGAAAACCTTGGAATGATGAGTCATTCTATTGAGATGTTTTGACATGTGTTGAGAAACACAAATGATTTATGATGATGAAAATGTTGAGGCACGAGCCTTAGCCCTTTTGCAAAAACTAATGGTTGGATTCGGATGCGATACCATTCCAATTTTACCGTACAACCACAATACCTGAATTGGGTAAGGCTTAGCCGCAAATTTATATGCATTAGTATTAGTTCCCTCGCGAGAGAGGTTTGAGCTGAGTCTACCTCTCAATGTTGTCCACCTATGCGGCGCCCAAGAGGACAGAACGTCCTAGTTGGGAGGCCATACTCATAGGAGAGGTGCTTATACTAGGGTGTGTAAAGAAAGGTTATGTTTGATTATCTGCATACTAAGTATGGTGATTCAGGGTTATCCCTGACAGATGTATCGAATCTTGTGGTGAAAGTGTACCACCTTTGCAAAGTGTCAAACTATTCGATGATCCGTGTCCGTGGTTATGGACAGTTGGAGTGGCCATATTGTTTCGTTGTTAGATGTTTTCAAAACGACTTATGAGATGACTGATGAATCTTGACTTGACCACAATAGGGTTGTGACTATGACACTAGCTTCCCAACTTAAGTGATTCTAGAACTTTATTTTATCTTTCTTTGCTTCTGAACTCAGCTTAGGTTTCAAACTTAACTTTACAAATAAACATAGAGTTAGCAGTTCCCACTAGCACTATCTTACTTGTTAGTGATAGTTTGCGAGTACTTAAAGAGTACTCATGGCTTTTGTCCCTGGCTATTCCTATGGCCAGACTATGAAGGAGACTACCAAGATGACGGACAACAGGACGGCTATGATAACTAGGACTATCTTCCATCATCAGCATTGCCTTTGCCACTGAAGATGGACCCCACCGCTACGCTTATTATTTATTCCGCTGCTTTTTGTATTAAGACTGGATCATGAGATCCTTTATTCGTGTAAGACCTTATTATAGTTTGTAATGGATGATGTACTATGATATCCAATTTGTTATGTCTCGCAAAAATGGTAATCCTGGGATTGCGATGTATGACATAATAGGCATCTGGGATTAAAAATCCGGGTGTTGACAATGGTCAGGACCCTCATGTCAGTAATATGTCCGTGACGCGAGCGCCAACGCGGCAACCACGTAGGCAAAACGAGGGACTAAAGGAGCTTGGTGCATTGACCAAAATCACAAATCCACTCCCTCCCTCCTTTCGCATGAACCCTAGCACTGGCTGCATCGAAATCCCCCCTCCAACCAGAATGATCCCTTTAGGCACTTGACTTCCAGTGCCAAGTTGCCGCGCCTACTCGCTGGTACTGAGCTCCAATGTCGAATGCCTTGCCAGCCATTGCGACGCTCTAGCCCGCCTCTACCACCGACGAGATGAGTAGCGCGAAGGATGGCAGGTCCGATTGCTGAGGAAGAAGAACTTCTGGCTAATTGCGGGTGAGCTACTCTGCTCTTTGCTTTTTGCACTACCTATAACTGCTAGCTAGCTATTAGCATTACAAAGATAGATCGAACCTAGAATTGTATGCTAGCACAATTCTGACAAACAATTCTTATCTTTTGTCCCCAATTTTCTTTCAAGTAGGATCTCCGCTGAACCCAAATACACGTTTATGGTCACCCTCTGCGGCTACCGCATTAAATTAGCAGATGGGAAGAGTAAGTGGAATCAAGCTATGCGCAGTTATGCACTATCCCTAGTATGGTTGCTGCTGTGTGTGAACATGCTGAAATGGGACCGAAGCAGACTACATGGTTTAGCTTCATGGATGGACGAGGCTTCAGGGTTCCAATAGCGTGTGATAGTCAGCTAATTGGGTTGATGAAATCGTTTGTTGGGCTTCACGTGGTTATGCTGATTTGTAAAATACTGGATGTGGAAGCTCCTGCTATTGGTCGATTGTGGCTGGGTCTGATGGTGCCTCTCCACCTCTCAAACCTCTCGGAGGTTTCTATCCTCCAGAACCTGATGATGGCAAAGTAATCATTCGTATCGGTGTCGAGGTGTATACTGAAAAATTAGATGATGGCACAGGAAAATTCTATGACGAGTTTGATGTAATCCTTGGCAGATACGATCCTAAAGTGGTACAGTTATCTGACCTTAGGCATCGTTACGTGTGAAGGTGCTGTGGGGGTCCTCCCAGGTAGCACGTTTGGTATATTTTGGTAACAGGAGAAAAAAGGCTATAGAAGTGAAAGATACCAGGGATTTAGTCGTACCGTTTACACGGAAACATTATAGAGGTGAAGTGTACATCCACTTGATAGTGCAAATGGTTGGAGAGGAATTGGATTTTGACAATAGAGATGATGGACTTGTAGAAGGCATGTGTGACCTGATCCATGGCATCACTGGGGATTGTGCGACTAAGGGTAGCTTCGAACAAAGGAGGGTCTTACAGAGGAGCGTCATAATGAGGGACAGGAAGAGCATCCCCCAGAAAGGGAACCCCAAAGAAGAACATCACCAAGGAGACCACGCTAGGGAAGAGGACGCCCAAGAGTCGCACGAAAAAAGGCACCACACCGCAGAGTACACCCCTGAGATCCAGTCAAAATGCCACACCGAACGGTAGCAGCAAAAATGCTAAGAGGGCTAGCATGATGGTGAACACTCCCAGGAGTGGTAGCAAAAAGGCGAAGATGGGCAGCACGGAGGCTACCACACCAAGTGGTAGCAGAAAAAATGCTATTTTGGAGCGGAACACGCTGCTGAGGTCAGGCAATAATGCCAGCACGAAGGAGAACACACCCAATAGTAGCAGCAAAAGGGCTAATTTGGAGCGGAACACACTGTTGAGGTTAGGCAATAATGCCAGCATGAAGGAGAACACGCCCAATAGTAGCAGCAAAAGGGCTAATTCGAAGAAGAACACGCCACAGAGGTCAGGAAATAATGCCAGCACCCTGGAGCCAACACCCGTGAGGGGAAGTAGGAAGGAGATCACACCCAAGAGCAGCAGCAAAAAGCCTAGTTCGATGGGGAATGGAACGCAGATGTCAAGCCCTACTGATACCATCAGAAAAGATTACATTAGGAAGGAGGATGTACACAAGAAGAGCAAGAGGGTTATGTATAGTCAAGATGAAATTGATTCTGACTGCTATTTGTCTATTGAAGAACCTAGGATGTGTCCAAACATAAGACCACCCCATGTGGTTGCAGTAGAACCAACCGAGTGTCTTGGATAAAACAGAGTTGCCGGTGAGGTAGATTGGGGCAATGTTCCGAACTATCCGGGTGGAGATGATGGTGTAGCCCCACCCATGGGAGTCAATATGATGTGTGCAGTAATAGTAATTAGAGATGATGGCCAAGATTGGGAAGAAGATGAAGAAAAAGGCACTGTAGAGGATCAAGAATCTGGTGATGATGAAATAGATAAGGAACTTAACGATGAAGCTGGCATTCCAGTCGATGATTTGGGTGTTGAAGTAGAAGAAATGAAATATGACCACGAGTATCCTACAATTTCAATCGGCACCGAGTTTACGAGCATGCATGAGTTCAGGATGTCGTTTCGACATTTTTGTATCAAGGGGGAGTTCGACGTTCATCGACTGAAGAACACTTCCCAGAGGTATGAGGCCGCTTGTAGGTTAACATGGATGAATGGACGGGTCGAGGTACATTGTCCATGGAGGATCACAGCAAGAGCCTTACCTGTGTCGAAGGCAATTAGGGTACCGGGGCAATGAATGTAGCAAACCATTAGAACTTTCTCTCTTTTCACTCTACAACAACAATTGTTGTGTGAGATCTTTCTAGCAACTAGTAGACTCCGCTTATCTTTTAAATGAATATGTGTTGAAGGTGAATAAAATGGGCCCTCCACACATCTGTCTGACAGGCAGCAAACTGAAATCCTCAATGGCTGATACAGAGTGGGTGGCTATATAAGCTATGTCCATACTAAAGGATAACCCTAAGGATACCGTGAAGAATATTCAGACTAGCCTCGGTTCTAAATACAACATTGTCCTACCGTATTACATGGTTTGGAAAGGTAAAGAGAAAGCTCTGAGGGTCTTGCACGGGGATTGGACCAATAGCTTCAGGATGTTGTACAACTTCAAGGTGGAGGTACAAGCAAGGTGTCCGAGGAGTGTTGTGGAGATTGACACCGAATCAGTACATGGTAAAATATATTTCAAAAGATTTTTCATGGCGCTCAAACCTTGCATCCAGGGATTCAAGGATGGCTATAGGCCATATCTGAGTGTAGACAACACTGTCCTAACTGGCAAATGGAAAGGCTGCCTGCCATCTACCATAGCACTTGATGGTCACGACTGGATGTTCCCAGTGGTATTCAGGCTATTTGAAATAGAAATAGAGGAAAGCTGGGTCTAGTTTATGAGGCAGTGATGACCCACAAGTATAGGGGGTGTATCGCAGTATTTTCGAGGGAAGTGAAACCCAATTTATTGATTTGACACAAGGGGAGCCAAAGAATATTTATAAGCCTTAACAACTGAGTTGTCAATTCAGTCACTGAAACAATCTTGCTCACAACAGTTTATCAGTAGCAATAGTTTTGTAGTAGGAATAGCAAAGTAACATCGGTAGTAAAGTAAAGACAGCGATAACAATAGCGATGGATGGGATTCGAGTGCGGTAGGCATAGGGATGGATGGACGGGCGTTGCATGGGCAAGACAATTCACATGGCAATCAGAGCATAGGGCAATTGCAGATAAATAAGATAAAGCATACAAGTATTATATAATCCTAGGCATGTGTTCCATATATAGTCATACGTGCTCGCAATGAGAACTTGCAGAACATCTTTTGTCCTGCCAGCCCGTTTGCAGCGGGGCCTCAAGAGAACTACTGACAATTAAGGTTCTCCTTTTAATAGAGCACTAGAGCAAAGCATTAACACTCCGTGAACACATGTGATCCTCACATCAAAGCCATTCGCTCTGGTTATCCTGAATTCTGTCACTTCGGGGCCATTGCTTCCGGACAACAACGTGTGTATACAACTTGTAGATAAGACCATAAACAATACTATCATAATGAATCAATAACATGTTCAGATCTGAAATCATGGCACTCGAGCCCTACTGACAAGAATTAAGCATAACAAGTCGCAACAAAGTCATAAAGCACTAATAAAAGATACTAGGCACCATTCCCTAACAATCTGATGCCATTACATGAACGATCCCATCCAATCCCTGCCATCCCCATAGCCTACAGCGGGGGATTACTCACTCATAGATGGGGGAAACATGGATGGTCAATGGACAAGCGATGGTGATGATGATGGTGATGATCTCCTCCAATTCCCCGTCCCGGCAGGGTGCCAGAACGGAGTTTCTGGTGCTGTTTCGTGGAATCTGGTGGTGGCGGCGGAGTAGAACTCCTTCTGGAAAAACGTCAAACCCCCTAGAGTTTTTAGGTCAGAAGGCTTCTTATAGGCGAAGAGGGAGACTGAGGGGGTGCCGGAGGGGCCCACACCATGCCCTGGCGCGGCCTGGGGGAACCCGCGCCTGGGGGGTGTGGCCAGGCCCTGGCCCTCCTCCGTCTCGTATTCTGGCTCCATGAGTCTTCCGGTAAAATAGGAACTTTGGCTTTTGTCCCGTCCAATTCCGAGAATATTCATTTTCTGCCTTTCCTGGAATCAAAAATAGCATAAAACAGGCAACTGGCACTGTGGCTCTTGTTAATAGGTTAGTCCAAGAAATCATATGAAAAGTACTCCAAAGTGTGGACTATTGGGGATATACTTTCTGGGTATCCTCACAGTTCCTCACTGACCAGTGTGGCCCACTTCGGGTTAGAGCTTTGCTTCACGGGCGGCCCAGTCAGGGAGAAAGTCGGAGTCCAATCCGGCTACGGGAAGGCCCATAATGTTACTTGTAGTTCAAGATGTACTGTGTAACCGACTCTTAGACGTAGCCGGATAGATCTCTCCTGTAAACCCTAGGCCGGATATCTATATAATCCATCCTAGGGAGAGCCTTTAGGGCACACACAATACTTTAGACCTTCAACTCGCACAGGCGAAACCCTTGTAACCCATATTCTGGCTCTGCCGTATTACTGGATTGCTAGCAGGGGTAGGATATGTTCAAAGCCGGCAGATTCGAACCTGGGTAAACTTGTGTGCTCACCGTCCCGGAACACCATATGTCTCACACCCCTCTCTTCTGCACGCCTCGAGGACCCCCTCATGGCGTACTTGTCATCAATCCGACGACAGTTAGCGCCCACTGTGGGGCAAGTGAGCTACGGATCTACGTTCCGAGCGGAATCTACAAGAATTGGAATCGGCGAGACTATCGCTGTCGGTCGCATCCTCTATGCCAGCGACGTCCCTCTCATCGTTCTCGACGAGACTTGGATTCTGGCAAGGGAGGCCGTGACTGCCTACACAATCATGTCTTTTGGCGAGATCGATGTTTACATCGGTTTCGCTGAACCTGCCCAACCCACCCTAGTGTTGATGATAGAGGCAGAAGAATTTTCTAGGTCCCCTTTCTCCGCGGAGGCGGCAGAGTTCCGGATCTCAGAAAACCCTAATCCCACCCAGCCTGCACCAGTGGCGGAGATAGTGGAGAAACCCGAACCTGAAGAAGACCTAGCGGTCCACGTCGAATCTGGAGTGGATCTCCCTGGAGGAGCCAGATCCTAGATCGATCTACCCGCGGAAGTCGAAATCCAGGAGGAGCATATCAACGACACTGATTCAGGCTCTGATGATGCCGGCACATACAGGCCTTTCCTAAGGTACACACTAAAACGCATGATACTGCAAGGCGAAAGCATAGATGCAATCCTCGAGACCATCAAAAGTTTCGATATGGCTGATCGCGAAAGCCGCAGGTACCTCAGGAAGCACGCGTAGCACTTCATCGGATACGTGGGATCCGGATCTGGCTCTGCCGATGCTGGAGAAAACACCGACTCGGTGCTGGAGGCAATTGGAACAAACACCGACGTACCCGCATCCTCGGATGAATCAATGACGTCAGCAGATTTCTGAAAGTTCTCCGTGGAATATGAAGAGGAGTACAACTCCAAAGCTGCAGAAGAAGGAGAAGCCATGGATGAAGGATCCAGGGAACACTCTCCCAAAGCGCACGATGACATGGAAGTCGAAGATAATCCCGAAGTCCAAATGTCTGAAAGTACCGATCAGATCTTGACTCCGGGAAACGGACCGAAATCCGTCTTTGCTACCGGTGCTGCCAAGAAGGCAAAGAAGAAGAACAAGAAAAACAAGACCTCAGCAAAAGACCCTCTGACAGAGGTGGTGATTGCCGAGGAATATGAGGAAGACTCGGATGGAGCATCGGTGGATTGACACGTGATCACTGAAGGTGCGCGTAAACTCATCGATGCCGCATTAACCACACCTATCCCTATAGCTGCAGAACTTACTGCAGATGAGCTGGACGAAAGGGCGCAAGCCCTAGAAGCGCATCGTCAATAACTCCTCGATGAAGCCAAAAACATCGAGGTGGAGAAGAAACGCATGTCAAACAAGGAATACATGTCTCGTCTACATCAGAAGACACGGAAGCGTCACATAGATGACAACCAATTCCCACGTGTTATGCCATCCTTTTTGGAGATGAGATGGGGAAGCCACGGAAAGATAGCAACGGAGATTGGATATACCCAACACCAGTACAAAATACCGTGGCAGCCCGATAAATTTTATTGGCTAATCTAGGACCAGAGGAGATCCGTTTGGGTATCAAGCTACTCAAGAAGGGACTGCAGCAGCAAAAGGTAGCCCTGTCCGGAAGTCAAAAACTAGTCTCGGATTCTGACCAGTGTCGCATAGATCCGACATGGGCTGGCGTAAGATCCCATTACGTTCGGGCGCAGTACCATCACCCTGAACACAGGGAAGACAACTATTCAAGAAGCGGATCTTCAGGACAGCATCACAAAACTTCGTGTAACTGGAGCAACGTGGCCCCAGCGGCCGAGAAAGACGCCATCACTGCCCTGAATCCGATGAACCATCCCCGACGAGAATCTAAGGATCGAAGGGGAGAAGATAAAGAGAAACGTCAGGAGGAGGATCGTCAGAGATTGCCACCTCCTAGACATGAGAACCGTCCGGCTGAGCCTCACCATGGTGGGAATGACGGACAAAGAAACAACGGAAACCATGCCCGTACAAGCCGGCAGGGGGCTCATCGTAGTCAAGCTCCTCCACCCTCTCCACCACACAGTCATCACAACGGCTCCCATGGAGGGCAAGGAGGACGACATGGTGGAGGAGGTCGTGGCAGAAGCCGAAGTCCGGCTCCACGGCACCGCAGCCACAGCCGGCATTCGGGATGATCTCTATCCCCGAACGACGCAAGGCACAGGATCAACTCCAACATAGAGGCTCGGCGCTATGAAAACGATGACGTATACGTGGGCCCAAAATGCTTCGGACCATGCATCAGAGCTACAAAATTCCCGGAAGGATTTGCTATCTCAAGACATATCCAAGCCTATGACGGCATTGCTCGGCCAGACACCTGGTTACAGGATTTCTTCCAAGCTTGCTGCATTGCGAAAGGCAGAAACAGCATGGTCGCAACCCGATATCTCCCACTTATGTTGCGGAAGACGGCAAGATCATGGCTCAATGAACTTCCGGAAAACACCATCCATAACTGGTATGATTTGCAAAGCGCGTTCTTTCAGAATTTCGAAGGCACATGTCGGAGGCCCTGTACGGTTAGAGACCTACATCGTTGCACCCAGAAAGCCGAAGAAACTTGCTGGGATTACCTCGGATGATGGATCGACACCAAGAACTCCTGCGAAGGAGTAAATGATCAAACTGCGATTGAAGCTTTCAGTGCAGGTCTCCCTAATCGTTTACTGCGCCATCGCTTGAAGTGTGACAAGGTCACCGATTTGGGAGAGATGATAGAAACAGCGAGCAAGTATGTAGCTGCTGACGATGATGCAAAAGGACTACTCAATGCTCTAGATGTGCCTTAGTCGGCAAAACAACCAAAGCAACAAGCTCAGAAGCGCAAAAATACCTCGGAAGAAAAACCCAACGCGGAAACAACGGTAGTCACTACTGTTTCCGGGTCTGGAGGGCGGGGAGGACGTGGCGGAGGCCGCGGGCGTGGCCGTGGGACATCAAGGGTCCAAGGTAGAGAACAATAACCAGGGAAAACCTACTCTTGGGCCGACATTGCCAATAACCCATGTGTGCATCACCTAGACGCCAATGGGGGCTCGTCCCACACCAACGCTAAATGTCGTTTCAATGACGACATCAAAAGAGATGACACCGCAGGCTACAAAGTTAAGCGGAAGAAGGGAAAGAAAAATCCCGAAAAAGCAAAGAGACCAAGGAAGATTCCGACATGGAGGAAGCTGATACTTAAAATCCCAAGTCGGAAGGGAAGAAGACTTTTCCCACCAAGAAGGACACTTATGTCACCTTCCTCGGATCTCAACCAGCAAAGGTCAAGAAAGCAGTTCTACACGAGCTCAATGCAACAGTTCCAGCTGTTCCCCAGTATCTGGACTGGTCGGAAGTGGCAATCACGTTTGACCACGATGATCATCCGCCTAAGTTACACAGGCGAGGAAAATACGCCTTAACCGTCAACCCACTTATTGACGGTTATGGTTTCTCCAAGACCCTCATGGACGGTGGTAGCAGCATCAATATTCTCAATGTCGAAACGCTACGCCGGATGAAGATCTCGGAGACCCAGCTGAACCATAGCTCTGTGAATTTTCACGGAGTTGTCCCAGGAAGACAAGCTAATTCCCTGGGAGAGATCACTTTGGATGTTACCTTTGGAACTCCAAAGAATTATCGGACGGAGGCACTTTCCTTCGAAGTGGTCCCGTTCAAGAGCGCATACCATGCTATATTCGGACGTCCGGCTTACTAGGCTTTTATGGCTCGTCCGTGTTACATTTACAATATGATGAAAATTCCAGGTCCCAATGGCGTGATCACCATCAGGGGAGACCCGAAGAAAGCGCAAGAGTGCGAGCATGGAAATGCCGCCTTTGCCGAAGCCGTGCTGCATGCCCAGGTGTAC
Organism: Avena insularis; assembly: GCA_023614405.1. Classification (NCBI taxonomy): domain Eukaryota; kingdom Viridiplantae; phylum Streptophyta; class Magnoliopsida; order Poales; family Poaceae; genus Avena; species Avena insularis. The sequence continues at coordinate 162,442,344 of CM042692.1, read as the reverse complement.
TAGGAGATCATGTCGTGGTGGTGTCACGACAGATGCCATGGATAGGCTAAAGGTGGGGACTAATATGCGCTAGGGGAATCCAGGGAGGGATAGTAGAGTGATTCTCCACACAGAAGTTTGTATTGCTCTATTTTCAAGATTACAAGTGCTCCTTGAGCTGTATTGGCGAGAGGAGGAAGAAGGAGCTCTCTTACTCTTGCCTACTATCTTGCCCAAGAACCCTAGATCAACTAGTACTCAACCCACTAGAATTCTGCCAACCTCTATTTCCCCAAAAACCCCTCTACTAGAACCCTAACCCCCCTTATATAGAGGTGGTTTGGTCTTGGCCTAGGGCATAAGTGGAGGCATATTCCTAAGAATATGCCCCCTCCCAAAGTGGTAACCCGACCGGGGTGCTTTTCCCCCGCGTCACACATGCTTTAGCGACGTAAGCCGACGTGAGCGTCGTCACCCTTGTCGGCCACGACCCGGTGGTCCTGCCCTTGCTTTATTCGCTCATCCAGTACGTACCGGACCTTCTTTTTTGACCAGAGAGATTCCTTCCTTCTCCTAGAAGCTAAGCGAGGATCCGGATCATAGTAGATCCGGCCACACATGTTCCTGCATATAAGTTAGACAAGCATTTCCGACTTACTCCTTAAGTCGGATGAGACAACGTTAGGCGACCCCCCCCCCTGGTCCAGGTTACTCCGTGATCCGGCCTGCCTTGAGGTGACTCGGCCAGCATCCGCTTTGACCTTGCCGAACCTCGGCTAACTTGGCCCTTATGCCCCGGAGTGACCCTACCCGGGGGTATCCCCCCAACATTAGTCCCCGAAGCTGGTGCGGTCTTAGCTGCCTCGGCCGCTAAGGCCACATCAGGTTCATTTATGTTCGAGCTTCAGACGTTTAATTCCGAGTTAGCTCCTTATCTCGGATTATATGGATTTACGTTCCCTTTGCACGTTCCAAGTTTTCACTTGCCGGCCGGGTCACCACTTTGGCTCGGATCCCATGGTTATCATGGTTTGATCCGGGCCCCGTTTCCTTCTCTCATACGCCAACCCATGCGGAGGCTAATCATTACCTTGTCTTATTTTAAGGGCCTGCATAGTAACCGCCACAGTAATTGTCAGTTTCACTGTGCGCGGGTTACGTTATGCCTGTCTCCTCGTTTACCGCAATAGCACGTCGCGTCATGGGATCACATCTACTCTGTGGCCCCTTGTGTGGCTTTTCTCTGATTGGCTGATGCCGGTGATACACGGCCACACCGTGTGGCTCGCCGGCGCAGCGCGATCCCACTCATCGATCAATGGCGGTAGTTAAATAGGGGAGGGGCGCGTCCCTTAGCATTTTTCCACCTCCGTGCCCCTTTGCCCGTTGCGTTTTCCCCTTCGTCTTCCTCGCGACCACGCCGTCGCCGGTGCTTTCTAGCAACAACGTCGGCGCCGCACCTCCCCGTGCCTCCGCACCGCAGCCACCGCTGCGCAACTGCTTAGCAACGGGTCCTCGTCAATCTAGACCACAGATCCCGCCGCCGCTAGCTCCAGCGAGGATAGCGGATACGAAATGGCGGAGGAGGAGCTCGTTGTCGCCGAGCAGGATATGGAGGAGGAAGCCGGTGCGGCGGAACGCGGCGCGTGGGCCGGTTCGCGGGTCTGTCAAGACGACATTGACTGGCTCTTCCAGACCAGGCGTATTCCCGCCGGTGTCGCCGCTCGTCTCCCCTCCTCAGAACTGGCCCCCTCACCCAATCCGGGTGAGTTCGTTGTATTCCTATCCCATTTCCAACGGGGATTTGGTCTCCCGGTGAGCGATTTCTTCCGGGATTGGGTTAGGACATACCACCTGCAGCCGCACCATCTACCAGTGAACACAATCACCTCTCTTTCTGCCTTTGTCTCTATGATCGAAGGTTATACCGGACTATGGCCCATGAAGGAGCTGTGGATCCGGTTCTTCGGTCTTCGTCGCAACGTCGTCCCCAACATCCACGTTGAGTCGGAGGACAAGCAGCTCACCCAGTTTGGAGCTGCCTCGATCTCGTCCCGGAGATTTTCAATCTTTCCCCGGGTCACCGGGCTTAACTCCTGCAAAGGATGGGCTCGGACCTTCTCTATGTCCAGAACGAGGGTACCGAAGACTTGATTCGGTTGCTGCCCTACGCTCCGGGTCTCCCTGACACGGATTTCTGGGAGGAGGTCGCCAAGAAACCTACAGCTCTGGCCAACCAAGTCAACAAAAGGTTCACGGAGCTGAAGAAGCTCGAATTGTGCAACGAGGATGCTATGATCACTTTCGTGCGCAACCGAATCTCTCCCCTCCAGAGGCGCACCCACAAGTTGTGCCACATGAGCTTCGGTCGCGACCCCAACCGAACCTCCTCCTTCGAATTGAGCAACACGGAGTTCTTCCGCCGGGTCAAGGCTCTGTTCACCACTCACAAGGATTTCTCCGCCGAATGGACGTGCGGAATCGAGCATTACTGCCGTGACAGGCTCCCTCCCACGATAAGCTTCGCGGGGTAAACTTATTTCGGATCAAGTATGTGTCGGTTTTTGTCATATTTTTGACTCTGCTCTTTGTGCTTTTTCCCAGTTGTTTCTCCAGCAAACTCTCGAGGATGGCACGGATCCGACCCTTAAGTGGGCGCCGGACCGAGAGATCCCGGATGAGGAGGAGCCGGACCAGGAGATGTTCCTCCCTATGACTGACGCCACCAAACGTCCCAGCGGTAAATTCTCTTCTCTTAGAGATTGGCCCGATGATGAGGATGACTCAGATATCGACGTAATTGAACCCGTTGAGGCTGTCCCTCTTTATTTTGCCTTTCCGGCATCAGCTAACCCCGATGGGCATATCCACGAGGATCCTCCACTTGCCACGGGCGAGCCGGTTCTGGTGGCGTCGAAGAAGAAGCACGGATCCGCGTCAAGTTCTTCTTCCGAACCTTCTCAGCCCACCAAAAGGCAAAAGAAGGCCGGAGACAAGACTGCTTCCAAGCCGGCAGGCAAAGCCCCGGCACGGAGGGCTCGGAAACCCAAGGAGGCCGAGACCTCGGATGCGTAAGTCATTTTTCACTGCGCAACACACTTTTCCTTGCATCGGGGTAATTTCACTCCTGACATCATTCTCGTTTGCAGGCCTCCTGTGGAGGTCCCTCAGAGCGGATCGAGCATCTCTTCTCCCTTCGGTCCGGCCCTTCTCCTCCTCGTGACGACGAGTCACGCCCGCTGAGCCCTATTCCGGAGGGCTCTGCGGCTGCTCCGGGTTCCGCAGTACCTCATCAAGAGGAACGCGACCTCGGAGCGGGAAGGGTCGGTTCGGCCGAGGCAACGGCGTCCACCACTTTGGCACTACCGCAACCAGAAACCACCAAGTCTACCGCAACACCAGCACCAGCAGCAGCTCTAGTACCAGCTTCCGAGCCAGCACCTGTCCTGGCAGCCAGGAAACCCACAACAGCTCCAGTTCCAAGTTCTTCTGCCTCGTCCGAGTCATCTCAGCCTCGGCAAGGAACTATTCCAGCAGCCTCCAAAGGGAAATCCACCGTAGTTACTTCTTCCCAGCAAGCTAAAGGCAAGAAGGCTCCGGATACTGCCAAGTCTACATCCGTCGAGGCCAGGCAGCGAACCTTGTCGTCGATGCTTCCGAAGAAATCGCCAGCAGCGCCGGATGTTCCTGTCGAGCCAACAGATGCACAGCAGATGGTTCTGCACACCAGCCTAGCTCTTGCCCTAATTGAGAGGAAGGAAGCTCATGTGAAGGGCTTGGTGGAACCCCACATGCCCACTGGCGAACGGTACCCTCCGAGCCTTATCGAGTTCGTCATGAACTAGAACAAGGCGGAGTTTGTCTACAACGACGATCTCCCGGAAAAGTTCGGCCCCGCAGAATTTTCTGCCCAGATGAATACTGCTGCCAAGGCAATTAACCTCGCGGGACGAATGATGGAGGTATGTCGTTTCTCCTTTACATGTTGTAGATAATAACCATTAGTCCCGAGCCTCCGGTGGAGTAGCTTGTTACTCGGTCGGATGCTCCTTAGAAAACTAACATAGCTGCATGTAAACTTCAAATATGCACACACCTAGAGCCGAGTTAAGTTCCACTTGGCCCGGATCTTGCACACTTTGAATATGCACACACCTAGAGCCGGGTTAAGTTCCACTTGGCCCGGATCTTTGTACACTTCGAATATGCACATACCTAGAGCCGGTTAAGTTCCAGTTGGCCCGGATCTTGTACACTTCGAACATGCACACACCTAGAGCCGGGTTAAGTTCCACTTGGCCCGGATCTTGTACACTTCGAATATGCACACACCTAGAGCCGGGTTAAGTTCCACTTGGCCCGGATCTTGTACACTTCGAATATGCACACACCTAGAGCCGGGTTAAGTTCCACTTGGCCCGGATCTTGTACACTTCGAATATGCACACACCTAGAGCCGGGTTAAGTTCCACTTGGCCCGGATCTTGCACACTTCGAATATGCACACACCTAGAGCCGGGTTAAGTTCCACTTGGCCCGGATCTTGTACACTTCGAATATGCACCAAACTAATTTTACACTTCTGTACTTCTTTCAGGTAACTACCAATCGCCAGAGCACCGAATTTCAACGCCTGCTTGATACCCACAAGATCCTACGTGCAAAACATGTTGCACTTGGTGCAGAACATGAAAAGAGAGGTAATTTTCTCCCTCGGCACCTCTCCATTTTTCCTTACTTGTTTCCGCCGGACTAATCTCCTCATTCGGTTTTTGCAGCCGGGGTGGAGGCTGAGAACAAAATTATGCGGAAGAACTTGGAGGAAATCCGGGGTATGTTCTCCTTTGTTAGACCTCTCAGTGTTTTCCATTACTTCTTCTCCTTGGATAGGCAAACATTCGCTCCTCGACTCTGCCGGGTCAACATATTATTTCAGCATCGCTTGAGGATAGTGTGCCCGTGCCTGATATGATGCTGCATTTTCTCGAACAAGCAGGGAAGCATCAAGCTGATCTGAAGAAGAAGAATGATGATCTTGCCCTCCTCCAGACCAAGGGTGACGAGATAGCCAAACTCAAGGCTGAGATGGAGAAGATGAAGGCCCAACACAAAACCGAGCTCCAAAGAGTTGGCCAGAACTTCACCGAAGAGCGTGAGCGCCTTACTCTCCAGATCTCTAAGGGCCAGGACCTACTCAGAGAATCTGATGTCCAGCTTGGGTCGGCTAACGTTGAGCTTGAGCAATTGCGCCAAAGACACGATGCCTGCATCAAGGAGTGGACCCGAATCCATAGCCATATTTCTCGTAAGTTCCTTTCCCTTGTTCGAATAACTCTCCGGGTTACCTCATATGTCTTTCCTTTACCTTTTTCCTTTGCCTTGTTTCCAGACCACTTTCCAGAGGGTACTGCGATTGCCAGCACTGCTGTTGCCAAGTTTCGCCGAGAGAGGAGTACTCCTATTGTTCCTGATGGTGAGAACATTCCCTTGGACATGGAGGACCTATTGGTCAGCTTGTCCTCTCGTGTGGAGACCATCAAGAATTATGGCAAAGATATTCTCGACGTTGCAGTTTGCATCTTCAATACGTTCTGGCCCGGAGAGAGTAGCCCAAAGACCATCGCAACTCTCGTCGAGAAATTGATGGAAGTTGAGACCCAGCTTGACCTCTGGAGAGAATCTGCTAGTCGCGCTGCAGCTGACACCATCCTTCATCATATTCTCACATGGTACGAGAAGATCGACCTCAGCCTCCTCACACACCGGCGCATCGGATCTAGATGGACCGATGATCCGGAGTGGGTAGCTCGGCGCCAGGCTTGCGCCTACAGCCTCGTTGAATACTCTCCTATTCATGACTGGATTGAAGGGCCGAGCTTCCTGGAATCCGCTGGGGACGAGCAAAATGAGAATATTGAAGATGGGTCGGATGAGGACGGGGAAGATGATGCTTCAGATATTGAAGACATCAACGACAACGCCGAACCTGCTTCTCCTGCTGCTCCTTAGTTCTAAAAAAACTTGAAAATTTATCAGATCCCCGGTATGCCGGGTGCAATTGTATGCTGGATATGTGATATTTTGCTACTACGTTTTTATGCTGGATTAACTTGGGCGTAGTCCCCGAGTTTCATTTTCTTGTTCGTCTAATTCTTTGTCTCGGTCCGTGTCTACCTTGATTCGGTTTTACGACTTACGAATCCGAGGTTCAAAAATTGTCTTAACAATACTTAGAAACTTTCAGGCTTGGCTCAAAATAATTCAGCATAATAACTTGAAAATAAATACAGGGTTAGTCCGAAAAAAGAAACGTTAGCTCGAATAAATTCGTTTCCTTAGCCGTTTTCCATGTGCTACGCAATTCCAAACTTGTTCCCTTGCTTGCCATGAAGCCAATTCTTGTTGGACAGCAGCAAGTCGAAGGGTTGGGTTTTTGGTGCTCACACATTACTAATCCGGGTTAAGTACAACAACTCATTCTAGCTACCGCATAAGAAATTACGACAAACATTATTAAGGCAGTCCCCGAGTTACTGCTCGAGGCGCTACTATTTCATTGATAAGGTCATTGCCGATATACATACCGACATATGAGATGACTCGGATACATACACTTCTCGGCTAAGTGTAGAAGGGATGAAGTAGTGCTACATTCCACGGTCGCTTGGATTCCTCTCCGGACCTGTCCGCCTTATTTTTTTCCTGTGGCTTTGCATCTATAAGATAGTAAGAATCATTGTGCAATGCTTTGCTCACAATGAACGACCCTTCCCATGGGGGGGATAATTTATGATACCAGCAGTACGTTGTACCAACCGGAGCACCAGATCGCCTTCTCGAAAGACTCGGGGCAACACTTTCCGACTATGATAGCGTCAGAGGTTTTGCTGATATATGGCGGATCTGGACAGTGCCAGTTCTCTCGCTTCTTCCAGAAGATCAACATCATTTTGCCGGGCTTCTTGCACTTCGGCTTCTGTGTATTGGGTGACCCTAGGCGAATCATGCTCTATGTCGGCTGGTAATACAGCTTCTTCCCCATATACTAGAAAGAATGACGTATAGCCTGTTGATCGATTCGGAGTTGTTCTTAAGCTCCACAGTACCGCTGGTAGTTCTTCTATCCAGCACCCCGCTGATCTTTGCAGCGGCTCAATGAGCCGGGGTTTTATCCCGGATAATACTAATCCGTTGGATCTTTCCACTTGTCCGTTCGATGCGAGGTGGGCTACTGAGGCGACATCGAGTCGGATCTTCTCATCTCGGCAGAAGCGCGCAAATGCTCCTTCCGCAAAATTTGTTCCATTATCAGTTATAATACTATGTGGATAACCGTATATCAAGATGATGTCTTTGAGAAATGTCACGGCCGTAGCTCCATCACATTTTCTTATAGGTTTCACTTCAATCCATTTTGTGAACTTGTCCACCATGACCAAAATGTGTGTCATGTTTCCTCTCGCAGGTTTGAACGGGCCAACCATATCCAAGCACCATACAGAAAATGGCCACGTAATTGGTATGGTCTTGAGTTCCGACATAGGCATATGTGTCTTGGTGGCGTACCTCTGACAACTATTGCATTTTCTCACCAGATCTTCTGCTTGTTCCAAGGCACTTGGCCAGTAGAATCCATGCCAGAACGCCTTTGCCACCAAGGCTCGGGATGAGGCATGATGCCCACATTCCCCTTGGTGGATATCTCGGAGGATGTCAAGCCCTTCTTCCGGGTCAACGCATCTTTGGAGAACATTGGTTACATTGTGTTTGTATAACTCGGAATTGATGATTGTGTATGCTTTTGCTCTCCTCTGAGTCTGCCTGGCTAACACCTCCTCAGTGGGTAACGTTCCATCTTTCAGGAATTGGAATATAGGCAGTGCCCAAGCTGGTATGGTTCGTGGAGGGAATATCTACTCATCAATTTCGATCTGATCCACCGGCATAACTTCAGCCGGATCACGTTGAGAAGTCCCCGGGTCTAGCGAGGTAGTCCCCGGGTTTGCGAGGCGATCCCGGGTTTCTTGACGATCCCGGGTCTTGCGTACCTCCTCCCATGTCAATGTCCATGGGCTCAGCTCCGGATTCCGTATTTTCCGGGACATAGATTGAGTCGGTTCCTGGGGACGGCCTGATAGATGGTTTTTTGAGGTGTTCCAATGCTACACCCGGTGGAATTGCCTGTCTGGTCGATCCGAGCTTCGACAACATGTCGGCAGCCTCGTTTTCCACCCGGGGTACATGGTGAAATTCACACCCCTCGAAGTAACCAAATATCTTCTGCACGTGAAATTTGTATAGTGCCATGTTTGGATCCAGGGCGTCCCACACTCCGGACACCTGCTGCACCACCAGGTCCGAGTCACCAAAGCATATTATCCGATGTATGCCAATCTCCTTTGCCACTTTGAGCCCATGCACAAGAGCCTCATACTCAGCGACATTGTTCGATGCCACGAAATGGATCTGCAATACGTACTTGAGCTGATCCTTCTTTGGGAAGGTAAGCACAACCCCGGCGCCTAATCCGGTTTTGGTTTTCGACCCGTCAAAGTGCATCCTCCAGTAGTTCGGATCTGGTGGCGGTGGTTCGTATTGTACCTCGGCCCAATCCACAAAGAAGTCCGCCATAGCCTGAGACTTGATTGCTTCTCTTATGCCGTACTGGGGCGCATAAGGGGCTAGCTCAATTTCCCATTTTGCGATTCTGCCACTCGCATCCTTGTTACCCATTATCTCGGATATGGGAGCTTCACATATTACTTTGATGGGGTGCTCCTCAAAGTAATGCTTTAACTTCTTCGCCGCCATATAGACACCGTATGCCACCTTTTGAAAGTGCGGGTAGTTCTGTTTTGAGGCAGACAATACCTCGCTCAGGTAATACACTGGCCTCTGCACCAACTTACCCTCTTCCTTGCGTTCCACTACGATTACTGCACTTACAACTCGGTTGGTTGCGGCTACGTAGAGCAACATTGGTTCCTTTGATAGTGGAGAGGCTAACACTAGCGCAGTGGCCAACATCTTTTTCAAGTGGGCAAAAGCTTCATCGGCCTGTGCCGTCCAAACAAATTTATCTGACTTTTTCATGAGTTGGTAGAGAGGCAGTGCCTTTTCTCCTAACCGACATACAAACCGACTCAACGACGCCAGGCATCCAGTGAACTTATGGACATCGTTAAGACACTTCGGCAGCTCCATTCGTTCGATGGCTTGGATCTTAGTTGGATTAAACTCGATACCTCGGCTAGAGACGAGAAATCCGAGTAACTTTCCAGCCGGGACACCGAAGGTACATTTTTCCGGGTTAAGCTTCATCCGGAACCTTCTCAAGTTCGCAAATGTTTGCCTTATGTCGTCGAGGAGCATTGCGCTTTCCTTGGTCTTGATAACCACATCATCCACATATACTTGTACGTTTTGACCTATTTGGTCGTGCAAACATTTTTGCATACATCTCTGGTACGTTGCACCTGCATTACGTAAACCAAACGGCATAGTGCGATAGCAGTAAGCCCCGTACGGGGTAATAAACGCCGTTTTTATTTGATCATCCGGGTTCAGAGGTATCTGGTGAAAGCCAGAATATGCATCAATGAATGACAACAGTTCGCATCCCGCGGTTGAGTCTATGACTTGATCTATCCTCGGTAGTGGAAATGGATCTTTTGGACACGCCTTGTTTAGGTTCGTGTAATCGATACACATGCGCCAAACCACTGCCACGTTCGGATCGTCCTTCTTCTTTTCTACCAGCACCGGATTGGAGAGCCAATCCGGATATAGTACCTCCATGATAAATCCTGCTGCTAGTAACCGAGCTATCTCGTCCCCAATGACTTTTCTCCTATCCTCGGCGAAGCGGTAGAGAGGTTGCTTCACCGGCCTTGCTCCGGGTCTTACGTTCAAAGAGTGCTCTACCAACTCCCTCGGAACACCTTGCAAGTCCTGTGTAGACCAAGCAAAAATATCCCGATTCTCACGGAGGAAGTTGACAAGCTCGCTTTCCTATTTGTCAGTTAACCCGACACCAAGCATTACAGTGCGCTCCGAAACATGTTATCAACTAGAATCTTCTTGGTGTCCTGCGGCTTGAAATGAAACGCTGCCATGCGGGTTACTTAACGCCGCATATATCTTGCTTGTGGATGAGCTAATGTCGCCACCTCTAGGATTTTTCTTTTCTCTCGCGCAATCACGAGTGACTCGGCTAGGTTAGACCCGGCTGAAGCACACTCCATGGAACGTCGAAAATCTCCAGCAATGGTAATCACTCCATTCGGCCCGGGCAACTTCATCTTCAGATAACTGATGTGACAGCTTGCCATGAATTTGTTTAATGCTGGTCTTCGGAGTAACGCATGATATGCACTTTCCAAGTTCACCACTTCGAACTCCAGATTTTCAGTTCGGCAGTTATCTCTTGTGCCAAATAGCACGTCGACCCGGACTTTGCCTATGGGCTCACACAAAATGCCTGGTACAATGCCATGGAAAGTTGTTCTCGTAGCCTGGAGCATGTTCTCCGAGATGCCCAACTTGCGCATCGTATCCGCATACATGATGTTAATGCTACTGCCATTATCAATCAAAACCTTGGAGAACCTCACATTGATGTTCGGTCCAATGAATGTCGGATCTAGCACTAGCGCATACGAACCTGGGCTCGGCATAAGTTTAGGATGATCTTTGATGTTCCAGGTGATTTCCTGGTCCGACCAAGGCATGTACCTCGTCACTGCTGGCATGACCGCATTGACCTCCATATGTCGGCGCTGCAAGCTCTTTCTATCTGTTTCCTCAGTCGTGAACACACAATAACTCTGGTGATGTTCCCTATACTCGTTCCTTCCCTCGTTTCTGGGGTACCTCTGATCCGGTTGTTGCTGATTTTCCACCTGATGCACTGCATCCCTTCTTTCATTGTTGTCATACCTCGGCGGAGGGGGAGGCAACATTAGCTGCTGCGTGTTCGCTCCGGAGAGCAATTGCTGACGGTGTAACTCCTACCGAGGTTGATCATTCCGGGGTGCCTGACCATTCCCCGAACCACCTTGCTCTATCTTTCGCATCCACTCACATTGCCTCGTCGTGTGACCCGTCGGGCTATTCGGATTTGCCGTATGAAACTTACACGGCTGGTCCAACATTGACTCATAGGTATACCTCGGACGGTCTTTCTTTTCCTGCCACTGCTTCTTCTGCTCCGGAGTCCATGTTTTCTTGCCATCATTTCTTGGAGTCCACTACCCTCCAGTTCTCTGGCGTTGGTTACTCCCTCCTCCGGGTTGATCTTGATTCACAGCTGCAACTTGTTGCGAACTGTAGTGATGGTCCGTCCTGTCATCTCTCCTTTTTCCTCTGTAATCATTCCTCCGCGATGACCCGGCTCCATCTCTCTGATAGTATTCGTCGTTCGACTCACTTGACGCGAGCCTAGGTTGAGTCGGATCGCCCAAAGCATACGAATCAGCAATCCGGATCATCTCTGCCAGCATAACTGGCATTTTCCTTTGCAACTTCATCCACAGCTCGCTGTCGTACCTGCACCCTTGCGCAAACCACGCTATGGCCTGTGATTCTATGACACCCTCACACGAGTTTCTCACGGTACAACACCGGGTTAAGAATTCACGATCCGTCTCGTTGGGTCATTGCTTGCACATTGCTATGGTCTGCGGTCTATTCGGCCTCTGGTACATACTTGAGAAGTTGCTGATAAACATTTCTTCAAAATCTATCCAGCAGTTGATGCTTCCAGGTGGTAAGTTATTCAGCCATACTCTGGCCGGGCCTTCCAACATCTGGGGCATGTAACGCACAACCCATCTCAAGTTGCCAGTTGCAATTTTTACCGCCGTAGCGTAGTTTATCAGCCAATCCTCCGGCTTGGTACTGCCGTCATACGTCTTCGTGCCTCTGGGTAACTGGAAGTTGGGTACCGGTGGTTCCTTCATGATCCGGGGTCCAAAGCAAGCTGGACCCGGAGGACCTTGACATTCGATCTGTTCCGACCTATACAGGCGATCCAGTTTTAACCTGGCGTCATCCGACATTAAATCCCTGCTTCCCAATCTTGACCCTATCACATGATAGTCTGGTCTGGGGTACCCTGCATTCACTATCTCCGAATCACCATCGTTGTATCGGTTTTGCTCTCGTGGCGCACCTTTCTGCTGCATACCTTGGCCGGCGCTTTGCTCTTGCCTCGGTATATTCCGCTGCTACGGTTGTCCTGCTTCTGTGGAGTTGCGCTGTCCCACATTGCAGTTGGCAGCGTTCCCTTGACGGACATTGCCTTGGTCGTGATTACCTCGGCCAGCTTCACCTCAGCTCACACTCCGTCGATCATCGTTTTTCCGCATCTCTTTTTCTTTTCCCGCACGCGTCGGGTCGTAGGGACGATCTGTTTGTTCCGTCTGGCCGAGGTTACTACCTCTTCTCTCCTTGCACCGCCATGAGGCGATGATGCGGCTCCAGCGGATTTCTCCGGGTTACCCATCACCGAATGGACGATCTTGGAGGCCCCAGCTCTCTCTGGGTTAGCTCTCAGTAGCTCCTCGTTCTGCCTCTTCGTGATCCGAACCAGCTCGTTAACCCTGTCTTGCTGTCTTTGACGGGCCTCACCCGTCAGACCCTCTAGCTCGGATGCAGCGGCATCTGCTGCTGTGAGGTTCTTTGGCGGGGTGCTATACCTCAGCAACCCCATAGACAGATAGTTTTCCGACCCTTCTGCTCCATCATCACCCTCTCTGTTCATCTCACTTATGATATTTTTCCCTTTTACCCTTACTGCATCAATCTTGTTTGCCTTTGCGTACTCACGCAGTGTCATGTTCAGCGACTGATGAGCCACGGCTATTTTCTTTGCGCCCTCCATTATTTTTTGCCGAGTTTCCTCTAGCTCGGCCTGTGCCTGAGCCGGATCTACCACTGCTGCTACCGGGTTAGCCAAGCTATCCATAGCATCCCTCAGTACGTTCTCAGGCCTCTCTAGTGGAGGTCCTCTAACTTTCCTCGGTGCCTTAGGTGTTACCTCCGGGTCTGGCGCTGGATCCTTGCTCGCGCCTGCACCTGGCGCAGTCATCATCACCTCCGCATGGTCCGGGGAGCGAGCGGTACGCGCCCCGCGAGCCACAGTGAGGGGTGGTTCCCCCGCATCGACGACACGACGCGGATGAACGCACGAGACGTCCACAGCAACGTAGACCTTGTGCGCGCCGAGCTTGACGAAGAGGCTGTTTCGCGGACGCGGGCGCCTGCCGAAGCAGCCAGCGTTGTCGCTGACGAAATCCAACGCTCCAAAGCGCTGAACGAGCCCGGAGATGATGCGTTCGCCGGTGCCGATGGAGTCTCCCGTCCGGATCTTCACCCCTGCTAGTGCCGCTAGCCCCACGGTGGGTGCCAACTGTCGTGGTGGTGTCACGGCAGATGCCATGGATAGGCTAAAGGTGGGGACTAATATGCGCTAGGGGAATCCAGGGAGGGATAGTAGAGTGATTCTCCACACAGAAGTTTGTATTGCAATATCTCCAAGATTACAAGTGCTCCTTGAGCTGTATTGGCGAGAGGAGGAAGAAGGATCTCCACACAGATCAAGAAGAGCATAGATCCGTCCGAGATGCTCGCAACAAAAAAGGAGGTTACCAAGCCAAATCCGGAGTTCAAGGCATCAGAAGAGACGAAGAAAGCACCGTTGAAGGATGATGACCCCTCCAAGGTGACCCAGATAGGCGTAGGCCTAGGTAGCGCATAGGAAAGCACACTCGTCAAGTTCCTCCAAGCAAATCAAGATATCTTCGCATGGCAGCCATCTGACATGACCGGAGTACCTAGGGAACTTGTCGAGCACTCTCTAAATGTAAACCCGAACGCTAAACCCGTCAAACAGTCCTTACGACGATTGGCAATGAAAAGCGTAAGGCAATAGCTAAGGAATTAGCACGGCTCGAGTTAGCCGGATTCATAGAAGAGGTCATCCTGTAATGGTCCCTAAAAAGGACACCACTGATTTAAGGATGTGTGTTGATTATACTGCCTTGAACAAGGCTTGTCCAAAAGATCCATTCGCTCTTCCTAGAATTGATCAAGTTATCGATTCTACGGCAGGCTCGGAACTCCTTTGTTTTCTCGATGCATATTCCGGTTATCACCAAATCCGGATGAAGGAATCTGACAAAGTCAAAACTTCATTCATAACCCCCTTCGGAACCTTCTGTTTTGTTACGATGCCCTTTGGGCTGAAGAACGCAGGAGCTACGTACGAGCGCACGATGCAGCGTTGCCTCCACGACCAACTCGGACGCAATGTACATGCATACGTGGATGATATCGCGGTGATGTCCAAAAAGAAAGAAACACTCATTTCTGACTTGGAGGAAACGTTCGCCAATCTACGAAACTATAACATCATGCTTAACCGAAGAAATGCTTCTTTGGAATACCAGCCGGAAAATTGTTGGGTTTCATCGTGTCTCAAAGAGGCATAGAGGTGAACCGCGACAAAATCAAGGCTATACTCAATATTTCCAGACCAACTCGCCTGAAGGACGTACAAAGATTAACTGGTTGCATTACTGGTTGCCTCGTGTCAAGAGCCGCACCATTATACAAACTCCTGAAGAAGACCAAAGATTTTGTCTAGACTGATGAAGTTGAAGCTGCACTACAAGACCTGAAGAAAGTACTCTCATCTGCTCCTATCCTCACAGTGCCGGAACCTCAGGAACCGATGTTGCTTTATATTGTTGCGACAAATAAGGTCGTTAGTATCGTCATGGTGGTGGAGAGACCAGAGGAAAATCAGGAACACCTAGTACAGTGTCTGACTTACTTTGTTAGCGAGGTCTTGACAGAATCAAAACAGCGATATCCACACTATCAAAAGTTGGCTTACGGTGTTTTCCTAGCATCTCGTAAGTTACGACACTACTTTCAGGAGCATCCAATTACCGTGGTGAGCAAAGCTCCCATGAGAGATATAATCAACAACAGCGACGCTACAGGACATGTCACCAAATGGGGCATAGAGCTCTCAGCTTTCGATATTGAGTCAAAACCTTGGACAGCAATCAAATCCCAGATCCTTGTTGACTTTGTCACTGATTGGACAGAGACGAAGGAGAATATGATCCTCCTTGAGTCAGAATATTGGACCCTCTTTTTCGACGGGTCTAAGGCTCTAGGGGGCTCGGGGGATGGCGTGGTGCTCAAATCACCCCAAGGAGATAAACTTTTATACGTGTTGCAGATCCACTTCACAGCGACAAACAATATTGCCGAGTATGAAGCACTGCTACATGGAATCCGGATTGCCAAGGATATTGGCATCCGACGTTTGATGTGTTACGGAGATTCAGATCTTGTTGCTCAGCAAGTCTGGGATATTTGTAATGCAAATAAGCACATGGCAGCATATAAAGCTGTCGTGGATGACCTATCTAAATCGTTCGAAGGGTTTGAAGCTCAACACATCCCTCAAGTAGAAAATGAGGAAGCATATGCACTATCTCGAATAGGCTCTGCACGGAAAGAGGTCCTGGATGGCGCATTTTTAGAGCACCTCAAAGTCCATTCAATAAAGGGAGTAGATGAGGAATATCCGACCAAATCCGACTCACCTTTGATAGTAGTTCTGGCTGTAATTCCCAGCTGGACTCAACCCTACCTCGATTACTTGGTAGATGGCAAATTACCCGAAGACGAGGTGCTGAGCCGGCAGATTATCCGACGAGCAAAAGCCTATACTATTGTTAAGGGTGAGCTCCATAAACGGATTATTTCTAGGGTTTTTTAGCGATGTGTATCTCCGGAAGAAGGAGTGGAAATCTTAAGGGAAATCCACGAAGGCGAGTGTGGTCACCACGCTGCAGCCAAATCTTTAGTGGCAAAAGCTTTTCGACATGGATTTTTTTGGCTTACAGCTCCGGCAGATGCTAAACGATTAGTCAAGACATGCAAAGGCTGCCAAAAGTATGCCAAGCAAGCTCATGTTCCGGCTGATCAGCTGCGAACAATACCTATAACATGGCCTTTTGCGGTCTGGGGGCTTGATATGGTAGGACCTTTTAAACGAGCTCCAAGTGGATTTACTCACCTCTTAGTGATGGTGGATAAATTCACCAAGTGGATCAAGGCTAAACCCATCACTAGTTGTGATGGAGCAACAGCCAAAAGATTTGTCGAGGATGTTATAATCCGGTATGGTTATTCGCATAGCATTATCACAGAAAACGGGAGTAACTTTTCTATGGGAGAACTGGCCGAATTCTGCGATGAGCAAAATATCCGGCTTGATATTGCGTCAGTCGCACATCCACAGGCTAATGGACAAGTCAAAAGAGCAAATGGTTTAATTCTACAAGGCCTGAAACCAAGACTCGAAGCACCACTACGACGTTCTGCGGGGGCTTGGGCAGAGGAACTACCCTCTGTAATTTGGAGTTTACGAACAACTCCGAACAGGTCAACAGGATACACACCTTTCTTCTTGGTCTATGGCACAGAAGCAGTTCTTCCTAGTGATTTAATTCATACTTCTCCTAGAGTGGCCGCGTATATCGAAGAGGATGCCGAGATTTCTCACCAAAATGATCTCGACTTAGTCGAAGAAGTTCGTGTCGTTGCTGAAATGAGATCTACAGCCTATCAGTAGAAGTTATGCAAGTATCATAGCCAGAGAGTCCGAAATAGATCTTTCAATAAAGGTGATTTGGGTCTCCGGCTTGTGCAACAAAGAAAGCACAAACTTTCCCCAGTATGGGAAGGGCCCTTTTTAGTTAGTCGAGTATTGCACAATGGTTCGTACTACTTAACTGACATAAGGCCAGTCAAAGAAAGACCTGCTACTAAGAAGAGAAAGAGAGCTAGAGGCAGTACAAATCCGGATGAGTTAGACAGACCGTGGAATATTGCTCAGCTACGTCCCTTTTATTCTTAGTTTATCCTTCTTTGTAATTATACATATGTACATATTCTGTGAGAAATAAAAGTGTTGGTTACCTCAAGTTTTTTCTGAGAAGTTCTTAAACCATCTTATTTCCAAATGATCATGTCATAGTCAAAAATCCCAGAATACTTGAAAATACTTTATGCTCAAGTTTGTTCTGGTCTAGATTTCCGATTCTAAAATTGCTACCTTCGGGTATAACTCTAAAGTTTCTAGTCTTTACTTTGGTTATTTGTCTGATTGCCGGATGTGGGCATTTTCCGAGTAGTGAATTGTTAGTACTGGAAGTCGGCTTTGTTTCCGAGTTTAAACTGGTTTAGCAATTGAGCTCCGTTGATCGGCAAAGTTTCCGGCAGAAGGTTTAGCCGGCTCACGAAAGGGACGAGGCGGAAAGCCAGATAAACGATAAGTAGAGATGAAAAAAGTACAAGTGCTTGTGTAAACATTTCAGGCACGCAAAAATCTCAAAGCCAAAAGGTGCTGAATAGATCAAAATCTTAACACTTGCAAAATAAATAGTACTTAATATTTACAATCGCATCAGATTTTTTCCGGAATAATACATAAATGTCTGGTCTATGATGTAGGAGGAGATGAAGGATCTGCCGACTCGCTGGTTACTCCGGCTTGGTATCTTTCCAAGATGTCCGCATCCGAGTTGGTGCGTTCATCATCGGAAACTTCTTCGTTTTCTTCTGCAGGAGGAGGCAGAGTATCCGCGCGGGTGAAGAAGGGGATCTCGTAGCTAGTCAGATCAGCTACGTGGCACCCGTATCCGGCGCAGGAGTGCATGATGGCTTGAAGGTCTTGCTCATGGCCGTCTTCGTCTACCTTGCAGTACCCTCTGGTCACTTGCCATATCTCCATGTTTCCATGGTGGCTCATGACCATAGTGAGAGCGTTCTGCGATCTCCAGCGTAGGACATGTTCCAGTCCCGAACAAGCTACGGCATCTCCTTGGCCCTGTCCCGCACCTCAAAATCCGACATGCTTGGCATGTCCGGAATCCTGAGAGACTCACCAATGTCCTCAAGGGACTAGCGGTAGTAATGAAGAAGATCACCGACTTGGGTAAGCCGGTGAGTGCGGGGCTCAGACGAGGAAGAGTCCGTCAATTTCAGAGGACCTATACACAAAACAAGTTAAGAAAAAAAACCGACATTGATAGAAGTCAAAGAAAAAGATAAGTCAGAGAGGTGGAACGTACCAAAAATGACATCGTCAATCTTGGTCTTCTCCTCCCAAAGACCCTGGAGTTCAGCCCGGAGCGCCTGGGATATGTCCTTCTCTATGCCAATCTCATTCTTGAGGTCCGAGATTATTTTATCCTGATCAGCAATCTTGCGATCACGCTCATCAGTGGCCATGGAGGAGGATTCAAGGACTTGAGCTATGCTCTTTTCATGATCTGCCTTGAGCTTATCTAGCTCTTAGCGAAGTCCCTTGTTCTCCACCATCAGGGTCTTGAGGTTCTCGGCCTCTTCAATCATAGCGATGGATTGTTTCACCAGCGCTGTAAGTCAAAAAAGAACAACAGTTCAGAAAGAATTCGACATTGAAAAAAGCAAAGACAAGGTTTGAATCTCGGAATGTTTACCTTCGGCTTCATCCTTGGCTACTTTGAGCTCAGCATTTTTAAGCCGGAGAGCTTTGATCTCTCTCCGCTTATCACAGACATTGGTCAGTAATTCCCGGTTATAGGAACATACTTTCTGTAAGTCAGAATACCCAAAGTCAGAAAGCTACTTAAGACTCGGGCTAATATTTTTACTAAATATCAACACGAGCCTTGGGGGCTACACTAGTTCGTTCTTTGGCATCCTAATGAAGCATAAACTAGGATTCTATATCCTACTTCATGCTTGGGGGCTAGAGGATATGATATAACATAATGGAAAAAACAAGAGTTGGAATTCCGACTTACATATTGCTCGCGGGTGAGTTTATCTAAACCCGCGTTCACTTCAGCGGCCACCTTCTCGGCAAGAGTAGGAGGGATCACTGGGGCTGTTGGAAGCTCGGCAGTCCTAATCCTCTCGTCGCGAAGGCGGACTTGAGTGAGAAGGTCAGAGAACTTGACGTCCTCTGCTTCTTGCGCTTCCTCCTAGGGGGATAAATGGCTTTTAGCCAGGACTTGCCTGGCTAGCCGCTGGATCTCCTCTGCAGATTTCCGGGTCAGGCCAAACTTGGCAAGACCCGGATTGCTGAGGAGGTTTTCGGCGAAGACTTCAGCCGAGGGATCATTACCCGAAGAGGGTTCACCCTTATCTTGAGCTGACGCACCCACGGTGACGTCAATTTGCGACCCAAGGATCGCAGGCTCCGTTTGAGGAGCCGGATCTTCTGCAGCATCCGACGAGATAACTGGAGGTGCAGAAGGTTCAGGGGCCAGAGTCGGAGGAGCCACGGCAGGGGAAGCTATGGTAAGCTTCGTCTGACGCAAGGGCTTCGAAGAAATCCCTTTCCCCTTGCCCTTGATTATTGATTTTGCTCTAAGAAGGTAGCAAAGTCGGAAAGGTTACATCTCGGAAAGAAATTTGAGTAAAGTTCAAAGGGCGGAAAAGTTGTGACTAGAAGTTACCTCTTCACGACAGGCACCTCCTTTGTGCCAACCGCTACTATCGGAGCTTTGAGCTTCTTGAGCGCAAGATCTGGCAGTGGAACTACTTCTACCTCCTAAGAGAACTCCGGAGGGTATCCTTCAAGCAGAGCAAGTTCCGACTCGGGGATGTCAGCAAGCTGAAAACAAGAAAACATATCAGTATTGCAGTATAACTCGAAGATTGAAACACATGAAAGATGTGATGATGAAAGCTTACCGGCACCACGGGGTTTTCCGCCATGTGCATGTCCAGAGAAACCTTCGGAATCTGCCTTTCGATCCGCTCCTTGATCAGCCATTTGATTTGGCTTATGTAGCCTTGAGTGGTGTAGGCTTTGGGGCTGACGCGGAGGGAGTCGGTTGGAGAAGACGTGATGGAGTGCATCAGTCTATCCCCGTGGTACTGAAGTGGCTGGATCCGACATGAGACCCAGCACTGGACCAAGTCGGATCCCTTCAGACCATTGTGCTTGATCAGATATTCGATCCGCCTCTTAGCGAGGATCAGATCATTAGTGAGAGCCGGAGCAGCCTCGTCCCAGGAAGGCTGGGCCGTGGCGGCTCTGTCGACAAAAGCCAGCAAAGCAGTAGCTTTGCCGGGAGCCGGAATATCTCTATGGTAGAAAAAAGTGGCTGGCCATTGTTTGACCGAGTCACTGGCAGAAATTTTGGGATATGCCCGGTCATGTCTAAGAGAAAAACTAATAGTGCCAGTGATGTAAGGAACACCGGCAGTGATGGAATTCCTCCGGACATGGAAATAAAACCGGAAGAGAAGCAAACTCGGCCTAATGCCGAGAAAGCCCTGGCAAAGCGTAGCATACGCACTCATTTCTAGAAGTGAGTTGGGAGGAAGATTGTGGAGTTGAACTCCGTAATGATCTATCACCTCGGAGAAGAACTCCGAGGGAGGAAAAGACAGACCTTGATCAAGATGGGTGCCGAAGTGGACCCGCTCGTCGTCGCGCGGGCTGGGGACGGTTTCGCCGGAGCCGCTCTGCCAGTCGTCGGCGGCGAGAAGCCCCTCCTTCTCCATGTTCTTGAGGTCTGCTTCGTCAAGGGCGCAGGGGATCCAGATTCCCCGGTAGCTTTCTTTCTCTGCTGCTGCTTCCGCCTTAGCCGCCGCCGCTGCTGCCGCCAAACCGGAGGAAGAAGATGATGAAGCCATTTTATCTGGTGAGAGGGTGACCTTAAAGGGGCGGCGCTGGGAGTTTCTGTGGTGGAAGGACGAGGAGGCTCTGTGCGCGTAGGAGGATTGGGAAGGAAGGAAAGGGCAAAGGACTGGTGGAAAGGAGAAGAAGAAATCTGAGCCCCTTATATCCACCTACCTGCGCCAAGATTCGTGCAAACGCTACAGTGTAGCCGCCACGCGTCGTGGAAAGAACTGTGAAGGACCCGCACGATGATTGCGTCGCCTCGATCTCCACGCACGCATTGAAACGGCGCCTCGATTCCGCGAACCGTGGACCCACCAACGGTCGTGCTGACAGAACGCCTGTCAGATGACGTGACTTGACCATGCTTGTGTCAGGTGGCGTTGGAGACCAAGTTCCGGCTTAGTTTAAAAATGAGCTGGAAAGTCCGAGTAACCAATTAAAAGGTCCGACTTATTTTTAAGACCCAGATCGTACTTTTTGTTGTGAAGTTTCAGGAACACTTCAAGATATCGCAAGTCAAGATCAAGCTGAGCGATGATAAATCCGACTTTGGATCTTGGAGGCCTCCGGGAACTGCTTGTTGGGGATATACTTTCCGGGTATCCTCACAGTTCCTCATCGACTAGGTGGCCCACTTGTTAGAGCTTTGCTTCACAGGCGGCCCACCATGGAGAAAGACGGAGTCCAATCCGCTCTGGGAAGGCCGTAAGACTTACCGACTTAGGCCCATAATGTTACTTGTAGTTCAAGATGTACTCTGTAACCGACTCTTAGAGGTAGTCGGATAGATCTCTCCTGTAAACCCTAGGCCGGATATCTATATAAGCCGTCCTAGGGAGAGCCTTTAGGGCACACACAATACTTTAGACCCTCAACTCGCACAGGCGAAACCCTTGTAACCCATATTCCGGCTCTGCCGTATTACGGGATTGCTAGCAGGAGTAGGATATGTCCAAAGCCGGCAGATTCGAACCTGGGTAAACTTGTGTGCTCACTGTCCCGGAACACCGTACGTCTCACACCCCTCTCTTCCGCACGCCTCGAGGACCCCCTCATGGCGTACTTGTCATCAATCCGACGACATGGACAAAACATAAGAAAGTAGATAAAACCAAGCATGGAATATCAAAAATTATAGATACATTTGCAATGTATCAGGCAACTCAGGAGATCAATAGGCCACATGGATCCATTGGCTATATCCACGGATGCATGCAAAGGGCCTACGAATGCAGTGAAGGAGGTGTTCCCGCGAGCTGAAGGTAGAAAATGCCATGCCCATATTATGCTCAACTTGTACTCACACTACGCAGGAAGCGTATTTTGTTACATGTTTCCTACTACAAGAGCTTACAAACCTAGTAGCAGCGAATATTTCATGAGCAAGATTTTTGCGGAAGCCCCTGAACTTCCGGAGTACTTAGCCATCCATCATTCGCAGATATGGAAGAGGAGTCAATTCAACCCTGACATCAAAGTTGATTACATAAACAACAACCTTGTAGAATGCCTAAATAACTGGGTGAAGGACATAAAAGTGCGTCATGTTCATATCTGGATGGACAGCATACGTGGTATGATCATGAAGCTATTAAATATAAGGAGAGAGATCGGTAGGAGACTTAGAGGACATATGCTACCACCAGTTATACAACAACTGCACAAGAGAAGCCGAGGAATTGCTCATCTTAAGGTTCTCCCATCAACCAGCAGCAACTGTGAGGTGGTTGATATGTCCAAGAGTGGCAAAAGTGATGTTGTGAACATCCAGCTGCAAGAATGCACCTGGTTAGAGTGGCAGCATACCGGGAAACCTTTTGACCATGCCTGGGCCTTCTTGGTGAAGAAAAGAACTCTACCACATTTGTATCAGTATTTGTCAGACTACTACTCAAAGGAAAAGTTTAGATCTACGTACGCTGGATCCGTCGAGCCATGTACAGACCCATCTCAGTGGCCTCAAGTCCAACTGAGTTTCGAGCTTTGCCAGCTAGTTACAAAAAGGGGTAGAGGAAGACCTTAGGTGAATAGGTGTAAGAATTTTCTCGATCAGAAGGTTTCGGCTTTCTGTGCTAGCAAGAAGGGCAAAAACAGAAGCAAGACCTGCCATCTTATAGGCCATAGAGCAGAGGGTTGTCCCCTTAATGCTCCCAAACCTAGGTATGAGATGGTACATTCATAAAAATTGTTTATAGTCTGTAGATATAAGGTAGTAATCCCTGTACTATTTTTTTACAGGAAGCGCAAGGTAAGAAACAAGACAGCCGACTCAGTGATTTTTCTGCGGGAAGAAAACCAAAACGAGTGGAGTGATGATGCTGGACAAGATTCTGGTGCTAATAGGCCTGACTTCCCTCGACCCGGAGATGCAGGGTACGTGAAGGTAAGAAAATTGGCACCCAGGAAGAGGAAGAAGGCAGGAAATGAAGAAGATAGTGGACGTGAAGGCAAGAGCAAGAAAGTTGGCAACCAAGTAGAGGAAGAAGGCTAGCAGTGTAGAAGCCTAATAATGTATTGAACTTGAACCTATATATGTAGTTCGGTTAGACTCTAGAGTTGTGTGCGTGGAACTTGTCGAGCGAAACAATCTGCCTCACGTACTCGAAGTAAAATGTATCGCGACTTGAGGATTGGATACAGCTGAGGCCACTAGTTGAATCCGAAATTGTGACTGTGCCACTACTATATGAACAATCGCACCACCAGGACCGTGATAACTGAGTGGTTAAGGGGTCTCCAAAATCGATGGATGTTAGTGGCACAGATATGAATTATTTATATGCGCTTAATAAATCCCTGCTATTGGCATTACACTTATGATAAGGTTCTGAGCTGAAAAACAAGTCCTAAGTTGGCTGCTACACTCCACGAAGCAGTAACTTACTTCAGCTGTTGGATAACAACATGGCAATATAAACTGCAAAGGCAACAGATAATGCCCACATAATGAGGAAATTGTTTCCACTATCTAGCGTAATCTTGAGCCCGTCTGTCTCACCACCCCCATGCTCCTGCCTCCCCTGTACCTGGCGAAGCTCCTAGATCTCTCGCTCCAACGCATGAATCTCCTCTTTCTTGTCCCACACAGCATCATGCAGATCCTGAACAAGCTCTTTGTGAAAACCTGTCAATGGCTTTCTGATCCACACAAACTTGTCACAACTAGTTCCCCTTCCTTCCTGCAATGTAGATCAAAGGAAACAAAAATAGAATTACATTACGATTTCCGGATCCGGGTTACCATTGTACCTACAGTAGGAACTTACCGCTCTAATGTTGCAGTTGTTGAATTTTCCTGCAGTATTTTCGTCGGTCCATGAAATCCATCTCGACATCTTTTCACGGCACAAACACATCATATCGGGGTAGTAATCATAGGGCGTCTTCCGGTACCTGGTGGGGCACCTGCCTGATGGTGTTGAGACGACCCTGATTCCGCCTGGGACGAACTGCATGAGCTGCAAGCCATGAGCGAGGGCAGAGGAAAGAGGAGCCTTTGGATGTCAGAGTAGTGGTGCGGTGAAGCGTGATTTATCCCCACTTAATAACATGGGCAGAATCCTACCATCCACATTCGGCTAATAGGTGGGGGACCTAGCGTGCGGACTTGTCAACCAAACCTCGTGCCTTTGTGGTTCAAAGGCCCTCCCGCGCGCATTGGACGAAAAAATCTGGCACCTTGCCCGCGTACATATCACTAGGAGGCCTTGCTTAGGAACTAGACAAGCCTGGCCCACACTCTTACTCCCTTCGAACTTGTCATGGCTCGTGCCGGCAGATCCTTCTCCTCCACCGCTCCCGGTCGGGCTCCCCACGGCGGATCCACCCCAAGATCCTACTGTCGCAGTATCAAATGGCCATGATTTCTTGAGCGGAGCAACGATGCTACGTCTCCGAGCTTAGCCCCTCCTACCTGTAGAAGGACTGATGCGGTGTCGAGCATGAGCAGGAGCCACCAGGCGTGATGGGGCTCGGGCCATGCCAACCCCGTCCCCTTCGTCATTGTCGATTCCGACATGGAGGGCGATGGGGACGAAGTGTTGGGTTCGCAGCATGGAAAACAAAAAATTTCCTGCGATGAGAACTATACGCCAAGATCTATCTACTAGATACAGAGCAATGGGTGGATATACATCCATAGAGAACATACCCTCAAAGACAACAAAGCTTTGTTAACGAGTTGGAACTCGTAGATGATGTAGTCGTACACTTGTCGATCACAATATCGTGATGAAATCTAGCAGGTCCGGCTCCAGCACGTCCATCAGATCCAGCTCCAGCATGTCCAGCACCACCAAGTCCAGCACCACAAAGCAGAGGTGCATCCGTGATCGCACACACGTCTGGTACCCCGACAACCTCCGTACCTCGCTCTAGCAAAGCAGCGGAAGCAGCAACTCCTTTCCAGATAAAGCCACCGAGAACATGTATCTCGCTAATCCGAGACCATGGGGGAATAATACTAGAGGGGAAGAGAGATCCTTCACGAGGAGGTGTGAGTATGAAGGTGTGAGAGGGGGGCCTTTTATAGGAGGAGGGGAGGGTACCCCTCCCCATGGCCGGTGCCCCAAGGGGTGACCCCTCACCTTCTCATTCATGTGGTGGTAACTTCCTCCACATAAAATTGCCCCTTCACATTCTCTTTTAAAGTCTCCACTTTAAATGCATTAAATTTCTCCAAATTTAATGCTCTCTCATTTAATAAAAATCTTCTATTAATTTTATTCAGAATTTTGTTAATTAATTTAATTAACAAACATTCACATAAAACCCCCTGCAACATTTCAGTATTACATGTAGAACCAATTTTAGCAATTTCACCCGAAACAGTTTCGGTGTCTATTGAAATAATTCTAGCGCTTTCTTAAATCTTTATCTAAAACATATTTTCTCAAAATGGCGTCGGTTCCCTTAAGTGTGTCACCCTACGGTTCATGAATAATGCAGACATGATCGAGACCCCTTTCAGATCAATAATCAGAAGCGAGACCTGGAGATCCATACTGACTCCTACACATTCAACGATGACTTATGTGATCGTGAGAACCTTTAACGCTAGTAACTAAATCCCTTTGTCTCGTGATATATTACATGTCCGAGATTCGATCATCGGTATCTCCATACCTAGTTTGATCTTGTTGCCGTCATGCACTCTTTTCTCGTTCCCGTGATATAACATTCTAGTGATCACATCACTTGCTTGCAAGCTATCTTAATGTGATATCACCGAGAGGGCCCAGAGTATATCTATCCGTCATCGGGATGGAGAAATCCCACTCTTGATCCATGAGCCTCAACATAACACCTTCGTAGTACTGAACCCACCTTTATAGTCACCCTGTTACGGTGTGACGTTTGATGTTATCAAGATACTCTTCCGGTGTCAGCAATTAACATGATCTCATGGTCTAAGGACTAAGATTACTTAGTATGATGTTATAGAAATATAAACATAATGACTTTGATCGTAATGCTATACTTCGGATGAATGGTCATCACATCATTCCACCAACGTTGTGACCTCGTTATTAACAACATCCAATGTCCATGATCAGGAAACCTTGATCATCTTGTTAATCAACAAGCTAGTTTATATGAGAGGCAGTACTAGGAACTTTGTATTTTGTTTATTAAACACACATGTATTAACGTTTCCAATTAATACAATTATAGCATGCAAAATAAACATTTATCATAAACATGGAATAAGATAATAACCACTTTATTATTGCCTCTTGGGCATATTCCCTTCAGTCTCCCACTTGCACTAGAGTCAATAATCTAGTTTGTAAACTTGTATATACAACACCTAGGTGTTGAATATACATGTTTGCTAGTGGTTAACATAATCTCCGGATCTGGCACTTTTAGGTTCGTGTGTATTTGCATGTCTTTGCGTCTCTACGCATCACTCATTCTCAAATGAGATGGCATTGTATAATTTGGTCCTTTGGTGAGACCTTTAGTTCGTTCGGGTTAAAATATGTTGATATTATTGTCATACAATATATCTTCATAGTATTATCCCACTTTGAACCACACCTAGTTTGATAACAAACTTCTTAACACAAATGCCCTCCTTTGCTGCTACTATAGAAGTCATATACTTAGCCTTTTGTTGTAGTATCCATCATAATATTTCAACTTTGGAACTTATCCAAATCCATCATGGAACATCCTTTCATTACATTGTGCCACCCATAGTCTAAATTGAGATAAATTTAATTTGTATCTTGTGACAAAACTAGTATCAATGTAACACTTTACAATGAACTACCTTTAACTATTTGTCACTTATACATGATATATTCTTAGTTCTTCCAAAGCTCATAAGAATTTCTTTAATATTGTCCAATGATCATCTTATGAATCATTCTGGTATGTGCTCATAACATTTAGAGCATAGGACATTTTGGATATATACATATCATGGTATAATCGATCAAAATCTTCATGTGATTTTACTCACCAAGTGTTGAAACACTTGAATCTTGATACAATTCTTTCCATGCAGCAATAACCTTTCTTGTTGTTTCCATATTGAACCCTTTCAATATCTCATATATGTATGTCTGGCACAACCATATTATCGCCTTAATCTATCCATATAGATATTGATGCCAAATATTCTGGGTTTGCCCAAGTCTTTCATCGAAATCTAATTTTAATGAAATTCTTAACTTGTGTCAATAAAAGATACATCATTTCCAATCAACAATATGTCCTCTACATAATGTATTAGAAATATGTCTCAGCGCTCCCACTTAATTTCTTGAAAATGCAAGCATCTTCATCATCTCCGATGAATTTAAACTCTTTTAACAGTTTCATCATGGTGAAGATTCCAACTCTGCTATGCTTACTTCAACTATTGAAGTTTGCATGTCCTTTTAGCACCCTTTGAATTAACAAAACCCTTCGGACCGTGTCTTGTACATGTCCTAGGTAACCATTCTATTAGAAGAACATTGTTTTGTTTGTTCAACTACCATACATCAAATTATATGTAGTGGTTGCTACATTAATCTGTCAAGACTAAATATCGCTATGAAAGATCAAATCTTGTCATAGTCAACTCCTTGAACATTGTCGTAAACTTCTTTCCGACATGTTGACTATTTCGTAGATGTTAAACATCCATGTCTATTTCTTTATAGATCCAAACACGACCGATAGGCTTCACGCCTTTCCGGAGGGTCTTCCAAGTTCAGAAACTTGATTTCTCGTGTATGGATACTATCACGGATTCTATGACTTCTAGTCATTTTATGGAGTCAGGGCCCATCATCGCTTCTTTGTATGTAGTCGGTTCATCATTGTCAAAACAATAACGACTTGCTTATCAAATCACACTATTTGATTCTTACCGACCCACATGGTTCAATAGGAACTCTAATCTCCGAGATCACAACCTTTGTAATCATGGGAGCCATGAGCATTGTGGCCACCACCGGGACACTTTCCGGCGCTGCGCTACTTAGCACATATAGATAAGGTTCAATAACCTTATAAAAGTTCTATTGTCCTCCCACTTAACTTTTCGCGAAAAATTCCTTCTCAAGAAACATGACGTTCCATGTAACAAACTCTTTTGTCCTTGATGTTATGGAGAAATTTCCAACAAATTCTTTAGGATTACCTATAAAGACGTGCTTATCCGACTTTGGTTGTAAACATTTTACTTATGCATAGCATACCAAAATTTAAGAAAATACAATTCGGGTTTTATCCCAAACCATAACTTATATCGTGTCATTTCAACAGATCACGATGGTGCTCTTTTCAGTGTAAAAGTGGTAGTCTCTAAAGCTTCAATCCTTAAAACATAATGGCAGTTTTATAAATGACACCTTTGATCTTACCATGTCAAACATGGTTTGATTTCATCTCTCGAATATGCCATACTCCT
The DNA here is from genome assembly GCA_023614405.1 of Avena insularis. NCBI lineage: Eukaryota > Viridiplantae > Streptophyta > Magnoliopsida > Poales > Poaceae > Avena > Avena insularis. The sequence continues at coordinate 162,413,746 of CM042692.1, read as the reverse complement.
ATGGTTTACTGCGAAACACAAATCATGGAACAATTCCTCAAATATTAAGTGTTTTGCTAAACATGTAACTCAAATATCTTCCTTTATGATCAAATCATAAACTCTTTTATTTTCTTGTTATAATGATTTTTCACTTCATCTTGAAAGTATTTGAACAATTTCCAAATGTTTCATACTTCTTCCTTATTAAGTAAATATATAGATATATTCACTCAAATTTCTGGAGAAAGCATATGAAGCAAAAAAGATCCATCGCATATGGCTACACATAATGGACTATGCACATCAGCATGCACAATTTCCAATAAGCTAGTCATCCGTTCCTCTTTGGCCCATGAACGGAGTTTCAATTATCTCGAGGAAAGTCTCACAAGCGTCAATTGATCAAAATCAAAGACTCGAAAAATCCATCAACATGGATTTTCTTCATGTTTTCTTTCCAATATAATTTAAACAGCGATGTCACTTCATAAGTGATCTTTCAATCATTTGTCTTGCGACATTTTAGCAATAGTGTTTATGGATGTGATTTCTCCCACTAGACTTGTAAAAGTTCATCCATCCTTTATGGAATATGGTAATTATTTGAACAACCATTGTTCTCGTAATACCGGAACAAAATAACAATTATTAAAACAAATCTTGAAGGCTAGGTTTGACAATAATAAAAAACACAATAACACTTTATTTGTTTTCGATGAACATCATCACTTATTCTCTTGCCAATTACTTAGGCCGTTGCAGTTCATGAATTGTGTTGTTCTGTATGATACTTCACACCAACCAATTCGGTATCCAATACCTCAGAACCAAATTGTTTAACAAGCAAGGAATACAGCCATAACATGTATATCTTCTATATACCTAAGCTGGACATTTCCAACTTTTTTTTTCTACCAAATATTTTATAGATTCTCTTTCAACAATTCCTTTTCCTTTTAAAAGAATCTATCAACATCAATAGTGGTGTCATTCACATGACACATAGTACAAAGCGTATATAGTCAAATACTAATACCTTTGGACTTGCACTTTGAAGTGGATCACCATCATCAAATGTTTGGTATTCTTTCAAAAATCCATTCTTTAGTAATCCATTAGTGTAGTAAAAAATTTACTTACATCTTATATTCATCCTTATCATGACAACTTTCATGATCAAGCTACTATAGCCTGTAAGGAAGAATCGCGAGTATAATGTTAGTTCCCAAAACCTTTTTGGGAGATCCGAATGCTTAGCATCTCCATCCTTCACAAATTCTCATACAATATGAGAACATGCATTTTGCTAAATTATACTCTATCATAATGCAACCAAAAACATTGTTTCAGATATCACAATATCTTTCACACATGATGGTTTCTGAAACAATTTTCAGCTCCAATATAATCTTGATATTAAAACAACTTTTGAATATCAATAATCATGGAGGCAAACATGATACTTTAGATACTAACATTGGAATTCTTACTCTTGATTTAATACCAGTTCGTAAAGTAAATATCCAGAATTCTATAGTTCTATTATCTCAATTAAAACTAAGCATAAGGTAGTGAACAGATGTCAATGACTACAACAAATTATGCAAATTCACTTCGATTTAGTTTATGACAAATTGAGTTCGACTAATCCAAATTAGAAATGAACTCCCACTCAAAAACGACACCCCTCGTGCCTTTTTGGTGATTACATGAACCAAATCCACTACACCAAGTCCGATCATCACGTGAGTCGGTGTAGCTTCAAAGGCGAGCATCAATATGGGCATCACATCAACTATATGACTCATGATTAACCTTTCGGTCCGTGTTCCGAGGCCATGTCTGTACAAGCTAGGCTCGCCAAGTAAGACCCTTAGTATTCGCGTGTGTAAACTGTCTTACACCCGTTGTATGAAAGCATAGAGTCGAGTACACCCGATCATCACGTGATGTCTTGAAACACGATCCATAGAACGGTGCATACTTAAGGAAGAACACATTTTATCTTGATATTTAAATGAGGGATCATCTTATAATGCTACTAAAATGCCAAACTAGCAATATAAGATGCAAACATCTAATGTGTAAAGTGGGATGATATGGTCCATGCATTTGATCACCATCATATGCATCGTGGTATGATCTCTATCATTCCTTTGTGTGTAAGGCCAAGGTCTATGGAACTTACATGTTAAGTGTGTTGTAAGAGTATCTACCATACATCCACTTACAACATTACCATATCAAGACACTATCCCAGCAACGATCTAAACTAGACGCCTCTAATTTATCCATTGCAAGTTTTACGTGGCTTAGGGCTTCCAGAGATAGAACCGGTCTTACCTACGAACATGGAACCACAACAAGGATAACCAAGTTATTAGCAACTCTTTGTAAATTAGATATTGACTATACTAGGAGAGACAGACACCTGCCAGCCACTTATGCAAAACTAGTTGCATGTCAGTCGTTGAACCGGTCTCATGTACGATTACATGTAAGGTTGGTCCGGGCCGTTTCATCCCACTATGCCACCAATATCCAAAATACTTTAAAGAAGCAATAACATGATCATCATCGCCCACATATAAACATATGTGTACTACTCGTCCAAAGCAGCTACGCATAGATCAGGCTCTGATACCACTGTTGGGTTCGCAGCATAGAAAACATAAATTTTCCTACGATGAGAACTATACGCCAAGATCTATCTACTAGATACAGAGCAACGGGTGGATATACATCCATAGAGAACTTACCCTCGAAGACAACAAAGCTTTGTTAATGAGTTGGAACTCGTGGATGATGTAGTCGTACACTTGCCGATCTCAAGATCGTGATGAAGTCCAGCAGGTCCGGCTCCAGCACGTCCATCAGATCTAGCTCCAGCAAGTCCAGCACCACCAAGTCCAGCACTGCAAAGCAGCGGTGCATCCGTGATCGCACACACGTTCGGTACCCCGACAACCTCTGTCCCTCGCACCAGCAAAGTAGCGGAAGCATCAACTCCTTTCCAGACAAAGCCACCGGGAACATGTATCTCGCTAATCTGAGACCATGGAGGAATAATACTAGAGGGGGAGAGAGATCCTTCACGAGGAGGTGTGAGTATGAAGGTGTGAGAGGGGGCCTTTTATAGGAGGAGGGGAGGGTACCCCTCCCCATGGCCGGCGCCCCAAGGGGTGAACCCTCACCTTCTCATTCATGTGGTGGTAACTCCCTCCACATAAATTTGCCCCTTCACATTCTCTTTTAAAGTCTCCACTGTAAATGCATTAAATTTCTCCAAATTTAATGCTCTCTCATTTAATAAAACTCTTTTATTATTTTTATTCAGAATTTTGTTAATTACTTTAATTAACAAACATTTACATAAAACCCCCTGCAACATTTCAATATTACATGCAGAACCAATTTCAGCAATTTCACCCGAAATAGTTTCGGTGTCTATTGAAATAATTCCAACGCTTTCTTAAATATTTATCTGAAACATATTTGCTCCAAATGGCGTGGGTATCCCTTAAGTGTGTCACCCTACGGTTCACGAATAATGCAGACATGATCGAGACCCCTCTCAGATCAATAATCAGAAGCGGGACCTGGAGATCCATACTGACTCCTGCACATTCAGCGATGACTTATGTGATCGTGAGAACCTTTAACGCTAGTAACTAAATCCCTTTGTCTCGTGATATATTACATGTCCGAGATTCGATCATCTGTATCTCCATACCTAGTTTGATCTCGTTGCCGACATGCACTCTTTTCTCATTCCCGTGATATAACATTCTAGTGATCACATCACTTGCTTGTAAGCTATCTTAATGTGATATCACCGAGAGAGCCCAGAGTATATCTATCCGTCATCGGGATGGACAAATCCCACTCTTGATCCATGAGCCTCAACATAACACCTTCGTAGTACTGAACCCACCTTTATAGTCACCCTGTTACGGTGTGACGTTTGATGTTATCAAGATACTCTTCCAGTGTCAGCAATTGACATGATCTCATGGTCTAAGGACTAAGATTACTTCGTATGATGTTATAGCAATATAAACATAATGACTTTGATCGTAATGCTATACTTCGGATGAATGTTCATGACATCATTCCACCAATGTTGTGACCTTGTTATTAACAACATCCAATGTTCATGATCAGGAAACCTTGGTCATCTTGTTAATCAACAAGCTAGTTTATATGACAGGCAGTACTAGGAACTTTGTATTTTTTTATTAAACACACATGTATTAACATTTCTAATTAATACAATTATAGCATGCAAAATAAACATTTATCATAAACATGGAATAAGATAATAACCACTTTATTATTGCCTCTCGGGCATATTCCCTTCACGAAGTTGTGCAGAACTCCATTGTTGCCTCCTTGGTGAAGGACAAGCCACAAATGGGAGTGGATGTCGCTGGGAAGGGCACGGTGGTGTCACCAATCGAGGTGGACTCCAACGATAGTGTTGTGATGTGGGTTTAGATGTTGTTTAGGCTAGTTGCAATTTCGGTTGTGTTTAGTGCGAGTACAATTATTATAATGGGTTTGGTGAGCTATATTGAGAAATATGTGCAATAGCAGCATGTAAGTGCTTCCACTTTAGAAATTGTGTCTGTGCCATTTGCATGTTGCATTAGCAACGTAGATTACATGTAAACAATCCAACGAAAATCAGATTACAACCATCAGACAATAGTGGCAGGATGGAAGAGAAGTGGGGATAGTGGCTTCGAGGGGAAGGAAGAGAAGTAAGGGGGACGTGACACTCGTAGGTGGGCCCACAGAACACGTGACACTAACATGCAGGAGCGCGCGGTATTGCCAGTTTTTCCAGAGCAAGCGGACTTTGCAACGTGCCAACAACAAGCTAATGGGACAAATAACTCGTCGAATTATTAAGGAGTACTAAAAAACTACAACTAGGGTACATTCGCACAACACGTATGCTCTATGCACCTGAGAAGCATCGCTTAAGTCTAACAGTAATGACATCATAAGTACTACATTTCCCTGTCGGTCTTCTCAATACAAATGTAGAACTGCATCTGCCTATTCGGTATAACACATACAAGGTATTGAGATGGCACACATAGGATCGACCTTAGGTTCGCATACTCCACCTCCCGTGGTGTCGGGAAGCTCGGCGCCTCGGCTAGCACAAGAATGCTATCGGACAACGGCGGTTGGGCGTTCGCCCCACATGTGCACCGTGTATAGGGGCCAGGCGCACGAGACTGACCTGACGCATACCGCACACATGAAGGTGGGCCTAGCTCTGGTTCCTGGAACACCGGCGGTGATGGCCAGGATGAAAACAGAGCCGTCCTCCTCCTAGAAAATTAGCGTGTGGTGTGCCGAGTCAATGAATGGCACCTGCTCTTGGAGAAGTTGGGCGTGGCCATACGAGATCCTAATCACTTTGATCAAGTGCTCCTCTGCAAGGTGGACGACGAGCTGTGTCGGAGGGCCGATGTAGTTGCATCCCGACTCCGTGCAGGAGCACGCACCGTGCGGGCACGTGAGCTTGTGGAGCGGGAGCTCGTGGTAGGAGTAACGGCAAAAGCATCCTGGGTGGGAGCACACGAGTGGGAATGTCGATGCGAAGTTGCGCGTGAAGATCTCCAGATTCTTGGGCTGCAGCATCTGCCACATCTGAAGTTCATCGAGAAATCAGATAAAATATCAGCAGTTAGATCGCCAAATAGCAGGAATATGTAAGATAAATTCAAAAGCTTGTAAAATAATTTCTTAGCATGAAGGTAGAGACCTGAGAATCAGCGTCTACCGTCTGGGCACGGCGCACGAAAGACGGTGGCGTCATTCGGGCAAGGTGACGTATGGTGGAGGAGCGGGGCTGTGGAGTAGACATGCTCACTCACGAGCTCTATGATATTACTAGTAGGCTATAGGGGATTGGAAATAATACTAATATAAGTGAAAATGTAAGCGTGGCCAATCATGTCGCAGAACATCCTACTCACGGATCGCTCTTACAAAGAACCATCTTATTCGTCCATGCGCCCCAATCGAATGGTCTGCAACAATCGGATCAAACAACTAGTTCTTCAAGGGGCGGGCCTTCTAGAAGACACGACCTAATGACCACCATTAGACGCGATATAACGGCCACCATGGGTGTTCATTTCATAAACCACATGGATCCATATGTGGTTAATGAAAATAACACACATGCAATGACTCTAGTCGATCCATATGTGGTTCATGAAAAGAACACACATTCAATGACACAGGTGGATCCATGTGGTTTAGGATAAGAACACACATGCAATGAGTAGTGGATCCATATGTGGTTCATGAAAAGAACACACATGCAATGACTCTATTGGATCCATGTGTTTTATGAAAAGAACAAACATGCAATAACTCTAGCTATGGTCAATGAAAAGAACACACATGCAATGACTCTGGTGGATCCATATGTGGTTCATGAAAAGAACACACATGTAATGACTCCGGTGGATCCATATATGGTTTGTGAAAAGAAACCACATGCAATGACTCCGGTGGATCCATATGTGGTTTGTGAAAAGAACAAACATGCAATGAATCTGGTGGATCCATATGTAGTCTGTGAAAAGAACACACATTCAATGACTCTAGCTATGGTTAATGAAAAGAACACACATGCAATGACTCTAGTGGATCCATATGTGGTTTGTGAAAAGAACACACATGCAATGACTCTAGTGGATCCATATGTGGTTCCTGAAAAGAACACACATGCAATGACTCTAGTGGATCCATATGTGGTTCATGAAAAGAACACACATGCAATGACTCTAGTGGATACATATGTGGTTTGTGAAAAGAACACACATGCAATGACTCCAGTGGATCTATATGTGGCTTGCGAAAATAACACACATGCAATCACTCTGGTGGATCCATATGTGGTTCATGAAAAGAACACACATGCAATGACTCTGGTGGATCCATATGTGGTTTGTGTTAAGAACAGACATGCAATGACTCTGGTGGATCCATATGTGGTTTAGGATAAGATCAAGCATGAAATGACTCTGGTGGATCCATATGTGGTTCATGAAAAGAACACACATGCAATGACTTTAGTGGATCCTTATGTGGTTTGTGAAAAGAACACACATGCAATGACTCTGGTGGATCCATATGTGGTTTGTGAAAAGAACAGACATGCAATGACTCTGGTGGATCCATATGTGGTTTGCAAAAAGAACACACATTCAATGACTCTAGCTATGGTTAATGAAAAGAACACACATGCAATGACTCTAGTGGATCCATATGAGGTTTGTCAAAAGAACACACATGCAATGACTCTAGTGGATCCATGTGGTTTATGAAAAGAACAGACATGCAATGACTCTAGTTGTGGTTAATGAAAAGAATACACATCCAATGACACAGGTGGATCCATATTTGGTTTGTGAAATAACACACATTCAACAACTCTAGTTGTGGTTCATGAAAAGAACACACATGCAATGACATTGTTGGATCCATGTGGTTCATGAAAATAACACACATGCAACGACTCTGGTGGATCCATATGTGGTTTGTGAAAATAACACACATGCAATGACTTTGGTGGATCCATATGTGGTTTAGGATAAGAACACACATGCAATGACTCTAGTTGTGGTTCATGAAAAGAACACACATGCAGTGACTCTGGTGGATCCATATGTGGTTTGTGAAAAGAAGGGACATGCAGTGACTCTGGTGGATCCATATGTGGTTTGTGAAATGAACACACATGCAATGACTCTAGTTGTGGTTCATGAAAAGAAGACACATGCAATGACACTGGTGGATCTATATGTGGTTTGTGAAAAGAACACACATGCAAGGACTCTGGTGGATCCATATGTGGTTTTTGAAAAGAACACACATGTAATGAATCTAGTGGATCCATGTGGTTTATCAAAAGAACAAACATGCAATGACACCGGTGGATCCATATGTGGTTTGTGAAAAGAACAGACATGCAATTAGTCTGGTGGATCCATATATGGTTTGTGAAAAGAACAGAGATGCAATGATTCTGGGGGATCCATATGTGGTTCTTGAAAAGAAGACACATGCAATGACTCTGGTGGATCCATATTTGGTTTGCGAAAAGAACAGACATGCAATGACACTGGTGGGTCCATATGTGGTTTGGAAAAAGAACACACGTGCAATGACTTTGGTGGATCCATATGTGGTTTGTGAAAAGAACACACATTCAATTACTCTAGTTGTGGTTCATGAAAACAACACACATGCAATGACTAGTGGATCCATATGTGGTTCATGAAAAGAACACACATGCAATGACTCTAGTGGATCCATATGTGGTTAATGAAAAGAACACACATGCAATGAATCTAGTGCTGGTTTATGAAAAGAACACACATCCAATGACTCTATGGATCCATATGTGGTTTAGGATAAGAACACATGCAATGACTCTAGTGGATACATATGTGGTTCATGAAATGAACACATATGCAATGACTCTAGTGGATCCATGTGTTCATGAAAAGAACACACATACAATGACTTGGTGGATCCATATGTGGTTTGTGAAAGAACACACATGCAATGACTCTAGCTATGGTTTAGGATAAGAACACACATGCAATGACAGTTTAGGATAAGAACAGCATGCAATGACTCTAGTGGATACCATATGTGGTTCATGAAAGAACACAAATGCAATGACTCTAGTGGATCCATATGTGGTTCATGAAAAGAACACATGCAATGACTCTAGTGGATCCATATGTGGTTTGTGAAAAGAACACACATGCAATGACTCTAGTTATAGTTTATGATAAGAAGACACATGCAATGACACTTGTGGATACATATGTTGTTCATGAAATGAACACATATGCAATGACTCTAGTGGATCCATGTGTTTATCAAAAGAATGACATGCAATGACACCGTGGATCCATATGTGGTTTGTGAAAAGAATGTACATGCAATGACTGGTCGATGCATATGTGGTTTGTGAAAAGAACACACATGTAATGACTCTGGTGGATCCATATGTGGTTCATGAAAAGAACACACATGAAATGACTCTGGTGGATCCATATGTGGTTTGTGAAAAGAACACACATGCAATGACTCTTGTGGATGCATATGTGGTTTGTGAAAAGAACACACATGCAATGCCTCTAGTGAATCCATGTGGTTTATGAAAAGAACAGACATGCAATGACTCTAGTTGTGGTTAATGAAAATAACACACATCCAATGACACTGGTGGATCCATATGTGGTTTGTGAAAATAACACACATTCAATGACTCTAGTTGTGGTTCATGAAAAGAACACACATGCAATGACACTGTTTGATCCATGTGGTTCATGAAAATAACACACATGCAATGACTCTGGTGGATCCATATGTGGTTTGTGAAAAGAACACACATGCAATGACTCTAGCTATCGTTTACGATAAGAAACACATGCAATGACACTGGTGCTAGTTTAGGATAAGAACATGCATGCAATGACTCTAGTGCTAGTTCCATATGTGGTTCATGAAAAGAACACACATGCAATGACTCTCGTGGATCCATATGTGGTTTTTGAAAAGAACAAACATGCAATGACTCTGGTGGATCCATATGTGGTTTGTGAAAAGAACACACATGCAATGACTCTAGTTGTGGTTCATGAAAATAAGACACATGCAATGACACTGGTGGATCCATATGTGGTTTGTGAAAAGTACACACATGTAATGAATCTAGTGTATCCATGTGGTTTATCAAAAGAACAGACATGCAATGACACCGGTGGATCCATATGTGGTTTGTGAAAAGAACATGCAATGAGTCGTGGATCCATATGTGGTTTGTGAAAAGAACAGAGATGCAATGACTCTGGTTGATCCATATGTGGTTCTTGAAAAGAAGACACATGCAATGACTCTGGTGGATCCATATGTGGTTTGTGAAAAGAACAGACATGCAATGACACTGGTGGGTCCATATGTGGTTTGGAAAAAGAACACACGTGCAATGACTTTGGTGGATCCATATGTGGTTTGTGAAAAGAACACACATTCAATGACTCTAGTTGTGGTTCATGAAAACAACACACATGCAATGACTAGTGTATCCATATGTGGTTCATGAAAAGAACACACATGCAATCAATCTAGTGCTGGTTTAGGATAAGACTTCACATGCAATAACTCTATTGCTAGTTTAGGATAAGAACACACATGCAATGACTCTAGTGGATACATATGTGGTTCATGAAATGAACACATATGCAATGACTCTAGTGGATCCATGTGTTTTATGAAAAGAACAGACATGCAATGACACTGGTGGATCCTTATGTGGTTTGTGAAAAGAACAGACATGCAGTGACTCTGGTGGATCCATGTGGTTTATGAAAAGAACACACATGCAATGACTCTGGTGGATCCATATGTGGTTCATGAAAAGAACACACATGCAATGACTCTAGTGGATCCATATGTGGTTCATGAAAAGAACACACATGCAATGAATCTAGTGCTGGTTTAGGATAAGAACTCACATGCAATAACTCTATTGCTAGTTTAGGATAAGAACACACATGCAATGACTCTTGTGGATACATATGTGGTTCATGAAATGAACACATATGCAATGACTCTAGTGGATCCATGTGTTTTTTGAAAAGAACAGACATGCAATGACACTGGTGGATCCTTATGTGGTTTGTGAAAAGAACAGACATGCAATGACTCTGGTGGATCCATATGTGGTTTAGGATAAGAACAGACATGCAATGACACTGGTGGATCCATATGTGGTTTATGAAAAGAACACACATGCAAAGACTTTGGTGGATCCATATGTGGTTTGTGAAAAGAACACACATGCAATGACTCTAGTGGATCCATGTGGTTTATGACAAGAACAGACATGCAATGACTCTAGCTGTGGTTAATGAAAAGAACACACATCCAGTGACACCGGTTGATCCATATGTGTTTGTGAAAATAACACACATTCAATGACTCTAGTTGTGGTTCATGAAAAGAACACACATGCAATGACACTGTTTGATCCATGTGGTTTATGAAAATAACACACATGCAATGACTCTGGTGGATCCATATGTGGTTTGTGAAAAGAACACACATGCAATGACTCTAGCTATCGTTTAGGATAAGAACACACATGGAATGACACTAGTGCTAGTTTAGGATAAGAACAGGCATGCAATGAATCTAGTGCTGGTTCCATATCTGGTTCATGAAAAGAATACACATGCAATGACTCTCGTGGATCCATATGTGGTTTGTGAAAAGAACATACATGCAATGACTCTGGTGGATCCATATGTGGTTTGTGAAAAGAACACACATGCAATGACTCTAGTTGTGGTTCATGAAAAGAAGACACATGCAATGACACTGGTGGATCCATATGTGGTTTCTGAAAAGAACACACATGTAATGAATCTAGTGGATCCATGTGGTTTATCAAAAGAACAGACATGCAATGGCACCGTTGGATCCATATGTGGTTTGTGAAAAGAACAGACATGCAATGACTCTGGTGGATCCATATCTGGTTTGTGAAAAGAACAGACATGCAATGACTCTGGTGGATCCATATGTGGTTCTTGAAAAGAAGACACATGCAATGACTCTGGTGGATCCATATGTGGTTTGTGGAAAGAACAGACATGCAATGACACTGGTGGGTCCATATGTGGTTTAGAAAAAGAACACACGTGCAATGACTTTGGTGGATCCATATGTGGTTTGTGAAAAGAACACACATTCAATGACTCTAGTTGTGGTTCATGAAAACAACACACATGCAATGACTCTGGTGGATCCATATGTGGTTCATGAAAAGAACACACATGCAATGACTCTAGTGGATCCATATGTTGTTCATGAAAAGAACACACATGCAATGAATCTAGTGCTGGTTTAGGATAAGAACTCACATGCAATAACTCTATTGCTAGTTTAGGATAAGAACACACATGCAATGACTCTAGCGGATACATATGTTTTTCATGAAATGAAAACATATGCAATGACTCTAGTGGATCCATGTGTTTTATGAAAAGAACAGACATGCAATGACACTGGTGGATCCTTATGTGGTTTGTGAAAAGAACAGACATGCAATGACTCTGGTGGATCCATATGTGGTTTAGGATAAGAACAGGCATGCAATGACTCTGGTGGATCCATATGTGGTTCATGAAAAGAACACACATGCAAAGACTTTGGTGGATCCATATGTGGTTTGTGAAAAGAACACACATGCAATGACTCCGGTGGATCCATATGTGGTTTGTGAAAAGAACAGACATACAATGACTCTTGTGGATCCATATGTGGTTTGTGAAAAGAACACACATTCAATGACTCTAGCTGTGCTTAATGAAAAGAACACACATGCAATGACTCTAGTGGATCCATATGTGTTTTGTGAAAAGAAGACACATGCAATGACTCTAGTGGATCCATGTGGTTTATGAAAAGAATAGACATGCAATGACTCTAGCTGTGGTTAATGAAAAGAACACACATCCAATGACACTGGTGGATCCATATGTGGTTTGTGAAAATAACGCACATTCAATGACTCTAGTTGTTGTTCATGAAAAGAACACACATGCAATGACACTGTTGGATCCATGTGGTTCATGAAAATAACACACATACAATGACTCTGGTGGATCCATATGTGGTTTGTGAAAAGAACACGCATGCGATGACTCTAGCTATGGTTTAGGATAAGAACACACATGCAATGACACTGGTGCTAGTTTAGGATAAGAACAGGCATGCAATGACTCTAGTGCTGATTCCATATGTGGTTCATGAAAAGAACACACATGCAATGACTCTGGTGGATCCATATGTGGTTTGTGAAAAGAACAGACATGCAATGACTCTAGTGGATCCATATGTGGTTTGTGAAAAGAACACACATGCAATGACTCTAGTTATGGTTCATGAAAAGAAGAAACATGCAATGACACTGGTGGATCCATATGTTGTTTGTGAAAGGAACACACATGTAATGAATCTAGTGGATCCATGTCTTTTATCAAAAGAACAGACATGCAATGACACCGGTGGATCCATATGTGGTTTGTGAAAAGAACAGACATGCAATGACTCTGGTCGATGCATATTTGGTTTGTGAAAAGAACACACATGTAATGACTCTGGTGGATCCATATGTGGTTCATGAAAAGAACACACATGAAATGACTCTGGTGGATCCATATGTGGTTTGTGAAAAGAACAGACATGCAATGACCCTTGTGGATGCATATGTGGTTTGTGAAAAGAACACACATGCAATGCCTCTAGTGAATCCATGTGGTTTATGAAAAGAACAGACATGCAATGACTCTAGTTGTGGTTAATGAAAATAACACACATCCAATGACACTGGTGGATCCATATGTGGTTTGTGAAAATAACACACATTCAATGACTCTAGTTGTGGTTCATGAAAAGAACACACATGCAATGACACTGTTTGATCCATGTGGTTCATGAAAATAACACACATGCAATGACTCTGGTGGATCCATATGTGGTTTGTGAAAAGAACACACATGCAATGACTCTAGCTATCGTTTACGATAAGAAACACATGCAATGACACTGGTGCTAGTTTAGGATAAGAACATGCATGCAATGACTCTAGTGCTAGTTCCATATGTGGTTCATGAAAAGAACACACATGCAATGACTCTCGTGGATCCATATGTGGTTTGTGAAAAGTACACACATGTAATGAATCTAGTGTATCCATGTGGTTTATCAAAAGAACAGACATGCAATGACACCGGTGGATCCATATGTGGTTTGTGAAAAGAACAGACATGCAATTAGTCTGGTGGATCCATATCTGGTTTGTGAAAAGAACAGAGATGCAATGACTCTGGTTGATCCATATGTGGTTCTTGAAAAGAAGACACATGCAATGACTCTGGTGGATCCATATGTGGTTTGTGAAAAGAACAGACATGCAATGACACTGGTGGGTCCATATGTGGTTTGGAAAAAGAACACACGTGCAATGACTTTGGTGGATCCATATGTGGTTTGTGAAAAGAACACACATTCAATGACTCTAGTTGTGGTTCATGAAAACAACACACATGCAATGACTAGTGTATCCATATGTGGTTCATGAAAAGAACACACATGCAATCAATCTAGTGCTGGTTTAGGATAAGACTTCACATGCAATAACTCTATTGCTAGTTTAGGATAAGAACACACATGCAATGACTCTAGTGGATACATATGTGGTTCATGAAATGAACAAATATGCAATGACTCTAGTGGATCCTTTTGTTTTATGAAAAGAACAGACATGCAATGACACTGGTGGATCCTTATGTGGTTTGTGAAAAGAACAGACATGCAGTGACTCTGGTGGATCCATGTGGTTTATGAAAAGAACACACATGCAATGACTCTGGTGGATCCATATGTGGTTCATGAAAAGAACACACATGCAATGACTCTAGTGGATCCATATGTGGTTCATGAAAAGAACACACATGTAATGAATCTAGTGCTGGTTTAGGATAAGAACTCACATGCAATAACTCTATTGCTTGTTTAGGATAAGAACACACATGCAATGACTCTTGTGGATACATATGTGGTTCATGAAATGAACACATATGCAATGACTCTAGTGGATCCATGTGTTTTATGAAAAGAACAGACATGCAATGACACTGGTGGATCCTTATGTGGTTTGTGAAAAGAACAGACATGCAATGACTCTGGTGGATCCATATGTGGTTTAGGATAAGAACAGGCATGCAATGACTCTGGTGGATCCATATGTGGTTCATGAAAAGAACACACATGCAAAGACTTTGGTGGATCCATATGTGGTTTGTGAAAATAACACATATGCAATGACTCCGGTGGATCCATATGTGTTTTGTGAAAAGAACAGACATACAATGACTCTTGTGGATCCATATGTGGTCTGTGAAAAGAACAAACATTCAATGACTCTAGCTGTGCTTAATGAAAAGAACACACATGCAATGACTCTAGTGGATCCATATGTGTTTTGTGAAAAGAAGACACATGCAATGACTCTAGTGGATCCATGTGGTTTATGAAAAGAATAGACATGCAATGACTCTACCTGTGGTTAATGAAAAGAACACACATCCAATGACACTGGTGGATCCATATGTGGTTTGTGAAAATAACGCGCATTTAATGACTCTAGTTGTTGTTCATGAAAAGAACACACATGCAATGACACTGTTGGATCCATGTGGTTCATGAAAATAACACACATGCAATGACTCTGGTGGATCCATATGTGGTTTGTGAAAAGAACACACATGCGATGACTCTAGCTATGGTTTAGGATAAGAACACACATACAATGACACTGGTGCTAGTTTAGGATAAGAACAGGCATGCAATGACTCTAGTGCTGATTCCATATGTGGTTCATGAAAATAACACACATGCAATGACTCCGGTGGATCCATATGTGGTTTGTGAAAAGAACAGACATGCAATGACTTTGGTGGATCCATATGTGGTTTGTGAAAAGAACACACATGCGATGACTCTAGCTATGGTTTAGGATAAGAACACACATACAATGACACTGGTGCTAGTTTAGGATAAGAACAGGCATGCAATGACTCTAGTGCTGATTCCATATGTGGTTCATGAAAAGAACACACATGCAATAACTCCGGTGGATCCATATGTGGTTTGTGAAAAGAACACACATGCAATTACTCTGGTGGATCCATATGTGGTTTGTGAAAAGAACACACATGCAATGACTCTAGTTATGGTTCATGAAAAGAAGACACATGCAATGACACTGGTGGATCCATATGTTGTTTGTGAAAGGAACACACATGTAATGAATCTAGTGGATCCATGTGTTTTATCAAAAGAACAAACATGCAATGACACCGGTGGATCCATATGTGGTTTGTGAAAAGAACAGACATGCAATGACTCTGGTGTATGCATATGTGGTTTGTGAAAAGAACACACATGTAATGACTCTGGTGGATCCATATGTGGTTCATGAAAAGAACACACATGCAATGACTCTGGTGGATCCATATGTGGTTTGTGAAAAGAACAGACATGCAATGACTCTTGTGGATGCATATGTGGTTTATGAAAAGAACACACATGCAATGCCTCTAGTGAATCCATGTGGTTTATGAAAAGAACAGACATGCAATGACTCTAGTTGTGGTTAATGAAAAGAACACACATCCAATGACACTGGTGGATCCATATGTGGTTTGTGAAAATAACACACATTCAATGACTCTAGTTGTGGTTCATGAAAAGAACACACATGCAATGACACTGTTTGATCCATGTGGTTCATGAAAATAACACACATGCAATGACTCTGGTGGATCCATATGTGGTTTGTGAAAAGAACACACATGCAATGACTCTAGCTATCGTTTAGGATAAGAACACACATGCAATGACACTGGTGCTAGTTTAGGATAAGGACATGCATGCAATGACTCTAGTGCTGGTTCCATATGTGGTTCATGAAAAGAACACACATGCAATGACTCTCGTGGATCCATATGTGGTTTGTGAAAAGAACAGACATGCAATAACTCTAGTGGATCCATATGTGGTTTGTGAAATGAACACACATGCAATGACTCCAGTTGTGGTTCATGAAAATAAGACACATGCAATGACACTGGTGGATCCATACGTGGTTTGTGAAAAGAACACACATGTAATGAATCTAGTGGATCCATGTGGTTTATCAAAAGAACTGACATGCAATGACACCGGTGGATCCATATGTGGTTTGTGAAAAGAACAGACATGCAATTAGTCTGGTGGATCCATATCTGGTTTGTGAAAAGAACAGAGATGCAATGACTCTGGTTGATCCATATGTGGTTCTTGAAAAGAAGACACATGCAATGACTCTGGTGGATCCATATGTGGTTTGTGAAAAGAACAGACATGCAATGACACTGGTGGGTCCATATGTGGTTTGGAAAAAGAACACACGTGCAATGACTTTGGTGGATCCATATGTGGTTTGTGAAAAGAACACACATTCAAGGACTCTAGTTGTGGTTCATGAAAACAACACACATGCAATGACTAGTGGATCCATATGTGGTTCATGAAAAGAACACACATGCAATGACTCTAGTGGATCCATATGTGGTTAATGAAAAGAACACACATGCAATGAATCTAGTGCTGGTTTAGGATAAGAACTCACATGCAATAACTCTATTGCTAGATTAGGATAAGAACACACCTGCAATGACTCTAGTGGATACATATGTGGTTGATGAAATGAATACATATGCAATGACTCTAGTGGATCCATGTGTTTTATGAAAAGAACAGACATGCAATGACACTGGTGGATCCTTATGTGGTTTGTGAAAAGAACAGACATGCAGTGACTCTGGTGGATCCATGTGGTTTATGGAAAGAACACACATGCAATGACTCTGGTCGATCCATATGTGGTTCATGAAAAGAACAAACATGCAATGACTCTAGTGGATCCATATGTGGATCATGAAAAGAACACACATGCAATGAATCTAGTGCTGGTTTAGGATAAGAACTCACATGCAATAACTCTATTGCTAGTTTAGGATAAGAACACACATGCAATGACTCTTGTGGATACATATGTGGTTCATGAAACGAACACATATGCAATGACTCTAGTGGATCCATGTGTTTTATGAAAAGAACAGACATGCAATGACACTGGTGGATCCTTATGTGGTTTGTGAAAAGAACAGACATGCAATGACTCTGGTGGATCCATATGTGGTTTAGGATAAGAACATGCATGCAATGACTCTGGTGGATCCATATGTGGTTCATGAAAAGAACACACATGCAAAGACTTTGGTGGATCCATATGTGGTTTGTGAAAAGAACACACATGCAATGACTCCGGTGGATCCATATGTGGTTTGTGAAAAGAATAGACATACAATGACTCTTGTGGATCCATATGTGGTTTGTGAAAAGAACACACATTCAATGACTCTAGCTGTGCTTAATGAAAAGAACACACATGCAATGACTCTAGTGGATCCATATGTGTTTTGTGAAAAGAAGACACATGCAATGACTCTAGCGGATCCATGTGGTTTATGAAAAGAATAGACATGCAATGACTCTAGCTGTGGTTAATGAAAAGAACACACATCCAATGACACTGGTGGATCCATATGTGGTTTGTGAAAATAACGCACATTCAATGACTGTAGTTGTGGTTCATGAAAAGAACACACATGCAATGACACTGTTGGATCCTTGTGGTTCATGAAAATAACACACATGCAATGACTCTGGTGGATCCATATGTGGTTTGTGAAAAGAACACACATGCGGTGACTCTAGCTATGGTTTAGGATAAGAACACACATGCAATGACACTGGTGCTAGTTTAGGATAAGAACAGGGATGCAATGACTCTAGTGCTGATTCCATATGTGGTTCATGAAAAGAACACACATGCAATGACTCTGGTGGATCCATATGTGGTTTGTGAAAAGAACAGACATGCAATGACTCTGGTGGATCCATATGTGGTTTGTGAAAAGAACACACATGCAATGACACTGGTGGATCCATATGTGGTTTGTGGAAAGAACAGACATGCAATGACTCTGGTGGATCCATATGTGGTTTGTGAAAAGAACACACATGCACTGACTCTAGTTATGGTTCATGAAAAGAAGACACATGCAATGACACTGGTGGATCCATATGTGGTTTGTGAAAAGAACACACATGTAATGAATCTAGTGGAGCCATGTGGTTTATCAAAAGAACAGACATGCAATGACACCGGTGGATCCATATGTGGTTTGTGAAAAGAACAGACATGCAATGAGTCTGGTGGATCCATATCTGGTTTATGAAAAGAACAGACATGCAATGACTCTGGTGGATCCATATGTGGTTCTTGAAAAGAAGACACATGCAATGACTCTGGTGGATCCATATGTGGTTTGTGAAAAGAACAGACATGCAATGACACTGGTGGGTCCATATGTGGTTTGGAAAAAGAACACACGTGCAATGACTTTGGTGGATCCATATGTGGTTTGTGAAAAGAACACACATTCAATGACTCTAGTTGTGGTTCATGAAAAACAACACACATGCAATGACTAGTGGATCCATATGTGGTTCATGAAAAGAACACACATGCAATGACTCTAGTGGATCCATATGTGGTTAATGAAAAGAACACACATGCAATGAATCTAGTGCTGGTTTAGGATAAGAACTCACATGCAATAACTCTATTGCTAGTTTAGGATAAGAACACACATGCAATGACTCTAGTGGATACATATGTGGTTCATGAAATGAACACATATGCAATGACTCTAGTGGATCCATGTGTTTTATGAAAAGAACAGACATGCAATGACACTGGTGGATCCTTATGTGGTTTGTTAAAAGAACAGACATGCAATGACTCTTGTGGATCCATATGTGGTTTAGGATAAGAACAGGCATGCAATGACTCTGGTGGATCGTTATGTGGTTCATGAAAAGAACACACATGCAAAGACTTTGGTGGATCCATATGTGGTTTGTGAAAATAACACACATGCAATGACTCTGGTGGATCCATATGTGGTTTGCGAAAAGAACAGACATACAATGACTCTTGTGGATCCATATGTGGTTTGTGAAAAGAACACACATTCAATGACTCTAGCTGTGCTTAATGAAAAGATCACACATGCAATGACTCTAGTGGATCCATATGTGTTTTGTGAAAAGAAGACACATGCAATGACTCTAGTGGATCCATGTGGTTTATGAAAAGAACACACATGCAATGACTCTGGTGGATCCATATGTGGTTCATGAAAAGAACACACATGCAATGACTCTAGTGGATCCATATGTGGTTCATGAAAAGAACACACATGCAATGAATCTAGTGCTGGTTTAGGATAAGAACTCACATGCAATAACTCTATTGCTAGTTTAGGATAAGAACACACATGCAATGACTCTTGTGGATACATATGTGGTTCATGAAATGAACACATATGCAATGACTCTTGTGGATCCATGTGTTTTATGAAAAGAACAGACATGCAATGACACTGGTGGATCCTTATGTGGTTTGTGAAAAGAACAGACATGCAATGACTCTGGTGGATCCATATGTGGTTTAGGATAAGAACAGGCATGCAATGACTCTGGTGGATCCATATGTGGTTCATGAAAAGAACTCACATGCAAAAACTTTGGTGGATCCATATGTGGTTTGTGAAAAGAACACATATGCAATGACTCCGGTGGATCCATATGTGGTTTGTGAAAAGAACAGACATACAATGACTCTTGTGGATCCATATGTGGTTTGTGAAAAGAACACACATTCAATGACTCTAGCTGTGCTTAATGAAAAGAACACACATGGAATGACTCTAGTGGATCCATATGTGTTTTGTGAAAAGAAGACACATGCAATGACTCTAGCGGATCCATGTGGTTTATGAAAAGAATAGACATGCAATGACTCTAGCTGTGGTTAATGAAAAGAACACACATCCAATGACACTGGTGGATCCATATGTGGTTTGTGAAAATAACGCACATTCAATGACTCTAGTTGTGGTTCATGAAAAGAACACACATGCAATGACACTATTGGATCCTTGTGGTTCATGAAAATAACACACATGCAATGACTCTGGTGGATCCATATGTGGTTTGTGAAAAGAACACACATGCGATGACTCTAGCTATGGTTTAGGATAAGAACACACATGCAATGACACTGGTGCTAGTTTAGGATAAGAACAGGCATGCAATGACTCTAGTGCTGATTCCATATGTGGTTCATGAAAAGAACACACATGCAATGACTCTGGTGGATCCATATGTGGTTTGTGAAAAGAAAAGACATGCAATGACTCTGGTGGATCCATATGTGGTTTGTGAAAAGAACACACATGCAATGACTCTAGTTATGGTTCATGAAAAGAAGACACATGCAATGACACTGGTGGATCCATATGTGGTTTGTGAAAGGAACATAGATGTAATGTATCTAGTGGATCCATGTGTTTTATCAAAAAACAGACATGCAATGACACCGGTGGATCCATATGTGGTTTGTGAAAAGAACAGACATGCAATGACTCTGGTGGATGCATATGTGGTTTGTGAAAAGAACACACATGTAATGACTCTGGTGGATCCATATGTGGTTCATGAAAAGAACACACATGCAATGACTCTGGTGGATCCATATGTGGTTTGTGAAAAGAACATACATGCAATGACACTGGTGGATACATACGTGGTTTTGAAAAAGAACACACATGCAATGACTCTGGTGGATCCATATGTGGTTTGTGAAAAGAACACACATTCAATTACTCTAGTTGTGGTTCATGAAAAGAACAAACATGCAATGAATCTAGTGGATCCATATGTGGTTGGTGAAAAGAACACACATGCAATGACTCTAGTGGATCCATATGTGGTTCATGAAAAGAACACACATGCAATGAATATAGTGTTGGTTTAGGATAAGAACTCACATGCAATAACTCTAGTGCTAGTTTAGGATAAGAACTCACATGAAATGACTCTAGTGGATACATATGTGGTTCATGAAATGAACATATATGCAATGACTCCGGTGGATCCTAGTGTGGTTTATGAAAACAACAGACATGCAATGACTCTTGTGGATCCATACGTGGTTGGTGAAAAGAACACACATTCAATGACTCTAGCTATGGTTAATGAAAAGAACACACATGCAATGACTCTAGTGGATCCATATGTGGTTTGTGAAAAGAACACACATGCAATGGCTCTAGTGGATCCATGTGGTTTATGAAGAGAACAGACATGCAATGACTCTAGCTGTGGTTAATGAAAAGAACACACATCCAATGACACTGGTGGATCCATATGTGTTTGTGAAAATAACACACATTCAATGACTCTAGTTGTGGTTCATGAAAAGAACACATGTGCAATAACACTGTTGGATCCATGTGGTTCATGAAAATAGCACACATGCAATGACTCTGGTGGATCCATATGTGGTTTGTGAAAAGAACACACATGCAATGACTCTAGCTATGGTTTAGGATAAGAACACACATGCAATGACACTAGTTATGGTTCATGAAAAGAAGACACATGCAATGACACTTGTGGATCCATATGCGGTTTGTGAAAGGAACACACATGTAATGAATCTAGTGGATCCATGTGGTTTATCAAAAGAATAGACATGCAATGACACCGGTGGATCCATATGTGGTTTGTGAAAAGAACAGACATGCAATGTCTCTGGTGGATCCATATGTGGTTTGTGAAAAGAACACACATGCAATGACTCTGGTGGATCCATATGTGGTTCCTGAAAAGAACACACATGCAATGACTCTGGTGAATCCATATGTGGTTCATGAAAAGAACACACATGCAATGACTCTGGTGGATCCATACGTGGTTTGTAAAAAGAACAGACATGCAATGACACTGGTGGATCCATATGTGGTTTGGAAAAATAACACACGTGCAATGACTCTGGTGGATCCATATGTGGTATGTCAAAACAACACGCATTCAATGACTCTAGTTGTGGTTCATGAAAAGAACACACATGCAATGACTCTAGTGGATCCATGTGGTTTGTGAAAAGAACACACATGCAATACCTCTAGTGGATCCATATGTGGTTCATGAAAAGAACGCACATGCAATGAATCTAGTGTAGGTTTAGGATAAGAACTCACATGCAATAACTCTAGTGCTAGTTTAGGATAAGAACACACATGTAATGACTCTAGTGGATATATATGTGGTTCATGAAAAGAACACATATGCAATGACTCTAGTGTATCCATGTGTTTTATGAAAAGAACAGACATGCAATGACACTAGTGGATCCTGATGTGGTTTGTGAAAAGAACAGACATGCAATGACTCTGGTGGATCCATATGTGGTTTAGGATAAGAACAGGCATGCAATGACTCTGGTGGATCCATATGTGGTTCATGAAAAGAACACACATGCAATGACTTTGGTGGATCCATATGTGGTTTGTGAAGATAACACACATGCAATGACTCCAGTGGATCCATATGTGGTTTACGAAAAGAACAGACATGCAATGACTCTGGTGGATCCATACGTGGTTTGTGAAAAGAGCACACATTCAATGACTCTAGTTGTGGTTAATGAAAATAACACACATGCAATGACTCTATTGGATCCATATGTGGTTTGTGAAAAGAAGACACATGCAATGACTCTAGTGGATCCATGTGGTTTATGAAAAGAACAGACATGCAATGACTCTAGCTATGGTTAATGAAAAGAACACACATCCAATGACACTGGTGAATCCATATGTGTTTGTGAAAATAATAGACATTCAATGACTCTAGTTGTGGTTCATGAAAAGAACACACGTGCAATGACACTGTTGGATCCATGTGGTTCATGAAAATAACACACATGCAATGACTCTGGTGGATCCATATGTGGTTTGTGAAAAGAACACACATGCAATGACTCTAGCTATGGTTTAGGATAAGGACACACATGCAACGACACTAGTTATGGTTCATGAAAAGAAGACACATGCAACGACACTAGTGGATCCATGTGTGGTTCATGAAAAGAACACACATGCAAAGATTTTCGTGGATCCATATGTGGTTTGTGAAAAGAACACAAATGCAATGACTCCGGTGGATCCATATGTGGTTTGTGAAAAGAACAGACATCCAATGACTCTGGTGGATCCATATGTGGTTTGTGAAAAGAACACACATGCAATGACTCTAGTGGATCCATGTGGTTTATGAAAAGAACAGACATGCAATGACTCTAGCTATGGCTAATGAAAAGAACACACATCCAATGACACTGGAGGATCCATATGTGTTTGTGAAAATAATACACATTCAATGACTCTAGTTGTGGTTCATGAAAAGAACACACATGCAATGACACTGTTGGATCCATGTGGTTCATGAAAATAACACACATGCAATGACTCTGGTGGATCCATATGTGGTTTGTGAAATGAACACACATGCAATGACTCTAGCTATGGTTTGGGATAAGAACACACATGAAATGACACTCGTGCTAGTTTAGGATAAGAACAAGCATGCAATGACTCTAGTGCTTGTTCTATACGTGGTTCAAGAAAAGAACACACATGCAATGACTCTGGTGGATCCATATGTGGTTTGTGAAAAGAACATACATGCAATGACTCTGGTGGATCCATATGTGGTTTGTGAAAAGAACACACATGCAATGACTCTAGTTGTGGTTCATGAAAAGAAGACACATGCAATGACACTGGTGGATCCATACGTGGTTTGTGAAAGGAACACACATGTAATGAATCTAGTGGATCCATGTGTTTTATCAAAAGAACAGACATGCAATGACACCGGTGGACCCATATGTGGTTTGTGAACAGAACATACATGCAATGACTCTGGTGGATCCATATGTGGTTTGTGAAAAGAACACACATGTAATGACTCTGGTGGATCCAAATGTGGTTCATGAAAAGAACACACATGCAATGACTCTGGTGGATCCATATGTGGTTTGTAAAAAGAACAGACATGCAATGACACTGGTGGATCCATATGTGGTTTCGAAAAAGAACACACGTGTAATGACTCTGGTGGATCCATATGTGGTATGTCAAAAGAACACACATTCAATGACTCTAGTGGATCCATATGTGGTTCTTGAAAATGACGCGCATGCAATGAATCTAGTGCTGGTTTAGGATAAGAACTCACATGCAATAACTCTAGTGCTAGTTTAGGATAAGAACACACATGCAATGACTCTAGTGGATATATAGGTGGTTCATGAAAAGAACACATATGCAATGACTCTAGTGTATCCTTGTGTTTTATGAAAATAACAGACATGCAATGACACTGGTGGATCCATATGTGGTTTGTGAAAAGAACAGAGAGGCAATGACTCTGGTGGATCCATATGTGGTTTGTGAAAAGAACAGACATGCAATGACTCTAGTGGATCCATATGTGGTTTAGGATAAGAATAGACATGGAATGACTCTAGTGGATCCATATGTGGTTCATGAGAAGAACACACATGCAAATACTTTGGTGGATCCATATGTGGTTTGTGAAAAGAACACACA
This sequence comes from Avena insularis, assembly GCA_023614405.1. Taxonomy (NCBI): domain Eukaryota; kingdom Viridiplantae; phylum Streptophyta; class Magnoliopsida; order Poales; family Poaceae; genus Avena; species Avena insularis. Next base: position 162,388,511 of record CM042692.1, on the reverse strand, counting down.
TGCAATGACTCCGGTGGATCCATATGTGGTTTGTGAAAAGAACAGACATCCAATGACTCTTGTGGATCCATACGTGGTTGGTGAAAAGAACACACATTCAATGACTCTAGATGTGGTTAATGAAAAGAACACACATGCAATGACTAGTGGATCCATATGTGGTTTGTGAAAAGAACACACATGCAATGACTCTAGCTATGGTTTAGGATAAGAACACACATGCAATGACACTCATGCTAGTTTAGGATAAGAACGGGCATGCAATGATTCTAGTGCTGGTTCCATATGTGGTTCATGAAAAGAACACACATGCAATGACTCTGGTGGATCCATATGTGGTTTGTGAAAAGAACATACATGCAATGACTCTGGTGGATCCATATGTGGTTTGTGAAAAGAACACACATGCAATGAGTCTAGTTATGGTTCATGAAAAGAAGACACATGCAATGACACTGGTGGATCCATATGTGGTTTGTGAAAGGAACACACATGTAATGAATCTAATGGATCCATGTGTTTTATCAAAAGAACAGACATGCAATGACACTAGTGGATCCATACGTGGTTTGTGAAAGGAACACAAATGTAATGAATCTAGTGGATCCATGTTTTTATCGGTTTGATCGAGCTGCTTACTCATTTTTTGTTCAAAAGAACAGACATGCAATGACACCCGTGGATCCATATGTGGTTTGTGAAAAGAACAGACATGCAATGACTCTGGTGGATCCATATGTGGTTTGTGAAAAGAACACACATGCAATGACTCTGGTGGATCCATATGTGGTTCCTGAAAAGAACGCACATGCAATGACTCTGGTGGATCCATATGTGGTATGTAAAAAGAATAGACATGCAATGACACTGGTGGATCCATATGTGGTTTGGAAAAAGAACACACGTGCAATGACTCTGGTGGATCCATATGTGGTATGTGAAAAGAACACACATTCAATAACTCTTGTTGTGGTTCATGAAAAGAACACACATGCAATGACTCTAGTGGATCCATATGTGGTTTGTGAAAAGAACACACATGCAATGACTCTAGTGGATCCATATGTGGTTCATGAAAAGAACACACATGCAATGAATCTAGTGCTGGTTTAGGATAAGAACTTGCATGCAATAACTCTAGTGCTATTTTAGGATAAGAACACACATGCAATGAATCTAGTGGATACATATGTGGTTCATGAAATGAACACATATGCAATGACTCTAGTGGATCCATGTGTTTTATGAAAAGATCAGACATGCAATGACACTGGTGGATCCTTATGTGGTTTGTGAAAAGAACAGACATGCAATGACTCTGGTGGATCCATATGTGGTTTAGGATAAGAACAGGCATGCAATGACTCTAGTGGATCCATATGTGGTTCATGAAAAGAACACACATGCAAAGACTTTGGTGGATCCATATGTGGTTTGTGAAAAGAACACACATGCAATGACTCCGGTGGATCCATATGTGGTTTGTGAAAAGAACAGACATACAATGACTCTTGTGGATCCATACATGGTTGGTGAAAAGAACACACATTCAATGACTCTAGCTGTGGTTAATGAAAAGAGCACACATGCAATGACACTAGTGGATCCATATGTGGTTTGTGAAAAGAACACACATGCAATAACTCTAGTGGATCCGTGTGGTTTATGAAAAGAACAGACATGCAATGACTCTAGCTGTGGTTAATGAAAAGAACACACATCCAATGACACTGGTGGATCCATATGTGTTTGTGAAAATAGCACACATTCAATGACTCTAGTTGTGGTTCATGAAAAGAACACACATGCAATGACACTGTTGGATCCATGTGGTTCATGAAAATAACACACATGCAATGACTCTGGTGGATTCATATGTGGTTTGTGAAATGAACACACATGCAATGACTCTAGCTATGGTTTGGGATAAGAACACACATGCAATGACACTCGTGCTAGTTTAGGATAAGAACAGGCATGCAATGACTCTAGTGCTTGTTCCATATGTGGTTCATGAAAAGAACACACATGCAATGACTCTGGTGGATCCATATGTGGTTTGCGAAAAGAACAGACATGCAATGACTCTGGTGGATCCATATGTGGCTTGTGAAAAGAACACACATTCAATGACTCTAGTTATGGTTCATGAAAATAAGACACATGCAATGACTCTGGTGGATCCATATGTGGTTTGTGAATAGAACACACATGCAATGACTCTGGTGGATCCATATGTGGTTCATGAAAAGAACACACATGCAATGACTCTGGTGGATCCATATATGGTTCCTAAAAAGAACAGACATGCAATGACACTGGTGGATCCATATGTGGTTTGGAAAAAGAACACACGTGCAATGACTCTGGTGGATCCACATGTGGTATGTCAAAAGAACACACATTCAATGACTCTAGTTGTGGTTCATGAAAAGAACACACATGCAATGACTCTAGTGGATCTATATGTGGTTTGTGAAAAGAACACACATGCAATGACTCTAGTGGATCCATATGTGGTTTGTGAAAAGAACACACATGCAACGACTCTAGTGGATCCATATGTGGTTCATGAAAAGAACGCACATGCAATGAATCTAGTGATTGTTTAGGATAAGAACTCACATGCAATAACTATAGTGCTAGTTTATGATAAGAACACACATGCAATGACTCTAGTGGATATATATGTGGTTCATGAAAAGAACACATATGCAATGACTCTAGTGTATCCATGTGTTTTATGAAAAGAACACACATGCAATGACACTGGTGGATCCTTGTGTTGTTTGTGAAAAGAACAGACATGCAATGACTCTGGTGGATCCATATGTGGTTTGGAAAAAGAACACACGTGCAATGACTCTGGTGGATCCATATGTGGTATGTCAAAAGAACACACATTCAATGACTCTAGTTGTGGTTCATGAAAAGAACACACATGCAATGACTCTAGTGGATCTATATGTGGTTTCTGAAAAGAACACACATGCAATGACTCTAGTGGATCCATATGTGGTTCATGAAAATAACACACATGCAATGAATCTAGTGCTTGTTTAGGATAAGAACTGACATGCAATAACTCTAGTGCTAGTTTAGGATAAGAACACACATGCAATGACTCTAGTGGATACATATGTGGTTCATGAAATGAACATATATGCAATGACTCTAGTGGATCCATGTGGTTCATGAAAAGAACACACATGCAATGACTCTGGTGGATCCATATGTGGTTTGTGAAAAGAACAGACATGCAATGACTCTGGTGGATCCATATGTGGTTTAGGATAAGAACATGCATGCAATGAATCTGGAGGATCCATATGTGGTTCATGAAAACAACACACATGCAATGACTTTGGTGGATCCATATGTGGTTTGTGAAGATAACACACATGCAATGACTCCGGTGGATCCATATGTGGTTTGTGAAAAAAAACAGACATGCAATGACTCTGGTGGATCCATACGTGGTTTGTGAAAAGAGCACACATTCAGTGACTCTAGTTGTGGTTAATGAAAAGAACACACATGCAATGAGTCTACTGGATCCATTTGTGGTTTGTGAAAAGAACACACATGCAATGACTCTAGTGGATCCATGTGGTTTATGAAAAGAACAGACATGCAATGACTCTAGCTGTTGTTAATGAAAAGTACACACATCCAATGACACTGGTGGATCCATATGTGTTTGTGAAAATAACACACATTCAATGACTCTAGTTGTGGTTCATGAAAAGAACACACATGCAATGACACTGTTGGATCCATGTGGTTCATGAAAATAACACACATACAATGACTCTGGTGGATCCATATGTGGTTTGTGAAAAGAACACACATGCAATGACACTAGTATGGTTTAGGATAAGAACAAACATGCAATGACACTCGTGCTAGTTTAGGATAAGAACATGCATGCAATGACTCTAGTGCTGGTTCCATATGTGGTTCATGAAAAGAACACTTACGCAATGACTCTAGTGGATTCATATGTGGTTTGTGAAAAGAACAGACATGCAATGACTCTGGTGGATCCATATGTGGTTTGTGAAAATAACACACATACAATGACTCTAGTTATGGTTCATGAAAAGAAGACACATGCAATGACACTGGTGGATCCATATATGGTTTGTGAAAGGAACACACATGTAATGAATCTAGTGCATCCATGTGTTTTATCAAAAGAACAGACATGCAATGACACTGGTGGATCCTTATGTGGTTTGTGAAAAGAACAGACATGCAATGACTCTGGTGGATCCATATGTGGTTTGGAAAAAGAACACACGTGCAATGACTCTGGTGGAACCATATGTGGTATGTCAAAAGAACACACATGCAATGACTCTAGTTGTGGTTCATGAAAATAACACACATGCAATGACACTAGTGGAACTATATGTGGTTTGTGAAAAGAACACACATGCAATGACTCTAGTGGATCCATATGTGGTTCATGAAAATAACACACATGCAATGAATCTAGTGCTGGTTTAGGATAAGAACTGACATGCAATAACTCTAGTGCTAGTTTAGGATAAGAACACACATGCAATGACTCTAGTGGATACATATGTGGTTCATGAAATGAACACATATGCAATGACTCTAGTGGATCCATGTGTTTTATGAAAAGATCAGACATGCAATGACACTGGTGGATCCTTATGTGGTTTGTGAAAAGAACAGACATGCAATGACTCTGGTGGATCCATATGTGGTTTAGGATAAGAACATGCATGCAATGACTCTGGAGGATCCATATGTGGTTCATGAAAACAACACACATGCAATGACTTTGGTGGATCCATATGTGGTTTGTGAAGATAACACACATGCAATGACTCCGGTGGATCCATATGTGGTTTGTGAAAAAACAGACATGCAATGACTCTGGTGGATCCATACGTGGTTTGTGAAAAGAGCACACATTCAATGACTCTAGTTGTGGTTAATGAAAATAACACACATGCAATGACTCTATTGGATCCATATGTGGTTTGTGAAAAGAAGACACATGCAATGACTCTAGTGGATCCATGTGGTTTATGAAAAGAACAGACATGCAATGACTTTAGCTATGGTTAATGAAAAGAACACACATCCAATGACACTGGTGAATCCATATGTGTTTGTGAAAATAATAGACATTCAATGACTCTAGTTGTGGTTCATGAAAAGAACACACGTGCAATGACACTGTTGGATCCATGTGGTTCATGAAAATAACACACATGCAATGACTCTGGTGGATCCATATGTGGTTTGTGAAAAGAACACACATGCAATGACTCTAGCTATGTTTTAGGATAAGGACACACATGCAATGACACTCGTGCTAGATTAGGATAAGAACATGCATGCAATGACTTTAGTGCTGGTTCCATATGTGGTTCATGAAAAGAACACTTACGCAATGACTCTAGTGGATCCATATGTGGTTTGTGAAAAGAACAGACATGCAATGACTCTGGTGGATCCATATGTAGTTTGTGAAAATAACACACATACAATGACTCTAGTTATGGTTCATGAAAAGAAGACACATGCAATGACACTGGTGGATCCGTATATGGTTTGTGAAAGGAACACACATGTAATGAATCTAGTGCATCCATGTGTTTTATCAAAAGATCAGACATGCAATGACACTGGTGGATCCTTATGTGGTTTGTGAAAAGAACAGACATGCAATGACTCTGGTGGATCCATATGTGGTTTGGGAAAAGAACACACGTGCAATGACTCTGGTGGATCCATATGTGGTATGTCAAAAGAACACACATTCAATGACTCTAGTTGTGGTTCATGAAAAGAACACACATGCAATGACTCTAGTGGATCTATATGTGGTTTGTGAAAAGAACACACATGCAATGACTCTAGTGGATCCATATGTGGTTCATGAAAATAACACACATGCAATAACTCTAGTGCTAGTTTAGGATAAGAACACACATGCAATGACTCTAGTGGATACATATGTGGTTCATGAAATGAACACATATGCAATGACTCTAGTGGATACATGTGTTTTATGAAAAGATCAGACATGCAATGACACTGGTGGATCCTTATGTGGTTTGTGAAATGAACAGACATGCAATGACTCTGGTGGATCCATATGTGGTTTAGGATAAGAACATGCATGCAATGACTCTGGAGGATCCATATGTGGTTCATGAAAACAACACACATGCAATGACTTTGGTGGATCCATATGTGGTTTGTGAAGATAACACACATGCAATGACTCCGGTGGATCCATATGTGGTTTGTGAAAAAAACAGACATGCAATGACTCTGGTGGATCCATACGTGGTTTGTGAAAAGAGCACACATTCAGTGACTCTAGTTGTGGTTAATGAAAAGAACACACATGCAATGAGTCTACTGGATCCATATGTGGTTTGTGAAAAGAACACACATGCCATGACTCTAGTGGATCCATGTGGTTTATGAAAAGAACAGACATGCAATGACTCTAGCTGTGGTTAATGAAAAGTACACACATCCAATGACACTGGTGGATCCATATGTGTTTGTGAAAATAACACACAGTCAATGACTCTAGTTGTGGTTCATGAAAAGAACACACATGCAATGACACTGTTGGATCCATGTGGTTCATGAAAATAACAAACATGCAATGACTCTGGTGGATCCATGTGTGGTTTGTGAAAAGAACACACATGCAATGACACTAGTATGGTTTAGGATAAGAACAAACATGCAATGACACTCGTGCTAGTTTAGGATAAGAACATGCATGCAATGACTCTAGTGCTGGTTCCATATGTGGTTCCTGAAAAGAACACTTACGCAATGACTCTAGTGGATCCATATGTGGTTTGTGAAAAGAACAGACATGCAATGACTCTGGTGGATCCATATGTGGTTTGTGAAAATAACACACATACAATGACTCTAGTTATGGTTCATGAAAAGAAGACACATGCAATGACACTGGTGGATCCATATATGGTTTGTGAAAGGAACACACATGTAATGAATCTAGTGCATCCATGTGTTTTATCAAAAGAACAGACATGCAATGACACCGGTGGATCCATATGTGGTTTGTGAAAAGAACACACATGCAATGACTCTTGTGGATCCATGTGTGGTTTGTGAAAAGAACACACATGCAATGACTCTGTTGGATCCATATGTGGTTCATGAAAAGAACACACATGCAATGACTCTGGTGGATCCATATGTGGTTTGTAAAAATAACAGACATGCAATGACACTGGTGGATCCATATGTGGTTTGGAAAAAGAACACACGTGCATTGACTCTGGTGGATCCATATGTGGTATGTCAAAAGAACACACATTCAATGACTCTAGTTGTGGTTCATGAAAAGAACACACATGCAATGACTCTTGTGGATCCATATGTGGATTGTAAAAAGAACACACATGCAATGACTCTAGTGGATCCATATGTGGTTCATGAAAAGAACACACACGCAATGAATCTAGTGCTGGTTTAGGATAAGAACTCACATGCAATAACTCTAGTGCTAGTTTAGGATAAGAACACACATGCAATGACTCTAGTGGATACATATGTGGTTCATGAAATGAACACATATGCAATGACCCTAGTGGATCCATGTGTTTTATGAAAAGAACAGACATGAAGTGACACTGGTGGGTCCTTATGTGGTTTGTGAAAAGAACATATATGCAATGACTCTGGTGGATCCATATGTGGTTTAGGATAAGAACAGGCATGCAATGACTCTAGTGGATCCATATGTGGTTCATGAAAAGAACACACATGCAATAACTTTGGTGGATCCATATGTGGTTTGTGAAAAGAACACACATGCAATGACTCCGGTGGATCCATATGTGTTTTGTGAAAAGAACAGACATGCAATGAATCTGGTGGATCCATAAGTGGTTTGTGAAAAGAACACACATTCAATGACTCTAGTTGTGGTTAATGAAAAGAACACACATGCAATGACTCTAGTCGATCCATATGTGGTTTGTGCAAAGAGCACACATGCAATGATGCTAGTGGATCCATGTGGTTTATGAAAAGAACAGACATGCAATGACTCTAGTTGTGGTTAATGAAAAGAACACACATCCAATGACACTAGTGAATCCATATGTGTTTGTAAAAATAACACACATTCAATGACTCTAGTTGTGGTTCATGAAAAGAACACACATGCAATGACACTGTTCGATCCATGTGGTTCATGAAAATAACACACATGCAATGACTCTGGTGGATCCATATGTGGTTTGTGAAAAGAACACACATGCAATGACTCTAGCTATGGTTTAGGATAAGAATAAACATGCAATGACACTCGTGCTAGTTTAGGATAAGAACATGCATGTAATGACTCTAGTGCTGGTTCCATATGTGGTTCATGAAAAGAACACACATGCAATGACTCTGGTGGATCCATATGTGGTTTGTGAAAAGAACAGACATGCAATGACTCTGGTGGATCCATATGTGGTTTGTGAAAAGAACACACATCCAATGACTCTAGTTATGGTTCATGAAAAGAAGACACATGCAATGACACTGGTGGATCCATATGTGGTTTGTGAAAGGAACACACATGTAATGAATCTAGTGGTTCCATGTGTTTTATCAAAAGAACAGACATGCAATAACACCGGTGGATCCATATGTGGTTTGTGAAAAGAAGAGACATGCAATGACTCTGGTGGATCCATATGTGGTTGGTGAAAAGAACACACATGCAATGACTCTGGTGGATCCATATGTGGTTCATGAAAAGAACAAACATGCAATGACTCTGGTGGATCCATATGTGGTTCATGAAAAGAACACACATGCAATGACTCTGGTGGATCCATATGTGGTTTGTAAAAAGAACAGACATGCAATGATACTGGTGGATCCATATGTGGTTTGGAAAAAGAACACACGTGCAATGACTCTGGTGGATACATCCGTGGTTTGTGAAAATAACACACATGCAATGACACTGGTGGATCCATATGTGTTTGTGAAAATAACACACATTCAATGACTCTAGTTGTGGTTCATGAAAAGAACACACATGCAATGACATTTATTGGATCCATGTGGTTCATGAAAATAACACACATGCAATGACTCAGGTGGATCCATATGTGTTTGTGAAAATAACACACATTCAATGACTCTAGTTGTGGTTCATGAAAGGAACACACATGGAATGACACTATTGGATCCATGTGGTTCATGAAAATAACACACATGCAATGACTCTGGTGGATCCATATCTGGTTTGTGAAATGAACACAGATGCAATGACTCTAGCTATGGTTTGGGATAAGAACACACATGCAATGACACTCGTGCTAGTTTAGGATAAGAACATGCATGCAATGACTCTAGTGCTTGTTCCATATGTGGTTCATGAAAAGAACACACATATTATGACTCTGGTGGATCCATATGTGGTTTGTGAAAAGAACAGACATGCAATGACTCCTGTGGATCCATATGTGGTTTGTGAAAAGAACACACATGCAATGACTCTAGTTATGGTTCATGAAAAGAAGACACATGCAATGACACTGGTGGATCCATACGTGGTTTGTGAAAGGAACACATATGTAATGAATCTAGTGGATCCATGTGTTTTATCAAAAGAACAGAGATGCAATGACACCGGTGGATCCATATGTGGTTTGTAAAAAGAACAGACATGCAATGACACTAGTGGATCCATATGTGGTTTGGAAAAAGAACACACGTGTAATGACTCTGGTGGATCCATATGTGGTATGTCAAAAGAACACACATTCAATGACTCTAGTTGTGGTTAATGAAAAGAACACACATGAAATGACTCTAGTGGATCCATATGTGGTTTGTGAAAAGAACACACATGCAATGACTCTAGTGGATCCATATGTGGTTCATGAAAAGAACGCACATGCAATGAATCTAGTGCTGGTTTAGGATAAGAACTCACATGCAATAACTCTAGTGCTAGTTTAGGATAAGAACAGAGAGGCAATGACTCTGGTGGATCCATATGTGGTTTAGGATAAGAACAGGCATGCAATGACTCTGGAGGATCCATATGTGGTTCATGAAAAGAACACACATGCAATGACTTTGGTGGATCCATATGTGGTTTATGAAGATAACACACATGCAATGACTCCGGTGGATCCATATGTGGTTTGTGAAAAGAACAGACATGCAATGACTCTGGTGGATCCATACATGGTTTGTGATAAGAGCACACATTCAATGACTCTATTTGTGGTTAATGAAAAGAACACACATGCAATGACTCTAGTGGATCCATATGTGGTTTGTGAAAAGAACACACATGCAATGACTCTAGTGGATCCATATGGTTTATGAAAAGAATAGACATGCAATGACTCTAGCTGTGGTTAATGAAAAGAACACGCATCCAATGACACTGGTGGATCCATATGTGTTTGTGAAAATAACACACATTTAATGACTCTAGTTGTGGTTCATAAAGAGAACACACATTCAATGACACTGTTGGATCCATGTGGTTCATGAAAATAACACACATGCAATGACTCTGGTGGATCCATATGTGGTTTGTGAAAAGAACACACATGCAATGACGTTAGATATGGTTTAGGATAAGAACAAACATGCAATGACACTCGTGCTAGTTTAGGATAAGAACATGCATGCAATGACTCTAGTGCTGGATCCATATGTGGTATGTCAAAAGAACACACATTCAATGACTCTAGTTGTGGTTCATGAAAAGAACACACATGCAATGACTCTTGTGGATCCATATGTGGATTGTAAAAAGAACACACATGCAATGACTCTAGTGGATCCATATGTGGTTCATGAAAAGAACACACACGCAATGAATCTAGTGCTGGTTTAGGATAAGAACTCACATGCAATAACTCTAGTGCTAGTTTAGGATAAGAACACACATGCAATGACTCTAGTGGATACATATGTGGTTCATGAAATGAACACATATGCAATGACCCTAGTGGATCCATGTCTTTTATGAAAAGAACAGAGATGAAGTGACACTGGTGGGTCCTTATGTGGTTTGTGAAAAGAACATATATGCAATGACTCTGGTGGATCCATATGTGGTTTAGGATAAGAACAGGCATGCAATGACTCTAGTGGATCCATATGTTCATGAAAAGAACACACATGCAATAACTTTGGTGGATCCATATGTGGTTTGTGAAAAGAACACACATGCAATGACTCCGGTGGATCCATATGTGTTTTGTGAAAAGAACAGACATGCAATGAATCTGGTGGATCCATAAGTGGTTTGTGAAAAGAACACACATTCAATGACTCTAGTTGTGGTTAATGAAAAGAACACACATGCAATGACTCTAGTCGATCCATATGTGGTTTGTGCAAAGAGCACACATGCAATGACGCTAGTGGATCCATGTGGTTTATGAAAAGAACAGACATGCAATGACTCTAGTTGTGGTTAATGAAAAGAACACACATCCAATGACACTAGTGCATCCATATGTGTTTGTAAAAATAACACACATTCAATGACTCTAGTTGTGGTTCATGAAAAGAACACACATGCAATGACACTGTTCGATCCATGTGGTTCATGAAAATAACACACATGCAATGACTCTGGTGGATCCATATGTGGTTTGTGAAAAGAACACACATGCAATGACTCTAGCTATGGTTTAGGATAAGAATAAACATGCAATGACACTCGTGCTAGTTTAGGATAAGAACATGCATGTAACGACTCTAGTGCTGGTTCCATATGTGGTTCATGAAAAGAACACACATGCAATGACTCTGGTGGATCCATATGTGGTTTGTGAAAAGAACAGACATGCAATGACTATGGTGGATTCATATGTGGTTTGTGAAAAGAACACACATCCAATGACTCTAGTTATGGTTCATGAAAAGAAGACACATGCAATGACACTGGTGGATCCATATGTGGTTTGTGAAAGGAACACACATGTAATGAATCTAGTGGTTCCATGTGTTTTATCAAAAGAACAGACATGCAATAACACCGGTGGATCCATATGTGGTTTGTGAAAAGAAGAGACATGCAATGACTATGGTGGATCCATATGTGGTTGGTGAAAAGAACACACATGCAATGACTCTGGTGGATCCATATGTGGTTCATGAAAAGAACAAACATGCAATGACTCTGGTGGATCCATATGTGGTTCATGAAAAGAACACACATGCAATGACTCTGGTGGATCCATATGTGGTTTGTAAAAAGAACAGACATGCAATGATACTGGTGGATCCATATGTGGTTTGGAAAAAGAACACACGTGCAATGACTCTGGTGGATACATCCGTGGTTTGTGAAAATAACACACATGCAATGACACTGGTGGATCCATATGTGTTTGTGAAAATAACACACATTCAATGACTCTAGTTGTGGTTCATGAAAAGAACACACATGCAATGACACTGTTGGATCCATGTGGTTCATGAAAATAACACACATGCAATGACTCAGGTGGATCCATATGTGTTTGTGAAAATAACACACATTCAATGACTCTAGTTGTGGTTCATGAAAGGAACACACATGGAATGACACTGTTGGATCCATGTGGTTCATGAAAATAACACACATGCAATGACTCTGGTGGATCCATATCTAGTTTGTGAAATGAACACAGATGCAATGACTCTAGCTATGGTTTGGGATAAGAACACACATGCAATGACACTCGTGCTAGTTTAGGATAAGAACATGCATGCAATGACTCTAGTGCTTGTTCCATATGTGGTTCATGAAAAGAACACACATATTATGACTCTGGTGGATCCATATGTGGTTTGTGAAAAGAACAGACATGCAATGACTCCTGTGGATCCATATGTGGTTTGTGAAAAGAACACACATGCAATGACTCTAGTTATGGTTCATGAAAAGAAGACACATGCAATGACACTGGTGGATCCATACGTGGTTTGTGAAAGGAACACATATGTAATGAATCTAGTGGATCCATGTGTTTTATCAAAAGAACAGAGATGCAATGACACCGGTGGATCCATATGTGGTTTGTAAAAAGAACAGACATGCAATGACACTGGTGGATCCATATTTGGTTTGGAAAAAGAACACACGTGTAATGACTCTGGTGGATCCATATGTGGTATGTCAAAAGAACACACATTCAATGACTCTAGTTGTGGTTAATGAAAAGAACACACATGAAATGACTCTAGTGGATCCATATGTGGTTTGTGAAAAGAACACACATGCAATGACTCTAGTGGATCCATATGTGGTTCATGAAAAGAACGCACATGCAATGAATCTAGTGCTGGTTTAGGATAAGAACTCACATGCAATAACTCTAGTGCTAGTTGAGGATAAGAACACACATGCAATGACTCTAGTGGATATATATGTGGTTCATGAAAAGAACACATATGCAATGACTCTAGTGTATCCATGTGTTTTATGAAAATAACAGAGATGCAATGACACAGGGATCCTTATGTGGTTTGTGAAAAGAACAGAGAGGCAATGACTCTGGTGGATCCATATGTGGTTTAGGATAAGAACAGGCATGCAATGACTCTGGAGGATCCATATGTGGTTCATGAAAAGAACACACATGCAATGACTTTGGTGGATCCATATGTGGTTTATGAAGATAACACACATGCAAAGACACACCTGGATCCATATGTGGTTTGTGAAAAGAACAGACATGCAATGACTCTGGTGGATCCATACATGGTTTGTGATAAGAGCACACATTCAATGACTCTATTTGTGGTTAATGAAAAGAACACACATGCAATGACTCTAGTGGATCCATATGTGGTTTGTGAAAAGAACACACATGCAATGACTCTAGTGGATCCATATGGTTTATGAAAAGAATAGACATGCAATGACTCTAGCTGTGGTTAATGAAAAGAACACGCATCCAATGACACTGGTGGATCCATATGTGTTTGTGAAAATAACACACATTTAATGACTCTAGTTGTGGTTCATAAAGAGAACACACATTCAATGACACTGTTGGATCCATGTGGTTCATGAAAATAACACACATGCAATGACTCTGGTGGATCCATATGTGGTTTGTGAAAAGAACACACATGCAATGACGTTAGATATGGTTTAGGATAAGAACAAACATGCAATGACACTCGTGCTAGTTTAGGATAAGAACATGCATGCAATGACTCTAGTGCTGGATCCATATGTGGTATGTCAAAAGAACACACATTCAATGACTCTAGTTGTGGTTCATGAAAAGAACACACATGCAATGACTCTTGTGGATCCATATGTGGATTGTAAAAAGAACACACATGCAATGACTCTAGTGGATCCATATGTGGTTCATGAAAAGAACACACACGCAATGAATCTAGTGCTGGTTTAGGATAAGAACTCACATGCAATAACTCTAGTGCTAGTTTAGGATAAGAACACACATGACTCTAGTGGATACATATGTGGTTCATGAAATGAACACATATGCAATGACCCTAGTGGATCCATGTGTTTTATGAAAAGAACAGAGATGAAGTGACACTGGTGGGTCCTTATGTGGTTTGTGAAAAGAACATATATGCAATGACTCTGTGGATCCATATGTGGTTTAGGATAAGAACAGGCATGCAATGACTCTAGTGGATCCATATGCGGTTCATGAAAAGAACACACATGCAATAACTTTGGTGGATCCATATGTGGTTTGTGAAAAGAACACACATGCAATGACTCGTGGATCCATATGTGTTTTGTGAAAAGAACACATGCAATGAATCTGGTGGATCCATAAGTGGTTTGTGAAAAGAACACACATTCAATGACTCTAGTTGTGGTTAATGAAAAGAACACACATGCAATGACTCTAGTCGATCCATATGTGGTTTGTGCAAAGAGCACACATGCAATGACGCTAGTGGATCCATGTGGTTTATGAAAAGAACAGACATGCAATGACTCTAGTTGTGGTTAATGAAAAGAACACACATCCAATGACACTAGTGCATCCATATGTGTTTGTAGAAATAACACACATTCAATGACTCTAGTTGTGGTTCATGAAAAGAACACACATGCAATGACACTGTTCGATCCATGTGGTTCATGAAAATAACACACATGCAATGACTCTGGTGGATCCATATGTGGTTTGTGAAAAGAACACACATGCAATGACTCTAGCTATGGTTTAGGATAAGAATAAACATGCAATGACACTCGTGCTAGTTTAGGATAAGAACATGCATGTAACGACTCTAGTGCTGGTTCCATATGTGGTTCATGAAAAGAACACACATGCAATGACTCTGGTGGATCCATATGTGGTTTGTGAAAAGAACAGACATGCAATGACTCTGGTGGATTCATATGTGGTTTGTGAAAAGAACACACATCCAATGACTCTAGTTATGGTTCATGAAAAGAAGACACATGCAATGACACTGGTGGATCCATATGTGGTTTGTGAAAGGAACACACATGTAATGAATCTAGTGGTTCCATTTGTTTTATCAAAAGAACAGACATGCAATAACACCGGTGGATCCATATGTGGTTTGTGAAAAGAACAGACATGCAATGACTCTGGTGGATCCATATGTGGTTGGTGAAAAGAACACACATGCAATGACTCTGGTGGATCCATATGTGGTTCATGAAAAGAACAAACATGCAATGACTCTGGTGGATCCATATGTGGTTCATGAAAAGAACACACATGCAATGACTCTGGTGGATCCATATGTGGTTTGTAAAAAGAACAGACATGCAATGATACTGGTGGATCCATATGTGGTTTGGAAAAAGAACACACGTGCAATGACTCTGGTGGATCCATATGTGGTTTGTGAAAAGAACACACATGCAATGACACTAGTGGATCCATATGTGTTTGTGAAAATAACACACATTCAATGACTCTAGTTGTGGTTCATGAAAAGAACACACATGCAATGACACTGTTGGATCCATGTGGTTCATGAAAATAACACACATGCAATGACTCAGGTTGATCCATATGTGTTTGTGAAAATAACACACATTCAATAACTCTAGTTGTGGTTCATGAAAAGAACACACATGGAATGACACTGTTGGATCCATGTGGTTCATGAAAATAACACACATGCAATGACTGGTGGATCCATATGTGGTTTGTGAAATGAACACATGCAATGACTCTAGCTATGGTTTGGGATAAGAACACACATGCAATGACACTCGTGCTAGTTTAGGATAAGAACATGCATGCAATGACTCTAGTGCTTGTTACATATGTGGTTCATGAAAAGAACACACATGCAATGACTCTGGTGGATCCATATGTGGTTTGTGAAAAGAACAGACATGCAATGACTCCGGTGGATCCATATGTGGTTTGTGAAAAGAACACACATGCAATGACTCCAGTTATGGTTCATGAAAAGAAGACACATGCAATGACACTGGTGGATCCATACGTGGTTTGTGAAAGGAACACACATGTAATGAATATAGTGGATCCATGTGTTTTATCAAAAGAACAGAGATGCAATGACACCGGTGGATCCATATGTGGTTTGTAAAATGAACAGACATGCAATGACACTGGTGGATCCATATGTGGTTTGGAAAAAGAACACACGTGTAATGACTCTGGTGGATGCATATGTGGTATGTCAAAAGAACACACATTCAATGATTCTAGTTGTGGTTAATGAAAAGAACACACATGCAATGACTCTAGTGGATCCATATGTGGTTTGTGAAAAGAACACACATGCAATGACTCTAGTGGATCCATATGTGGTTCATGAAAAGAACGCACATGCAATGAATCTAGTGCTGGTTTAGGATAAGAACTCACATGCAATAACTCTAGTGCTAGTTGAGGATAAGAACACACATGCAATGACTCTAGTGGATATATATGTGGTTCATGAAAAGAACACATATGCAATGACTCTAGTGTATCCATGTGTTTTATGAAAATAACAGAGATGCAATGACAGGATCCTTATGTGGTTTGTGAAAAGAACAGAGAGAGGCAATGACTCTGTTGTATCGATATGTGGTTTAGGATAAGAACAGGCATGCAATGACTCTGGAGGATCCATATGTGGTTCATGAAAAGAACACACATGCAATGACTTTGGTGGATCCATATGTGGTTTATGAAGATAACACACATGCAATGACTCCGGTGGATCCATATGTGGTTTGTGAAAAGAACAGACATGCAATGACTCTGGTGGATCCATACATGGTTTGTGATAAGAGCACACATTCAATGACTCTATTTGTGGTTAATGAAAAGAACACACATGCAATGACTCTAGTGGATCCATATGTGGTTTGTGAAAAGAACACACATGCAATGACTCTAGTGGATCCATATGGTTTATGAAAAGAATAGACATGCAATGACTCTAGCTGTGGTTAATGAAAAGAACACGCATCCAATGACACTGGTGGATCCATATGTGTTTGTGAAAATAACACACATTTAATGACTCTAGTTGTGGTTCATAAAGAACACACATTCAATGACACTGTTGGATCCATGTGGTTCATGAAAATAACACACATGCAATGACTCTGGTGGATCCATATGTGGTTTGTGAAAAGAACACACATGCAATGACGTTAGATATGGTTTAGGATAAGAACAAACATGCAATGACACTCGTGCTAGTTTAGGATAAGAACATGCATGCAATGACTCTAGTGCTGGATCCATATGTGGTATGTCAAAAGAACACACATTCAATGACTCTAGTTGTGGTTCATGAAAAGAACACACATGCAATGACTCTTGTGGATCCATATGTGGATTGTAAAAAGAACACACATGCAATGACTCTAGTGGATCCATATGTGGTTCATGAAAAGAACACACACGCAATGAATCTAGTGCTGGTTTAGGATAAGAACTCACATGCAATAACTCTAGTGCTAGTTTAGGATAAGAACACACATGCAATGACTCTAGTGGATACATATGTGGTTCATGAAATGAACACATATGCAATGACCCTAGTGGATCCATGTGTTTTATGAAAAGAACAGAGATGAAGTGACACTGGTGGGTCCTTATGTGGTTTGTGAAAAGAACATATATGCAATGACTCTGGTGGATCCATATGTGGTTTAGGATAAGAACAGGCATGCAATGACTCTAGTGGATCCATATGCGGTTCATGAAAAGAACACACATGCAATAACTTTGGTGGATCCATATGTGGTTTGTGAAAAGAACACACATGCAATGACTCCGGTGGATCCATATGTGTTTTGTGAAAAGAACAGACATGCAATGAATCTGGTGGATCCATAAGTGGTTTGTGAAAAGAACACACATTCAATGACTCTAGTTGTGGTTAATGAAAAGAACACACATGCAATGACTCTAGTCGATCCATATGTGGTTTGTGCAAAGAGCACACATGCAATGACGCTAGTGGATCCATGTGGTTTATGAAAAGAACAGACATGCAATGACTCTAGTTGTGGTTAATGAAAAGAACACACATCCAATGACACTAGTGCATCCATATGTGTTTGTAGAAATAACACACATTCAATGACTCTAGTTGTGGTTCATGAAAAGAACACACATGCAATGACACTGTTCGATCCATGTGGTTCATGAAAATAACACACATGCAATGACTCTGGTGGATCCATATGTGGTTTGTGAAAAGAACACACATGCAATGACTCTAGCTATGGTTTAGGATAAGAATAAACATGCAATGACACTCGTGCTAGTTTAGGATAAGAACATGCATGTAACGACTCTAGTGCTGGTTCCATATGTGGTTCATGAAAAGAACACACATGCAATGACTCTGGTGGATCCATATGTGGTTTGTGAAAAGAACAGACATGCAATGACTCTGGTGGATTCATATGTGGTTTGTGAAAAGAACACACATCCAATGACTCTAGTTATGGTTCATGAAAAGAAGACACATGCAATGACACTGGTGGATCCATATGTGGTTTGTGAAAGGAACACACATGTAATGAATCTAGTGGTTCCATTTGTTTTATCAAAAGAACAGACATGCAATAACACCGGTGGATCCATATGTGGTTTGTGAAAAGAACAGACATGCAATGACTCTGGTGGATCCATATGTGGTTGGTGAAAAGAACACACATGCAATGACTCTGGTGGATCCATATGTGGTTCATGAAAAGAACAAACATGCAATGACTCTGGTGGATCCATATGTGGTTCATGAAAAGAACACACATGCAATGACTCTGGTGGATCCATATGTGGTTTGTAAAAAGAACAGACATGCAATGATACTGGTGGATCCATATGTGGTTTGGAAAAAGAACACACGTGCAATGACTCTGGTGGATCCATATGTGGTTTGTGAAAAGAACACACATGCAATGACACTAGTGGATCCCTATGTGTTTGTGAAAATAACACACATTCAATGACTCTAGTTGTGGTTCATGAAAAGAACACACATGCAATGACACTGTTGGATCCATGTGGTTCATGAAAATAACACACATGCAATGACTCAGGTTGATCCATATGTGTTTGTGAAAATAACACACATTCAATAACTCTAGTTGTGGTTCATGAAAAGAACACACATGGAATGACACTGTTGGATCCATGTGGTTCATGAAAATAACACACATGCAATGACTCTGGTGGATCCATATGTGGTTTGTGAAATGAACACAGATGCAATGACTCTAGCTATGGTTTGGGATAAGAACACACATGCAATGACACTCGTGCTAGTTTAGGATAAGAACATGCATGCAATGACTCTAGTGCTTGTTACATATGTGGTTCATGAAAAGAACACACATGCAATGACTCTGGTGGATCCATATGTGGTTTGTAAAAAGAACAGACATGCAATGACTCCGGTGGATCCATATGTGGTTTGTGAAAAGAACACACATGCAATGACTCCAGTTATGGTTCATGAAAAGAAGACACATGCAATGACACTGGTGGATCCATACGTGGTTTGTGAAAGGAACACACATGTAATGAATATAGTGGATCCATGTGTTTTATCAAAAGAACAGAGATGCAATGACACCGGTGGATCCATATGTGGTTTGTAAAATGAACAGACATGCAATGACACTGGTGGATCCATATGTGGTTTGGAAAAAGAACACACGTGTAATGACTCTGGTGGATGCATATGTGGTATGTCAAAAGAACACACATTCAATGATTCTAGTTGTGGTTAATGAAAAGAACACACATGCAATGACTCTAGTGGATCCATATGTGGTTTGTGAAAAGAACACACATGCAATGACTCTAGTGGATCCATATGTGGTTCATGAAAAGAACGCACATGCAATGAATCTAGTGCTGGTTTAGGATAAGAACTCACATGCAATAACTCTAGTGCTAGTTGAGGATAAGAACACACATGCAATGACTCTAGTGGATATATATGTGGTTCATGAAAAGAACACATATGCAATGACTCTAGTGTATCCATGTGTTTTATGAAAATAACAGAGATGCAATGACACTGGGATCCTTATGTGGTTTGTGAAAAGAACAGAGAGGCAATGACTCTGGTGGATCCATATGTGGTTTAGGATAAGAACAGGCATGCAATGACTCTGGAGGATCCATATGTGGTTCATGAAAAGAACACACATGCAATGACTTTGGTGGATCCATATGTGGTTTATGAAGATAACACACATGCAATGACTCCGGTGGATCCATATGTGGTTTGTGAAAAGAACAGACATGCAATGACTCTGGTGGATCCATACATGGTTTGTGATAAGAGCACACATTCAATGACTCTAGTTGTGGTTAATGAAAAGAACACACATGCAATGACTCTAGTGGATCCATATGTGGTTTGTGAAAAGAACACACATGCAATGACTCTAGTGGATCCATATGGTTTATGAAAAGAAGAGACATGCAGTGACTCTAGCTGTGGTTAATGAAAAGAACACACATCCAATGACACTGGTGGATCCATATGTGTTTGTGAAAATAACACACATTTAATGACTCTAGTTGTGGTTCATGAAAAGAACACACATTCAATGACACTGGATCCATGTGGTTCATGAAAATAACACACATGCAATGACTCTGGTGGATCCATATGTGGTTTGTGAAAACAACACACATGCAATGACACTAGCTATGGTTTAGGATAAGAACAAACATGCAATGACACTCGTGCTAGTTTAGGATAAGAACATGCATGCAATGACTCTAGTGCTGGTTCCATATGTGGTTCATGAAAAGAACACTTATGCAATGACTCTGGTGGATCCATATGTTGTTTGTGAAAAGAACAGACATGCAATGACTCTGGTGGATTCATATGTGGTTTGTGAAAAGAACACACATTCAATGATTCTAGTTGTGGTTCATGAAAAGAACACACATGCAATGACTCTTGTGGATCCATATGTGGTTTGTGAAAAGAACACACATGCAATGACTCTGGTGGATCCATATGTGGTTCATGAAAAGAACACACATGCAATGACTTTGGTGGATCCATATGTGGTTTGTGAAAAGAAAACACATGCAATGACTCCGGTGGATCCATATGTGGTTTGGGAAAAGAACAGACATGCAATGACTCTGGTGGATCCATATGTGGTTTGTGAAAAGAACACACATTCAATGACTCTAGATGTGGTTAATGAAAAGAACACACATGCAATGACTCTAGTGGTTCCATATGTGGTTTGCGAAGATAACACACAGGCAGCGACTCTAGTGGATCCATGTGGTTTATGAATAGAACAGACATGCAATGACTCTACTGTGGTTAGTGAAAAGAACACACATCTAATGACACTGGTGGATCCATATGTGGTTTGTGAAAATAACACACATTCAATGACTCTAGTTGTGGTTCATGAAAAGAACACACATGCAATGTCACTGTTGGATCCATGTGGTTCATGAAAATAACACACATGCAATGACTCTGGTGGATCCATATGTGGTTGTGAAAAGAACACACATGCAATGACTCTAGCTATGATTTAGGATAAGAACACACATGCTATAACACTGGTGCTAGTTTAGGACAAGAACAGGCATGTAATGACTCTAGTGTTGGTTCCATATGTGGTTCATGAAAAGAACACACATGCAATGACTCTAGTGGATCCATATGTGGTTTGTGAAAAGAAAAGACATGCAATGACTCTAGTGGATCCATATGTCGTTTGTGAAAAGAACACACATGCACTGACTCTAGTTATGGTTCATGAAAAGAAGACACATGCAATGACACTGGTGGATCCATAACTGATTTGTGAAAAGAACACACATTCAATGACTCTAGTTGTGCTTAATGAAAAGAACACACATGCAATGACTCTAGTCGATCCATATGTGGTTTGTGCAAAGAGCACACATGCAATGACGCTAGTGGATCCATGTGGTTTATGAAAAGAACACACATGCAATGACTCTAGTTGTGGTTAATGAAAAGAACACACATCCAATGACACTAGTGAATCCATATGTGTTTGTAAAAATAACACACATCAAATGACTCTATTTGTGGTTCATGAAAAGAACACACATGCAATGACACTGTTCGATCCATGTGGTTCATGAAAATAACACACATGCAATGACTCTGGTGGATCCATATGTGGTTTGTGAAAAGAACACACATGCAATGACTCTAGCTATGGTTTAGGATAAGAATAAACATGCAATGACACTGCATAGTTTAGGATAAGAACATGCATGTAATGACTCTAGTGATGGTTCCATATGTGGTTCATGAAAAGAACACACATGCAATGACTCTGGTGGATCCATATGTGGTTTGTGAAAAGAACATACATGCAATGACTCTGGTGGATCCATATGTGGTTTGTGAAAAGAACACACATCCAATGACTCTAGTTATGGTTCATGAAAAGAAGACACATGCAATGACACTGGTGGATCCATATGTGGTTTGTGAAAGGAACACACATGTAATGAATCTAGTGGTTCCATGTGTTTTATCAAAAGAACAGACATGCAATAACACCGGTGGATCCATATGTGGTTTGTGAAAAGAACAGACATGCAATGACTCTGGTGGATCCATATGTGGTTGGTGAAAAGAACACACATGCAATGACTCTGGTGGATCCATATGTGGTTCATGAAAAGAACAAACATGCAATGACTCTGGTGGATCCATATGTGGTTCATGAAAAGAACACACATGCAATGACTCTGGTGGATCCATATGTGGTTTGTAAAAAGAACAGACATGCAATGATACTGGTGGATCCATATGCGGTTTGGAAAAAGAACACACATGCAATGACTCTAGTGGATCCATATGTGGTTTGTGAAAAGAACACACATGCAATGACTCTAGTGGATCCATATGTGGTTCATGAAAAGAACGCACATGCAATGAATCTAGTGCTGGTTTAGGATAAGAACTCACATGCAATAACTCTAGTGCTAGTTGAGGATAAGAACACACATGCAATGCCTCTAGTGGATATATATGTGGTTCATGAAAAGAACACATATGCAATGACTCTAGTGTATCCATGTGTTTTATGAAAATAACAGAGATGCAATGACACTGGGATCCTTATGTGGTTTGTGAAAAGAACAGAGAGGCAATGACTCTGGTGGATCCATATGTGGTTTAGGATAAGAACAGGCATGCAATGACTCTGGAGGATCCATATGTGGTTCATGAAAAGAACACACATGCAATGACTTTGGTGGATCCATATGTGGTTTATGAAGATAACACACATGCAATGACTCCGGTGGATCCATATGTGGTTTGTGAAAAGAACAGACATGCAATGACTCTGGTGGATCCATACATGGTTTGTGATAAGAGCACACATTCAATGACTCTAGTGGTGGTTAATGAAAAGAACACACATGCAATGACTCTAGTGGATCCATATGGTTTATGAAAAGAAGAGACATGCAATGACTCTAGCTGTGGTTAATGAAAAGAACACACATCCAATGACACTAGTGGATCCATATGTGTTTGTGAAAATAACACACATTTAATGACTCTAGTTGTGGTTCATGAAAAGAACACACATTCAATGACACTGTTGGATCCATGTGGTTCATGAAAATAACACACATGCAATGACTCTGGTGGATCCATATGTGGTTTGTGAAAAGAACACACATGCAATGACACTAGCTATGGTTTAGGATAAGAACAAACATGCAATGACACTCGTGCTAGTTTAGGATAAGAACATGCATGCAATGACTCTAGTGCTGGTTCCATATGTGGTTCATGAAAAGAACACTTATGCAATGACTCTGGTGGATCCATATGTTGTTTGTGAAAAGAACAGACATGCAATGACTCTGGTGGATTCATATGTGGTTTGTGAAAAGAACACACATTCAATGATTCTAGTTGTGGTTCATGAAAAGAACACACATGCAATGACTCTTGTGGATCCATATGTGGTTTGTGAAAAGAACACACATGCAATGACTCTGGTGGATCCATATGTGGTTCATGAAAAGAACACACATGCAATGACTTTGGTGGATCCATATGTGGTTTGTGAAAAGAAAACACATGCAATGACTCCGGTGGATCCATATGTGGTTTGGGAAAAGAACAGACATGCAATGACTCTGGTGGATCCATATGTGGTTTGTGAAAAGAACACACATTCAATGACTCTAGATGTGGTTAATGAAAAGAACACACATGCAATGACTCTAGTGGTTCCATATGTGGTTTGCGAAGATAACACACAGGCAGCGACTCTAGTGGATCCATGTGGTTTATGAATAGAACAGACATGCAATGACTCTACTGTGGTTAATGAAAAGAACACACATCTAATGACACTGGTGGATCCATATGTGGTTTGTGAAAATAACACACATTCAATGACTCTAGTTGTGGTTCATGAAAAGAACACACATGCAATGTCACTGTTGGATCCATGTGGTTCATGAAAATAACACACATGCAATGACTCTGGTGGATCCATATGTGGTTGTGAAAAGAACACACATGCAATGACTCTAGCTATGATTTAGGATAAGAACACACATGCTATAACACTGGTGCTAGTTTAGGACAAGAACATGTATAATGACTCTAGTGTTGGTTCCATATGTGGTTCATGAAAAGAACACACATGCAATGACTCTAGTGGATCCATATGTGGTTTGTGAAAAGAAAAGACATGCAATGACTCTAGTGGATCCATATGTCATTTGTGAAAAGAACACACATGCACTGACTCTAGTTATGGTTCATGAAAAGAAGACACATGCAATGACACTGGTGGATCCATAACTGATTTGTGAAAAGAACACACATTCAATGACTCTAGTTGTGCTTAATGAAAAGAACACACATGCAATGACTCTAGTCGATCCATATGTGGTTTGTGCAAAGAGCACACATGCAATGACGCTAGTGGATCCATGTGGTTTATGAAAAGAACACACATGCAATGACTCTAGTTGTGGTTAATGAAAAGAACACACATCCAATGACACTAGTGAATCCATATGTGTTTGTAAAAATAACACACATTAAATGACTCTATTTGTGGTTCATGAAAAGAACACACATGCAATGACACTGTTCGATCCATGTGGTTCATGAAAATAACACACATGCAATGACTCTGGTGGATCCATATGTGGTTTGTGAAAAGAACACACATGCAATGACTCTAGCTATGGTTTAGGATAAGAATAAACATGCAATGACACTCGTGCTAGTTTAGGATAAGAACATGCATGTAATGACTCTAGTGGTTCCATATGTGGTTTGCGAAGATAACACACAGGCAGCGACTCTAGTGGATCCATGTGGTTTATGAATAGAACAGACATGCAATGACTCTACTGTGGTTAATGAAAAGAACACACATCTAATGACACTGGTGGATCCATATGTGGTTTGTGAAAATAACACACATTCAATGACTCTAGTTGTGGTTCATGAAAAGAACACACATGCAATGTCACTGTTGGATCCATGTGGTTCATGAAAATAACACACATGCAATGACTCTAGTGGATCCATATGTGGTTGTGAAAAGAACACACATGCAATGACTCTAGCTATGATTTAGGATAAGAACACACATGCTATAACACTGGTGCTAGTTTAGGACAAGAACAGGCATGTAATGACTCTAGTGTTGGTTCCATATGTGGTTCATGAAAAGAACACACATGCAATGACTCTAGTGGATCCATATGTGGTTTGTGAAAAGAAAAGACATGCAATGACTCTAGTGGATCCATATGTCGTTTGTGAAAAGAACACACATGCACTGACTCTAGTTATGGTTCATGAAAAGAAGACACATGCAATGACACTGGTGGATCCATAACTGGTTTGTGAAAAGAACACACATTCAATGACTCTAGTTGTGCTTAATGAAAAGAACACACATGCAATGACTCTAGTCGATCCATATGTGGTTTGTGCAAAGAGCACACATGCAATGACGCTAGTGGATCCATGTGGTTTATGAAAAGAACAGACATGCAATGACTCTAGTTGTGGTTAATGAAAAGAACACACATCCAATGACACTAGTGAATCCATATGTGTTTGTAAAAATAAAACACATTCAATGACTCTATTTGTGGTTCATGAAAAGAACACACATGCAATGACACTGTTCGATCCATGTGGTTCATGAAAATAACACACATGCAATGACTCTGGTGGATCCATATGTGGTTTGTGAAAAGAACACACATGCAATGACTCTAGCTATGGTTTAGGATAAGAATAAACATGCAATGACACTCGTGCTAGTTTAGGATAAGAACATGCATGTAATGACTCTAGTGATGGTTCCATATGTGGTTCATGAAAAGAACACACATGCAATGACTCTGGTGGATCCATATGTGTTTTGTGAAAAGAACATACATGCAATGACTCTGGTGGATCCATATGTGGTTTGTGAAAAGAACACACATCCAATGACTCTAGTTATGGTTCATGAAAAGAAGACACATGCAATGACACTGGTGGATCCATATGTGGTTTGTGAAAGGAACACACATGTAATGAATCTAGTGGTTCCATGTGTTTTATCAAAAGAACAGACATGCAATAACACCGGTGGATCCATATGTGGTTTGTGAAAAGAACAGACATGCAATGACTCTGGTGGATCCATATGTGGTTGGTGAAAAGAACACACATGCAATGACTCTGGTGGATCCATATGTGGTTCATGAAAAGAACACACATGCAATGACTCTAGTGGATCCATATGGTTTATGAAAAGAAGAGACATGCAGTGACTCTAGCTGTGGTTAATGAAAAGAACACACATCCAATGACACTGGTGGATCCATATGTGTTTGTGAAAATAACACACATTTAATGACTCTAGTTGTGGTTCATGAAAAGAACACACATTCAATGACACTGTTGGATCCATGTGGTTCATGAAAATAACACACATGCAATGACTCTGGTGGATCCATATGTGGTTTGTGAAAAGAACACACATGCAATGACACTAGCTATGGTTTAGGATAAGAACAAACATGCAATGACACTCGTGCTAGTTTAGGATAAGAACATGCATGCAATGACTCTAGTGCTGGTTCCATATGTGGTTCATGAAAAGAACACTTATGCAATGACTCTGGTGGATCCATATGTTGTTTGTGAAAAGAACAGACATGCAATGACTCTGGTGGATTCATATGTGGTTTGTGAAAAGAACACACATTCAATGATTCTAGTTGTGGTTCATGAAAAGAACACACATGCAATGACTCTTGTGGATCCATATGTGGTTTGTGAAAAGAACACACATGCAATGACTCTGGTGGATCCATATGTGGTTCATGAAAAGAACACACATGCAATGACTTTGGTGGATCCATATGTGGTTTGTGAAAAGAAAACACATGCAATGACTCCGGTGGATCCATATGTGGTTTGGGAAAAGAACAGACATGCAATGACTCTGGTGGATCCATATGTGGTTTGTGAAAAGAACACACATTCAATGACTCTAGATGTGGTTAATGAAAACAACACACATGCAATGACTCTAGTGGTTCCATATGTGGTTTGCGAAGATAACACATAGGCAGCGACTCTAGTGGATCCATGTGGTTTATGAATAGAACAGACATGCAATGACTCTACTGTGGTTAATGAAAAGAACACACATCTAATGACACTGGTGGATCCATATGTGGTTTGTGAAAATAACACACATTCAATGACTCTAGTTGTGGTTCATGAAAAGAACACACATGCAATGTCACTGTTGGATCCATGTGGTTCATGAAAATAACACACATGCAATGACTCTGGTGGATCCATATGTGGTTGTGAAAAGAACACACATGCAATGACTCTAGCTATGATTTAGGATAAGAACACACATGCTATAACAGTGGTGCTAGTTTAGGACAAGAACAGGCATGTAATGACTCTAGTGTTGGTTCCATATGTGGTTCATGAAAAGAACACACATGCAATGACTCTAGTGGATCCATATGTGGTTTGTGAAAAGAAAAGACATGCAATGACTCTAGTGGATCCATATGTCGTTTGTGAAAAGAACACACATGCACTGACTCTAGTTATGGTTCATGAAAAGAAGACACATGCAATGACACTGGTGGATCCATAGCTGGTTTGTGAAAAGAACACACATTCAATGACTCTAGTTGTGCTTAATGAAAAGAACACACATGCAATGACTCTAGTCGATCCATATGTGGTTTGTGCAAAGAGCACACATGCAATGACGCTAGTGGATCCATGTGGTTTATAAAAAGAACAGACATGCAATGACTCTAGTTGTGGTTAATGAAAAGAACACACATCCAATGACACTAGTGAATCCATATGTGTTTGTAAAAATAAAACACATTCAATGACTCTATTTGTGGTTCATGAAAAGAACACACACGCAATGACACTGTTCGATCCATGTGGTTCATGAAAATAACACACATGCAATGACTCTGGTGGATCCATATGTGGTTTGTGAAAAGAACACACATGCAATGACTCTAGCTATGGTTTAGGATAAGAATAAACATGCAATGACACTCGTGCTAGTTTAGGATAAGAACATGCATGTAATGACTCTAGTGATGGTTCCATATGTGGTTCATGAAAAGAACACACATGCAATGACTCTGGTGGATCCATATGTGGTTTGTGAAAAGAACATACATGCAATGACTCTGGTGGATCCATATGTGGTTTGTGAAAATAACACACATCCAATGACTCTAGTTATGGTTCATGAAAAGAAGACACATGCAATGACACTGGTGGATCCATATGTGGTTTGTGAAAGGAACACACATGTAATGAATCTAGTGGTTCCATGTGTTTTATCAAAAGAACAGACATGCAATAACACCGGTGGATCCATATGTGGTTTGTGAAAAGAACAGACATGCAATGACTCTGGTGGATCCATATGTGGTTGGTGAAAAGAACACACATGCAATGACTCTGGTGGATCCATATGTGGTTCATGAAAAGAACAAACATGCAATGACTCTGGTGGATCCATATGTGGTTCATGAAAAGAACACACATGCAATGACTGGTGGATCCATATGTGGTTTGTAAAAACAGACATGCAATGATACTGGTGGATCCATATGTGGTTTGTGAAAAGAACATACATGCAATGACTCTAGTGGATCCATATGTGGTTTGTGAAAAGAACACACATGCAATGACTCTAGTGGATCCATATGTGGTTCATGAAAAGAACGCACATGCAATGAATCTAGTGCTGGTTTAGGATAAGAACTCACATGCAATAACTCTAGTGCTAGTTGAGGATAAGAACACATGCAATGCCTCTAGTGGATATATATGGTTCATGAAAAGAACACATATGCAATGACTCTAGTGTATCCATGTGTTTTATGAAAATAACAGAGATGCAATGACACCGATCCTTATGTGGTTTGTGAAAAGAACAGAGAGGCAATGACTCTGGTGGATCCATATGTGGTTTAGGATAAGAACAGGCATGCAATGACTCTGGAGGATCCATATGTGGTTCATGAAAAGAACACACATGCAATGACTTTGGTGGATCCATATGTGGTTTATGAAGATAACACACATGCAATGACTCCGGTGGATCCATATGTGGTTTGTGAAAAGAACAGACATGCAATGACTCTGGTGGATCCATACATGGTTTGTGATAAGAGCACACATTCAATGACTCTAGTTGTGGTTAATGAAAAGAACACACATGCAATGACTCTAGTGGATCCATATGTGGTTTGTGAAAAGAACACACATGCAATGACTCTAGTGGATCCATATGGTTTATGAAAAGAATAGACATGCAATGACTCTAGCTGTGGTTAATGAAAAGAACACACATCCAATGACACTGGTGGATCCATATGTGTTTGTGAAAATAACACACATTTAATGACTCTAGTTGTGGTTCATGAAAAGAACACACATTCAATGACACTGTTGGATCCATGTGGTTCATGAAAATAACACACATGCAATGACTCTGGTGGATCCATATGTGGTTTGTGAAAAGAACACCCATGCAATGACACTAGCTATGGTTTAGGATAAGAACAAACATGCAATGACACTCGTGCTAGTTTAGGATAAGAACATGCATGCAATGACTCTAGTGCTGGTTCCATATGTGGTTCATGAAAAGAACACTTATGCAATGACTCTGGTGGATCCATATGTTGTTTCTGAAAAGAACAGACATGCAATGACTCTGGTGGATTCATATGTGGTTTGTGAAAAGAACACACATTCAATGATTCTAGTTGTGGTTCATGAAAAGAACACACATGCAATGACTCTTGTGGATCCATATGTGGTTTGTGAAAAGAACACACATGCAATGACTCTGGTGGATCCATATGTGGTTCATGAAAAGTGCACACATGCAATGACTTTGGTGGATCCATATGTGGTTTGTGAAAAGAAAACACATGCAATGACTCCGGTGGATCCATATGTGGTTTGGGAAAAGAACAGACATGCAATGACTCTGGTGGATCCATATGTGGTTTGTGAAAAGAACACACATTCAATGACTCTAGATGTGGTTAATGAAAAGAACACACATGCAATGACTCTAGTGGTTCCATATGTGGTTTGCGAAGATAACACACAGGCAGCGACTCTAGTGGATCCATGTGGTTTATGAATAGAACAGACATGCAATGACTCTACTGTGGTTAATGAAAAGAACACACATCTAATGACACTGGTGGATCCATATGTGGTTTGTGAAAATAACACACATTCAATGACTCTAGTTGTGGTTCATGAAAAGAACACACATGCAATGTCACTGTTGGATCCATGTGGTTCATGAAAATAACACACATGCAATGACTCTGGTGGATCCATATGTGGTTGTGAAAAGAACACACATGCAATGACTCTAGCTATGATTTAGGATAAGAACACACATGCTATAACACTGGTGCTAGTTTAGGACAAGAACAGGCATGTAATGACTCTAGTGTTGGTTCCATATGTGGTTCATGAAAAGAACACACATGCAATGACTCTAGTGGATCCATATGTGGTTTGTGAAAATAAAAGACATGCAATGACTCTAGTGGATCCATATGTCGTTTGTGAAAAGAACACACATGCAATGACTCTAGTTGTGGTACATGAAAACAACACATGGAATGACACTGGTGGATCCATATGTGTTTTGTGAAAAGAACACACATGTAATGAATCTACTGGATCCATGTGGTTTATCAAAAGAATAGACATGCAATGACAGTAGTGGATCTATATGTGGTTTGTGAAAAGAACAGACAAGCAATGACTCTAGTGGATCCATATGTGGTATGTGAACAGAACACACAAGCAATGACTCTGGTGGATCCATGTGTGGTACATGAAAAGAACACACATGCAGTGACTCTGGTGGTTCCATATGTGGTTTGTGAAAAGAACAGACATGCAATGACACTGGTGGGTCCATACGTGGTTTGTGAAAAGAACACACATGCAATGACTCTAGTTGTGGTTCATGAAAAGAACACACATGTAATGACTCTAGTGGATCCATGTCGCTCATGAAAATAATACACATGTAATGACTCTGGTGGATCCATGTGCTTTATGAAAAGAACACACATGCAATGGCTCTAGTGCTGGTTTAGGATAAGTACACATATGAAATGACTCTAGTGCTGGTTTGTGAAAAGAACACACATGCAATGACTCTGGTGGATCCATATGTGGTTTATGAAAAGAACACACATGCAAAGACTCCAGTGGATCCATATGTGGTTCTTGAAAAGAACACACATGCAATAACTCTGGTGGATCCATATGTGGTTTGTGACAAGAACACACATGGAATGACTCTAGTTGATCCATGTGGTTCTTGAAAAGAACAGACATGCAATGACTATGATAGATCCATATGTGGTTTGTGAAAAGAACACACATTCAATGACTCTAGTGGATCCATATGTGGTTTGTGAAAATAACACACATGCAATGACACTGGTGGATCTATGTGGTTCATCAAAACAACACACATGCATTTACTTTGGTGGATCCATGTGCTTTATGAAAATAACACACATGCAATGACTCTAGTGCTGGTTTAGGATAAGAACACACATGCAATGATTCTGGTGATCCATATGTGGTTTGTGAAAACAACACACATGCAATGACTCTAGTGGATCCATGTGGTTTATGAAAAGAACAAACATGCAATGACTCTGGTGGATGCATATGTGGTTTGTGAAATGAACACACATTCAATGACTCTAGTTGATCCGTGTGGTTTATGAAAAGAACAGACATGCAATGACTCTGGTGGATGCATATGTGGTTTGTGAAAAGAACACACATTCAATGACTCTAGCTGTGGTTAATGAAAAGAACACACATGCAATGACTCTACTGGATCCATGTGTGGTTTGTGAAAAGAACACACATGCAATGGCTCTAGTGGATCCATGTGGTTTATGAAAAGAACAAACATGCAATGACTCTAGCTATGGTTCATGAAAAGCACACACATGCAATGACACTAGTGGATCCATGTGGTGCCTGGAAATAACACACATGCAATGACTCTGGTGGATCCATATGTGGTTTGTGAAAAGAACACACATGCAATGAAAGTGGTGGATCCATGTGGTCTATGAAAAGAACAGACATACAATGACTTTGGTGGATCCATATGTGGTTTTTGATCAGAACACACATTCAATGATTCTAGTGGATCCATGTGGTTTATGAGAGTAACACACATGCAATAAACTCTAGTGGATCCAGGTGGTTTATGAGAAGAGCACATATCCAATGAACTCTAGTGGATCCATCTTGGCATAATTTGATGTATGCCATGATGTATTTAATTGTACAAGACACTCACTTTCCATTTTGATACTACTCAGTTTTTCCCTTGGTGTTTTTGGTAGTACTTAGTTTTGCCCCCTCTCTCTCTCTCGTAGAAGGCGAAACCTGTGCTCACTCTGTCTGCTACGCCCTGATTGGTTGTCACAGTTGTCACACGGATCGTGCGCACCAACCGTTGATCCTGTGTGATCCAATGAGGATCGTTGCACACGTCATGCCCTTCACAGTACAACGTGAGACAACATAGACGTCTCCCTCAGTGAGACTTCTACAAGAAGGAACATGAAGCCGTCCATAGAAAAAGTCGTCGAGTGGTCATGTCACGTTTAATCTAGTCTGCAAAGGCTACAAGTCTACTACACGGCAATTGGTCATCCACGACCCATGGGCTATACCATTTTTACTATGCAGCGCGCCTGCACTCTCACTTTCGACATGCCCCCACCGCACGAACCTTCCACGCGGTAGCCATAGCCAGAAGAGCTGCCTACCGGGGCCCTCGAGGAGGCCTAAACGTCCCCACATTAAAAACCCAGCCTATTGGGTCCTCCATTCGCACTCATCCACTCCTCTCTCTTACCTATCTAGCAAAATCCCACAATCCTCAACGTACAGCCACGAACCTTCTCCATGAAACCAGTGTGTCGGGGTGAGTGTGCGGGCATCGCCACTGGGGTGGTGCTTCCTGTGGCAGATCTAGAGGAGAATCATGCAGCACAAGGCAATGAGGACGTGCAGTTCAACCCCTTGGTGGACTATGTGCCTGCCGAGGCGACTTGAGGCCCCGAGGCGTGGAGGAGTTCACGAACACGCTCTGCGGTATACCGAGGTACATCTATTTCTACATGTTTCATATTTTCTGCTTGAGCTTAACCTAGTCCTGGTTTCATAAAAAAAATCTAGCCCTAATGATTAGATGCACCATACAAACCGGTACATGGAGAGATCTAGTCCGTTCTGAATGAATCCCCGTTATTTATTTATTAATAAGTTATCAAGAACACAAACCACATTAATTTAGGAGCGAGCTGGGGAGACAGCCGTAATGAACCGTTGAACCTGTGTAAATATGTTATTGTATTGAAAGTAACTTGGAATGGTGGGAGGAATATATATTTATTATTTTGCTCATTTCAGTTTGCATTTCATACATTACAGGTAGATTCAAGTGAGATGGACTCTGACAAGGAGAATAGGGACAACAAGAGCCGCCATGTCATGAAGAAGCTCAAGAGCGGGAGAATCCCGTTCCGCACTCGACTTGGGGAGCTCAGGTGCCCTTTCTATAAGAAAGGAGTCAATCCGAGGATTGCCATCTTGATTCCGCATGCGGTTGGCATTGGTAAAAGCCCGGCTAGTAAACACAAGTCGGCAACCAAGGCTAAGCACACTGCTTATGGCAAATTCATGAGGGAGTATGTCAAGACCGTCCTGGTGTCCCTTTACTTAGGAATCAGCAACTTCTAGCTGACCGACCCATCACTGTGCTGGCCAACCACTAATAATGTTTAATTCTCTTACCATTTCTAGACCCTTAAACTATGTGGTGCGTTGAAACCTCATGCTTTTCCACCGACACGTGTGTTTCAAAGTTGCTTGATCATGCATGCTTACACCAATGGCCTACCCAGAAACTTCTAGAAGCATGGGAAAATGAGCTTCAATTTGGCAAATTCTAGACAAAATCACCAAATTAAAGAGAGGAAATTTCAAGCTTTCGCAATCGGCAGGCCTTATCGGTCGGGCGGCTGCCCAGGGTGTAGGGATGCTAGGTCCCTATCTATGCTTACACTTCCCTTAAACTTGTTGGGAATAATAATCACAAATAGCTATACATTTCCTTCTGTCCTGTCACGTTACGTCGTGTCAGCACCGCGCACCCGGTGCAGATCGGGACGATGGTCTCCATGATCGGTCTGTGCCACGCCAAAGCCACGTCGCACAGCCGTCCCATCACCTACCAGGCACGGCCACCGAATTTAATCGCTAGGATTGGAAACCAACGGTGCTCGCCGGTCAAACTTGCTTCCACTTGGGTATAACCGGAATATTGGTAAACGCAATTTACGACACACGCACACCCCTTTTACGCATCGCCTTTCATCTCCACAGCATAACACTATGCAAAAATCCCCAACTCCTTCTGCCGCTACTGCCGCAGCCACTGCAAGAACCATCGACACTGTCGTAGGCACCGGCTCCGCTGCGCCATACCATCGCAAAAGATTACTCCCCCGCCATGCCTAGTCCCATCCACCGCTACCAATGCTAGGCCACCGCCGCCGCATTAGCTGCTGCCATGGACGCGGACTACGGCGTGTTCGGTGATGGGAGTGACTTCACCGACGAGTACACCATCACAGCCCATGGCACCACCGAGTTGACGGTCGTCCACACAAATGCGTCAGCAGAGGTCGCCAAGGTCATCGCAATGTACGAGCAGTGGCTACAGGAGCCGATGGACAGGTACAAGATCGTCAGCCTTGACCTCGAGTATATCGGAGATAGGAAGAGGGCAGCGATTTTATAGCTGTCCATGCGCAACCACTGCCTCCTATACCACATATGCAGGGCCAACTGTGTATCCCCGGAGCTTTGCAAGTTCCTAGACAGGAGGGAGATCTACTTCGACAACATCGACATCAAGAATGAGACTCTGAAGCTAGAGCGGGATCTCCTTGTTCATGTCGTCAATCACGTCGATCTCCAACATTTGTGGAGGTACCCGGATGACGATACGTGGAAAGCTGGCATGGCTGGAGTCGCTGCCGACATCATCGACCGTGAGTACACCAGCATGATGGTCGAGTTTCCAAAGCACCTGCACGCGCGATGGGAGCGGAGGCACCTAAATTACGATGCGATCAAGTATGCAGCCAGGGACACGTATGTCTGCTATGAGATTCTCAACGGGATCTGGCGGATGGGTGAGTGTGTTGTTTACCACTACTAGTTTCACATTCCGTTCCTAGTTTTGTCTCGCCTATATTTTATCTCACCTGCATTTTCTAAGCATTCTGTGTAAGAACTGAGCTCGTATGATCCATGCGCTATTAGGTAGTTAACGTGTATGAATTACATGTCCCCCTTTTGTATACTCAACCTTCATACTTACAAATTCTGTTTGTGCCCTTTGAATGCGGCAGAATCCAGAACTTCCATGCATAATGTCATTGTATTGGGAATGGCAGTACCTAAACATGTTAGATAGAGGTGTGGGGACTAGCAGGGAAGCTCTCGACGGCATCCGCATGCGGGATTGGATACAAGAAAGTGTAGCGAGACACAGGAAGTACCCATGTTCGGAGCCCTCGTGATGAGGTAAAGCTCCTACTC
Source organism: Avena insularis (assembly GCA_023614405.1). NCBI lineage: Eukaryota > Viridiplantae > Streptophyta > Magnoliopsida > Poales > Poaceae > Avena > Avena insularis. Next base: position 162,351,752 of record CM042692.1, on the reverse strand, counting down.
CTGCCGGTCTGACTATGAGTAGTACACAGGCTACAATCGCTCCTTGAGCTGTATTCTCTAGCTACCACCTTAAATGCACTGAGGCCAACCCTTCCTATGTGGACCTTGCCTCTCCTTATATAGGCAGAGAGGCAACGGTATCACTGGCCAGTCCGGCTGGTGGCCCCACAGGCGAGTCCTAGCAGGCTGGTCATCTACAGTATTCTGTACACTTACATCCCATCAGAGTACATGCAGTAGGGTTGTCGTGGGTATAGTGAACGCCGTGTGAGCCTTTCGTCAACCTCTAGCCACTGTTCCCGCGTCACCCAGCAAAGTCTTCGTTATGACCGTGTAGTTGCGGGTATTGTCATCGTACCAGGGCGTACCGTGAGCTGTGCAACACGTCGCACTGTCCTGCTGATTGAGTCTGGCTATGCTGATGTAGCCGGTCCCGTGCCTTTCTCCTCCTCGCGGTTACGGCTACCATGAAGTAGCCGGCTTGACTTGTTTGTGTCAGGATGTGCTCAGCCAGCCGGACGTGAGCCGACTGCCATGGTTCTTGTTCGATTGGGGTATCCGAAGGTCATCCTCCCGACACTAGCGCCCGAGCGCGTGTAGATTTCGCCCTTAGGTGAAATATGCGCGCGCTCCTCTTCAACTTTGAAATTTCTGGACGGCTACGTGTGGTGGTTGCGCTACCCGTGACGTTAGTGCTGATGCCGGCCACGCACGCACGCGCCATCATTGCACTGCGGCGGGCAGCGTAACGTCCTGTCGCACGTCGCCTCGGGAAACTGTCGCCTGCCTCTTTGGTTTCTGCTCTGGGATCTGCGCATCCCGCATCTGCACAAAGGATCCTGGGCGGTGGGGAGGGTGGGGTGCAGCTCGATGGGAGCCGCGTAGCACCGCGGACGGTTACGCTGCCTCCCCAATCTTCTCGGGGAGGGCAATTCCTCCTTCCGTTCACTGCCTCCCCAGTCTTCCCCTGTGCCCTTGCCTTCCTCGCTCTGCCTCGCTTGCTGCTGCCGCTGTAGTCCGCCGAGCCGCTAGTTTAGCATCGTCGGAGGTACGAGCCACCGCCACTCCTTAGCTGGTGCGACGCCCAGCAAGCCGGAGATGGCCGCCGAGCGTGGAGCCTGGTTTGGCTCCTCCGTGACGGAGGAGCACATTGAAAACTACCGTGCCACCCACGGGCTACCGCCGGAGACGGAGGTAGCGGTGCGGCTCGTGCTGGCGGGAGAGGAGTCGTCGCACCCTGCGGAGGGGGAGCAGGTAATTTTCCTTTCACACCTTGCCCGTGGCTTCGCATTGTCGGTGCACCCCTTCTTCCTCACCTTCCTCGCCTTCTTCGACCTCCGCCTCCACCACCTCGGCGCCAACGCTATCGGCACGTTGGCACACTTCGTGGCCTTCTGCGAGAGTTACCTCGGGATCCAGCCGGATCTTAGGCTCTCCTGCCGGCTCTTCCGTGTCCGGTCGCAGGTCCAGTTCACCAAGAGGCCGATGCTGATGTGTGGCAGCACCTCCATCTACTCCCACACGCATACCGGCTACCCCAAGTTCTGGCTGCATGACACAGTGCGACTGTGGCAACAGTCATACTTCTATGTCCGCAACCTCACCGACAAGGATCGGATCAATCTGCCGGCTTTCCAGGACGTGGAATCTAGCCGACAGCAATGGGATCTGAAGATCTACGGGGAGAAGACGGAGTCAAACGCGATGTTGCAGCGCATGCGTGCCCTCGTCACCGCCGGCTTAACCGGCCTGGACATCAGCATCAGTTGGATGTCCCGGCTAATGATGCCGCTGCAGCAGTGCGCGCATAAGATGTGCTTCTACTCCGGTCGGCTGGACCCGACCCGGCTGTCCCGCCGTGATCCCCGCTACCACAACTTGAAGGAGTGGTTGTGGACGATCACGAAGGAGCGGCTGCCGGAAGGCTAGAAGTTCGGGCTGGTCCCCTACAGCCGCGACAATCGCGCGCCCAGGGTAAGTTTCTTGTCAGCCGGTTTTTCTGCTTGTGACTTTTTGCCATCCAGCTAACCTCTTGCGCTTCTTTCTTCTTGGCAGATGTTCCCATGTATCCTCTGGGAGGAGGGAGAGACCCCCTTAAGAACTTCACGCCTGACCTTCCCGAGCTAGGCACTCGCCGGTTCGGCGAGGAGTCGGATGGGGACGACGATGTCTTCCCCAGCCGGAACTACGAGCCAGCCCCCAACCCCCACGCGGAGGTCAACAAGGAGGAGGAGGCCGCGCCGGCTCTCGAGCCAGCCCAGCGCCGCGTGTTGGACGATGACTCTAACCGGTCTAGTGCTGGAGGAAGCGGCTCCAGCTGATCTGGCGCCGGCCGGAGCAGGTCTAGCCGGCCCACCCTGGAGGAGCCGGACCGGCGCCCTTCCGCCCAGCCACCTTGGCTGCAAGAAGGGGCCACCGCCCGTGGTGCCGGGGTAAGCCATTCGCTGGCCCTTGTGCCTTTTCTTCCTTTCCTTGTGCCAATTTTTCTGTCTTTTGCTTATTTGCCTTTGCTTCTTTCTTGTCTTCTTTTGTTCAACACGCTGGTTTCCTTTGGTGCCGCGAGCCTGGCGTAGGCGCCCATTGGCTCGCCCATGCCACGCTGAACCGCCACCTCGACCGCTCCTCTCCTTCGCTGTGGCACCATCTCGCCGCCTCAAGCTGATCCAACTACCGCAGCCGGAGTGGGGAACGCCACGCCGACCATGTTGGTGCAGCCAGAAATGGCTGTGTCTTCTTCACAAAGTGGAGGTAGTTCCCCTATGGCTGTGAGGAGGGCCTCCATCGGCAAGGAGCTTGTGGTCGTCACCGACGACAACTCCAACGATGAGCCGGGAGAGGAGTGGCGGACAACAGTGTCAGAGGCGAAGGAGTCACTGATCTCCAATGCCATCGATGATGATGCCTCCTCTGCTGCCTCACTGGCGGACCTTGCCGCCACCCTTGAGCTGGCAGTGGAGGAGATCCGGCTGCTCAAGGCCGCAGCCGGCAGCAACCGGACCCCAGAGCAGAAGCTCGCGGCTACCAACATGACCTCCCAGAGTAAGTCCCTTCAGTCGGATACAACTGCCGGATGCTTTGGTATTTCCCTTTCTCCATTTTTTTGCTGATAGTCGGTTTCCGCAGCCATCATGGTGTGCGCTCAGCGGGAAATCGATCGCCTGAAGAAGGCGACCGACCGGCTGAGCAAGTCCAATTCCATGCTTCGGCTACAGAATAAGGACTGGCACGCCAAGCTGGATGCCCTGGATGCCACCGTCAAGGAGCACGATGCCACCCTCGCTAGCCGGGCCCAAGCTTTTGACCTCCTCGAAGCCTAGAACAAGGACCAAGAGAAGGAGGTCACACGACTGACTGTTTGGGAGAAGGCTCTGGTGGAGGAGCTAATGCAGGTCGGGCACACGGCCAAGGGTAAGTTTTTCTCCGCCTATCTTCATCTCTCTGGATCGGGTAGTCGGATCTGACATTCCTTTTTTCTGACAGCATTTTATCTCGGCGTAGACCTGCTGGCGTATAACCGGCTGCAGGAGAACTGGCTGGGGGAGCAGCCGACCGCCCAGGAGTTGGTCGTCCTCCTTGGCGAGGAGGCCGCCATGCTTCGCCAGGAAACTTAGGCTATCTTCATGTTTACGTGGACGCGCTGCCCGGAGACGATGGCATTGGCGCCAAGGTGACGGAGGTGCTAGCTCACATTTGAGGCGAGGGTTTTTGTTGTGAGCCAGGTAGAAATGGCCTTGGCCCTGATGCTCTGGTGGATGAAGTATAAGTTAGAAATCTCATGTCCCTTGTATACGAGGTCCGCTCCTCATGCTACTCAAGTTTAGTCACCGGTAAGTTCTTGTCATCGTAAGTATATGTGTATCATAGAGAACCGCCAACGAGGTACCCCTTGCCCGATGATACGGAAGAATCCCCATATCAAAATGACAAGGCAAGCAGACAACGAGCATCTCAGCAATCTTCTTATTTACCATGGGAATATGGTGCTTTTTTCTCTCTTTCCTCTTTTCATAATCTCTTTTTTCTTTTTCTCTTTTTTCTCAATATAGGACTCTTTTTTTATAAGAAGAATGCTTCATAGACAGCTCATTATGGTTACGCTGCAGGTTTCCACCATGTCAGCATGGATTAGACCAGCGGCCCAGGCGTTTCTCTAACACATATACATAACTCCATGGACTTACAAGCTCCCCTTTCATTTCACACCGACGACATCCATATACAAAAGAGCATGATATCAACTAGGTACAAGTACCAAGTGAAATGTTGAAAGCGTTCCCCATGAAAGCATGGTTCTGCTAATTCCCAACAAATAAGTGCAAGCATATACAACATAGACGACACAATGGTTCAAGTTTATTAAGGGCAAGAAAAGTAAAGTGTGCCATCAAGTTCGTGAGAGCTTTAATCACTAGTTTTCTCATAACAAGTTTAATTTGGAAGGTAAACAAAAGCATGAATATACTTGGAATAGCATATGCTAATAGGTAGGTATGGTGGACTCTTTGGAATATCTTGGTTTAAGGAGTTGGATGCATGAGTGGAACTCATACTTGGTTGTGGAGGCTAGCAAAAGACTGGGAGCGACAAACTAAGAGAGCAATAATGGCCATAATCATGCAGAACGACAAAACATCATTGATCAAAGCAGAAGGTGATACTACAAGTAGAAAACTAAAGGATCATAAAGGCTATAGTGACTTGGAATAGTCATAACATGGTGTGATCATGCGCCAAGTCAACCCAAATAAAGCATCAAAGGAGAATACCACTATACTATGCTTTAATATGCTAAAACAACGCATCATTAATCCAAGGCACATTAAGCAATCTCAATTTTTTATAACAAGTTATGCTACAGCAAAGAATACTAAGCATAAAGCCAAAATAATATCAAGCATGGCATGACAAAGCATAGGCCACAGTCAAAAACGAGCTCTTTTTACCACATAAGCATGAGATTTCCTACTCTTTTCCAAACCAAACCAAACTATTTGAAAACCAATGTATGAAAGAGGGGGTCCAACCAATTTATTCAGAAAACTAAGCAAACGAAAAACCAAAACGAAAACGAAGAAGAAGACGCTCCAAGAAAAACACAACTATGCATGAAACAATAAAAATGAAGTGTTTGGAAGAAACCTGGGATTTTTATTGATGAAGAATGGGATGCCTTGGGCATCCCCAAGATTTGATGCTTGTACTTCTTGGATATTTCTTGGGGTGACATGCATGGCATCTCCAAGCTTGAGCTTTAGTCCATCCTTCATCTCATTACTCATTCCTTCCATACACCTGAAAATTTTCCTTCATACAAAACTTCACACAATTTTTATTAGCAACATTAGTGCACTCAAGATAATAAGTCTTTAGGTTCTGTTCCAACACCAATAAACTTCCATTAGAACACTAGCTACTGAAGAACTTCTATCAAAAAGCTCAATTCCCCAAAAGAACTCAAAAAGGAACCAACAAGAAGCAAATGCAGAAAATGGCAGAAATCTGTCAAAACAGACCAGCAGGTAAACACGAATTTTTTCGAAGACCTTATGTTGCTCAAATCGAAAAGTGTTGAACTAAATAAAGTTAGATAACAAGCTGGGGCAGAAGCAAAAAAATTCATGCCTCAAAAAGACGTTCAGAGATTTTACACGAATTTTTACGGTGAAGCACAGATATCTGTTTTGGGACAGCAACTTTCGCAATCATTACTTCTCACTCATTAGAGGTTACTCTTGGCACAAAAAGCAAATAAAAAGGATAAGGAGCGGTTATTACTGAATTAATAACTTCCAAGACTCATCTAAAACTTTTGGGTTATCTCCCAATAAGTATTTTTTTAACGCCTTTAAGTTAGGCATGATAGTTTGAAAACATGCTCACATAAGAAATATGAATTGAAGTAAAAGAGAGCATCAAGAAGCAAATTCAAAGCACATTTAAGTCTAACCCACTTCCTATGCATAGGAATCTTGTAAACAAACAAGTCATGAAAGCACAAAGCAACAAGCATAGTAAAGCAAAACAAGTGCAACTTCAAGACTTTCAACATAAAGAGGGGAAACTTAATATTGTTGAGACACATAAAACCATGTTTCCCTCTCTCATAATAACTTTCAGTAGCATCATGAATAAAATTAACAATATAACTATCACGTAAAACATTCTTATCATCAACCACATGCATATAATCATTATTACTCTCCACATAAACATAGTTATTCTTATTAATTGTAGTAGGAGAAAATTCAACTAAATAGCTATCATTATTATTCTCATCACCATAATCATCAAACATAGGAGGCATATTGTAATCATTAATTTTCTCCTCAATAGTAGATGGACTGAAAATATCATATTCATCATTATAATCATCATATATTGGAGGTTTGGTATCATCATAAGCAATAGAATAGCTATCTTCTAAAGCTGGGGAACTAAAAAGATCATTTTCATAAAAACTAGCTTCCCCAAGCTTAGACTTTTCCATAGCATTAGCAATAATGGTGTCCAAAGAATTCATACTAACAACATTGCTATTAGCATGCAAATAAAGTTCCATAGGTTTTTTAGTTTTCTCTTCAAACACTTCATGTCCTAACTCAAGATAAATACTATAAAGCTCTCTAATTTTTTTATTGTTTTCCATTAAGCCTAACTAGTGGAAACAAGAAACAAAAAGACAAAATTGCAGAATCTAAAGGAAATAACTTCGAGCACTCACACCGGAGGATGTGAGTACCTTTTACCTTACCTCCCCGGCAACGGCACCAGAAAATAGGAGTTTGCCGTGGGAGGTTCTTCTTCTTTAATCCTCCGGTGTGAATACCTTTTACCTTACCTCCCCGGCAACGGTGCCAGAAAATAGCTTGATGTCTACGCACTTCTATTCTTGTAGACAGTTATTGAGCCTCCAAGTGCAGAGGTTTGTAGAATAGCAGCAAGTTTTCCCTTAAGTGGATCACCCAAGGTTTATCGAACTCAGGGAGGAAGTGGTCAAAGGTATCTCCTCTCAAGCAACCCTGCAATCAAGATACAAGAAGTCTCTTGTGTCCCCAACACACCCAAGACACTTGTCAGGTGTATAGGTGCACTAGTTCGGTGAAGAGATAGTGAAATACAAGTGGTATGGATAAAAGACAACGGTGCTAGAAAATAGCTTGATGGCGTGGAAGAGACTAAAGGAAAACTGAAATAAAGATGGCAGCAAGCAAACATGTAAAGATCTAGTTGCAAATGGTGTTTCAATGCTTAGAAACAAGGCCTAGGGATCATACTTTCACTAGTGAACACTCTCATATAAATATCTTCTCTTTATGATACTACTCTGAACTACTCTCCGGTTGAACACTCTAATCGATGGTAGGGCTATAACAAACACCTCAAAGTAAGCTTTTCCCATCTAGATAACCCCACACTATCACCTTGAGCTCTAGATGGTTCCAACAAACACCACAATTTCATAGAAACATCCAACTCCAAATATAACTCATAACAAGTATTTGTAATCTCTAGCCTAAGTGCCACCATGGTGTGCACACTGTCAACTTCACACACATGGGGAGAGCAGAGATCTATTAAAGCACTTAGCAAGGTAGATCTATAGATTACAAGCTCATGATCACAATATGATCACGCATAGAGAGAGAGATGAACACATAGCTACCGGTAGAACCCTTAGCCTCGAGAGAGAACTACTCCCTCCTCATCATGGGAATCAGCAATGGTGATGGAGATGGTGGTGGAGATCGATGGAGATGGCTCAGGCACTTCCCGTCCGGCAGGGTGCCGGAACAGAGACTTTCTGTCCCCCGAATCTCCCCTTCGGTGGCGGCGGCACTGTGGAACTTTTCGTGGCTGGAGGCTTGACGATTTAGGGTTTTTGCCTCGGGGGGAATATATAGGCGAAGGAGGCAAGGTCGGTGGCCAGCCAGGGGGCCCACACCATGCCCTGGCGCGGCCTGGGGGGACCCGTGCCATGGGGTGGTGTGGCCACCCTGTGGCCCCTCTATGACTCCCCTTCTGGCTCCGTGAGTCTTCCGGGAAAATAGTAACTTTGGCTTTTGTCCCGTCCAATTCCGAGAATATTCATTTTCTGACTTCCTGGAACCAAAAACACAAGAAAATAGGCTACTGGCACTGTGGCTCTTGTTAATAGGTTAGTACAAGAAATCATATGAAAAGTACTCCAAAGTGTGGACAAAACACAAGAAAGTAGATAAAACAAAGCATGGAACATCAAAAATTATAGATACATTTGCAATGTATCAGTCGGCAGCCCCTGGGTCTTGTGAGTCAGAGGGTACGGACTTGCCAGAGTTGGTGCGAGCCTTCTTGTTTGCGGGTTCTACTGGTTCCGTGTCTACCGTGCCGTAAAACGGGGCGCTCCCCACCCAGATAATGGAATCCGACTCGGGATACAGGTTGATGGAGGGCTTGCGCAGATGCTCCAAGGAGACCCCTGTTGGGATCGCCTGCCTAGTGGATCCGATTCGTTCGAGCGAATCGGCTGCCTCGTTGTTGACGCAAGGGACACGAGGGACACGAGCGAAGCAGGCGCTGAGCTTCTTTACGTGGAACCGGTAGAGAGCCATGTTTGCATTGCAGGCATCCCACTCTCTAGATACCTCTTGCATCACCATATCCGAATCGCCGAAGCAAAGGATCCGGTTGACGCCCATTTCCCTGGCTAGCCGGAGGCCATGCACCAGCGCATCGTATTCGGCAACGTTGTTGGAGGCCTTGAAGTGGATATGGAGAACATACTCCAACCGGTCTCCTTTGGGCATGGTGAGGACGATGCCGGCTCCCAAGCCCCCGAGCATCTTTGAGCCGTCGAAGTGCTTCCTCCAGTGGTCCTAATCAGGAACAGGTGGGAGCTACTAGGTCTCGGTCCAGTCGACGAGGAAGTCCACCAGAGCTTGCGACTTGATCGTGAGCCGGGGCTCGTACTGGATGGAGTAGGCGGCGAGCTCGATGGCCCATTTGGCGACTCGGCCGGTGGCATCCTTGTTGCCAATGATTTCCAAAAGGGGTGCGGTGCACACGACCTTAATCGGATGCTCCTGGAAGTAGTGCTTGAGCTTCTTGCACGCCAGGTACACACCATAACACATCTTCTGGTAGTGGGGGTAGTTCTGCTTGGAGAAGGAGAGAACCTCGCTGAGGTAGTAGACGGGGCGCTGGACCGGCTGAGCCTTGCCTTCCTCGGGGCGCTCCACCACTAGGACGACGCTGACGACCTGGATGATGTCGTCTATATAGAGCAACATCAACTCCTTGCTAGCCGATGTGTCTAGAATCGGCGCTGTGGATAGCATCCGCTTGAGGTCATGAAAAGCAGCGTCGGCTGCTGACTCGTGTATTAATAAGCTCGTTGAGGAACCCCAAGAGGAAGGTATGATGAGCACAACATTAAGTTTTACCTCAGTTATGAAACCAAGGTTATCAATCCAGTAGGTGCAAGGAAACATCCCAAAGGTGTAGCTAGCTGAACATTGGCAGGGCACACTACCGGTGCCAGTAGCAATGTGGAGACCTGCACAACACAACCTCAGAACTCTGTCCCCAACTTGCGACGAGGTTGTCAATCTCACCAGTTTTGTTGAAAACAAAGGATTAAACGTATCGAATGGAAGAAAATAATAGTTTGCAGAAAGTAAAGACAAAGCAGTAAACTGTTGATTGTAGATTGAAAGTAAAAGAAAGGACCGGGGTCCATAGTTCACTAGAGGTGGCTCTCCTTAAGATAGATGACATGTTGGGTGAACAAATTACAGCGGGGCAATTGACAAACATCAAGAAAGCATACAAGCATATACTAATCATCTTGACTCCTTTGAGATTCGATTGGGCATTACAACATTATACATAGACCGCCATCCAACTGCATCTATGACTAATAATCCACCTTCAGGTTATCATCCGAACCCCCTCCAATATTAAGTTGCATGCAACAGATAATTGCATTACGAATTGCATGTAATGTAAACAATACGATTGTTCTATGAACACATGATTATTGTTTTCTCCCTAGTAGCAACAACACATCTAGTACCTTAGAGATTTCTGTCACTTCCCGAGATTACCAGAGGCATGAACCCACTATCGAGCATAAATACTAACTCTTGGAGTTGCTAGCATCTACTTGGCAAAGATAGCTACTAACAACGGAAAGCATGCAAGATTACAAATAACAAAGACATGATAGAATCAATAATCAATCTGAAATAGCATCTCAATATCCATCGGATCCCCACAAACACAACATGCAGAATTACAAATAGATGATCTTGATCATGAACGGAGCTCACCAGATCTAAACATGATAGCACAAAGGAGGAGAACCATCCATCTAGCTACTACATGGACCCATAGTCCAGAGATGAACTACTCACGCATCACACTGGTGGCTTGCATGATGATGAAGAAGGCCTCCAAGGTGAATTCCCTCTCCGGAAGGGTGCCGGGAAGAGCTTCAGATCCCTCCCGATCTAGGGATGGAGATGACAGTGGCTACAGACTCTTCCGTGGAATTTTGATCGGGTACTTAGGATTTCCGTAACAAAGGCAATATATAGGCAGAAGGAGAGGCCGAGGGGGTGCAGGGGCGGCACCACCACCGTGGGCGAGGCTGTGCATGGCCACGTGGTGTGTGGTGGCCTCGGCCCTCTCCGTCTCATATTCTGGCTCCAGGTGTCCCTTAGTGAAAAACTGACTTTGGCTTTTGTCCCGTCCAATTCCGAGAATATTCATTTTCTGTCTTTCCTGGAACCAAAAACAGCAGAAAATAGGCAGCTGGCACTGTGGCTCTTGTTAATAGGTTAGTCCAAGAAATCATATGAAAAGTACTCCAAAGTGTGGACAAAACATAAGAAAGTAGATAAAACCAAGCATGGAACATCAAAAATTATAGATACATTTGAAATGTATCATCGGCCTGCGAGGTCCAAGAGAACTTGTCCATCTTCTTCATCAGGTGGTACAACAGAAGTGCCTTCTCCCCCAGTCGGCTGACGAAACGGCTGAGGGAGGCCAGGCATCCGGTGAACTTATGGACTCCAAGCAAGCTTCTGGGCGGCTGTATTCTCTCGATAGCCGCGATCTTCTCCGGATTTGCCTCGATCCATCGCTATGAAATGAGGAAACTAAGTAGCTATCTAGATGGGACTCTGAAGACGCACTTCTCCGTGTTCAGCTTCATCTGGTACTAACTGAGGTGGCCAAATGTCTCTCCCATGTCTTAGAGTAAGGTGTGCTTCTCCTTGGTCTTGATGACCACATCGTCCACATAGGCATGCATGTTTCGGCCGATCTGCGAGTGCAAGCATTCCTGCATACAACGCTGATAGGTAGCGCCTGCATTTTTCAGACCGAAAGGCATGGTTACATAACAGAAAGCCTCGTATGGGGTGATAAACAATTTCTTTATCTGGTCAGCCGGGTTTAGCCGGATCTGATTGTAACCGGAGTAACAATCTAGGAAGGACAACAAATCGCAGACGGTTGTGGAATCGATAACTTGATCAATACGGGGCAAGGCGAAGGGGTCTTTCGGGCACGCCTTGTTCAGGCTGGTGTAGTCGATACACATGCGCCGGGTCTTGTTCTTCTTCAACACCAAGACTGGGTTGGCCAACCAGTCCGGGTGGTACACCTCCATGATGAACCCGGCTGCAAGGATCTGGGTGATCTCGTCACCAATGATCTTTCTTTTCTCCTCTGCGAACCGGCGCAGAGGATGCTTGACCGGCTTGGCATTCGGTCGGACATGAAGCGAGTGCTCGGTGAACTCTCTCGGCACACCTCGCATGTCCTTGAGTGACCATGTGAAGCTGTCCTGATTCTCATGGAGGAAGTCAACGAGCGCGCATTCCTATTTGCTGTCCAAGCTGGCACCAATGGTGACGACCTTGGACGGGTCGGAGGGGTCGAGCAGAATCCTCTTCGTCTCCTTTGCCAGCTCGAAAGCTGCTTCTCCACCCGGCTTGCTGCTAGCCGGCATTTCTTGCTGGGCCATGGCCACATTGCGCATGATCACGCACTTTTCTTCAGCTATGATGAGGGCCTCTGCCAGCTTGGAGCCGGCTGAGGTGCCCTCCATCGATGGCCTGAAGCAGCCGGCGATGGTGATAATGCCGTTTGGTCCCGGCATCTTCGTCTTGTGATATGCGTAGTGGGGGACGGCCATGAACTTGGCGAGGGCGGGACGCCCAAGGAGAGAATGATAGGAACTCGACAGGTTCACCACCCCGAACCATATCGGTTCACGCCAGAAGTTCTCCTCGGTCCCGAAAATGACATCCAGCTAGATTTTACCCAGTGGAGCGCAAGCCAGTCCTGGTAGTATGCCGTGGAATGTCGTGGTATTCAGGCACAGGTCGCACTCACGGATGCTAAGCTTCTCCAGCAAAGACTGGTAGAGAAGGTTGAGGCCGCTGCCTCCGTCGATGAGGACACGCGAGAAGCGGCAGGTGCGCTCGTTGGAGACGATGAGGGGGTCAAGCACCATGGCATGGCCCCCGAGAATCGGAAGCTGATCTGGGTAATCCTCCCGGCTCCAGGTGATGGGGGTCTCCGATGAGTTCAGGTACTGGGGGACTGGGGAGACGATGGTGTTGACCTCCTTGGAGCCCCACCTGTGGCTGTGCTTATTGTCCAGCTCTATCTCGAAGATGTGGTAGGCGGCTTGCGGCTGGGGGTAGCAATTGTTGTTGTTCCCGCTGTTGCCGCCGTTACCATCATTACCGGCTCCCCTAGCCGGTGGTAGGGGCCACCAGGAGAGGGCGGGGGCAGATGTTTCTGGTTGCCCTGGTCCTTTAGCTGGTGGGTCAGTGGGTCCAGCCCGGGTGTGGTGCGTGGCGGCTGAAGGGACCGTTATACCACTTGCACGGGCCGTCAAACATTTGGTCGAAGGTGAGCCGTGTTCGCTTGCTTTTTCGGGCAGCTCTCGAGCCGGCTCCGACGGAGTCGTACGCCCGTCAGCACAAACTCGGAGGGGTTTTGTTCATCGTGGCATCCACCGTGGCATACTGGTCTGCAACCATCATGAGCTCCACCATGGGTTTCGGCTCGTCACACAGTAGCCGGTGGCGAAGCATGGTGCCTTCTCGGCACCCATTGATAAAGAAACCGATGGCCTGGCTCTCTAGGATGCCCTCACGGGTGTTGCGCAGCTCTGTCCACCTGGCGAGGTACTCGCGGTCCATCTCGCGGTCGCCCTGAATGCACAAGGCCAGGTCGCACGGGCATCCCAGACGCTTGTACGTGCTGTTGAAGTTGCGGACGAACACCTACTCAAAGTATGGGCATGCGTTGATGTTGTTGGGTGCGAGGATGTTGAGCGATATCCTTGCTGACCCGGTTAGCATAAGGGAGACGTAGAGCATGATGACCCACAAGTATAGGGGTGTATCGCAGTATTTTCGAGGGAAGTGAAACCCAATTTATTGATTCGACACAAGGGGAGCCAAAGAATATTTATAAGACTTAACAACTGAGTTGTCAATTCAGCTGCACCTGGAAACAATCTTGCTCACAACAGTTTATCAGTAGCAAGAGTTTTCTAGTAGGAATAGCAGAGTAGCAGCAGTAGTAAAGCAAAGATGAGTAACAAAAGCGATGTGCGATTGGGATTCGAGTGCGGTAGGCATAGGGATGGATCGACGGGCGTTGCATGGACAAGACAATTCACATAGCAACCAGAACATAGGGCAATTGCAGATAAATAAGATAAAGCATCCAAGTACTAGATAATCCTAGGCATGTGTTCCATATATAGTCATACGTGCTCGCAATGAGAACTTGCACAACATCTTTTGTCCTGCCAGCCCGTTTGCAGCGGGGCCTCAACGGAACTACTGGCAATTAAGGTGCTCCTTTTAATAGATCACCGGAGCAAAGCATTAACACTCCATGAACACATGTGATCCTCACATCAAAGCCTTTCTCTTCCGGTTATCCCGATTTCTGTCACTTCGAGGCCATAGGTTCCGGACAACGACGTGTGTATACAACTTGCAGATAAGACCCAAAACAATACTATCATAATGAATCAATAACATGTTCAGATCTGAAATCATGGCACTCGGGCCCTAGTGACAAGCATTAAGCACAAAAAGTCGCAACAAAGTCATAAAGCACTAATAAAAGATACTAGGCACCATGCCCTAACAATCTGATTCCATTACATGAACGATCTCATCCAATCCCTACCATCCCCATAGCCTACAGCGGGGGATTACTCACTCATAGATGGGGGAAACATAGATGGTCGATGAAGATGATGATGGAGATCGATGGAGATGGTTCCGGGGGCACTTCCCCGTCCCGGCAGGGTGCCAGAACAGAGACTTTCTGTCCTCCGAATCTCCCCTTCGGTGGCGGCAGCATAGCGGAACTTTTCGTGGAAAAACATCGAACCCCCCAAAGTTTTTAGGTCAGAAGGCTCCTTATAGGCGAAGAGAGAGGCCGAGGCGGTGCCTGGGGGGCCCACACCACCCCCTGGCGCGGCCTGGCCCGCGCCACTGGTGGTGTGGCCACCCCCGGCTCTTCACCGTCTCGTATTCGGCTCTGAGTCTTGGTGAAATAGGATTTTTGGCATATTTTCCGGGATTTTTCCTGATAGTTCATTTTCTGCACAAAAAGTAGACACCAAGGCAATTCTGCTGAAAACAGCGTCAGTTCACATTAGTTGCATCCAAATCACACAAGTATAGAGGAGAAACAATAGCAAAAGTGTTCGGGAAAGTAGATACGTTTTGGACGTATCAACTCTCCCCGAGTTTAGCTTATTGCTTGTCCTCAAGCAATTCAGTTGAAAACTGAGTACGATAAAAGAACTTTCACGAACACATTTGCTTCATATGATGTAAATATTCTCAGCAATGTGATCAACTACTTGGACAATTCATAATAAAGGGTATGCAACTGAGTCTACTTAATAGTCATTGCAAGCTATGAAGAGATTAACTCAAGAATAATAAGTAGCACGAAGCACGATCATAAGCAACATTACAATGCTCATAGAAAGGTATGATAGAGTGGTATCTCGCTTGCCTTTGACTATGAACATCAAGGCACCTCTGAAGTTCAAGTGATGACTATAAGTAAAGATATCAAGAATACAAGCATCAAAGTCATAACACAAATAATCAAGTAATGGACCAAACATAAAGAATGACAACTATGCTCTCAAGAAGGTGCTCAAAGAATATGTGGAGACTCAACAAGTAGAAGAAAAGGTTTTGAATAATTTGAAAGGCTTCCAAATGCTGAAAGTATGGTACTCCTTAGCTTTGAGCTCTCATTGCTCCTATCATAAGCATCTTTAATGTGGTTAAGGTGAAAGTGAGGTCCAATCTGAGTTATATGCTTGACATACTATAAACTGAAAATCCCAAGTCCCTTGAGTACGAGGGCCACTCCTCATGCTACTCAACTTTAGTTATCGGTAAGTTCTTGTCATCGTAAGTATGTGTGTATCATTGAGAACCGCCAATGGGGTACCCCTTGCCCGATGATACAGAAGAATCCCCATATCAAAATGACAAGGAAAGCAGACAATGAGTATCTCAGCAATCTTCTTATTTACCATGGGAAAATGGTGCTTTTTTCTCTCTTTCCTCTTTTCATAAAACTCTTTTTTTTCTTTTTCTCAATAGCTATCTCTCTCTTTTTTATAAGAAGAATGCTTCATAGATATTATTATGGTTACACTGCAGGTTTCCACCATGTCAGCATGGATTAGTCTAGCGGCCCAGGCGTTTCTCTAACACACATACATAACTCCATGGACTTACGAGATCCCCTTTTATTTCAAACCGACGACATCCGCAAACAAAAGAGCAAGGTATCAACTGGGTATATATTTACAAGTGTTGAAAGCGTTCCCCATGACAGCACCGTTCTGCTAATCCCCAGCCTATAATTTGCAAGCATATAACTTTCATGGAGAGTTCACAATGGTTCAGGTTTATTAAGTGCAGGAAATAAAGTGTGCCATCAAGTTCGTGAGAGCTTTACTAACTAATTTTCCCATAACAAGCAAACATTTTATTCGGAAGAAAAACAAGGCACATTGAATATGCACGGGAGTAGCAAATGATGCTAATAGGTAGGTATGATGGACACTTTGGAAATATTTGGTTTAGGGAGTTTGGAACTTGAGTAAAACATACTCAGTGAAAGTGAAGGCTAGCAATAGTAAGGGAGCGACAAACGAGAGAGCAATAGCTGTCATTATCATGCTTGCAACAAAACAGGACTACTCATGGCATGAAAGTGATTCAAGATCCTCAAGGCAAAATAATTCATTGAGGCTTAACTGATTATTATAGTCATGTGCATGCGTGAGCATGTGCCAAGTCAATCAAATGAAACATTCAGAGGAGGATACCACGGTGTCATACCAATTTATGAATAGAGTAATGCAAGCAAACATTCATGAAACATGCTACAAACTATTAGCGAGTTGGAGCTAATCACAAGAAAGCAAGAACAACTAAGCATCCAAAGATAACATACACCCTACATGAACGGACTAAGCAAGCTCACAATGATGAGTATATGTACAAAAATGAAAACAAATAGAGTTCGTTACCAGCCTCTTACCATGCCTCAAGTTGTCATTAATCCTCATTATTGCTCTTCACTTGTGAGCCTTGAATAATAATATGAAACCAATATTCCACTGAGAACTGCCGAACCCTGTAGCAAACTCGCAAAAACCAAAGAAGAATGACAAATATTTTTGGTGTTTTCGATTTTTAAACAAGAACCAAAAGAGAAAAACAAGCAAAGCAAAATCTTTTTGGTTTTTTCGAATAGTTCAAACAAAGCAAAAAGGGAAAAGCAAACCAAGGCAAAAAGAAGAAGCAACCAAAGAGAAACAACAAAAATATTTTTGGTCTTTTTGTGTTTTTAGAAAGCAAAAGCAAAGAAGAACGAAAACTAAAAAGAGAATGAAAACATGAATATACAAAGTACCGACGCATCATGATATGGAGATGAGTGTGGTGTCGGCGTACCTCCCCCCAAGCTTAGGCTTTTGGCCTAAGTGGGTATCAATCCATGTACGAATAGGGGTTCCAAGCGGGCGGATCTTGGTAAGAATGGTCGTAGCTAGGCCCATGAGAAGAAGAAGAAGCTCCCCAATCATAAGCGGGCTGCTGATATGAAGACTCTCCCTCATTCGAGGGCTGGACCGAATCATCCGTGACCTCCCTTCTAGTGTCCTGCTCCTGTTGGGAGAGTTCTCCCAAGTACGTGTCAAGCTCCTCCTCAGTGAGGGACCATCCTTCCCTGTTATCAATGTTAAACAAAACAGGTGCAGGCAAAAGAACAACACGCTCGGACTTGCTCTTTCTCCAACCAGCTTTGAGAAAGGTTATTTCATAAGACAACTCACTCAAACTAGCCCACGAGGAAACAAATTTATGCTGTATCATGGAATTAAGATCAAGCCTCTCTATGGGAAACTGTAGGTCTAGATGATGAGGCACTAAACCATGCAATGCTAGCAAAAGAGAAGCAATGAAGCCTCCATAAATTCCACCTTTCTCACAGTTAGCAGCAAGACGGAAAGCTATCAAAGCACCCAAGTTGTAAGACCTATCTCGTCTAAGAGCAGCAGAGATAAATTCTAGATCAAACGAAGATAACTTATTGGCAGTTTTCCTAGCAAGAACACACTTGGCAATAAAGTAGGCAAAGTAGAAAATGGAGGGAAGATGAATGTTACGGATTTTTCCATTCTCCTTCGAGAAGCTACTCCCTTGGAAAATTTGTGCATATAAATCCATGAGTGGTTTAGGTCTTTCTTTAATCTTCCTACATGATCCCCATTGAGGTACCTTAATAGCTGCACAAAAATCATCAAGAGAAAGGTTGACAACAATATTGTAAATTTTGTAATGGACGATGGGGTTAGGAAAAGAGTGACTAAATTTGAAATCCTGCACCACAGACATGGTTAGCTTAACAAATTGACAAGGTTCATCTTCCAGAAAGCGCTCTGACCCTGCATTAGAAACCAAAGTGTGGAAATCTTGTAGAATTCCTGCAGCTCTCATGAACTCAGGGCATGGATAAATGGAGGGAAAAACTTCCTCCTCCCGATGGACCTTCATGACCTCAAGCACCCAAAGATCATGTTGGTTTAGGTGGTGTTCACTCATCTTCTATTCTAAAATTTAAACACCTTTTAAACAAGTGATTGCAAAGTAAATATAAGGAATGACTCTACTCATAGGGACTTGCAAGAGGCCTAAACATGCATCAAAAATATATCTCTAAGCATCAAACAATCTTACAAGCTCTCATAACCAGTCACCTACAGCAGCAAAATACTCAACATATAATCCACTAAACACAAATCTACTTGGACAAGGGGAGGAGTCACATACTAGGGAACAAATGCTCCAAATTTCAGCAAGAAAGATGGGCTGAGCAAGGAGATCGAAAAAAATGAGAGCAAGCATAGAAAGAACGCGATTTTGAGCTATGAACTGGAGCTTACTCGAGAGAGGGAAGAAAGTGGTAGGTGAGAGAGGTAGTGGGGGGCCAGGGGTGGCCCACACCAGGGCATGGCGCCACCTAGGGCTGGCCGCGCCACCACATGGTGTGCCTGCCTGGTGGGCCCCCCTGGTACCTACTAGGTACTCCTCTGCCCCTTTTTTCACGTAAAAATTTAATATGAATTTTTGGAATTTTTCGAGACACTTTATTTTTGGGCTTTTTTTAGAAATAGAGGAATGATTTTCTGATAGACAAATTTTTTTTGGAAACATGATGCAAGGTCAAAACAAGGCTATAACTATAGAAGTTCTAGCATGCAAGCAACTAACAGCACAAAGAAAACTAAACGAAAGCAAAAACTAAAAATGCAAAGGAAAGAAATAAACGGAGATAATCATAATGAAAACATTGTTTTGTTCAATGGAATCCTTTTGTTAGCAAGGTTGATCAAGTCTTGCTACCAAAACAGTTGCATATGAGACAAAACTTTGTACTCCACTAATGATTATGTTACCTTAACCTTCATAGCAATGGTCCCAATCATAATAGTTTCAAATTTTTCTCTTGGTATGGGACAATATATTTCTCCAACTTGAATGCCTTCAACATGTTCAATTGAATTCAAACCATAAGTCCTTTCAATCTTCTTGGGGAAATAGACAGTATGTTCCTTGTCATTAACATTGAAGGTCACCTTTCCTTGATTACAATTAATAACAGCTCCTGGGGTATTAAGAAAAGGTCTCCCAAGAATAATAGACATATTATCATCTTCAGGCATTTCAAGCACAACAAAATCAGTTAATATCAAGCAATTGTGAGCCACCTGAAAAGGTACATCCTCACATATACCCACAGGAATAGTGGTAGATTTATCATCCATTTTCAAAGATATATCAGTTGGTATCAATTTTTCAAGCTGAAGCCTCTTATAGAGAGAGAAAGGCATAACACTAACTCCAGCTCCCAAATCACACAAAGCAGTTCTAACATAACTGTTCTTAATAGAGAAAGGGATAGATGGAATCCCTGGGTCTCCAAGTTTCTTAGGAACCTTACCATTGAAAGAATAATTAGCAAGCAAAGTAGAGATTTCTTCATTAGGCATCTTTCTTTTATTCGAGACAATGTCCTTCATGTACTTTGAGTAAGGAGGCAATTTAATAGCATCAGTCAAAGGAATTTGCAAGAATAAACGCTTCATCCACTCACAAAACTTATTATAGTGTTCATCTTCTTTTGACTTGTGTTTCTTATCAGGGAAAGGCATAGGTTTTTGGACCCAAGGTTCTCTTTCACTACCATGTTTCTTAGCTATAAAATCTTCTTTGGTGTATTTAGTAGTCTTAGTGTGGTTTTCAGGTTTTTCTTCAACTTTTTCTTCATTAGGAACTTCATTTTCTTCATTACCACTTTCAGTTTCATCATCAGAGATAGATATACTATTAGGATCTATAGCAGGTTCAGAGGGTTCTACAACAGTTTTATGTTTCTTTTTCCTTTTCTTATGAGTAGAACCATTATTTTCATCTTGTTGAGAATCTTGCTCAATTCTTTTGGGATGCCCCTCAAGATATAGAGGATCCTAGGTAGCAGCACCACTTCTAGTTCTGATTTCATAAGCATGTTTTTCTTTAGCAGCATTAACTAGCAAGTCATTTTGCACTTTAACAAGTTGATCTATTTGAGTTTGAACCATTTGAAAGTGTTTAATAATCATTTTAACATCATTAGAGGTTCTTTCCACAATATCTTTCAACTCAACAATAGCTCTAGTGTTTTCCATTAGATGATTTTGCACCCTTTTATTAAAGTTATCTTGCTTAACAATAAAGATATCGAATTCTTCTAAGAATTGATCAGGAGGTTTAGAGTAAGGGATATCTCCTTCATCAAAGTGTTGGAGAGAGTGTACCTCAATAGTGGATGAATAGGGAATAGGCTTACATAATTCTTCTATAGGAGGTAAATTCTTGACATCTGCAGCTTTAATTCCCTTCTCCTTAAGACATTTCTTAGCTTCCTTCATCACTTCATCATTTAATTCAATAACTGCCCTCTTCTTTGATGTTGGAATAGGCACAGGAATAGATGGTTCAGGTACAATTACTTTAGGTATAGCTTGTTTAGGAGGAGTCCAATCTTCATAATTCTTGCTTATTTTAGCCATTAATTCCTCAGGTTCCTTAGGAGTCCTATTCACGAAAACACAATCACAACTATCTAGGTATGTCCTAGATTCCTCAGTTAGTCCATTATAAAATATATCAAGAAGCTCATTCTTAGGTAATGGACTTCAGCTGCATGAATCAAAGCACAAAACCTTGCCCAAGATTCGGGCAATACCTCTTTTTCTCCCTGTTTAAAATCAAAAAGTTCCTGCAAAATAGCATGTCTAGCACTAGGAGGAAAATATTTCTGCAGGAAAGTACTAATCAAGCACTCAGGGCTATCAATAGATCCAGGAGGTAAATTACTAAACCAAGTTTTAGCTTCTCCTTTCAGTGAAAAGGGAAAAATCTTAGCAACAAAGTAAGTACGCATCTTAATATCATCAGAAAACAAGCCACTCATGGTAGAAAGTTCATTCATATGTGCTACCGCACTTTCATTCTTAGTCCCACAAAAAGGTTCTTTCTCGACAATAGCTATGTAGGATAGATCGAGAGAGAAATCATAATCTTCATCTATAATGTTTATGGGAGAAGCAGCAAACTTAGCATCAGGAGACAATTTGGGTCTAATAGTACGCCTCTCAAGGAGACTCTTAGCAGCGCTCCTATCATGGGTGTTCTTACATTCTTTAATAAACTCATCGGTCATCTCAACATAACCATCTTCAATATCATAACTCTCACTAGACTCAGGTGAGCTAACAGGTGTGGTATTGTCTTCATTAGGAGTTTCGGTATTTCTAGCTATAGTTCTAGCAATCATAGCATCTAGGAAAGGACCTAATGAACCACTCTTATCAAGCATAGTAGAAGCAGCATCATAAGTATCAGAAGTTTCAGATTCAGCAGTAGTAGCAGTGTGTGTAGCATGTGTATGTGGTGGTGTAACGAGCTTACTTATAACAAAAGGTGAATCAAGAGCAGCTGAGGTGTTTAGAACCATACCTCTTCTTGTAGTGGATGGTAAAATAGGAACCTTGCCATCACGAGACTTACCCATGATGGATGGATAGCAGCAAACAATAGAGAATCCAAGTGAACTTGATAAATAAAGCTATGCTCCCTAGCAACGGCGCCAGAAAATAGTCTTGATGACCCACAAGTATAGGGGGTGTATCCCAGTATTTTCGAGGGAAGTGAAACCCAATTTATTGATTCGACACAAGGGAAGCCAAAGAATATTTATAAGCCTTAACAACTGAGTTGTCAATTCAGCTGCACCTGGAAACAATCTTGCTCACAGCAGTTTATCAGTAGCAACAGTTTTGTAGTAGGAATACAGAGTAGCAGCAGTAGTAAAGCAAAGACAATAGTAACAAAAGCAGTAAACAGTGGGATTTGAGTGCGGTAGGCATAGGGATGGATTGACGGGCGTTGCATGGACAAGACAATTCTCATAGCAATCAGAACATAGGGCAATTGCAGATAAATAAGATAAAGCAGCCAAGTACTAGACAATCCTAGGCATGTGTTCCATATATAGTCATACGTGCTCGCAATGAGAACTTGCACAACATCTTTTGTCCTGCCAGCCCGTTTGCAGCGGGGCCTCTAGGGAACTACTGGCAATTAAGGTGCTCCTTTTAATAGAGCACCGGAGCAAAGCATTAACACTCCGTGAACACATGTGATCCTCACATCAAAGCCTTTCCCTTCCGATTATCCCGATTTCTGTCACTTCGGGGCCATAGGTTCCGAACAACAACGTGTGTATACAACTTGCAGATAAGACCCAAAACAATACTATCATAATGAATAAATAACATGTTCAGATCTGAAAGCATGGCACTCGGGCCCTAGTGACAAGCATTAAGCACAATAAGTCGCAACAAAGTCATAAAGCACTAATAAAAGATACTAGGCACCATGCCCTAACAATCTGATGCCATTACATGAACGATCTCATCCAGTCCTTACCATCCCCATAGCCTACAGCGGGGGATTACTCACTCATAGATGGGGGAAACATGGATGGTCGATGAAGATGATGGTGGAGATCGATGGAGATGGCTCCGGGTTCACTTCCCCGTCCGGCAGGTGCAGAATGAGACTTCATCCTCGAATCTCCCTTCGGTGGCGGCGTGGCGGAACTTTTCGTGGAAAAACGTCGAACCCCCCGAAGTTTTTTGGTCAGAAGGCTCCTTATAGGCAAAGAGAGAGGCCGAGGGGGTGCCTGGGGAGCCCACACCACCCCCTGGCGCGGCCTGGCCTGGCCCGCACCACCAGGTGGTGTGGCCACCCTCTGGCTCTTCTCCGTCTCGTATTGTGGCTCCTGGAGTCTTCGGGTGAAATAGGATTTTTGGCATATTTTCCGGGATTTTTCCTGATAGTTGATTTTCTGCACAAAAAGTAGACACCAAGGCAATTCTGCTGAAAACAGCGTCAGTGCACATTAGTTGCATCCAAATCACACAAGTATAGAGGAGAAACAATAGCAAAAGTGTTCAGGAAAGTAGATACGTTTTGGACGTATCAGCGCACAACTGTGCGCTTGTTCCCATGGGTGATGCCGACTGCCGTGGTGTAGTCGGTCCGCCAGTCTTATGGTTTCATGTTGCTGTCGTACTTGGGGGTGGCCCTGGGAAGGGTAAACTTATGCGGAAACGGCTCGTTCCAGATGCGGGGTCCAAAACAAACCAGTCCGGTGGAGTCTTCTTCTTCCGTGACGCGCGCTTGAGCGAGGAGCTCGATGCGGTCGTGGGCATCCGAACGATCCGGGTTGGGCGCTCCTACCCGACCCGAGAGATGGGAACCGGTAGGTCTTGGCGCTCCGGTTGGTGGAGGGGGAGGTGGTGGGTTGTTGTTCACCGTTTGTTCCTGGCGCGGCTGGCTCTTGTAGCCAGAGCTACGGTGCTGGCTGTGGGCCTTAGCCGAAGGAGAGGACGCCTGCTAGGTCTCGCGGGGTGCGCCCTTGCTATTGGCGATTGACTTGCTTCCCTTGGAATAGCTGGGGTCCTCCTGCATCTGTCGGTTGGCATCAGCCTGCTCGTCCGCGATCCGGAGGAGCTCCTGCACCCGGGCGTGTTGCCGGTCTTGTTCCTCGCCCTCTAGGTTGGGAAGTTCATCTGCCGTGGCTTGCACCGCGCGTAGGTTCTTGATGGGCGTGCTATAGATGTGCCGAATGAGGGCGGGTACCGGATCCGGCTCGCCATCCTTCTCCAGCCTACCGCCCAGCTCGCCGCCCCGGCGTCCTACTTGTCCGCGCTAGCTGATGGCTCAATGCACGGCGCCCAGAAAAATGCTTGATGGCGGTGTTGATGTAGAGCTTGTTGGGAACCCCAAGAGGAAGGTATGATGAGCACAACAACAAGTTTCCCTCAGTTATGAAACCAAGGTTTAATCGAACTAGTAGGAGCAAGGAAACACCTCAAAGGTGTTACTAGCTAAGCTTTGGCAGGGCGCACTACCGGTGCTAGTAGCAACGTGGAGGCTTGCACAACACAACCACAGAACTTTCCCCCCAACTTGCGATGAGGTTGTCAATCTCACCGTGTTTTGCGAAAAACAAAGGATTAAACGTATCGAATGGAAAGAAGTAAAAGTTTGCAGAAAGTAAACACAAAGCAGTAACAGTTTATAGATTGTATGTAAAAGACAAGGACCGGGATCCATAGTTCACTAGAGGTGGCTCTCCTTAGATAGATAACATGCTGGGTGAACAAATTACAGCGGGGCAATTGACAAACACCGAGAAAGCAATACATGCATATACTAATCATCTTGACTCCTTTGAGACTTGATTGGGAAATACAACATAATACATAGACCGCCATCCAACTGCATCTATGACTAATAATCCACCTTCAGGTTATCATCCGAACCCCCTCCAGTATTAAGTTGCAAGCAACAGATTATTGCTTTACGAACTGCGTGTAAGGTAAACGATACGATTGCTCTATGAACAAAGAATTGTTGTTTTCACCCTAGTGGCAACAACACATCTAGTACCTTAGAGATTTCTGTCACTTCCCCAGATTACCGGAGGCATGAACCCACTATCGAGCATAAATACTAACTCTTGGAGTTGCTAGCATCTACTTGGCCAAGATAGCTACTAACAACGGAAAGCATGCAAGATCTCAAATAACAAAGACATGATAGAATCAATAATCAATCTGAAATAGCATCTCAATATCCATCAGATCCTCGCAAACACAACATGCATGAATTACAAATAGATGGTCTTGATCATTAACGGAGCTCACAAGATCTAAACATGAAAGCACAAAGGAGGAGAAACCAGCCATCTAGCTACTACATGGATCCGTAGTCCAAGGATGAACTACTCACGCGTCACACCGGAGGCTTGCATGGTGATGAAGAAGGCCTCCAGGGTGAATTCCCCTCGGCGTGGTCGGAAGAGCTTCAGATCCCTCCCGATCTAGGGATGGAGATGACTGACCACAGACTCTTCGTGGATTTTGATCGGGTCCCTAGGGTTTTTCGTCCGAGGGCAACTTATAAGCGGAAGAGAGGCCGAGGGTGCGAGGCGTCAGACCACCTGGCCGGGCAGCCTGGTCAGCTGCCAGGTGGTGTGGCGGCCCCAGCCCTTCTCAAATCTAAGATTCGCACTTGATCCCTTCCAAAAAATAGGCACTTTGGCTTTTGTCCGTCCAATTCGAGAATATTCATTTTCTGACTTTTTCCGAACCAAAAACAACGAAAACAGGCAGCTGTGACTGTGGCTCTTGTTAATAGGTTAGTCCAAGAAATCATAATAAAAGTACTCCAAAGTTGGAACAAAACACAAGAAAGTGGATAAAACCAAGCATGGAACATCAAAAATTATAGATACATTTGCAATGTATCACTAGCTCGGCTCCGCGGTGGCCAGAGTGAAGCCATGCCTATGGTCGTACTCGCACCGAGTGATCTCGATCTTCTTCCGGGTCGCAGCCAGTTCCATGGCCTCCTGGAGGAGGAGCTGCCTCTCCATGGTGAAGTTGGCCTCTGCCTCCTCCAGGTTATCCCCATGGTTAACCGGTGTGAGGAGTTGGTCGATAGCCTCCTCCACCGGGTTCCTGGGCTGCGGTGGAGCAGAAGTTCCGACCTCGTCCGCGCCCCATTCCCGCGGCTGGCAGGCATGAGCGCTGGAGCCGGCCATCATCACCTCGACGCCATGAGGAGAGACGGAGGTGCCGCTGCTGTGGTGCAGCAGTTCCATGACGAAAACGATCTCCGCAGGGAAACGCTCCAGCACGGTGGAGACATAGACGGGGAGGTCGGTGAAAAGCAGAATGGAAGCGTTCGCTGGGAACGTGGATCCGGCAAAGAAGGAAGCGTTGTCGATGACGCAGTCAAACTTGCCGAGCGTAATCACTAGGCCAGAGGCCACGCGCTCACCGGCTGAAGTGCGGGGTCTCGTGCGGAACATGACTCCGGTCGAAGCAATCAGGCCCCACGGTGGGTGCCAACTGTCGTTGTATTGGGAACGACAGTACCTAAACAGGTTAGATAGAGGTGTGGGGACTAGCAGGGAAGCTCTCGACAGTGTCCGTAGGCGGGATTGGATACAAGCAAGTGTAGTGAGACACAAGTACCTAGGTTCGGAGCCCTCGTGATGAGGTAAAGCTCCTACTCCTGCCGGTCTGACTATGAGTAGTATACGGGATACAATTGCTCCTTGAGCTGTATTCTCTAGCTACCACCTTAAATGCAGTAAGGCCAACCCTTTCTACGAGGACCTTGCCTCTTCTTATATAGGCAGAGAGGCAACGGTCTCACTGGCCAGTTCGGCTGGCAGGCCCCACAGGTAGGTCCCAGCCGGTTGGCTATCTACAGTTTTTGGTACACTTACATCCCATCAGAGTACATGCGTAGGGTCGTCGTGGGTACAGTGATAGTCGTGTGAGCCTATCGTCAGCCTCTGGCCACGTATCCCGCGTCACCCAGCAAAGTCTCCGGTATGTCTATGTAGTTGCAGGTCTTGTCATTGGATCAGGGTGTACCGTGCACTATGCAGCACGTTGCACTACCCTCCTGATTGAGTCCGGCTACGCTGATGTAGTCGGTCCCGTGCCTTGCTGCTCCTCGCGGTTCCAGCTACCGTGAAGTAGTCGGCTTGACTTGTTCGTGTCCGGCTGCGCTCAGCCAGCCGGACGCGAGCCGACTGCCATGGTTCTTGTTCGGTTGGGGTATCCAGAGGTCATCCCTCGACACATAAGGTGGGATCCACAAGATCAGATGCCATTGTTTGCATCTGGGGAAAACAACTTGCCTTGGTGATGGTTCAATGGTGTGATGCCTGGAACGAAAATTTACAATCTGGCGGTACAGCTCGTTGCTAACATACCCGTCAATTGCAGCGTACTTCATATTAGGTTCAGAAAGCGGCTTATCCTCCCAGTAATCATGCCCTAAACGCCTCCACCAACATTTTGGCAATTTTCCCTTCATGTTAGCGTACCACGGGTCGATGAGTTCGGCGGCAAGATCGGCCATACTAGTCCTGCTGCCCTTCGTCCCTAGGATCCAGTAAATTTTCTGGATGTCCACTCTGCATTCCTTTGGGATTTTAATGTTGACAATCGGGCCTTCAAGCAGTCTAGTGTCATTCATGATGTCAACACTAGTAAATGTTATCTGCTGGTTCACGAGAAATTCATGAAAGAGCGACCTAATCCTTTCCCCCACCTGCATGAAAATGAATTCAGACAAATAATATAGCAATAACTTTTGCAAAAAGATGGTTCAGGAACAAAAGACAGCAAAGTCTACCTGTTCCCATCAGCCCCCATCTGGCAAAAAGGCTGGTATACGAGGATGTTCCCCTTCATGGAGAGTTGCACCACGGCGATCCTACGCTGATCGTGGCTGTACTCGAGGTCGAGACCTATGAACCTGCTTTCTTCGAACCATAGCCAACTCTTGTAATTATTCAGAGTGTTCTTCACCGTCCGAGGGTCGGTGGTGTAGACGACATTGATCTTCTTCCTGCCATGCACTTCTATGTCAAAGTACGCAGTCGCTTGCCTGCTGTCATTTCGCACATCTGACAAGTCCATGACTACAGGAAAGAGGGAAAGGATACGAAGGAAGAGGGTGATGTTGTGGTAGAGGAAATGGATGAGGCCATGGAGGAGAAAGACAATGAGGCCGTGGAGGACGAAATGAGATGGAGAAGTGAAACTGCTTACTGCAAGATTGGAACTGCCCTAACTAATATCTGGAATGGTGCACAATCATTCGTAGTAGGGTGTAGGTGGAGAAAAATGGCGGTTTTACACATCGACGCTAGCACTGACTGAAATTTGTTCTGCGCCAGTTGCATGCAGTGGAATCGAGGTCTACCATGCACGATCCAAGTAAAATGTAGTCACGTTTGCGCCTGCCGACCTTTACTCACTGATAGGTGGGCCCCACATTTTTCTCTCTTACGATTTATTTTTTCACTTCCTCTAGATGGTTCCGGTGTGTGCCCTCAATAATTATGCCCCCCTTCCTTGTCTTCCACACGGACGAGAACTAGCGGCGGTGGTTCCTCACTAGGTCACTCCCTACTCGAACAACTGCCCCCTCCCTGATTCCATCCCCTCTCGAATCCATCCGCATCCTTACCACAATGCCTCCATTAATCTGCCAGATTCCAGACTCCAGTTGCTGCAGTGGGTAGAGCTTGGGGTAGCAGCAGGCTGAAGCAAAAGGCAGGCGATGACTACGCGGCTGGCCATGGAGACCACCACCGCGAGGATTTGGGATGGCCAAACCTCAGCGTCGCGAACATGCACAAGATCGCCACGGGGTTGGACATCATCTCTGCCGGTCGCCTCACTCACTGCATCCCTGGCTACCGCTTCACGATGCGGTACATGGACGAATAACCATTTGGCACACTAGGCCTTCATTACCCTGATACCAGCAAATGGCCAAATGACCACGATGGCCACGTAAGTTCCAGTATCTTGCTTATTGGTTTAGTCATATCATTGATTCATATGTGCTAAAATTTTAGTGGAATCCTATGTTCCTTTCGTCGAACGTGTTGTGTGCACACGCGGTTTGAACAAATTAAACCATTTAAGACTATTCTGTACAGTGGAAGTTCTGCTCGTACTTGATATTCTGGTATTTTCGTAGTGACATAGTCTTAATTTAGGTGATCGACGAGTTGTCAATTTCGATTTGCAATGGAATTCTTGTTAGGTGATATTCTGTTTCCAAAAAAATAAACAGATTATACGATTTAAGGCTATTATGCCCCTAGCTGTATATGATCATTGTCAGCAGTTTGTTCGAGGGAGCTCTGCTCCTACTCGATATTTTGGGTATTTTCGTAGTGACATAGGCACAATTTAGGCGATATTTGAGGAGACACTCGTATTTAGGTGATATTTCGGGTACTTAATCTGAAGGTCTAGTTGTCAAATTGTATTTTTCAATGGAATCCATGCTAGGTGATTCAACCAACTAATAACAAACTCTGCAGAATATTCATGCAAAAATGATGTTGTTGGATAAGTGGTCGGAATCAGTAGTGGTGAATATCAAGGAAGAAGAAGAGATGGAAATGGGAGATGACCAGAACTGGGTGGGTGGCAATGGCGAGTGGCTAGTCCTTTTATCCTAGGATGGGAGTACTTGGACTCTCAAAAATGGCTACATATCATTGAGATTTACATTGCCATCTTTGGAGGGTGTTGGCATTACTGCATTCAACAACGGTTGGTCGCCGCCCATTTCCGAATTTTCTTAGAGGTTCAACATGGCAGAACATGAGCTCCTAAAGGTACAACTCCCACATAGACCTCGGGAGGTGTGGAAGACCATGGAGTACGACCTCTTAGTGGTGTTTGACAAGGCAATCACACTCATTAGATGCCCAGAAGACAAGGAATGGACAGTCTTGAGCGATGACTTCCTGCGGCCGGAGAAGTATGTTGATGTCGTCTTCACCTCCAGCTACCATTCCAACAAACCGCAACGCATTTATGCGGTCAGTGAACCTAGCGGAGATGTGCATGTTTGGGAGCCGTTCATCTGGGGTGAGTCATGGTGTCATATAGCATGTAAAATCCCATTCAAAATTCTGCTTACTGACTGTAAGTAACACGCAGGTACCCATGCAGCCCCACGCATCATTCCAACTCCGATGATCAAAGATGCAGTAGCAGATGCTGAACTTGGATCACTGCGCTGGTTCCTAGCACCTCTCGGAGGCGACACGAAACAGGATGTTGAAATCATGTGGATTCATATCAGGGGAGCACTAAACAGCGTTGGTGATACAATAGAACATATGGGGACACAACTTTCTTCATACACATCACTGTGGTGTCACGTTTTCTCCAGGTCTGCATGCCCATCCAAAGACCCAGTAGAGCAAGTCTAGAGTAGAGTCGACAAACTGAACGGACAATCTGTGTTTGTTGGGATCAACTACCCTTTCTTTGTCAGAGCCCCTAGAGATGTTGAACCTGTAATTGCTCAGGCAGCCCTGGCTCCTGATGCTAGTGGTGGTGGTGGTGGAGCTGATGAAGAACTAGCTGTTGCTGCTCTTGGTGAAGCTGACAAAATACTTGGTGATGCTGCTGCAAGCTGATGAAATGGTTGCTACTGCTACTGCTGGTGAAGCTGACGAAATATCTGCTAAGGCTGCTGCTGGTGAAGCTGACAAAATACTTGCTGAGGATGCTACCGGAGTCTAGGAAGAAAATGTTGGTGTTGTTGCTGAGGTGCCAGCACTTACAGTGTTGATAGCAGACTGTGTGTTTACTGCACACTCATGCTCCTAGGATGTTGACACTCTAGATCCGACCTGGAGCTGAATCCACGACGGGGGGAGGGGGCCTACAATTGTCTCAACAGTGGGGCCATACGGTTTGATGGAGAATGAGAGACGACCAAACGCAGCATTCTGGTTTGTTCCGATGATACCACAAGTTCCAGGGACCTAGTTCTCATACTGGCAGATCCGATGAACCATTTGTCTTTATCTTTATCTTTAGTTTCCCCCTAGTTCTACGAAGTAAATGATTCTTTGGTCAAGACTCAGTTATGCTTATTTGTGTAAGACTAAGCTTTGCTTATTTGTGTAAGACTAAGTTAGGCCTAACTGTGTAATATTCAGTGAAGCCTAGGTTTTCTTTCCACGCCCATAATAGCAGAATTGCAGCATAGAATAGACAAAGGTAATGTGCATACTAGGCATTTTTGCTCAGGATAACAACCACTTCAAGAAAATGGTACATGGTGTACACATTTGAACGCATAACTAGAATGTGCCACGTATTGATGATTGATGACGTGGATCTAGCTTTTCTGCGTGTATTTGCATTGAATCGCTCATTGATTTGTTCACATATTTTTGGTAATGGCTGATGAACTCCACTCTCTTGGTACCATGATTCGTCAGCAAGCCCTTGTTAGTGAAATGCAAAGTACAGAACATGGTCTTCATCGTCATTCCATTTAGGTTCTCTATGTTTCATCATCACAGAGCTACTAATTTCAAATGAAAATCTACTAAACAACATATGGGTACATTGTTAGAGTATGATACGGACACGGTACATACATGTTCTTCTGCAATCACAAGAAGAAGACTAGATGCATTTTCACCTTGTTGGCGTTGTGCCGAACTGAGTGGATGTGGCTTTGGGGTTCGGAGAGGAAGGCGTCGTGGCTGGTGCGTGTGAGACCATGGCGACGGCGAGCTCGGATTCTGGAGAAGGACAACAGGACCGAGCATGGTCGGCATGGTGACAAATCTCACCCGGGAATGAATTCTCGTCCCCGTGTCGTGCCATGGGTGCGGCCATGTTGAGGGCGAGCTCTGATTCGGGATGGGGAGGAGAGCGGGGCCGAGCAGGTTTGTTCATGTCCTAGCTCTGCGCCATAGACACGAGAACAGACTGCCCTTCCGGGCAAGAAGAAGACGCGTAAAGGATGCAGGCGCCAACACTGCAAGCCTACATGGCAGCCACCACGACAGCGACATAACGACAAAAACTGACAGGGGGGCCCAATTTGACCGGCGTTAGCCTGATATTTTGTATTGAAACATAAAGTTGAATTCGTGCCGAAAAAGACCCTCTGAGTATTTAGCATGCCAACTTTGGGGAACGCGGCTGATTCCAAGCAACTTGGGTACCGCGTTGCCTGGGCACCTCAACTTTCGGGCCGCAAAATGATATTCTCTAAGAAAAGACTCCTCAGGCCACTCGAAAGAGCTGCTGGGTGCTAGCCCGAGGAACTACAGTCAGTACTATGGAGCCTACGCACAACTCCAAACGGCACCACAGGCTATACCGCATTCTTCATGGTACACAGTGTCAAGGCAGTACTACCCACAGAAGTATGCTACAAAGCCCCACGAGTCGTAGCATACAGTGAAGCGGAATCAACTCTCGCACTCGAATACTCGGTCGACCTCCTCGACGAAGCACATGAGATAGTAGCGGAGCAATCCACCATCTACCAGCAAAACCTCCACAACTACCATAGCAGAAGGCTATGCGCAAGGTCCTTCGTCGAAGGTGACCTGGTCCTGTGACTAAAGCAGCAAGGGCACCTCAAGCTCGAGTCCCCTTGGAAGGGACCTTATGTGATTACCGAAGTAATCCTAGGTGGCACCTACCGCCTTAAAGGCGTAGAAAGTGGAGTCGCATACTCCAACCCCTGGAACATCGCGCAGCTGCGTCGCTTCTACCCTTAGATGTTTTTACTTTACAAATAAGGCTATTTAGCCAGGCTACTTAGCCACACATTGTATCTCCTGATATTCTACGAATAAATAAAGCTAAGTGCCTCCAACTTTGTGTTTCTATTTTTACTTGCATTTGCATCACTCGGGGGCTGCGCCACCATTTTCATCTCGTTACACGAATAACGCAGTAGCCTGAGTAGCTGATGTACTGTCAATCAAACCCTTGGTAAAAACAACCCAGCTGCAGCGTACCTGACAGGTTGACAAGGTGCTGAGATAAATATACGTCAAGCTAACGAAAAGGAACTACAGAGTACAAGCTACTCGAAAAATATACAAGCTAGCAATATTTTACATATAAACGGGTAACAAAAACACCCGACTCATTTATACGAACTTTATAACACCTATACATCTCTGTGCAGGTTCTAAACTATGCTATTTCCGTAAAAGGAGAACATTGGTATGTTCTTCGAACAATTCGACGTTATCTTCGGCCGGTTGATCAACCGCCCGATAATTTGGCACCATGTACACGCCATCCCTTCTAGCGGGGGCGGCAGTCCAGTGGCAATAGCTGCGAGATCCCGATCAGGTCGATGCAGATGAACAAGTGCTAGTGCCGCCTTGGCACCTGGGACTAACTACTGATGCACGCACTCGCGAACTGCGTTGGCATCCTGGAACTTCTTCAGTAAAGCTAACAAGCTTGAAGGTACCGCGTCCAAGGGAAACATTGCTCAGTAAATGTGCTTTAGGCACGACATCGCCAATGCGACTACGCGATCTCGGTCAACCCAAAAGTACCCGCTAGCTTCCAGTTTCTCCTGGGTGAAGTTGTTTAGCTGAATGGCAACTCGGTCCCTCTCCTCCTAAGGACGGCGAGCCCTAATGACTACAAAGGATAGCAAAAAGCATAAGGGTAACTTGCCGTCATGAGTGACTAGAAAAGGCGAAGAAGCTAAGGAAACTAACACCCCAATTGCTCATTCAACTAAGCAACCTCTCCCAGAAGATATTTCTCCTGTTCATTGGCCTTTTTGGCCTTCGACTTCCACACATCAGCACTGGCACGGATAATGGGCATTTATCTCTCCAAGTGCTTTACACGATCACGCAATCGAGACAGCAGCGACAACTCCTCCACCTTTGAACATGGTTGCGCCACGGGTTCATCGGTGGGAGGTGCGTTAGATGGACTAGTCGAAGGACCCTATCCAGACAGAGGAAGAGATAGATAAGACTAACCACTCAAAACAATGCCAACATAATAAAAACATCGAGTTCAGCAAGTTTGCAAAGGGAGCACCCCAACATACACGCTGCAAATCAAAAGACGTCTGGAGAAGCTAAAATATTACAAAAGATCAATAAAGGGATAGCCTATATATACACATGAGCACTCGGGGGCTTCATCGAGTCTGTGGCAGTCTCTGATGCCACCTCCTTCTCGGTTGCAGCTTCTGACACTGTGGCTTTCGTCGTCTTCAACCACCTCAGCTATGCCGAATATTTGGTGAGTATCTCAATGAGCCGAGGCCCATATTTATAACAAGCAATGGCAAAGGGAGCAAACACTACCTGTTGGCCATCCGCAGTGACCGACATCGCCGAGGAGACTCTGCTGGGGTTCAGATCAACACCATGAGCTTGCACCATCGCGAGTCCCATGATTGCTCCAACCCCCCTCTGAGCATTCTTGAAGTCCAAGGGCACGCCTCCAGCGAAGGACTCCACCAAGCCATCAAGATATTCGATCAGCTTGGCCTTGGGGACCATCTCCTCTCGAAAACACCCAAGCACACCCTTGGCCTCCTCGAGTGAGTCCTTGACAGAGACGTTGCAATCTTCGACTGTAGCCACCGCACCGGCCAAGGCATCTGGGCGGGCTAAAGCTTGAGCGTCGAAGTCCATGCCAGCAAAATCTGCAGAAGATACATATGAGGACAACAACATGCAGGCAAAGTGCATCACATGCAAAATGATGCATAACATACCCCAGAGTGCCTTAGCAACAGAGAAAAGATGTTCCACGAACACTTTCTCTCTATCGGCTGCGGTGGAAACCAAGTCTTCCTCGCGCTTCTTCGACTCCTGAAGAGCTTGGAGCGCCTCATCACGTTTCTTCTCCGTGGCGGCAAGACCCTTCTCGAGGGTGCTGACACTGCGGAGGAGCTCATTGTTTTCACCTACAGAGAACAATAGAAAACACTTAAGATTGGTGATTTTCTACAGTAGCAGCACAGATATACAAAATGCAAGCTCACCCTCAAATGTGCGATGTTGGGTCTCCAGCAAGGCATGCTGATGGCCGATCAACGTAATCTGTTTGGCGAGGCGAATAGATTCCTTCACGACAGGATGCAAGAAGATATGCATCAACATCAATTTAAATTCGACTGACTTAGTCAGGAGAACTTACATGCTCCTCCATGGACTCCAAAGTTTCCTTATGGATAGGCGTCCGGGCCACCATCTGGTGCCCCCAGCATGGGGGGAACTCGAAGAACTGGCACCGGAGTTGGCCGCCACCTAGGGAGAATGCGACTGCTCTGCCACATCCTTTTCTTTGGGGTCCACGAATCCAGACTCCTTCATGAAGAGGCAGTCATCGGACGATGACGATGCAGTTTTGCTGCAACAAAAGCATACAAACACAACCTCAGAGAAAAAGATTTCTGGACACAAAGACAAATCAGTAGAAGCACAAAACTTACCAGTAGAAGTCATCAAGGTCGAAGAAGTCATCAGACACCTCCTTCGGTGTCCTTAGCTTCTTCCGTGGACGAGGATCCATAGCGCTCACAGGCACAGCGGGAATTGGCTCCTCTACCGTAGTCGAGGGACCCTCCGGCGTCATCGGCAAGGATGCATCCGAATCCTCACTTTAGGAGCACTTGCGAGCCCCGTTCCCGCTGGATTCGGGGGCTTCCTACTCTTCCTCAATGGGGACGGTGGAGCCCGACTCATCCTCCTCTTCCACTTAGCAAGGGATCCTGACTCGTGTACTAACAAGCTCGTTGGGGAACCCCAAGAGGAAGGTATGATGAGCACAACAGTAAGTTTCCCTCAGTTATGAAACCAAGGTTATCAATCCAGTAGGAGCAAGGAAACACCCCAAAGGTGTAGCTAGCTGAACTTTGGCAGGGCGCACTACCGGTGCCAGCAGCAACGTGGAGACCTACACAACACAACCACATAACTCTGTCCCCAACTTGCGATGAGGTTGTCAATCTCACCGGTTTTGCTAAAAACAAAGGATTAAACGTATCGAGTGGAAGAAAGTAATAGTTTGTAGAAAGTAAACACAAAACAGTAAACATTTGATTGTAGATTGATACTAAAAGAAAGGAACGGGGTCCATAGTTCACTAGAGGTGGCTCTCCTTAAGATAGATGACGTGTTGGGTGAACAAATTACAGCGTGGCAATTGGCAAACATCGAGAAAGCATACAAGCATATACTACTCATCTTGACTCCTTTGAGATTCGATTGGGCATTACAACATTATACATAGACCGTAATCCAACTGCATCTATGACTAATAATCCACCTTCAGGTTATCATCCGAACCCCCTCCAGTATTAAGTTGCAAGCAATGGATAATTGCATTATGAATTGTGTGTAAAGTAAACAATACGATTGTTCTGTGAACAAAGGTTTGTTGTTTTCTCCCTAGTAGCAACATCACATCTAGTACCTTAGAGATTTGTGCACTTCCCCAGATTACCAGAGGCATGAACCCACTATCGAGCATAAATACTAACTCTTGGAGTTGCTAGCATCTACTTGGCCAAGATAGCTACTAACAACGGAAAGCATGCAAGATCACAAGTAACAAAGACATGATAGAATCAATAATCAATCTGAAATAGAATCTCAATATCCATCAGATCCCCACAAACACAACATGCAGAATTACAAATAGATGATCTTGATCATGAACGGAGCTCACAAGATCTAAACATGATAGCACAAAGGAGGATAACCAACCATCTAGCTACTACATGGACCCATAGTCCAGAGATGAACTATTCACGCATCACACCGGATGCTTGCATGATGATGAAGAAGGCCTCCAGGGTGAATTCCCCTCTCCGGTAGGGTGCCAGGAAGAGCTTCAGATCCCTCCCGGTCTAGGGATGGAGATGACAATGGCTATAGACTCTTTCGTGGAATTTTGATCGGGTACTTAGTGTTTCTGTATCTGATGCAATATATAGGCGAAAGGAGAGGCCGAGGGGGTGCCTGGGGCGGCTAGACCACCCCTTGCACGGGCCATGCGTGGCTGCACGGCCAGGTGGTGTGGCCGGTCCCCAGCCCCTCTCCGTCTCGTATTCTGGCTCCGGATGTCCCGTCCAATTACGAGAATATTCATTTTCTAACTTTCCTTGAACCAAAAACAGCAGAAATCAGGCAGCTGGCACTATGGCTCTTGTTAATAGGTTAGTCCAAGAAATCATATGAAAAGTACTCCAAAGTGTGGACAAAACATAAGAAAGTAGATAAAACCAAGCATGGAACATCAAAAATTATGGATACGTTAGCAACGTATCAACATCCCCAAGCTTAACTCCTGCTCGTCCTCGAGTAGGTAAGTGATAAAAAGAAAGAATAATTTTTCAGGTAACATGCACCATCATAAACTTGATCAAAGTATTGGTAAAACATTCGAAGCTGGGATCATAGTACTTCAATCATAACATGAAAGACAAAGTTCTAGCAATAAGACAAAGAAACTATGTTGCAACATGAAAAGGCACAAACAAAAGATTCATGCATAACAATGCTTTACAAGACGTTTGTTTGTTTCACATAAAGAAAACATAGCATATTAGTATTCATCTTGTCCCTCATAGAGTAGCAAACATAAATGCATAGGACACCTTCAAAGTTCATAAGAATGACTAGATATAAATAGTTTAAAACAAGCAATATCAAAGTTATGGATCAATCAACAAGTCTTGGGACAATGCACACAGAACTAAAAATGGCCACTATGCTCTCAAAGTAGGTGCATAAAGGTAGAAGGTGGAGACTCAACAAAAAGTAAAAGAAAGGCCTTCATAGAAGGAAGCAGGGATTCAAGTTTCATAAAGAGCTTCCAAAAATTATGGTACTTAATAGCTTTCAGCTCTCATTTCCCCTATCATAAGCGTCTTTAAGTGATTAAG
This sequence comes from Avena insularis, assembly GCA_023614405.1. Lineage (NCBI taxonomy): Eukaryota > Viridiplantae > Streptophyta > Magnoliopsida > Poales > Poaceae > Avena > Avena insularis. The sequence continues at coordinate 162,314,247 of CM042692.1, read as the reverse complement.
GTTAAAGTGAACAAAGTATGGTGTATATGCTTGACGAAGTATAAGTTGGAAATCTCATGTCCCTTGAACATGAGGGTCGCTCCTCATGCTACTCAAGTTTAGTGACTGGTAAGTTCTTGTCATCGTAAGTATATGTGTATCATAGAGAACCGCCAACGGAGTACCCCTTGCCCGATGATACGGAAGAATCCCCATACCAGAATGACAAGGCAAGCAGACAACGAGCATCTCAGCAATCTTCTTATTTACCATGGGAATATGGTGCTTTTTTCTCTCTTTCCTCTTTTCTCATATTTTTTTCTTTTTCTCTTTTTTTCTCAATATCTGACTCTTTTTATAAGAAGAATGCTTCATAGATAGCTCATTATGGTTACGCTGCAGGTTTCCACCATAACAAAATGGATTAGACCAGTGGCCCATGCGTTTCTCTAACACATATACATAACTCCATGGACATACAAGCTCCCCTTTCATTTCACACCGACGACATCCATAGACAAAAGAGCATGATATCAACTAGGTACAAAGTACAAGTGCAATGTTGAAAGTGTTCCCCATGACAGCATGGTTCTGCTAATCCCCAACAAATAAGTGCAAGCATATACAACATAGACGACACAATGGTTCAAGTTTATTAAGGGCAAGAAAAGTAAAGTGTGCCATCAAGTTTGTGAGAGCTTTAATCACTAGTTTTCTCATAACAAGTTTAATTCGGAAGGTAGATAAATACATGAATATACTTGGAATAGCATATGCTAATGGGTAGGTATGGGGACTCTTTGGAATAACTTGGTTTTAGGAGTTGGATGCATGACTGGAACTCATACTTGGTTACGGAGGCTAGCAAAAGACTGGAAGCGACAAACTAAGAGAGCAATAATGGCCATAATCATGCAGAGTGAAAAAACATCATTAATCAAAGCATAAAGTGATACTACAAGTTGAAAAGTAAAGCATCATAAAGGCTATGGTGACTTGGGATAGTCATAAAAAGGTGTGATCATGTGCCAAGTCAACCCATATAAAGCATCAAAGGAGAATACCACAATATTATGCTTTAATATGCTAAAACAAAGCATGATTCTTCAAAGGCACATTAAGCAATCTCAATTGTTTATAACAAGTCATGCTACAACAAAGAATAGTAAGCATAAAGCCAAAACAATATAGAGGATGGCATGACAAAGCATAGGCCACAGTCAAAAACAAGCTCCTTTTTACCACTTAAGCATGAACTTTCCTACTCTTTTTCCAATCCAAAACAAACTATTTGAAAACCAATATATGAAAGAGGGGGTCCAACCAATTTATTCAGAAAACTAAGCAAACAAAGCAAATGAAAAACCAAAACAAAAACGAAAAAGAAGACGCTCCAAGAACAACACAACTGTGCATGAAACAATAAAAATGAAGTGTTTGGAAGAAACCTGGGATTTTTATTGATAAAGAGGGGGATTCCTTGGGCATCCCCAAGATTTGACGCTTGTACTTCTTCGATATTTCTTGGGTGACATGCATGGCATCCCTAAGCTTGAGCTTTATTCCATCCTTCATCTCATTACTCATTCCTTCCATACACCTGAAATTTTTCCTTGATACAAAACTTCACACAATCTTTATTAGCAACATTAGTACACGCAAGATAATAGGTCTTTAGGTTCAGTTCCAACACGAATAAAACTTCCATTAAAACACAAGCTACTATAGCACTTCCCTCAAAAAGATCAATTCCCCAAAAGAACTTAAAAAGGAACCAACAAGAAGCAAATGCAGAAAATGGCAGAAATCTCTCAAAACAGACCAGCAGGTAAAGACGGATTTTTTCGAAGACCTTATTTTGCTAAAATCGAAAAGTGTTTAAATAAAGAAAGTTAGATAACAACCTGGGGAAGAAGCACAAAAATTCATGCCTCAAAAGGACATACAGAGATTTTACACGAATTTATACGGTGAAGCACAGAAATCTGTTTCGGGACAGCAACTTTCCCAATCACTACTTCTCTCTCATTAGAGGTTACTCTTGGCACAAAAAGCAAATAAAAAGGATAAGGAGCGGTTATTACTGAAATAATAACTTCCAAGACTCATTTAAAACTTTTGGGTTATCTCCCAATAAGTACTTTTTTTAACGCCTTTAAGTTAGGCATAAGAAGCAAGAAAAATGATCAAGTGTTCTCAAATGAAGAAGCATTAAGATTAATACCAGAAATATCTTCAACAAGGCAAGGTGTCTCATCCAAATAAGTTCTAGAGGATCCTCTCTCAACGCTCTTGGGTTCACTATTTTCATCAAACGGGTTTTCGGAAACAATCCAATCAAGATTCTTTTCTATGGCTTCATGCATTGCTACAAGTTTTAAAGATATTGGTATCTTAATTTCATTCCCATTAGGTTCGGTTTTATTCATATTTTCTCGTGTACCAACAACATCTACACATGAGCCTAGCATATTAAATCGTTCAAAGACTTTTCTAGCTTCCTTGGCAACATCATAGAATTCCTTAAGCAAAGTTTCCATAATAAAACCTCTCTTTTCAGGATTATCAATTTCTTTAAGTTTAAGAAACATTATTTGCATTAAGGGGCTAAGGTTAACAAACCTAGCTTCCAACATGTGAACTTAAGAAGCTGCAGCAATTTCATAGTTTGGAGCAAGTTCTGCAAGGGATCTATCCTCAATATCCTCATGCTTACTAACATGATTAAAGAATTCTTCAATATTATCTTTTCCAATTATAGAGCCACTACCTATTGATAGGTCTTTCAGGGTGAATTTAGGGATCAACATGGTGAGATAAGAAAAAGGTAACAACTATAGAAAGACTTAATTTTTTTGTGTTTTTAATAAAGAAAGCAAACTAGTAAAACTAATATTTTTGTGTTTTTGATAAAGAAACAAGCAAACAAAGCAAAAGTAAACTAAGCAAAACAAAAATAACAAAGTAAAGAGATTGGTTATGGGGGACTCCCCTTGTGAAGATGTCCTTGACTCCCCGACAACGGTGCTAGAAAAATACTTGCTGACTCATGTACTAACAAGCTCGTTGGGGAACCCCAAGAGGAAGGTATGATGAGCACAGTAGTAAGTTTCCCTCAGTTATGAAACCAAGGTTATGAATCCAGTAGGAGCAAGGAAACACCCCAAAGGTGTAACTAGCTGAACTTTGGCAGGGCGCACTACCGGTGCTAGCAGCAACATGGAGACCTGCACAACACAACCACAAAACTCTGTCCCCAACTTGTGATGAGGTTGTCAATCTCACCGGTTTTTCTGAAAACAAAGGATTAAACGTATCAAGTGGAAGAAAGTAATAGTTTACAGAAAGTAAACACAAAACAATAAATAGTTGATTGTAGATTGATAGTAAAAGAAAGGACCGGGGTCCATAGTTCACTAGAGGTGGCTCTCCTTAAGATAGATGACATGTTGTGTGAACAAATTACAGCGGGGAAATTGGCAAACATCGAGAAAGCATACAAGCATATACTACTCATCTTGACTCCTTTGAGATTCGATTGGGCATTAGAACATTATACATAGACCGTAATCCAACCGCATCTATGACTAATAATCCACCTTCAGGTTATCATCCAAACCCCCTCCAGTATTAAGTTACAAGCAACGGATAATTGCATTACGAATTGCGTGTAAAGTAAACAATATGATTGTTCTATGAACAAAGGATTGTTGTTTTCTCCCTAGTAGGAACATCAAAAATTATGGATACGTTAGCAACGTATCAAGGGATCACTCCCTCCGGCTAGGGAGGCAACACGGTGGTCACCTTCCAGTCCTGAAAAAGGAAGCATCATCAATATAAATGAAAAATTAGGAGGCAATCGAAAAATAATAAGAGCTAACCAGAAGGCTACCTCAGGCAGAGGGTGACTCGCATAGAATGGAGGCACGGTTGAGTCACTAGGGAGTTTCTCCTTGGCTGTGTACTTGGTCAGCAGCCGAAACCTCTTGTCTACTTCACCCGAGGAAATATTCTCTCGAGAAATGCGAGTAACATTGTCAACGCCAATCCAGCAGCACATTGGATGTGCCCTAGCCTACAGCGGCTGCACTCGACAACGCATGTAGGTGAGAATGAGGTCTGCGCCACCTACTTCCTTCCCCATATAGAGCTCAAGGTCGCAGACGTGCTTGTACAGAGCCTCAGTTTCCTCGGCTTCATCGGGCATCACTGTGTTCTTCCATGACCTCCTCCTCTTGCATTCTGCCTTTGAGTCAAAAGGAGCGAGCCCAAAGTTTTCTTCATCAACCTTCTGGTCGCGGATATAGAACCACTTCTCCATCCACCCTTGGACAGATGCATTGAAGTTGATGGCGAAATATTTGACGTTGGGGTCTACATGGATCCCGCAACCTCCTATGTCATGGACTACCGACCCAGAGCTCGACTGGCGCTTAACTTTGAAGAGTTTTTTGAAAAGGCCAAAGTGTGGCTCGATTCTGAGCCAGCACTCGCAAAGGGTGATGTATCAAGCAATATGAAGGATGTTGGGTCCGCAACATAGAAAACAAAAAATTTCCTACGATGAGAACTACACGCCAAGATCTATCTACTAGGTACAAAGCAACGGGTGGACATACATCCATCGAGAACTTACCATCGAAGACAACGAGTTTTTTTAACGAGTAGGAACTCGTGGTTGATGTAGTCGTACACTTGCCAATCTCAAGATCGTGAGAAGTCCGAGCAGGTCCGGCTCCAGCACGTCCTTCAGATCCAGCTCCAGCACCACCAAGTCCAGCACCGCAAAGCAGCGGTGCATCCGGGATCGCACACACGTCCGGTACCCCGACAACCTCCGTCCCTCGCTCCAGCAAAGCCATCGGGAACATGTATCTCGCTAATCCGAGACCATGGGAAATAATACTAGAGGAGGAGAGAGATCCTTCACAAGGAGGTGTGTGTGAGAAGTTAGGAGAGGGTGGCCTTTTATAGGAGGAGGGGGGTGCCCCTCCTTCATGGCCGGCGCATGGAGGAGGTGCCTCTTCACCTCCTCCATTCATGTGGTGGTAACCCCTCCACATTAAAATGCCTCTTCACATTCCCTTTTAAAGTCTCCACTTTAAATGCATTAAATTTCTCCAAATTTAATGCTCTCTCATTTAATAAAACTCTTTTATTATTTTTATTCAGAATTTTGTTAATTACTTTAATTAACAAACATTCACATAAAACCCCCTGCAACATTTCAATATTACATGCAGAACCAATTTCAGCAATTTCACCCGAAACAGTTTCGGTGTCTATTGAAATAATTCCAGCGCTTTCTTAAATCTTTATCTGAAACATATTTGATCCGAATGGTGTCGGTATCCCTTAAGTGTGTCACCCTACGGTTCGCGAATAATGCAGACATGATCGAGACCCCTCTCAGATCAATAATCAGAAGCGGGACCTGGAGATCCATACTAACTCCTACACATTCAACGATGACTTCTGTGATCGTGAGAACCTTTAACGCTAGTAACTAAATCCCTTTGTCTCGTGATATATTACATGTCCAAGATTCGATCATCGGTATCTCTATACCTAGTTTGATCTCGTTGCCTAAATGCACTCTTTTCTCGTTCCCGTGATATAACATTCTAGTGATCACATCACTTGCTTGCAAGCTATCTTAATGTGATATCACCGAAAGGGCCCAGAGTATATCTATCTGTCATCGGGATTGACAAATTCCACTCTTGATCCATGAGCCTCAACATAACACCTTCGTAGCACTAAACCCATCTTTATAGTCACCCTGTTATGGTGTGACGTTTGATGTTATCAAGATACTCTTCCGGTGTTAGCAATTAACATGATCTCATGGTCTAAGGATAAAGATTACTTCGTATGATGTTATAGAAATATAAACATAATGACTTTGATTGTAATGCTATACTTTGGATGAATGTTCATCACATCATTCCACCAATGTTGTAACCTCGTTATTAACAACATCCAATGTCCATGATCAGGAAACCTTGATCATCTTGTTAATCAACGAGCTAGTCTATAAGAGAGGCATAACTAGGAACCCTTTTTGTTTATTAAACACACATGTATTGATGTTTCCGATGAATACAATTATAGCATGCATAATAAACATTTATCATAAACATGGAATAAGATAATAACCACTTTATTATTGCCTCTTGGGCGTATTCCCTTCAGTCTCCCACTTGCACTAGAGTCAATAATCTAGTTTGAAAAACTTTGCGTATTGAACACTTATTGCTTTCTTGTGTTGCATGTACGCTATTGCTAGTGGTTAACATAATCTCCGGATCTGACAGTTTCAGGTCCGTGTGTATTTGCATGTCTTTGCGTCTCTACGCATCACTCATTCTCAAATGAGATGGCATTGTATAAATTTGGTCCTTTGGTGAGACCTTTAGTTCGTTCGGCTCAAAATATGTTGATATTATTGTCACACAATATATCTTCATAGTATTAGCCCACTTTGAACCACACGTAGTTTGATAACAAACTACTTAACACAAATGCCCTCCTTTGCTGCTACTATAGCAGTTATATACTTAGCCTTTTTGTTGTAGTATCCGTCACAATGTCTCAACTTTGGAACTCATCCAAATCCATCATGGAACATCCTTTCCATTACATTGTGCCACCCATAGTCTAAATTGAGATAAATTTAATTTGTATCTTGTGACAAAATTAGTATCAATGTAACACTTTACAATGAACTACCTTTAACTATTTGTCACTTATACGTGATATATTCTTAGTTCTTCCAAAGCTCATAAGAATATCTTTACTATTGTCCAATTATCATCTTATGAATCATTCTGGTATATGCTCATAACATTTAGAGCATAGGACATTCTGGATATATACATATCATGGTATAATCGATCAAAATCTTCATGTGATTTTACTCACCGAGTGTTGGAACACTTGAATCTTGATACAATCATTTCCATGCAGCAAGAACCTTTCTTGTTGTTTCCATATTGAACCCTTTCAATATCTCATATATGTATGTCTGGCACAACCATATTAGCGCCTCAATCTATCCATATAGATATTGATGCCTAATATTCCGGTTTTGCCCAAGTCTTTCATCGAAATCTTATTTTAATGAAATTCTTAACTTGTGTCAATACAAGATACATCATTTCCAATCAACAATATGTCCTCTACATAATGTATTAGAAATATGTCTCAGCGCTCCCACTTAATTTCTTGCTAATGCAAGCATCTTCATCATCTCCAATGAATTTAAACTCTTTTAACAATTTCATCATGGTGAAGATTCCAACTCCGCTATGCTTACTTCAACTATTGAAGTTTGCATGCTCTTTTAGCACCCTTTGAATTAACAAAACCCTTCGGACCGTGTCTTGTACGCGTCCTAGGTAACCAGTCTATTAGAAGAACATTGTTTTGTTTGTTCAACTACCATACATCAAATTATATGTAGTGGTTGCTACATTAATCCGTCAAGACTAAATATCGCTATGAAAGATCAAATCTTGTCATAGTCAACTCCTTGAACATTGCCGTAAACTTCTTTCCAACATGTCGACTATTTCATAGATGTTAAACATCCATGTCTTATTTCTTTATAGATCCAAACACGACCGATAGGTTTCACTCCTTTCCAGAGGGTCTTCCAAGTTTAGAAACTTGATTTCTCGTGTATGGATACTATCACGGATTCTATGAGTTCTAGTCATTTTATGGAGTCAGGGCCCATCATCGCTTCTTTGCATGTAGTCGGTTCATTATTGTCAAAACAATAACGACTTGCTTATCAAATCACACTATTTGATTCTTACCGACCCACACGGTTCAATAGGAACTCTAATCTCCGAGATCACACCCTTTGTAATCACATGAGCCATGAGCATTGTGGCGCCAAGGGACACTTTCCGCGCCATGCTACTTAGCACATATAGCTAAGGTTCAACAACCTTATCAAAGTTCTATTGTCCTCCCACTTAACTTTTCGCGAAAAATTCCTTCTCAAGAAACTTGACATTCCAAGTAACAAACTCTTTTGTCCTCGTTGTTATGGAGAAATTCCCAACAAATTCATTGGGATAACCTACAAAGACGTGCTTATCCGACTTTGGTTGTAAACATTTTACTAATGCATAGGATACCAAAATTTAAGAAAAGACAATTCGGGTTTTATCCCAAACCATAACTCATATGGTGTCATTTCAACGGATCACTATGGTGCTCTTTTCAGTGTAAAAGCAGTAGTCTCTAAAGCTTCAATCCTTAAAACATAATGGCAGTTTTATAAATGACACCTTTGATCTTACCATGTCAAACATGGTTTGATTTCATCTCTCGAGTATACCATACTCCTATGGTTTATCGAGAAACACAAATCATGGAACAATTCCTCAAATCTTAGGTGTTTTTGCTAAACACGTAACTCAAATATCTTCCTTTATGATCGAATCATAAACTCTTTATTTTCTTATTACAATGATTTTCCACTTCATCTTGAAAGTCTTTGAACAATTTTCAAATGTTTCATACTTCTTCCTTATTAAGTAAATATACAGATATATTCACTTAAATTTCTGGACAAAGCATATGAAGCAAAAAGATCCATCGCATATGGCTACACATAATGGACTATATACATCTACATGCATAATATCCAATAAATTAGTCATCCGTTCCTCTTTGGCCTATGGACGGAGTTTCAATTATCTCGAGGAACGTCTCACCAGCGTCAATTGATCAAAATCAAAAGACTCCAAAAATCCATCAACATGGAGTTTCTTCATGTTCTCTTTCCAATATAATTTAAACGGCGATGTCACTTCATAAGTGATCTTTCAATCATTTGTCTTGCAACATTTTAGCAATAGTGTTTATGGATGTGATTTCTCCCACTAGACTTGTAAAAGTTCATCATCTTTTATGGAATACGGTAATTATTTGAACAACCATTGTTCTCATAATACCGGAACAAAATAACAATTATTAAAACAAATCTTGAAGGCTAGGTTTTGATGACAATGAAAAAACACAATAACACTTTATTTGTTTTCGATGAACATCATCACTTATTCTCTTGCTAGTTACTTTAGGCCATTGTAGTTCATGAATTGCATTGTCCTGTATGACACTTCATACCAACCAATTGATCAATTTATCCAATACCTAAGAACCACATTGTTTAACAAGCAAGGAATATAGCCATAACATATATATCTTCTATATACCTAAGTTGGACATTTCCAACTTTTCTTTTCTGCCAAAAATTTTATAGATTCTCTTTCAGCAATTCCTTTTTCTTTTAAAAGAATCTATCAACATCAATTGTGGTGTCATTCACATGACACATAGTACAAAGCGTATATAGTCAAATACTAATACCTTTGGACTTGCACTTTCAAGTGGATCACCATCATCAAATGTTTGGTGTTCTTTCAAAAATCCATTCTTTAGTAATCTATTAGTGTAGTAAACATTTTACTTACATCTTCTATTCATCCTTATCATGACAACTTTCATGATCAATCTACTATATCCTATAAGGAAGAATGACGAGTATAATTTTAGTTCCCAAAACCTTTTGAAAGATTCGGATGCCTAGCATCTCCATCCTTCACAAATTCTCATACAATATGAGAACATGTATTTTGCTAAATTATACTCTATCATAATGCAACCAAAAACATTGCTTCACATATCACAATATCTTTCACACATGATGGTTTCTGAAACAATTTTCAGCTCCTATATAATTTTGATATTAAAACAACTTTTGAATATCAATAATCATGGAGGAAAACATGATACTTTAGATACTAACATTGGAATTCTTACTCTTGATTTAATACTAATTATTAAACTTCATGGAGTAAATAGGGTTTGCTGAAAGTTTGCAATAGGACTTATAAACTTTAAATTGACATTCAAAACAATACGATACCAGTTCGTAAAGTAAATATCCAGAATTCTATAGTTCTATTATCTCAATTAAAACTAAGCATAAGGTAGTGAACAGATGCCAATGACTACAACAAATTATGCAAATTCACTTCAATTTATTTTATGACAAATTGAGTTCTACTAATCCAAATTAGAAATAAACTCCCACTCAAAAACGGCATCCCTCATGTCCTTTTGGTGATTACATGAACCAAATCCACTACACCAAGTCTGATCATCACGTGAGTTGATGTAGCTTCAAAGGCGAGCATCTATATGGGCATCATATCAACTATATGACTCATGCTTAACCTTTCGGTCCGTGTTCCGAGGCCATGTCTGTACATGCTAGGCTCGCCAAGTAAGAACCTTAGTATTCGCGTGTGTAAAACTGTCTTACACCCGTTCCTATGAAAGCGTAGATTCGAGTACACCTGATCATCACGTGATGTCTCGAAACACGATCCACAGAACGGTGCATACTTAAGGAAGAACACATTTTTATCTTGATATCTAAATGAGGGATCATCTTATAATGCTACCAAAAGCGCCAAACTAGCAATATAAGATGCTAACATCTAATGTGTAAAGTGAGATGATATGGTCCATGCATTTGATCTCTATCACTTGCATCGTGGTATGATCTCTATCATTCCTTTGTGTGTAAGTCCAGGGTCTATGGAACTTACACGCTGTGTGTGTTGTAAGAGTATCTATCATACATCTACTTACAACAATACCATATCAATACACTAGCCCAGCAACGATCTAAACTAGACGCCTCTAATTTATCAATTGCAAGTTTTACGTGGCTTAGGGCTTACGGAGATAGAATCGTTCTCACCTACGAACATGAACCACAACGAGGATAACTAAGTTATTAGCAACTCGTTGTAAATCAGATATTGACTATAGTAGGAGAGACAGACACCCGCCAGCCACTTATGCAAAACAAGTTGCATGTCAGTCGTGGAACCGGTCTCATGTACGATGACATGTAAGGTTGGTCCGGGCCGCTTCATCCCACTATGCCACCAATATCCAAAATACATAGAAGATGCAATAACATGATCATCATCGCCCACATATAAACATATGTGTACTACCCGTGTAAAGCACCTACGCATAGATCAGGCTCTGATACCACTGTTGGTCCGCAGCATAGAAAACAAAAAATTTCCTACGGTGTGAACTACACGCCAAGATCTATCTACTATATACAAAGCAACGGGTGGAGATACATCCAACGAGAACTTACCCACGAAGACATAGAGTTTTGTTAACGAGTAGGAACTCGTGGTTGATGTAGTCGTACACTTGCCGATCTCAAGATCGTGAGGAAGTCCGAGCGCCGCAACTCAGCAGCGCATCCGTACTCACATACATGTTCAAGCCATCGGACAACCTCCACCTCCTCGCTCCAGCGATCCAGCGGAAGCAGCAACTCCTTCTAGATGAAATGCCACTGGGAACATGTATCTCGCTAATCCGAGACCATGGGGGAATAATTCTAGAGGGGGAGAGAGATCCTTCACAAGGAGGTGTGAGGATGAAGGAGGGAATGGGTGGCCTTTTATAGGAGGAGGGGGGTGCCCCCTCTCTCCATGGCCGGCGCATGGGGGGTGACCCCTCACCTCCCCCGTTTATGTGGTGGTAACCCCTCCACATTAAAATGCCTCTTCACATTCCCTTTTAAAGTCTCCACTTTAAATGCGTTAAATTTCTCCAAATTTAATGCTCTCTCATTTAATAAAACTCTTTTATTAAATTTATTCAGAATTTTGTTAATTACTTTAATTAACAAACATTCACATATAGCCCCTTGCAATATTTCAATATCACATCCAGAACCTCTTTCTGCAATTTCACCCGAAACAATTTCTGGTTTCTATTGAAACAATTCCTGCGCTTTGCAATTCTTTCGTCTGAAACATATGTGCTCCAAAATGGTGTCCGATAACTCTTAAGTGTGCCACCCTACGGTTCGTGAATAATGCAGACATGATCGAGACCCTTCTCCGATCAATAATCAGCAGCGGGACCTGGAGATCCGTACTGACTCCTACACATTCAACGATGACTTCTGTGATCGTGAGAACCTTTAACACTTGTAACTAAGTCCCTTTGTCTCTCGATATATTACATGTCCGAGATTTGATCATCGGTATCTCCATACCTAGTTTGATCTCGTTACCGACATGCACTCTTTTCTCGTTCCCGTGATCTAACATTCTAGTGATCACATCACTTGCTTGCAAGCTATCTTAATGTGATATCACCGAAAGGGCCCAGAGTATATCTATCTGTCATCGGGATTGACAAATTCCACTCTTGATCCATGAGCCTCAACATAACACCCATCTTTATAGTCACCCTGTTACGGTGTGATGTTTGATGTTATCAAGATACTCTTCCGGTGTTAGCAATTAACATGATCTCATGGTCTAAGGATAAAGATTACTTCGTATGATGTTATAGCAATATAAACATAATGACTTTGATCGTAATGCTATACTTTGGATGAATGTTCATCACATCATTCCACCAATGTTGTGACCTCGTTATTAACAACATCCAATGTCCATGATCAGGAAACCTTGATCATCTTGTTAATCAACAAGCTAGTCTATAAGAGAGGCATAACTAGGAACCCTTTTTGTTTATTAAACACACATGTATTGATGTTTCCTGATCAACACAATTCTAGCATGTAAAATAAACATCTATCATACATAAGGAATATATAATAACAACTTTATTATTGCCTCTCAGGGCATATTTCCTTCATATTTGAGTGGGAGCGTGAAATCATTCTAGGATATGTGGACAACATATGTGAATGATGTGATTGGTGTTAATAACATTCAAATAGATAAATTGGGATGAAGTTGAAGTTATTAAACAATGAGATCTATTGAGATAGATTGGTGAGTTTAATAAACATTAAATGTCGAATGCTTCTTGGACTTGATTCTGAAGATGTTCAGAATGTCCTAAGAAAGATTCTAAAGAAGTTCAGAATGGAACAACGTAAGAAAGAAGTTCTTACTATATGAAGCATTGTCTTAGTATTACAATGATGGTTAAAAAAAGGAAGAAAGAGATGTGTTGCATCTCCTATGCCTCATCCATAGGTTCTTCCATACAACCATATTGTATACTCGACATAATGTGACCTGAAGTTTTGGTTGGAAGGACACGCTCTTAACTGTAAGAACATGTCTTGAAGTGATTCTTGAGTTAATCACTGAACCAGAATTAAGTTTGTACTTAAATGGCAAGAAGCAAAGTAAGTGGCATAGTTGCATTTCATGCACTAGGATCTACATAGATATAGAAGTATAAAGGCTCCATATGATGTGATGTATATTGTTATGGTGGGGCTAGTTCACTTTTAACGTAGAATGATGTGTCCCAGGGCACAGTGCCCATGAGAAATCCCTCGAGGTTGATCTAAAGTCACTGTAGGCACCTAGAAACTGGCCTCGTTCTGCTGCCATAACTGTCGTATATACACAAAGGGTTGCAAAGTGTGTTTCTAAGTTTAGATGACAACAGTGAAAACGACCGTCATTATAAACAGTAGAAACAAAGTCTCACTTTGTTGCCAAACGATACTTCGACCCATTATGAGATAATGGTGTGAATGTCAAAGTTAGGAAGACATTAACAATTTGCAAAGACATAATGATCTGGTAAAACAGAACATGGACAAGACATTTTCCATAAGCATGCATGATCAATAAACGCATATGTGATATGGTTTATGATGAGTAAAATGCAAGCTAGACTATTTGTACTCTAGTGCAAGTGGGAGACTGAAGGAGATATGCCCTAGAGGCAAATAATAAATAGGTTTTTATTGTAATATCTCAATTAGTTCATAATAGTTTCATACTGTGCTATAACTGTATTAATACGAAACGTTAATACACGTGTGGTATGTAAAAAAACCATGTCTCTAGTTACCTCTAGCGAACTAGTTCATTGGTCATGAGGATGATCTAGGGTTTCGAGATCATGGGCATTTATGCCAATTGACAATGAGGTCACATCATTAGTTGAATGATGTGATAGACAAACAACCCAACCAGTTGTATCTTAATGAGATCTAGTTACAAAGTTCACCATTAATGATAAAACTAAGGAAACCTCGCGACCTGTCCTTAGACTGTGAGATAATGCAAATCATCGTTCTAGAGGGAGCTTAGATGGTTATCAAGTATCACCCCGTGACTGGGTGATCGAAAAGGTGCTACTCAGGTTTCCCAAAGGAGCGCATAGAGGAGTACATATCAAGACCAGGATTTTCCCATCCATGTAACGGACATATACATTAGTGGCCATCTCGGTGACATTGCATTAACGAAGCTTACAAGCATGTGACTAGGTCACGGAATGCAACGACACGGAAATGAGAAAACAAGTTCATCGGTAACGAGATCGAACAAAGGTATGGAGATACCGTAGATCAAATCTCGGATGAACTAGGTATCAAGAGGCAAAGGGAATGGGAAACGACTATTTACGGTTCAAACGACATTGTCATCATGGAATGCACAGGGGTCAATATGGGCATCCCGGTCCCGCTATTGATCATTGATGGAGATCATGTTTGTGCCATTCCCGAGCCGTGGGGAAATACACTTAAGGGTATGATGAGATAGAGATCCTCTGTAAGTTGGAATCACCATCTGAAAGAGAAAAGGAAACCGGAAAAATTCCGTGAGAAAACCGGAATCGTTCCGGGAAAGTTCTGAAGTCGTTCAGAGGAAATCGAAAGGGAACCGAAAGGTGTTTCGGGCCAAATCAGATTTTTTAATATGTATTTACATATTAATTAATGTAATTAATATTAAATATAATATGAAAATCTAATTTGAAGGGGTATTCCACTAATGGGCCGAACTTCCTAGGGGAAAATGGCCCATTAGGGATAACCGAAGGAGGGAAGGGGCAAGGGCCAAAGGGCCAAGGCCCAGGCGCCTTAAGGGGGCCCACCCGGCCAGACTAGGGCTGTGCGTGGGGTGGGGCCCACCCCAGGCCGGCTGGCCCATGAAGGCCCATGCGCCCCCCCCCCTCTCCCTTGTTTAGTCCCACATGGGAAACCCAAAGGGGAGGGCACACCCCCTCCCCCTATATAAAGGGGTGCCCATGGGTGGGAATTGACACACCAATATCTAGAGAAGTCCTTTGGTTGACTTTCTCCTTCTCTCTCTCTCGCTCTCTCTCTTGTCTCCATGCATTGGTACGGTCCCAAGTAAGGACTGTCCGAGCATGAGACACCGCACCTGCAGCACGCCGTTGCGCTGCAGGGATTCCAAGCCGGAGATCTACTTACGCACTCCCAGCAGGGATCAAGGAATCGGAGGTCGTCATCGTACCACGAGGGGCTTCACTTGAGGCACCTTGGATGTCATGATCTGGAGCTGCTACACGATGAAGAAGGAGCAAGGGGTGACCTGCGAGGAGCATCGCGACCTTGAGGTCGGCTACGGCTTCGACTACTTCAACCACGTTCCCCTCAGAACGTTAACCGCGTACGGTCTACAAGGGTATGTATTCTATACGCTCCGGCCGTTACTGCATTACTACATAGATAGATCTTGGGCATTAGGAGGTTCCAACGTAGGAAATTTTTTGTTTTCTGCTACGGAACCCATCAATAAGTACCATAATTTTTGGAAGCTCTTTATGAGACTTGAATCCCTTCTTCCTTCTATGAAGGCCTTTCTTTTACTTTTATGTTGAGTCTCCATCTTCTATCTTTATGCACCTATTGAGATAGCATAGTGGCCATTCTTAGTTTAATGTGCATTGTCCCAAGACTTGTTGATTGATGCATAACTTTGATATTGCTTGTTCTTAAACTATTTGTATCTAGTCATCCTTATGTACTTTGAAGGTGTCCTATGCATTTATGTTTTGCTACACTAAGAGGGACAAGCCGAATACCATTCTCATTATGTTTTCTTTATGTGAAACAAACAAACGTCTTTCAAAGCATTGTTATTCATGAATCTTTTGTTTGTACCTTTTCATGTTATGACATAGTTGCTATGTCTTATTGTTATAACTATATCTTTCGTGCTATGTTAAAGTATTATGATCCCAGCAATCAATGTTTTATAAATGCCTTGATCAAGATTGTGATGGTGCATGTCACCTCAAAAATTATTCTTTTCTTTTTATCACTTACCTACTCAAGGACGAGCAGGAGTTAAGCTTGGGGATGTTGGTACGTTGCAAAAGTATCTATAATTTTTTATGTTCCATGCTTGTTTTATATCTACTTTCTTATGTTTTGTCCACACTTTGGAGTATTTTTACACATTTTCTGGAGCTAACCTATTAACAATATGCCACAGTGCCAGTTGCCTGTTTACTGCTGTTTTTGGTTTCAGAAAAGCTAGAAAATAAATATTCTTAGAATTGGACCAGACAAAAGCCAAAGTCGATATTTTACCGGAAGACTCATGGAGCCAGAAGACGAGACGGAGAGGGGCTAGGGGCTGGCCACACCATGTGGTTGCGCGGGTCCCCCTGGCCGTGCCACCAGGTGGTGTGGGCCCATGGTCCACCCTCTGACATTGCCCCTTCGCCTATAAGAATCCTTCCTATGAGAAAACCCTAAATCATCTAGCCTCCAGCCACGAAAAGTGCCACAGCGCCACCGCCACCGAAGGGGAGTTTCGGGGGAAAGAAAGTCTCTGTTCCGGCACCCTGCCGGGACGGGGAAGTGCCCCTGGAGCCATCTCCATCGATCTCCACCACCATCTCCATCGCCGTTGCTGATTCCCATGATGAGGAGGGAGTAGTTCTTCCTTGAGGCTAAGGGCTCTACCGGTATCTATGTGTTCATATCTCTCTCTATGAATGATCTTATTGAGATCATGAGCTTTGTAATCTATAGATCTATTTTGCTACTCAAGTGCTCTAATGAATCTCTGCTTATCCCCACGTCTGTGAAGTTGACAGTGTGCACACCGTGTGGCACTTTGGCTAAGATTACATAAATACTTGTTATGAGTTATATTTGGAGTTGGATGTCTCTATGAAATTATGATCTTTGTTGGAACCATCTAGCACTCAAGGTGACAGTGTGGGGTTATCTATATGGGGAAGGCGGACTTTGAGGAGTGTTGTTATAGCCCTAACATGTATTAGAGTTTCCAACCGAAGAGTAGTTCAGAGTAGTATAATGAAGAGAACATATTTATATGAGAGTGTTCACTAGCGAAAGTATGGACCCTGTGCCTTGTTTCTAAGCACTCAAACACCATTTGCAACTAGATTTGTTACATGTTTGCTTGCTTCCATCTTTATTTCAGATTGCCTTTAGTCTCTTCCTACCCGTCAAGCTCTTTTATGTCACTGTTACCACTTATAATTATCCATACCACTTGTATTTCACTATATCTTTGCCGAACTAGTGCACCTATACACCTGACAAGTGTATTGGGTGTGTTGGGGACACAAGAGACTTCTTGTATCTTGATTGCAGGGTTGCTTGAGAGGGATACCTTTGACCACTTCCTCCCTGAGTTCGATAAACCTTGGGTGATCCACTTAAGGGAAACTTGCTGCTGTTCTACAAACCTCTGCACTTGGAGGCCCAACAACTATCTACAAGAATAGAAGTGCGTAGACCACTAACCCTCCCCCATAATGCCGAAAGTAAGAGAAATCATTTCTCTTTATATCATTTTGTGATATGTGAGCTTAATTGATGAGTATTGGTCATGAACCCAAGATATATCTTCGCGGTGTCATACCATACACTCCTACATGGTTGCTTCGGCCACCACACTCTTCTTGTTGAAGAGTTGGTTCTATGTGGATATTTTTGGTTTTTATTGCCCATCTTTTGTTTTTATCTAAAACACACTCAACATTAGCATTTTATTTATTTGCCTCTTGCAATCTTGAGTGTATAGTACCATCACAGTTCGATTGTATCAACCCAAGCCTATCCCTTCTTAAAATCCATCTTTCTTTTCTTTTGACTTTTGGGCGTTTTGATGCCAAAGGGGGAGAATTAGTTCTATTAGGATCCGAGAGGATTTGCATCGGTCAGGTATAAGCAGCATTTCCCTTTATCTACGCCTTTCTATCTTGCTTGTACCCATTTATCTCGCGCTGAACATTTTATTGTATATTTGGTTTGTGTGATGTTTAGACTTTGTTAAGTATGATTGTGAGACTCATGGATTTATCTATGGAATTCTTAATATGGCTCAATCTACAGAATTATCATTATGTATTTATCTATGGGATGGAATTACCGATATGGATTTATCTGAGGGTTTATTGATATGTATTTATCTATGGGTTGTATCTATGTAATTATCTATCTTTGATTGAGACTTCATTATGGTTGGTATGATAAACATCTCAAGTCTCATCATTACTTGTTCCTAGTATCCAATTCATAAAGGGATTTTGAACCTATTTGTGTGCATTTGTATTCCAATGTAGACTACTTATAAGCACACATTTAGGGGGAGTCTCTATATCTTTTGGAACTATTGATGGTTAATCTAGTACTTTATTGCAAATCCTAGTATTGTCTCTAACACCAAAAAGGGGGAGATTGAAAGAGCATTTCATGATCTCAAAGATATTGTGTGTTACCTAACAATGCCAAGGATATTGTAATTATGCGTTGAGTGCTACAGATTCCAAACGTTTAATTTGTGTCAGCAACATCACACCAAAATATTACCAAGGGCCCTTGCCGAAAGGCAGCAGAATCAAGCATGTTGGGCCGGATTATCCGCCCCTATCAAGGGCCGGATAATCTACCCCCTATCAAATTTGGCTAAGGACCCGACACACGCCGCTCAGAAATAGGGGTGGATTATTGTCCGGATATTTGGCATTGGGCTAAATGTTTGACCAGGGCCAAATTATCTATCCCCCAGATAGATCCACATTATCCACCCCTCCCCAAATTCGATTAAGGACCAGACGCGCGACGCTCATAAGGGTGGTGGATATTTGGACCGGATTATTTGTTATGGGCCGGATGTTTGCCCCTGGCCAGATTATCTGGCCCCAGTTGACTCCAATGACATCACTTTGGGAGGGGGTACAAATACTCCTCCCCATCTTCAACCTACAGCTCTCGAATCTTCTAAAAAAGCACTATACTGCGTGATCCTCAATTTCCCAAGATCTACTCGTTCATGCACCCGAAGGCCTTGACCTTTGGAGGATCGAGGGAGAAGGACTTGATCTACATCATCAACAAAGATATCTTCATTTCCCTCTCATTCATTTGAGGGCCCTTTGATCTAGAGTTTGTTTTTAATTTCTAGATCTCCGTGTCGATATTTGATAAACTTGTTTGTTGAAGAAGCTTGTTGTCATATCGAGAGCCTCCAGTTAATTTGTGGATGCGTGCTCCGATCTCATTGTAAAGGCGTCGGTTCCTGCCTCGAATGGTACCATATAGTGGAAATGTGGATCAGGACAGTTGTGGCGAGATCCATCGGAGAATAGGGTGAGGCCTATTGTGGCATGGTGGTCTTAGTACCGCCGACCCCTCCAATGCAGATGTACTTCCCCTAAAAAGGAAGGAACTATGGCAAAACAAATCTTGTGTCTATGTGTGCTCCACTCTCAGTTACCTCGTTCCTCTCACTTCTCTTCACTCGTTTAGTTGCTAGGTTGGCATATACTAACTTTACCGTAGTTGCATATCTAGAGAATTTACCTTTGTGTTAAGCCTAATTTGAAGAAGTATTAAAATTTGGAGTATCACCTATTCACCCCCCCTCTCTAGGTGCCCATACAATCCATTTCAACAAAGTACAAGGAGAAGGGTGAAGCAAACATAGAAGAGCAATATGAGTAGTAAAAATCTTGTGGGAGCACTTATAAAAGCAGGTTCAGCGGTAGATCCAGACTATTGGATTTGCATGATAGTTCGTTGGAAGCACATCCGTGTTGCCATGTGGACTATGATAACAAGGGATCAGCAGTAACAATTGTTAACGACTGTGTTAATTATGGAGGTAAACTGCATGATGCCTCAATTGATGCGCGACATTGGGTTTTGCGGTCAAACTCACTTCTGACGCGCCACCCATGCGCTGGCCAGCCAGTGTCACGTGCCGACTACTGATGAGTCCCATCATTCCCTCTCCATCGCAACTCATGCCATCATCGTCAGCAATGACGTCATGCGCGAGAAGAGAAACATCGGGTTTCGACAAACAATAATTCAATAATAGCTTGGTTGCTGCAGAAAAGAAGACCTGAGTCGAGTACCTCCTTGTATGAAGAACTTTTGTTCCTATGCTCTAGTGCAAGCACCCGAACATAGCCTCAGTAGATACTCCCATCGGGAGCGCTAGCCATGTACCCGATAAAAACATTTTTGAAAATGCAAATTTGGCAATCAAGGAAATAGAAGACCCGAGTCGAGTACCTCCTCGGGTGAAGAAGAACTTTTGAGCCTATGCTCTGGTGCAAGCACCCTAACATAGCCTTGGGGGCTACTCCCATCAGAAGCGCTAGCCGCACACCCAATAGAAAATGAATTCCTCCTACAGAGACAACATAAAAGCAAATCTACAAGAAGAATACGTCTAATCCTACACTTGAATGGAAGCATTCAATTGTAGCCTCGGGGGCTAATCCCATCGGGAGCACTGGCCATGCACCCAATAGAAATAGGCAAATATGCTCCAACAGAGTCAACAGAAGATGAACTGTGAGCCTACCCGAGTGTAGCCTCAATGGTTACTCCCATGGGGAGCATTCACAATGAACTCGATGAAAATATCAACATTAATTCAACGAAGTGACAACTTCCACAATTCCAATAGCCAAACAAGGCAACCGATAAAGAATTCGTGTTCTTAAATCGTGTCTGCTTCGATAAACATGTCTAAATGTTGTGTTTACGACATGAAGGTAAGACCCCTAGATCAGTCATGTGGGCCTAGTAATCGCACATGAATGCGCCCTATTAGAAAATTTCCATATCTACGATATGATAAAAAATCCCGATGGACGCGTTGCGTAGCCAAAACACAAAACTAGAATTTTGTATTTGATAAGATGTCTGTGGACCGAACTGAATTACGCTAGTATATACCAAGTTTAAGTTTGGAGGCTTGAGCTTAAGAAGTTTCACGTTGTTTTTTCCCAAGAGCAATTAATTGGTTTCCGATCCGTCGGATGCACCAAGCTTGTTATACCAAAATCCCCATGACAAACTTATCAAACTTGCAATATACTTACTCGAAATAATATTCGGGTTGACTATATATGAATGTTAAAAAGGTCTTGAAGACTCAACCTGAATCTATGATTCGAGTGGACTCTCGAGGGATACTAACATGGGTATTACTTATCGGGTTCCTATGATTGGCATACCTGGTACAGATCTAAACTAAGGCCCATAAGGCCCATGAGAAGTTAAAGATCTTGTAAGCATGTGAAGCCCAGGAACCAGACGGGATGATCAAGACAAAATCCAAGATGAAGCTGACATAGTCATAGAGTCACGATTAAAACTGTAATCCGACATGTACTGGACTCCGAGACTCGTCCTTTCATATAAAGGTTGAGAGGAGCTAATGGGGAGGGTGCCTGTTACTTGTCATAGCAATCCTCTATAAGCTACTCCCTCTGTTCCACAATATAAGCTTTTTAGCAAACTGTTTTATCCTTCTAAAAAAGGCTTATATTATGGAACAGAGGTAGTAGATCACATCTGGAAACTCGGCGACTTTGTACACTCCATCAATAAAGATCAGACAAGCAGGAGTAGGGTTTCCTCTACAAGGGCCTAAACCTTGGTCATTCGCCTCCCTTGTTTGTCTCATAAGCAAACGAAATTACTAGCGCTCTCCTTTTACCCGAAACCCAAGTCCATGACTATGGACATTACCGAGGTTACCCCTTGTTAGTCATTGGCGTCGAACTCATAGAAGAAATGATTCAGTTTGTCAATATCCCATCCCCTATCTGGCTTTAGTAGATCTGAGACCTATTTGAAAGTAATTTCAAGGGAATTTAGTCTTCTCCCCTGTGGGCTTTGAGACCCTAATCTTGGAATCCAATTACTGTGCCATTCCCCCACTTATTTACTATCATCAATCCTCCATATCAAGCCACACATAGAAGTTCCCTTCCGTGAATAATAACACACCAATAAAAAGAATCACGGCCAAGGCAGCCGACATGCATTATATCTAGCTTTCAAAACCCTCACACAAAGCGAATTTGGGACTGTTAAGATTCTCTAGGCCTGCTTAGCTAGGAGTGCTTGGTTTAAAGCTTCAAAATTCCTAAAGCCCATTCAACTCTCATTCTTTGACATACACAATTTGTCCCAAGAGATCCAGTGAACTTTGTAGGTTCCATTCGGATCACCCTTCCAGAAATTGGCCGAGATGGAGTTAAGTTTCTTACACTTTATTTTTAGTAAAACCGAAGCAGCTCATGGGGTAAGGTGGTGTGGCTTGAAGTACTGATTTTACCAAAATTTCTTTCATTTCTTTTGAAATACCTTGCCCTTTCCCTCCACAAACTCTCAGACTAGACCTCTCATTGATGTACTAAAAATAACCATCTTTGGATCGACCAAATACTGTTGGCAAACCCAAATATCTCTCGCTTAAACCTTTAACATCAATACCTATGGCTTGTTTCAGTTCATCCTTTCGAGCATTGACACACCCATCACCAAAAAAATAGAGGATTTATGCAAGTTGATTATTTGTCCATGAGCTACCACATAACCCCTAAGAACTTCCCTTAATGCATGCATACTCTACATCGATGCTTCAAGAAACATAATCCCATTGTCCATGAATAATAGATGAGTAATGTGGGACCCACTGTACCAAATTTAATGGCTTTCAGCATATCTTGATGCCGCATTTTCTTGATAAAAGTAGAAAATCCTTCCACACAGAAAAGGAATAGATAGGGGGATAACGGGTTATACCCTGTCGGAGACCACTTGATGGTTGAAAATAATTTGAGAGACAAACATTAAACCACACCTAAAACCTCACCAAGCTCAAGCATCTCATGATCTTGTCAACCCATAATATTGAGAAACCCATCTTCAATATCATATACTCCACAAATATCCGCACAACCATGTAGTACATTTCATTATATCCAGCTTAACAGCACATAGGGGTTTCTTCCGCTTCCTCATTTTGATTGAATGAACACACTCATAGGCGATGAAGATGTTATTAGTTATAAGCCTCCCAGGTACAAAAATTCTTTGCTCCTTAGAGGTCAATATAGGATAATCATTTTGAGTCTGTTCTTCATCATCTTAGATGCAATTTTGTACAAAACGTTACACAAGCTAATAGGGCAAAACTGTGAGAGAAGGTTCGGTGAACTAGTTTTTGGGATTAACACAATTACAATGTCATTAAAATCTTCGTGGATGACTCCTCCTTTAAGGAAATCCATCACATCATTATAGACTTCAGTTTTAAGAACCGACCGGTGTTGTTGGCAAAAAACGTCGACGATCCATCAGGCTTAGGGGCTTTAGTTGGGCCAATTTGAAATAAGGCTTTTTCAATTTCAAAATTTATAAATGGGGCCAATAACTTACTATTCATGTCATCAAAGACTAGTGTCTGGACTATGTGCCCCTCCGAGGAATAAAGGTTTGAGTAGAAAGATCAAGCTAGTGCTCGCATCTCCTCATCCATCGTAATTTGCATTCAATCAACATCCCAAAGAGCACGGATGGTATTCTTTCTACTTGTATGGGAAGCTTGGTTCTGGAAGTACCATGCAGTTTAGCCAATCCACACAGGAACGTTGGTGAAACATAATTTGCTCTCTCTTGAAGTGTTCATGGAGCTCCCGCTCAATGGCCCTAACCTCCTATGAGTCACCCAAAGTAATAGATCTATCTTTGGCAGTACCAACTGATCACAAAGCCGTTTATTTTCCTTCCTCAACGATCCACAAACCTCTCTAATCCACCTCTGTAATTCTCTCGACACCCTTTTGAGGCGCTGCCAAAGCGCAACTAGCCCATTTTCTCCCCTATCTTCTGTTGTAACGCCCCGGCCATACCAGGCCCGACGGATATCATCCCTAGCATCTCTCTAGTATCTCTAGACTGGTCTCACATAGCAACACTAGTATTTTCTGCACACTTCGTCCTCACTCGTACGCATCCGGGAACAACTTTCTGGTCGGACACCCATCCTCAAATTTCTCTAGGCCAAGCATGCTTAACCTGGAGGTTCTTTAGGATGATATTACGGAAAAAAAAAGTTGCAATTTGTTGGTGTGAGTAGCTTCTCAATCCTACTAAGCCTGCGCCAGGATCTCACATACACCCACCCTTAGAATATCGACGTCCTCGTCGATTAACCCCAATCTAGGAACGTTCTCTCTTGGCACATGCTTGTGCTTCTAGTGCCGGCACATGTGCCATGCTGTGTGCCACAAAGGTCCACACGTGCAATGTGCCACATGTCCGTGCCTCTGACCCACACACGCCCATGTAACCGCGAGAATCGTCTCTAATACCACTTGTAGCACCCCGGCCACACAAGGCCTGACGACTGTCACCCTGGTAGCTCTGTAGGATCTCTAGACTAGTCTCGCATACCAACACTAGTATTTTCTGCAGACTTTGTCCTCACTCGTGCACCGAGAACAACTTCCCATGGTCAACCATCCTCAAATTGTTATAGGCAAAAAATGCTTAACCTGGAGGTTCTTTAGGATGAGCTTCCAGAAAATAAGTTGAAACTTATTGATGAGTAGCATATCAATCCTATTAAGTCTCGCGCCAGGATCTCACTTCTGTCTCCTAGGTTCTCTCCACCATCGGTTTATAATCGTCGTAAGAAGTCCACATTTCTTCAAATCGAAACCCCTTTGGGTTCAGTGCACCTCTTAGTGAGCTCAGTTCCATCACACATATGAGAATGGCTAGATGATCCGACTCCTCCATGAGAATGTGTTCAACTAGGCCAGGAAAAGTTGTGCAAAACCATTATTATAAGTGGCTTGGTCAAAGCGCGCCTACACATTTTCAATGCCATCTCTTCTATTATTTCATGTGTATGCCTAAGTAGAAAATCCTAGATTAGCAAGCTCGTAGTCGGACAAGCAATATCTAAATCTTTCCATCTTCATAGCACCTCTCTCATTCCTTCCTCAAGCTATTCTCAAGC
This sequence comes from Avena insularis, assembly GCA_023614405.1. Classification (NCBI taxonomy): domain Eukaryota; kingdom Viridiplantae; phylum Streptophyta; class Magnoliopsida; order Poales; family Poaceae; genus Avena; species Avena insularis. The sequence goes on along the minus strand of CM042692.1, from coordinate 162,289,129 downwards.
CCGGATGTAGATCCTTCTTCATCAATCAAATATTCTAATCCATACCAAGACTGATAGAAGTGATCTTTAATCGTCTTCAATCCTTTTTGGGGACTATAAGTTGTTTTCTTACCCGCTTCATTTTAAAGTAAACCAAAAGATGCCCCATTCTCAATGCTATCTTGGCGAACAATTTCATTGTAGTCACGTGCACAAAGCCACGGGAGATCATTTTGTCTAGGTAAAAAATTCAGAACATCCTAGGTTTTCTGACGGAGTTCAGTCCAGGGTTCATCGTAGATTCAAGTGAATCTCCACACGATATCACCCAACTTAATTTTGGCGCCAATGAAGTACTAACACCATGGTATGATTGTCACATCAACTCCATCTCTCCTAGCAATGTCAGGCCTCCACTCTCCCCCTTGCAATCAACCACAACTTCGTTCCTAAACCCCAAGTTCCACTTAACTCTTTCCATACCACCCTTCTTAATTTTCATCTCGCAAAGAAACACCACCACTGGGTTGTAAGACCATACCAGCCCCCCCACTGCCGAGTCCAACCCCAATCCTCGGCAGTTTAGGGACATGATATTCAGTGGGCTCAGCGGTCCTGGTTAGCAGGACTTGTCACTGGAGTTTCTGACTCTTTTCCCTTATTTGCATGCGCCCTTCTATGCAGTTTCTCAGGACTTGTAACTTTAGTCTACCGTCCACGATATTGATGTTCACACCCACTAGTGCGGAGGAACCAGACTCAGTGTGTTCTCTGAATAAATTGCGTCATGGTGAAAAATCACGAGCCCTTCCACTACCACCTCTGTCCCTAGGAGAAAACTGATTATCAAAGGAATGGATACTGCCGTTGTTTGTCGATATAGAAGGCTTGTTCCCCTGAACAATTTTCTGCTTCACCCAGGCGAGGCCTTGAGCCACTCCCCCGTTGTTGGATTTCTTATTTTTCCATAGCACAACCACCCTCTAGATGGACCAGTAACCCACACTCGAAGCAGACGTGAAGGATTTTTCTTACTTCACATCAAACCACTTGCCCACAACTTCCGCCTCTATGTCTTTCAGCCTCACTCCTTGACCTAAGGATTTATTGATTTGTATATCAACCCTAATTCGGAGTTCCTCTCCCATTCCAGGCCCTCTTCATCAACATCAACTGATAAGAATTTTCCTATCTAGTTGGCGATGAGTTTCGCATACACCTCATTCATCATATCAAGCAGGAGATCAAGAACACGAACCCATGCACAACCATCCTCACAAAAGTCATATCAGAAGGTTGTACCTTGCCATCATAAACTTCTAGAGAATTGCGTGGAAATCTAACTAGGGGTGTCTGTTCCTTACCGCATGCTTCTAGTCTCCCTCTTACCCAAAGCGGACGATCAAATAATTTTCATGAATTTCCCTGAACTGCGTAGGCTTGTGCAAACCCCAAGCATGCTACATCACTTTCTCTAGTGCACTGATGACCAACTTCCGTGGAGACCAGGCCTTGCCAACCGCAACCCACTTTGGTTTCGGAACGCGATCTGATATGACATCCATGATCACCAGTCCTAACGTCTCCTTATCGTTGAAGATGAGATCCTCTAGATTAGCTGACAATGAGGCTGACAGCTCATCAGATCCCTTCACCAGAGATAGATATGGAGCCCTAGATCGAACCTCCACATCCACCAGCTTTGAGCCTGACGATGCCATGTCCAGCCACTCCCCTACACAGCGTACGCGCACAGGGAGTCAAAGCCACAAACCCAGTTAGACAAAAGGAAGCACACCATCGCCCCGCCACCAGAGAAAAGTCACCCTCGAGAGAGAGAGAACCCTAGCCTAGCGTGATCTCCTCCCTATTGCCCCTAGAGAACCGCTCTTACTTGGTGGACGCTTGTTACCACTATTGTCTTATCAATCCATCGATTTACAACAAAGCTATCCATGTTAGGGCATGTATAATGGGTTGTTAGCCTCTCTTAGACATGCCACGTCGGGTTTTCACTTAGTTGGAGGAGACAGAATTAAAAAAGAGAAGGTTGCCTTTCCTTAGCTAAAGGGTGAATCGTTAAACAAAAGAGAGGACTAATTTCTCCATTGTATCTCATGTCTTCCCTTGTCAACACAATTTATTACTATAATTAGTCAGTTCACATTAATTCTTATAGATGAAAATAAGAGATAACCCATTGTACAACTTATTTTTATTGCCTTCTCTAAATTTTGTGGACGGACAAGAGAAGAGTCGCCTTCTCTGCCATTGTACATACTCTTAGAAGTTAGCACAAAATATTTGGAACAAAGACAATTACAAAACAAATTAGAAACACCTATAACTAGTGGCATAAGCTGTTGCTTGCACTTTCTGGCTAACCCATAAACCTATGGTGTGAAAGGTGCATCCCTCTGAAAATAAGTGTATGTTTAGGTTTTGTTTTAAGTCAAATTAGTTTAAGTTGGACCAGTTTTATAGGAAAATAGCAATATCTACTAGGTGAAATTATTAGTATGTTATGAAATGGCGTCGAGTGATATTAGTTTGATGTTATAAATATTGTTACTTTTTTCTATAAAATTAGTCAAACTTAAATACAATGACTTAGGTCAAAATCTAAGACTGCAGTTATTAGCAGAGGTACAAAGTAGATCTGTGACATTTTGAAGATTGAATCCTCTTTTGTGATTTATAGATTTTTATTATGTAGTCATACATTTCCTAGAAAATCTATTAAAATAATTGTGAATTGCATGATTGATTTAGCCCAAATTTTGTGGTCATATTTGCATCCCAATAGTTTGATGGAATTTAAGCATCTTGTTTAACAACCTTTCTTACTCGACAGGGTATGATTAACACATTTCATCTTGTGTCTTACACGTGTTCTATTCAAATGGTTCTTTCATGATTCTATAATCCTTTGTTTTGGATTTATAATTACACCAGAATATTGTCTTGAAGAAAGTACTCTGCGTTTTTCGCTTGTAATTTATTTCAGAATAATGATTTGCTTGGTTGTTGTTTATGTCTACAATCCCAAAAGACATAATTGGTGCCAGCAGATATCTGTTGATAGAATCAGTGATTGCTCCAAAACAGAATTTTGGCTACAGAACAGGATGGAAATTGGTGTCGTCGATGCGAGAGCAGAAGTTTAGTGCCAAGTGCCAAGCATGCCAATGTTAGAACTAATCTTGACATAAGTGTTGTAGACGTGTAAGTGTGCATGGCCAAGTAGAATAGCTAATTAGTTCATGCGCATGTTTGGCCTGAGTGAGTCAGTCATGCATGTAGTTAGTCGATAGTGGATGAGTGGGTTAGCTTGCTAGTGGCCTTGAGAAGAGGTCAAGTTAGTTAGTGGCCTGAAGCAAAGGCCGTAGTGTCAGTTCATGGCGTGAGAAGTTGAGAAAGTGAATGAGAAAAGCAAGCCTGCGGGCAGAGAAAGGATGTAGTTCTTGTACTACAGAATGGGATGCATCGGCAAAGCTAGCTGCTTCCCTTCTCTGATGTGTGTGTGCGTGTGTTCAGGTTGTATGAGAGAAAAAGAGAGAAGTGAGTTTGAGAGGTAGAAGAAGAAGATTAGGGGAGCTGCATATGGCAGCTCCAACATTTGGTATCAGAGCCTCGTTTGTCGAGGTCCAGCCTCCATCGTCCTCAAGTTGCGCCACGACGATGGAGAAAGATGCGTGCTGCTCGGTAAGTTGTCTCACCAGCAGCAAGGAGGTGATGGCCAAGGTGCGGAGGCCATTACGATGAAGAGATCGTCGTCCATGTCCGAGTCGACGACAAGCTGCGTCATCATCGACAACATGGAGGAGAGACACCAGTAAGTTGCGGCAAGGTGGAGAACAAGGAGGCGAGTCACCGACGAGTTGTGGCACCGGTGGCGAACATGGAGGCCAGTCGCCAGCGAGCTGCGGCACCGGTGGCGAACAAGAAGGCGAGTCGCCGGCGAGCTGCGGCACTAGTTGCAAACAAGAAGGCGACTCGCCGGTGAGCTGCATCACCGGCGGCGAACATGCGGCAGCGAGCATGGCACGGTAGCGCGCTCGTGGTGAAGGCGATGGCGGTGCGATGCCGCTGCAACCGACGGTGATGGTGGCTCGGTGGACTCCATGCTCGGTGGAGGCCGAGGGAGCAAGAAGGTGGCTAGATGCGGTGTGATGCCGCTACCAGCTCGTGGCGCGATGCCGCTGGGACGAGGCGGCGGCGTGATGCTGCCAAAACAAGGCGACGGTGAGATGCCATTGTGGGAATAGATGGCGGTGTGATGCTGCCCTAAGGAGACGACAGTGGATGCTGCCAAGAGGAGTCGATGGTATGATGCCGTCACAAGGCCACAGAGGTGTGATGCCGCTGAGTGTCTAAGAGATGGTGTGATGCCATCCGCAAGATGAGTCGCTGTGAAGGCGACGGTGACAGCAAGTCATACGAAACCAGTGGTGAGATGCCGCTGGAGAACGTGCATGTAGAGCTGGATGATTCGAGCTATAGTTTCATCCACGACATGGTCAAGCTACTGCGAGTGGCAAGATGGTGTGGTCTCGGCGCTGCGAGGGCATCGTCGAAGGCAAGTTGTTGCAGGTGATCTGCATAGGTCAGCTAGCTTGTCAAGATTAGGGGGGAAATGTTAGAACTAATATTGACATAAGTGTTGTAGACGTGTAAGTGTGCATGGCCAAGTAGAATAGCTAATTAGTTCATGCGCATAGGTCCTGGTCGTGCCATTAACCGGGACCAATGACCCGGGTGGGGTACGAGCTGCTGAGCTGCCACGTGTCGCGCGGGAGGGGCTTTGGTCCCGGTTCGTGGCAATAACCAGGACCAAAAACCCTCCTCTGGCTATATATAAGCCCAGCCCTTTGCCCACCAAATTTTGTTGGATTGTGTGTGAGGTGTGGGTGCTAGCTTTTTTTTTCTTTGATTGCACACAAGGTGTTCGACGAAATGTCCGAGCCACACTTTAGTTCGCACAACACGGTATCCTCGCTGAGGTTAGCAACCTTATCTTCTTTATCTGTAACTGATACAAAAATATTGCATCTGTCCATGTAGGATGGTCATTTTACTATTCACGATGTTATTGTAATGGTTAATTATTATGACGCAGATCGATGCACGGATGCGATGGATGTATGGCGACCGACGCCATTCCGATTTTATTCCAGGCCTCCATAAATTTATCGATTTGGCTAAGGCAAACAAAGTGGATAATTTATGCCTTGTCCCTGCGTCGACTGTCGGAACGTGGCGGAGCACTCTGCCCCGAGAATCCTTCAAAGCCATCTGCTTCGGAGAGGTTTCATGCCCGGATATTATTATTGGGCCATGCATGGAGACAGAGGGATTAGGCTGGAAGAAAATAAAGAAGAGGAGGATGATGACAGCTATCTTATGTCCCCTGAAGAATACGGTGATACTACAATGGAAGACAATGAAGAAGAGGGAGGTGGCAATGAAGAAGAACAACGGGCATCGGATGAGCCCGCTGATGGTCTTGGTCTGGTCATTTATGATGCAAAGCAACAATGTGATACAGAAAGGGAGAAGCTTAAGCTCGGTATCACACTTGAACTGCTGAAATGGAAGGCAGAGACTGGCTTATCTGACAAGGGATTTGAGAAGTTACTGAAAATAATGAAGCCGAAGCTTCCAAAGGATAACGAGCTGCCTGAGACAACATACGAAGCAAAGAAGACTATCTGCCCTCTAGGATTAGATGTGGAGAAGATACATGCATGCATTAATGACTGCATCTTGTACTGCGGTGAGAAGTACAAGAATATGGATAAATTCCCGGTATGCAATTCATGTTGATACAAGATCAGACAAGATGACCCTGGTGATGTTGAGGGCGATGACGAGCCCTCCAAGAAGAGGGTTCCTGCTAAGGTTATGTGGTATGCTCCTATAATACCACAGTTGAAACGTCTGTTTAGAAATAAAGAGCATGTCAGGTTGTTGCGATGGCACAAAGAAGAGCGTAAGAAAGACGGGAAACTGAGACACCCCGCCGATGGGTCGCAGTGGAGAAACATCAAGAGAAAGTACTCGAACTTTGCAGGTGACGCAAGGAACTTATGGTTTGGTCTAAGTACAGATGGCATGAATCCTTTTGGGGAGCAGAGCTGTAGTCACAAGACTGCGGTGACTCTATGTATCTACAACCTTCCTCCTTGGTTGTGCATGAAGCGGAAGTTCATTATGATGCCAGTGCTCATCCAAGGACAGAAGCAACCCGGCAACGACATTGATGTGTACCTAAGGACATTAGTCGATGAACTTTTGCAGTTGTGGGCAGAACTAGGTGTAAAGGTGTGGGATGAGCACAAACAGGAGCCATTTGACCTACGAGCATTGTTGTTCGTAACCATCAATGATTGGCCTGCTCTTAGTAACATTTGAGGACAGTCAAACAAGGGATACAATGCATGCACGCATTGTTTAGATAATACTAAAGGTACATATTTGGATAAATGTAAGAAGGTTGTGTACCTGGGGTGTCGTAAATTTCTTCCAACCAATCATCAAGTAAGAAAGAAAGGCAAGAATTTCAACGGTGAGGCAGATTACCGGAAGAAGCCTAAGATCCCTAAAGGTGCTGATGTATTTGGTATGGTGAAGGACCTAGAAGTAATCTTTACAAAGGGTCCTAGCGGTCAATCTGTTTCGAAAGACCCCATTACCGGACACACGGCCATGTGGAAAAAGAAATCTATATTTTGGGAGCTTGAGTATTGGAAAGACCTAGAGGTCCGTTCTTAAATCGACGTGATGCACGTGATAAAGAATCTTTGCGTGAGGCTTCCTAGGCGTGTATGGGAAGACAAAAGATACACCAGAAGCACGGGAGGACCAGCAACGTATCAAAGACCCACACAACAAGCATACTGATAAAGGACGTAAATACTTAAGTAGCTACGCTCTTACCAAAGCAGAGAAGGAAATCTTTTTTGAAGTCCTTTACAGTATCAAGGTCCCGGCTGGCTTCTCGTCAAATATAAAGGGAATAATAAATATGGTAGAGAAAAAATTTCAGAACCTAAAGTCTCATGATTGCCACGTGATTATGACACAGTTGCTTCCGGAAAATGTTCGATTAGCCATTGTGAAGCTATGTGCATTCCTCAATGCAATATCTCAGAAGGTAATCGGTCGAGAAAGTCTAGAAAGGCTACAGAAGGATGTGGTCCAATGTCTTATCAGTTTTGAGTTGGTGTTCCCCCCGTCCTTCTTCAATATTATGACGCATCTCTTAGCTCACCTAGTCGAAGAGATTTACATTCTCGGTCCTGTATTTCTGCACAATATGTTCCCCTTTGAGAGGTTCATGGGAGTCTTAAAGAAATATGTTCGCAACATCGTAAGCCATCCCAAGATGCACATGTGTGCACAATACGGGCACATTATCACAAACTATGCCCTGATTCTAGCCATAACATTGTTGGTTTGACCTAAATGCCATGAAACCTCGAACATGATAGGTCATTTTGTGAAGGATTTTTTATGATGTTTGCAATTTTTCAAGTTCAATATTTTTCCTTGCAACTGTGACACATAATATGACACCACGCTAAGGTTTCACATTGTTTGGATCATTTTTGAATTTCTTATGCCCGTTTCAAACTATATTCAAAACGGCGGGCATGAAGCTTCTTAGCCCGGGGCTGAGCCTCGCTGAACTTGAAGTGGATCTCTGATGAAATAGCATGTTGTGAACCTATAAATGATTTTTTTTAAATTCACAAGCATTATATCATGTACTTGTAGTTCAAATCTTGGCAACCTCCTACCGATTCGGCTGGAATTTGTCTTTTTCATGAGGGATGGACAAAAAGGTTCCAGATACACCAGTTGGGAAATTGTCCATATAAGATGGTATAGTATTTTTGAAAAATGGTTTGGTACCAATGCCAAATTTAATTTGGTGGTTGCTTCACAGAACACCCCGATTTCGGCACCTCAAAAATGGAAATTGGCTTTTTCGTGCGTCGAAAGGGAAAACTTCCTCCTGCAACATCGTAAGCCATCCCAAGATGCACATGTGTGCACAATATGGGCACATTATCACAAACTATGCCCTGATTCTAGTCATAACATTGGTGGTTTGACCTAAATGCCATGAAACCTCGAACATGATAGGCCATTTTGTGAAGGATTTTTTATGATGTTTGCAATTTTTCAAGTTCAATATTTTTCCTTGCAACTGTGACACATAATATGACACCACGCGAAGGTTTCACATTGTTTGGATCATTTTTGAATTTCTTATGCCCGTTTCAAACTATATTCGAAACGGCGGACATGAAGCTTCTTAGCCCGGGGATGAGCCTCGCTGAACTTGAAGTGGATCTCTAATGAAATAGCATGTTGTGAACCTATAAATGATTTTTTTTTAAATTCACAAGCATTATATCATGTACTTGTAGTACAAATCTTGGCAACCTCCTACCGATTCGGCAGGAATTTGTCTTTTTCATGAGGGATGGACAGAAAGGTTTCAGATACACCGGTTGGGAAATTGTCCATATAAGATGGTATAGTATTTTTTAAAAATGGTTTGGTACCAATGCCAAACTTTAATTCGCTGGTTGCTTCACAGAACACCCCGATTTCGGCACCTCAAAAATGGAAATTGGCTTTTTCGTGCGTCAAGAGGGAAAACTTCCTCCTGCAACATCGTGAGCCATCCCAAGATGCACATGTGTGCACAATATGGGCACATTATCACAAACTATGCCCTGATTCTTGCCATAACATTGGTGGTTTGACCTAAATGCCATGAAACCTCGAACATGATAGGTCATTTTGTGAAGGATTTTTTATGATGTTTGCAATTTTTCAAGTTCAATATTTTTCCTTGCAACTGTGAAACATAATATGACACCACGCGAAGGTTTCACATTGTTTGGATCATTTTTGAATTTCTTATGCCCATTTCAAACTATATTCAAAATGGCGGGCATGAAGCTTCTTAGCCCGGGGCTGAGCCTCGCTGAACTTGAAGTGGATATCTGATGAAATAGCATGTTGTGAACCTATAAATGATTTTTTTTAAAATTCACAAGCATTATATCATGTACTTGTAGTTCAAATCTTGGCAACCTCCTACCGATTCGGCAGGAATTAGTCTTTTCCATGAGGGATGGACAGCAAGGTTCCAGATACACCGGTTGGGAAATTGTCCATATAAGGTGGTATAGTATTTTTGAAAAATGGTTTGGTAAAATGCCAAACTTTAATTTGGTGGTTGCTTCACCGAACACCCCGATTTCGGCACCTCAAAAATGGAAATTGGCTTTTTTGTGCGTCGAAAGGGAAAACTTCCTCCTGCAATATCGTAAGCCATCCCAAGATGCACATGTGTGCATAATATGGGCACATTATCACAAACTATGCCCTGATTCTAGCCATAACATTGGTGGTTTGACCTAAATGCCATGAAACCTCGAACATGATAGGTCATTTTGTGAAGGATATTTTAAGATGTTTGCAATTTTTCAAGTTCAATATTTTTCCTTGCAACTGTGACACATAATATGACACCACGCGAAGGTTCACATTGTTTGGATCATTTTTGAATTTCTGATGCCCGTTTCAAACTATATTCAAAACGGCGGGCATGAAGCTTCTTAGCCCGAGGCTGAGCCTCGCTGAACTTGAAGTGGATCTCTGATGAAATAGCATGTTGTGAACCTATAGATGATTTTTTAAAAAATTCACAATCATTATATCAGGTACCTGTAGTTAAAATCTTGGCAACCTCCTACCGATTCGGCAGGAATTTGTCTTTTTCATGAGGGATGGATAGAAAGGTTCCAGATACACCGGTTGGGAAATTGTCAATATAAGGTGGTATAGTATTTTTGAAAAATGGTTTGGTACCAATGCCAAACTTTAATTTGGTGGTTGCTTCAGAACACCGATTTGACACCTCAAAAATGGAAATTGGCTTTTTCGTGTGTCGAAAGGGAAAACTTCCTCCTGTAACATCGTAAGCCATCCCAAGATGCACATGTGTGCACAATATGGGCACATTCTCAGAAACTAGTCCCTGATTCTAGCCATAACATTGGTGGTTTGACCTAAATGCCATGAAACCTCGAACATGATAGGTCATTTTGTGACGGATTTTTTATGATGTTTGCAATTTTTCAAGTTCAATATTTTTGATTGCAACTGTGACACATAATATGACACCACGCTAAGGTTTCACATTGTTTGGATCATTTTTGAATTTCTTATGCCCGTTTCAAACTATATTCAAAACGGCGGGCATGAAGCTTCTTAGCCCGGGGCTGAGCCTCGCTGAACTTGAAGTGGATCTCTGATGAAATAGCATGTTGTGAACCTATAAATGATTTTTTTTTTAAATTCACAAGCATTATATCATGTACTTGTAGTTTAAATCTTGGCAACCTCCTACCGATTCGGCAGGAATTTGTCTTTTTCATGAGGGATGGACAGAAAGGTTCCAGATACACCGGTTGGGAAATTGTCCATATAAGATGGTATAGTATTTTTTAAAAATGGTTTGGTACCAATGCCAAACTTTAATTTGGTGGTTGCTTCATAGAACACCCCGATTTCGGCACCTCAAAAATGGAAATTGGCTTTTTCATGCGTCGAAAGGGAAAACTTCCTCCTGCAACATCATAAGCCATCCCAAGTTGCACATGTGTGCACAATATGGGCACATTATCACAAACTATGCCCTGATTCTACTCATAACATTGGTAGTTTGACCTAAATGCCATGAAACCTCGAACATAATAGGTCATTTTGTGAAGGATTTTTTATGATGTTTGCAGTTTTTCAAGTTCAATATTTTTCCTTGCAACTGTGAAACATAATATGACACCACGCGAAGGTTTCACATTGTTTGGATCATTTTTGAATTTCTTATGCCCGTTTCAAACTATATTCAAAATGGCGGGCATGAAGCTTCTTAGCTCCGGGCTGAGCCTCGCTGAACTTGAAGTGGATATCTGATGAAATAGCATGTTGTGAACCTATAAATGATTTTTTTTTAAATTCACAAGCAATATATCATGTACTTGTAGTTCAAATCTTGGCAACCTCCTGCCAATTCGGCAGGAATTAGTCTTTTCCATGAGGGATGGACAGCAAGGTTCCAGATACACCGGTTGGGAAATTGTCCATATAAGGTGGTATAGTATTTTTGAAAAATGGTTTGGTAAAATGCCAAACTTTAATTTGGTGGTTGCTTCACCGAACACCCCGATTTCGGCACCTCAAAAATGGAAATTGGCTTTTTTGTGCGTCGAAAGGGAAAACTTCCTCCTGCAATATCGTAAGCCATCCCAAGATGCACATGTGTGCATAATATGGGCACATTATCACAAACTATGCCCTGATTCTAGCGATAACATTGGTGGTTTGACCTAAATGCCATGAAACCTCGAACATGATAGGTCATTTTGTGAAGGATATTTTATGATGTTTGCAATTTTTCAAGTTCAATATTTTTCCTTGCAACTGTGACACATAATATGACACCACGCGAAGGTTCACATTGTTTGGATCATTTTTGAATTTCTGATGCCCGTTTCAAACTATATTCAAAACGGCGCGCATGAAGCTTCTTAGCCCGAGGCTGAGCCTCGCTGAACTTGAAGTGGATCTCTAATGAAATAACATGTTGTGAACCTATAGATGATTTTTTAAAAAATTCACAAGCATTATATCAGGTACCTGTAGTTAAAATCTTGGCAACCTCCTACCGATTCGGCAGGAATTTGTCTTTTTCATGAGGGATGGATAGAAAGGTTCCAGATACACCGGTTGGGAAATTGTCAATATAAGGTGGTATAGTATTTTTGAAAAATGGTTTGGTACCAATGCCAAACTTTAATTTGGTGGTTGCTTCACAGAACACCCCGATTTCGGCACCTCAAAAATGGAAATTGGCTTTTTCGTGTGTCGAAAGGGAAAACTTCCTCCTGTAACATCGTAAGCCATCCCAAGATGCACATGTGTGCACAATATGGGCACATTCTCAGAAACTATGCCCTTATTCTAGCCATAACATTGGTGGTTTGACCTAAATGCCATGAAACCTCGAACATGATAGGTCATTTTGTGACGGATTTTTTATGATGTTTGCAATTTTTCAAGTTCAATATTTTTCATTGCAACTGTGACACATAATATGACACCACGCTAAGGTTTCACATTGTTTGGATCATTTTTGAATTTCTTATGCCCGTTTCAAACTATATTCAAAACGGCGGGCATGAAGCTTCTTAGCCCGGGGCTGAGCCTCGCTGAACTTGAAGTGGATCTCTGATGAAATAGCATGTTGTGAACCTATAAATGATTTTTTTTTAAATTCACAAGCATTATATCATGTACTTGTAGTTTAAATCTTGGCAACCTCCTACCGATTCGGCAGGAATTTGTCTTTTTCATGAGGGATGGACAGAAAGGTTACAGATACACCGGTTGGGAAATTGTCCATATAAGATGGTATAGTATTTTTGAAAAATGGTTTGGTACCAATGCCAAACTTTAATTTGGTGGTTGCTTCACAGAACACCCCGATTTCGGCACCTCAAAAATGGAAATTGGCTTTTTCATGCGTCGAAAGGGAAAACTTCCTCCTGCAACATCATAAGCCATCCCAAGATGCACATGTGTGCACAATATGGGCACATTATCACAAACTATGCCCTGATTCTACTCATAACATTGGTAGTTTGACCTAAATGCCATGAAACCTCGAACATGATAGGTCATTTTGTGAAGGATTTTTTATGATGTTTGCAGTTTTTCAAGTTCAATATTTTTCCTTGCAACTGTGAAACATAATATGACACCACGCGAAGGTTTCACATTGTTTGGATCATTTTTGAATTTCTTATGCCCGTTTCAAACTATATTCAAAATGGCGGGCATGAAGCTTCTTAGCCCCGGGCTGAGCCTCGCTGAACTTGAAGTGGATATCTGATGACATAGCTTGTTGTGAACCTATAAATAATTTTTTCTAAAATTCACAAGCATTATATCATGTACTTGTAGTTCAAATCTTGGCAACCTCCTGCCGATTCGGCAGGAATTAGTATTTTCCATGAGGGATGGACAGAAAGGTTCCAGATACACCGGTTGGGAAATTGTCCATATAAGGTGGTATAGTATTTTTGAAAAATGGTTTGGTAAAATGCCAAACTTTAATTAGGTGGTTGCTTCACAGAACACCCCGATTTCGGCACCTCAAAAATGGAAATTGGCTTTTTTGTGCGTCGAAAGGGAAAACTTCCTCCTGCAACATCGTAAGCCATCCCAAGATGCACATGTGTGCATAATATGGGAACATTATCACAAACTATGCCCTGATTCTTGCCATAACATTGGTGGTTTAACCTAAATGCCATGAAACCTCGAACATGATAGGTCATTTTGTGAAGGATTTTTTATGATTTTTGCAATTTTTCAAGTTCAATATTTTTCCTTGCAACTGTGACACATAATATGACACCACGCGAAGGTTCACATTGTTTGGATCATTTTTGAATTTCTTATGCCCGTTTCAAACTATATTCAAAACGGCGGGCATGAAGCTTCTTAGCCCGAGGCTGAGCCTCGCTGAACTTGAAGTGGATCTCTGATGAAATAGCATGTTGTGAACCTATAGATGATTTTTTTAAAAATTCACAAGCATTATATCATGTACCTGTAGTTCAAATCTTGGCAACCTCCTACCGATTCGGCAGGAATTTGTCTTTTTCATGAGGGATGGATAGAAAGGTTCCAGATACACCGGTTGGGAAATTGTCAATATAATGTGGTATAGTATTTTTGAAAAATGGTTTGGTACCAATGCCAAACTTTAATTTGGTGGTTGCTTCACAGAACACCCCGATTTCGGCACCTCAAAAATGGAAATTGGCTTTTTCGTTTATCGAAAGGGAAAACTTCCTCCTGTAACATCGTAAGCCATCCCAAGATGCACATGTGTGCACAATATGGGCACATTCTCACAAACTATGCCCTGATTCTAGCCATAACATTGGTGGTTTGACCTAAATGCCATGAAACCTCGAACATGATAGGTCATTTTGTGAAGGATTTTTTATGATGCTAGCAATTTTTCAAGTTCAATATTTTTCATTGCAACTGTGACACATAATATGACACCATGCTAAGTTTCACATTGTTTGGATCATTTTTGAATTTCTTATGCCCGTTCCAAACTATATTCAAAACGGCGGGCATGAAGCTTCTTAGCCCGGGGCTGAGCCTCGCTAAACTTGAAGTGGATCTCTGATGAAATAGCATGTTGTGAACCTATAGATGATTTTTTTAAAAATTCACAAGCATTATATCATGTACATGTAGTTCAAATCTTGGCAACCTCCTACCGATTCGGCAGGAATTTGTCTTTTTCATGAGGGATGGATAGAAAGTGCACAATATGGGCACATTCTCACAAACTATGCCCTGATTCTAGCCATAACATTGGTGGTTTAACCTAAATGCCATGAAACCTCGAACATGATAGGTCATTTTGTGAAGGATTTTTTATGATGCTTGCAATTTTTCAAGTTCAATATTTTTCATTGCAACTGTGACACATAATATGACACCATGCTAAGTTTCACATTGTTTGGATCATTTTTGAATTTCTTATGCCCGTTTCAAACTATATTCAAAACGGCGGGCATGAAGCTTCTTAGCCCGGGGCTGAGCCTCGCTGAACTTGAAGTGGATCTCTGATGAAATAGCATGTTGTGAACCTATAAATGATTTTTTTTAAATTCACAAGCATTATATCATGTACTTGTAGTTCAAATCTTGGCAACCTCCTACCGATTCGGCAGGAATTTGTCTTTTTCATGAGGGATGGACAGAAAGGTTCCAGATATACCGGTTGGGAAATTGTCCATATAAGATGGTATAGTATTTTTGAAAAATGGTTTGGTACCAATGCCAAACTTTAGTTTGGTGGTTGCTTCACAGAACACCCCGATTTCGGCACCTCAAAAATGGAAATTGGCTTTTTCGTGCGTCGAAAGGGAAAACTTCCTCCTGCAACATCGTAAGCCATCCCAAGATGCACATGTGTGCACAATATGGGCACATTATCACAAACTATGCCCTGATTCTAGCCATAACATTGGTGGTTTGACCTAAATGCCATGAAACCTCGAACATGATAGGTCATTTTGTGAAGGATTTTTTATGATGTTTGCAAGTTTTCAAGTTTAATATATTTCCTTGCAACTGTGATACATAATATGACACCACGCGAAGGTTTCACATTGTTTGGATCATTTTTGAATTTCTTATGCCCGTTTCAAACTATATTCAAAACGGCGGGCATGAAGCTTCTTAGCCCGGGGCTGAGCCTCGCGGAACTTGAAGTGGATCTCTGATGAAATAGCATGTTGAGAACCTATAAATTATTTTTTTTAAAATTCACAAGCATTATATCATGTACTTGTAGTTCAAATCTTGGCAACCTCCTCCGATTCGGCAGGAATTTTTCTTTTTCATGAGGGATGGACAAAAATGTTTTAGATACACCGGTTGGGAAATTGTGCATATAAGGTGGTATAGTATTTTTGAAAAATGGGTTGGTACCAATGCCAAACTTTAATTTGGTGGTTGCTTCACAGAACACCCCGATTTTGGCACCTCAGAAATGGAAATTGGCTTTTTCATGCGTCGGAAGGGAAAACTTCCTCCTGCAACATCGTAAGCCATCCCAAGATGCACATGTGTGCACAATATGGGCACATTATCACAAACTATGCCCTGATTCTAGCCATAACATTGGTGGTTTGACCTAAATGCCATGAAACCTTGAACATGATAGGTCATTTTGTGAAGGATTTTTTATGATGTTTGCAATTTTTCAAGTTCAATATTTTTCCTTGCAACTATGACACATAATATGACACCGCACGAAGGTTTCACATTGTCTGGATCATTTTTGAATTTCTTATGCCCGTTTCACACTATATTCAAAATGACGGGAATGAAGCTTCTTAGCCCGGGGCTGAGCCTCGCTGAACTTGAAGTGGATCTGTGATGAAATAGCATGTTGTGAACCTATAAATGATTTTTTTAAAATTCACAAGCATTATATCATGTACTTGTAGTTCAAATCTTGAAAAAAAATTAAAATTCCAAATTATGCAATAAATATTTTGTTAATGCAATTTTAATTGTAAATAGTACAATTGTATAGTTCAAATAAAAATATTTGAAAACAGAAAATGGTTTTTGATTAGTTATTTAAATTGAAGCACTTTTCCTGTTAAAAGTTTTTTATAATTCCAAATTATGCAATAAATATTTTGTTAATGCAATTTTAATTTAAAATAGTAAAATTGTATAGTCGAAATAAAAATATTTGAAAACAAAAAATGGTTTTTGATTAGTTATTTAAATTGAAGCAGTTTTCCTGTTAAAAGTTTTTTGAAATTCCAAATTATGCAATAAATATTTTGTTAATGCAATTTTAATTGAAAATAGTGCAATTGTATAGTCCAAATAAAAATATTTGAAAACAGAAAATGGTTTTTGATTTGTTATTTAAATTGAAGCACTTTTCCTGTTAAAAGTTTTTTGAAATTCCAAATTATGCAATAAATATGTTATTAATGCAATTTTAATTGAAAATAGTAAAATTGTATAGTCCAAATAAAAATATTTGAAAACAGAAAATGGTTTTTGATTAGTTATTTAAATTGAAGCACTTTTCCTGTTAAAAGTTTTTTGAAATTCCAAATTATACAATAAATATTTTGTTAATGCAATTTTAATTGAAAATAGTACAATTGCATAGTCCAAATAAAAATATTTGAAAACAGAAAATGGTTTTTGATTAGTTATTTAAATTGAAGCACTTTTCCTGTTAAAAGCTTTTTGAAATTCCAAATTATGCAATAAATATTTTGTTAATGCAATTTTAATTGAAAATAGTACAATTGTATAGTCCAAATAAAAATATTTGAAAACAGAAAATGGTTTTTGATTAGTTATTTAAATTGAAGCACTTTTCCTGTTAATAGTTTTTTGAAATTCCAAATTATACAATAAATATTTTGTTAATGCAATTTTAATTGAAAATAGTAAAATTATATAGTCCAAATAAAAATATTTGAAAACAGAAAATGGTTTTTGTTTAGTTATTTAAATTGAAGCACCTTTCCTGTTAGAAGTTTTTTGAAATTCCAAATAAATAATCATCTTAAATTAAAACATCTTATTAATTAAAGAAGAAAACAAATTTGAAAATGGCGAGAAGATCAAAAGGTTTGCCAAAATCTAAAAAACGGGTCAACAATCCCGATTTGTCCTACCAACCGGGACCAATGATCCTAGGTGCGCGTGCTGCCATCAAGATGCCTTTGGTCTCGGTTGGTACCAACAACCGGGACCGTTGATCCTTTGGTCCTGGTTGTTGGGATGAACCGGGACCAATGGTCTGGGCACGTGGCAGACCATTGGTCCCGGTTCGTCCCAACAACCGGGATCAAAGGATCAACGGTCTCGGTTGTTGGTACCAACCGGGACCAAAGGCATGTACTAGATAACTGTTCCCCTCCTTCTTCTTCCCCATTCACTTCACTCGCAAAACGCCTAAGGAAAATCACGCGCGGAGCAAAACGACGTCGTCAGGCTACCGGATTTTCGAGCCGTCGTCGATCGCGCCGCCCGAGCCCGCGTCGCTCCGCCTCCGACCACGCTGCTGCCCGAGCCCCTGCCCGCGCCACCCCAGAAGTTCGCGCCCGCCTCGAGCCTCACTGCCGCCGCCGAGCCTGCACGCCGCCTCAAGCGCCGCCCGAGCCCACGCCGCCCGAGCCCGCGTCGTCGATCGCTCTCCGCCCCCGCACGCCGCCGGCCACCGCCGGCCGGTAAGCCTCCCCCGGCCACCTAATTAATTTTATATTAATTAGGTTTTATTATTAGTTCGGTTTTTAGTTAGGTTTTTAATTAGGTTTTTAGTTAGGTTTTAGTTAGGTTTTTAATTAGGTTTTTAGTTAGGTTTTTAGTTAGGTTTTAGTTAGGTTTTTAATTAGGTTTTTAGTTAGGTTTTTAGTTAGGTTTTTAATTAGGTTTTTAGTTAGGTTTTAGTAATTGTAAAAATGTTTATTTATTTAAAAATAATTTAAAAAGGATTAAAATTGGGAAATAATTAATTCATTTTAATCTGAAAAATGTGTATGATATATCAAAATGTTCATAAAAATGAGCTCTACCATTTAAAAATGTAAGCATTCATATTCATACAAATTTTGAACCTTACTTTACATTGAGGAACATCGACACCCCCTAAGTACCATAGGTTCGATTGTTTGTCCACCTAGCGCATTCCGAACCGATTTAGAAAATAAGTGCATAGTGTTATATCATTATCGATGCCATGTGTTGATTGTTTAACTTACAGATACTATGGATCCAACACATCAGGAAAACATCCTCCAAGGGATGATCTGCGAAAATGAAGATATCGATATCGATGTCACGAGTGAGTTTCTGAACGATTCCAGTCAGGGAGATGAGTCTCTCAACCGAGGAGACGGCTCCGGTGAGGTAGAAGCCGAAGCCTGGGACAGGGGAGAAGCCGATAAGGAAGAAGGCGAAGGCTCCAGCGGAACCTTAAATCTCGCAAACACCGACGACGTGTATATATGTATTTTTGTCAAGCAATGTGGAGTTCTTGTGAGGGACTAAATCCCGATCACCGTTCAAGAATGGAATCGGCCAAGCGGCGGTGGAGTCTCGTATGTCGGCGACAATGCCAAAGATAAGCTTTTTGATAAGCTCATGACTAATTTCCTCCTGCCGGTACCAGAGGTGACTCCAGATGAGGAGGAGAGAGCAAGAAGGGAGCTTGTGCAAAGAGTCAAGAAGTTTGCTCTCAGCAAGATGGCCGATGCATTCAAGAACTGGAAGAAGAAACTGTACAATAACTTTGTCAAGGTAGAGAATACTCCGAATTTCAATGAAGCCGGCTATGCTAAGTTAAGACACCAGTGGGAGGATTTTGTGAAGTACAAGACATCGGAGAAAGCGAAGGAAAGGTCTAGAATCAATACGGAGAACACTGCTAAGAAACTTTACCATCATAACATGGGGCCTGCTGGCTACGCCGGTTGCATGCCTAAGTGGGATGCACTTGAGGTCAATTACATAGCTGCCGGGATCAGACCAGAGCCTGCAACATGGACACCACGGGCAAGAAACTGGTTTTACGACCATGGGGGCACGTTGGACAAAGAAGGGAGGGCAATATATAATCAGAAACACAAAGATGATCCCCTACTGCCCATCGACGATATTAGAAATGCAGTAGATGATGTTGCAGCGGGACGGTTCGTTCCCGATAGGGAGAACGACGAGCTCACATGGGCCCTTAAAAATCCTGAACACGACAGACGAGCACGAGGCACACTAGGCTCCAAGCCGTGGAAGGTTGCCTTCCCCCCGGAAATGAAGAGATATCCCGATAAAAGCCATTAGAGGAGAAAGGAAAGGGAGGCAGCTGAGAAAGCGGCCGCTGCAGACCGGCTGCGTAATGTAGAAGAAGCATTAAAGCGGCACCAGGATCAACTCGATAGACTTAGCCAGCAAGGTACTAGCAGCCAATCTCAGCGGCACGTGGTAGAAGCTGCATTCGAGGGTACCGCCGCCCTATCGAATAAGAAAAGCAGCGTCGCTTCCACGCAGCTCCATGATGTTGATGATGATGCACCCACGACATCTCCTCCTAAACGCTACCTAGTGGATGATATCACGGAGACAACAGCTTGTGAGCTAAAGGTGCAGGTTATGAACTTAAGGGTGATGGCGGCGGTCGGCATGGCGGTACCAATTGCGCCTAACCCAACTTGGTATTGTAGACCATTTCCAAAAGGGTACGATGTCGTCACGGTGGATGAGGTGAAGGAAGATTTTGAGGAGCTGAAGCTAGACCACCCTGCAGGGGAAGATATGGAGCTGACTCAGCTAGGAGAAGCCAAAGGGGGGACTATTCTATGGCTAAAGAAGCGCATCATGCTTCCATATTATGTGCTGCCAAGGCCACCCACTTCTCAGAGCAGCAATCAACCTTCAACGCCACCTCACCATTCTCCAGCGCAACCGTCGCCTTCACCGCCTCACCACTCAGCGCAACCGTCTCCATCGCCGCCTCAGCCGTCTCCGCCGCCGCGTCAGCCGTCTCCGCCGCCGCGTCAGCCGTCTCCGTCCCCTGAGCCTCAGAGACAAAAGCGGAAGTATACTAAGGGGGCAGCACCACCAGCAGCAGCAAGAGCACGTTCCGATCAGCGAAACGTAAGCTATCGCCCCTCCCAAGAGTACCTCATCAGAATATGAAGAAGCTACCTTGTGAGAAGACAGATGAGGAAACTGATGCGGCCGCAGCTGCCCATTATGAAAAGTGGAAGATTGACATGGCTAACAAGAAAAAGCCGATAGAGACATTTTTCCTCGTCACCGCAGAAGATAAAGTCAAAGCAGCCGCGCTTAAGATTCAGCTTCACCAACCCATAACGCTCACATCAGACTATAATCGCTCTATTACCAAGTCGGCTGAGGCAAAAGAGCGGAGAGTCGGGAAAGAAGCTGCCCAGCTCGGACAACAGAAAAATCAATCGATCGAACCGCTCAAAGTGTACGATACCAATGAGTGGATGATCCAGGAGCGGCATGATCTGAACATTGATCTGGAGTTTGTTCGACTGTACGGAGAAAAAGCCCAATTATATGGACTGTGTATTACTGAGTACATGAGCCGTATGCATGAGTTCGAGGGATACCAAGAAACAGCATACGTGTACAAGTACGGGGCTCCTCTCGTCAAACCCGAGTTAGTCAAAGATCTACTAATAAAAATGTGAAGATTGCATAACTGGTACATCTAAGCCTGTGCTGATTCCAAAAACTGGATCTATGCTGCATATAAACACCACCATTACGGTCATGGAGATGGCTTCCTACTGATCGAATTTCCAGAATTATTTCAGTTTTACCAACAAGACGCCCTCGATAAAACTATCATCAGTGCCTATTGTTTATAAGTATTATTAATTTCTGTAATCAAGTCTTTCTAGCTCAGCTCATCCGTTGCTTGTATAATCTTACTAATCACTATACTAATTATATATGCAGAATGAAGATTCAAGAATGCAACAAGGGACAAATCTATGACATTGGGTATGTTGACTGTAATTTCGTTCATGAAGTTACTCTAAAAACAAATCCCAAAGAGACAGAGGATAACTTGTTCCAAGCGTTGAAGTATTTCAGCAACAGAAGGGAAATACTATTTCCTTACAATGCTGCGTGAGTGTTACTGTCTTGTACACATTCTATTTTCGATTACTCGATGTTAAACGTATAATTGACTCGTGTTATATTTTGTTAGTGTGTCAAGCTTCCACTATATTCTTTTAATCATTTCTGTTGACACCGGAGTAGTAAAAGTCCTAGACTCGAAACGCACACCATTAGAAAAGTGGGCGGACATGCAGAAATGTCTCCAGAAGGCTTGGAAACGGTTCACCGCCAAAACTAGGGGTGTTTGGAAGCCAGAGCTTACATTTCAACCATTGACTGTAAGTACTACTTGCTAGATCCACGCATCTCTTTAATTCTAGTTTCAGTACCACCATTATCATGCTTGATTATTATTTTGATTGAACTCCGTTCTCGTAAAGTGCTTGAGGCAGGAAGCCGGAAATAACTTATGTGGATACTATGTCTGCGAGTTCATTCGCCAGACGACCAAAGAGAAGGGGGCAGACCGGAACATCAAAAAAATTAAAGTACGATAAACAATAATCACAACTTTATTTTATTACCACCAATTGTGTTTAGTTTCATTCATATATATTTGATCCCCTTCTTTATATTAGATCGGACGGATGCGGGACGGTCTTCTATCACAAGAACGCGTGCAAGCAATTCAAGAGGAAATTGCCGGATTCTTGTTAGAACAAGTCATAGATCCGAAAGGAGAATACTATTACCCACTTCATTTGGAAGGGTAAAGTGTATAAAAGAAGATGTAAATTAGATCAAATTCGTGTGAGAGTATGGTTTGTAATTATAATATGTTTCGACCAAGAAGACGGATGAGACGGTGTATATATTTGTGATCATGCATCATGTGTAATATATATATCGTGGTTTCATTATTGCTGTATATATGTAGTACCATTAAATTTATAAAAAAAAACTGCCGCGGCAGAAAAATAGCCCGAAAAGCCTGCCGCGGCACAAAACCCTGTCGCGGCACAGAGACCAACGATCCCGGTTCGTGCCAAGAACCGGGACCAATGATTCACCCCCGCCCGTCTCTCAATGATCCACCCCCCTCGTTGCTCGCCCGCCCACGTGGAGACCCATTGGTCCTGGTTCATGCGCGAACCGGGACTAGCATTAGTCCCGAGTGATTGGTCCCGGTTCTGGAACCGGCACCAATGGCCCTTATGAACCGGGACTAGAGGCCATTTTTTCACCAGTGTGAGATTCCATTGTGGGAATAGATGGCGGTGTGATGCTGCCCTAAGGAGACGGTAGTGGATGCTGCCAAGAGGAGTCGATGGTATGATGACGTCACAAGGCCATGGCGGTGTGATGCCGCTGAGTGTCGAAGAGATGGTGTGATGCCATCGGCAAGATGAGTCGCTGTGAGGGCGACGGTGATAGCAAGTCGTACGAAACCAGTGGTGAGATGCCGCTGGAGAACGTGCATGTAGAGCTGGATGATTCGAGCTGCAGTTTCATCCACGACATGGTCAAGCTGCTGCGAGTGGCAAGATGGTGTGGTCTCGGCGCTACGAGGGCATCGTCGAAGGCAAGTTGTTGCGGGTGATCTGCATAGGTTAGCTAGCTTGTCAAGATTAGGGGGGAAATATTAGAACTAATCTTGGCATAAGTGTTGTAGACATGTAAGTGTGTATGGCCAAGTAGAATAGCTAATTAGTTCATGCGCATGTTTGGCCTGAGTGAGTCAGTCATGCATGTAATTAGTCGATAGTGGATGAGTGGGTTAGCTTGCTAGTGTCCTTGAGAAGAGGTCAAGTTAGTTAGTCGCCTGGAGCAAAGGCCGTAGTGTTAGTTCGTGGCGTGAGAAGTTGAGAAAGTGAATGAGAAAAGCAAGCCTGTGGGCAGAAAAAGAATGTAGTTCCTGTGCTACAGAGTGGGATGTATCGGCAAAGCTAGCTGCTTCCCTTCTGTGATGTGTGTGTGTGTTTTCAGGTTGTATAAGAGACAAAGAGAGAAGTGAGTTTGAGAGGTAGAAGAAGAAGATTAGGGGAGCTGCATATGGCAGCTCCAACAAAGTGCAAGGCACGCACGACACACTTGGACACTCTGCCCATGACCAGTGACCACTGTCAATCCATCTGTCAATCAGTCAATCCAGCATATAATTTATTACAGCTTCTCAGCTTTCCTTTGCTTGGCAATGTTTTCCTCCGCCACTTGCTCTTCCACGTCGCAGAAAGTGTAGTAGACGAGGTAATCGCAGAAAGTGTAGCTCGGACCTCGGCGAATCTAGGATGAAATTGAAGAGCAGGCTGAAAAACATGAACATAGTTTCAAACCATTTATATCCACGCACCACGTACTAGTAGTATGAGAGAGTTAAAGCAAGCCAATAATCTAGTTCTATACTGAAAGTTCTTGCGTATTTGAAAGGCATGTCTAGTTGCTTAAGTTGGGATAGTTAACAAGCACAACCCCAATCATTCAACTCTAATTTCAACAGCATGATCTCTTATCAACCAAATAATAATAGATATCACATAATGATAACTAAAAGACTGAGAAAATATACGTTGATGCAGTACGCTTCGAGTGAATGGTCTGCTCGTTGTCAGTGTGCTTTGCTCCGAGGTCCGAGCTACACCATCGACTATCACAGCTCTGCCGGCTACCATACTCAAACACTGAGATAATTGCTTAAATATTTAACCAGGCAACCATTTACACTTGGACTTCTCGCACTTATCTATGTAGTTGGGCCAAGGAGCTACACCCATAAGGCCAAACTTGGTGAGACAATCAGTTTAGCCTCATTTTAGCACTTATTTTCCTCTCTAACTACAAAAGTTTGAGCTTTTATCATCAACCATGGTTGAGGCATAATTTTTTGAAGGTATCGTAGTAAAAATAGAGGGTAGGCGCGTTGAAGCCTCCTTGGTACATTCGCCCCTAGCTCGGAGGAAATGAAGAGGGGCTCGCCGTCGGCAACGGAGGAGGGTGACCATAGCGCCAAGAAAGCGAGGCTACACATCCAAGTCAAGCAAGAAGTAACCTGGGGAGGAGGAGGAGGAGGCGCGGTCATGTCGACGGAGATAAAGATGGACATGCAGATGAGTTTGCTTCACTGTCCCATCTGCTCTCGCCCCTTGAAACCCCCTGTCTTCCAGGTTAGTAGTACAGTATATTTTTTTTCCTTTCTTTGACGCACGTTCGATCGATTCACTCGCTCCAGTCATCCAAATGCCGTCCGATTCGTGCAGTGCAAGGGCGGGCACCTGGCTTGCCTCAGCTGCATCGCCGCCGCCGGCGAGGAGTGCCGGAAGTGCGAGCACGGCGGCTGCTTCCACGTCCGCAACACGGCGATGGACGCCGTCGTCTCGTCGGCCAGGACGCGGTGCACCCACGAGGGCTGCCGGAGGCACGTCGCCTACCACGAGCTGAGCGACCACCGGAGCGCGTGCCCGCACGCGCCCTGCCTCTGCACGGAGCCGGGCTGCGGCTTTGCCGGCTCGCCGCCGGCGCTCGTCGACCATCTTACCGCCCAGCACTCCTGGCCCAAGGAGACGGTCCAGTACGGCAGGGTCAACCGGCTACAGGTGCCGGCGTCGGAGCCGCGGCGCCTGCTCCTCGGGGAAGAGGAGGACGACCCCGCGTGCCTCCTCGTCCTGGGCGCGCTCGGCGCGGCCACGGCCATGTCGGTGGTGTGCATCTGGGCGGCGGCGCCATGGCGACCCCAGTACGAGTGCAAGATGTGGGCGACCATGCCGACACCCGAGGCGGTGGACATCAGGACAGACATCGCCCAGGTGGAAATGAAGGTGGAGAGCAGCACCTCGCCCGGCGCCGTGGGCGCCGTGGACGAGGCATCCTTCTTACGGTGCCGCCGAGCTATCTGGTTGGGGATGGGGCATCCAAGAGAGTGCCTCTGAGCATCCGCATTTACAAGATCTCGTCTTTTTTTTTTGTGAAAAACAAACGGAGGTCCGAGTAATCTAATTATGCTCCGCTGATGTAGGTTCGCTTATACTCCCTCCGTTTAAAAATATAAAATATTTTAGCTCTGTGAATAAAGTATATTTAGACCTCTTTAGGCCCTATTTAGAACACAGGATAGGAAATACGGGAATAGGAAATACCTCTCAAATCCTACGAAATCTGGAACCATAGGAATTGAGAAGTGTTGCCGTTTGAAACGGAGGATAGGAAAAACGGAGGATAGTTTTGAGTTCAAAACCATAAGATCATCAATATCATCGTATATTTATTAGTGGACTATGAAAGATAATTTTGCTGACACATGTGACAAGCTTCTCGGCGGTTGCCGCATGTCGTGCTCATGGGACAATTATCATGCCCAGCGCTCGCCGACCACTGCGAGAACTCTTGCATCGGCCGTCGCGTTGCACGAGCTTCTCAGCGTCGTGCCGCTCGGCAGCCTGCTGTCGTCTCTGAAGACGAAGTGCGCTTGTGGATGGCTGTTTTATCTTGGTATTGTGGACTGATCTTCAGTTTTTGTTAGAACAGCTTGTGCTCTTTCGGTTCTAAAATAAGATTCTCACGGACAATCAACGTGGTACAGCAAATTGCAAAAAGTAGAACCATGTCATCTAATTTTAGGAAGTAAAGAAAGCTAGCACCAACCGGCTGTTTTCGTTACCAGTGCTAAGCGTTAACTAATTAACTGGTTCTAAGCGGGCATTCCGGCTTCTGAGGTGCGCGCGTATCAGCGCAGGAAAGTTTTCATTAGATCCAAATGTATGTTTCTTTTCCTGTGAAATCGTGAAGGATAGGAAATGAATCCTGCGAAGTACTGTTTCCTATTCCTACGTTCGAAACGGCACACAGGGGAACTTTGCTGCCAAATTCCTATCCTGTAATATTCCTACATAAAACCTGCTTTCCAAACAACCCCTTAGTACCTAGATTCATGTAGGTGTCACGTTAAAATGGTCTAGGTACATTCTTTTTACAAAATTAAAGCATCTTATATTTTAAAATAGAGGAAGTAGAATCGTAAGAAATGACGCGTATATTTTGGTTGTAATTAGAATTTCTGTAAATTAGTACGTACGTACATGAGCAGTACTACTACTCATGAGCAGTACTACTACTCATGTTCTCCTGAATTAGTACTTATGTACAAGAGTAGTATTGTGGGGTCTAGTTCGAACTTATCCGGGATCCTGAATATGACGGGAATTGCAGGTGTCACAGTATTTCTAAGTGACGAGGGGTTATCTCGGCAATACCTATGATGATGGATTTGGGGTTTCGCTAAAAGAGAACATTGGGGATTTCATCAGATGTCAGGAAAACAATGAAGACAAAGTCGTCTGAATATTGAATAAACTCGCTATTACAAGTTGTCCTCTAGATTTCTGTACCCTTGCTTGGGCTTCTCCCGTCCTATATATAATAGGCCGGGTCTCAAAGCTGTATGCGGATAGGTCTCATACACGCGTGATTACAATACTAACACAAAGTCGGTTTATAGTCTCTTTTCTAATACAATTAGAGCCTTTGTCGGTTGCTTTCTTGGGCCGCCATCTGAAATCTTTATGGGATGTAAGCCTTTTACCCAATGTAGGGTAGCCAATCATAAGCATCCAAGTAAGCATACCTATGTCAGTAGCCCCCGAGACTCTACCTGAACCGCAGTTTTAGGTTGAGTCTCAATGTTTCTTTTTCTTTTATTTTTATTACTTTTTGTGTTTTGTAGGGATCTGGTACAACGAGTGTGATGCTTCCGACGGATTGGAAATCAGTTAATTGCTCCTAGGCAAAAACAAGGTTGTCCTACATCAAACTCAAGTCCCCAAGCTCAAATCCGGAATTTGTAACTGGCGCAATTCAGTTCGGACCGCTGAGGTCTTACCGAATACTGAATTCTAGTTTCTATTTTATCGGGTACCCAACGCGTCCGTCAGGATTTTTCATCGTATCATTGATACGGATATTTTACTGGCAGAGTGCATTTTTATGCGATTACCAGGCCACACAGGACGAATCCTGGGGTCTTACCTTCATGTTTCTGAACACGACATTCGGATTTTTGTCGTGTCTGAGCGTGATCCGAGATTTTTGGCTTTTTTGGCGGTTGGCTTGCTGGACCACCAAGGTTTCTGATTTCATCAGATATTTTTAATACTTTATACTAAAACTCAGAAGCTGTTTGAGGATACACTAGTGTAAAACTCAGAAGCTGTTTGCAATTATCAATATACTTCATACACAACTGAATTTCTATCGGGTGTGCGCCAGCGCTCCCGATGGGAGTAGCCCCCGAGGCTATGTTCGGATGCCTGTATCTGGACATAGGCTCATAGTTGTTGTTAGCTTGATGGGAAAACATTGATCTTTGGAATCAAAAGATTAAGGTAGAAATAACTTATCTCTTTACATATAAGGCGAAAATCGACGATACATTATTCTTTGAGCGGATGGCCTTTAGCCGTTGTCCTGGATAACTTGGCTTAATAAGCCGAACTGTAACTCTTGTCATATTGCAAATAATCTTATGCGTAAAAGCGTTGTAGTTGTGCTATGTTCCATGGATTTGAGTAATTTACTCTTGTCTTCTTGTCTTGTAGTCGATATGCTCCTCCGGGAATAACTTCTGTGACGATGTATGGTCCTTCCCATGGAGATTCTAGCTTCTTGTGACCATCTTGTTTGAGGCGAAAAACTAGGTCCCCTACTGCAAAGGATCTAGGCCGCAATCTTCTGCTATGGTAATTGCGCAGGTTTTGCTGGTACATAGTTTCTCTTTGGAGGGCTTCGTCTCGAGCTTCATCAAGTGCATCCATATCATCTTCAAGTGCTTCTCTTGATTCCTTTTCATTATATGCAGCTACTCTTGATGATTCGTGTGATACCTCAACAGGAAGCACGCACCGTGGACCAAAAAGAAAGGCATCTCTTGTGTTGAATTATTTGGAGTTGTACGTAAACTCCATAATACGGATGGCAATTCATCCACCCATTCTCCTTTTGCTCTGTCAAGTGGTGCTAGTAGTCTTTTTTGAGTCTAACGGTAACTAGTCCATTGGCTTTTTCGACCTGTCCATTTGTTTGTGGGTGAGCTACCAAAGCATAGCTTATTTTGATGCCCATCTCCTGGCAGTACTTCTTGAACTCATTGGAAGTGAAGGTTGTCACATTGTCCATGATGATGCTGTTCGGTAAGCCAAACCGAAATACTATGGATTTGATAAAATTCACAGCCGAAGTTTCGTCTTGGGTGGTGACAGGCATTACTTCAATCCATATAGTAAATTTGTCGACTTCTACTAGTAGAAAGACATGTCCTCCTGGCGATGATTTGTGAAGTTTTCCCACCATATCGAGTCCCCACTGAGCGAAAGGCCAATCCAAGGGTATGGGATTCAACTCACCGGCGGGTGCTCCAGGCTTTGTTGCGAATCGTTGACATGCCTCACATGTTCTGACAATGTCTTTTGCATCTTAAAATGCAGTGAGCCAATAAAATCCTACCCTGAATGCTTTTGCAGAAATTGCTCGGCTACTAGCATGGTGACCACAAACTCCTTCATGTATATCTTTGAGTATAATTTTTCCTTCTTCGGGTGTTACACAACGTTGTAACACGCCCGAAACACTTCTTTTGTATAGTTCTCCTTTGATTATCCTGAAGGCCTTTGATCGTCGGGTGATTTACCGGTCTTCTATCACATCTTCTGGTAGCTCTCCTTTAGTCAAATATGTTATATACGGTTGCATCCAGGTGGGCTCAATTAGCATGACCTCTTCAATTTCTTGTTCTGCTTCTTCGATGGCTTCTTCTATGTTCTTGACTTCTGAAGGAGCCCCCATTCCTTTTGCGGATGTTTCTTTTTCCCTGTTTTGGTGCTACAACCTCGGAGACTCTTTTCTCTTTAATCGATCGCTCCACTATCTCCTCCAAAAAAACTCCGGGTGATATTGGTAAGAATAATGATCCGATGTTTTCTATATTGTCGGCTTCCTCATTGCTTGCTCTTCCTATATGTGATACTTCACACCCATCAAATTGAGCCTCCATAATACTATATAAGTCGCGATAAGCAATCATATTTTCGCTGACGGCATCGCACTTGTTCATTGCCTGCTGTGCCACAAGATTGGAATCTCCGAAGATTTTGAGGCAAGTTGCACCGCAAGCTTTGGCCATTCGCATGCCATGCAACAGGGCCACATATTGCGCTTCTTTATTAGATGCATTTGCAAAGCTCATACGAAGTATATAGCGCATTTTGTCACCTTGAGGTGATATTATTACGAATCCTGCTCCTGCTCCCTTCGTTATTTTGGATCCATCAAAGTACATTGTCCAGGCACAAGAAAGGTCTAGTGGACCCGCATATTGCAACTCCATCCACTCTATGATAAAATCCGGCAGAACTTGTGACTTAATTGCGTTGCGCTTCTCATACGTGATATCCTGATGGGATAATTCGATGCCCCATAGAGAGACACATCCATTTGCTTCGGATTGTTGAGGATGCTTGACAAAGGCGCTTCGTTGACCACTATGATTGGATACTCCGAAAAGTAGTGGTGTAGTTTTTGTGCTGTCATAAATACCCCATATGCTAGTTTCTGGTAGTGTGGGTACCTTTGTTTGGATGGTGATAGAACCTCGCTCAGGAAGTAAATTGTCCTCTGCACACCGTGGGTCTTCCCTTCTTTGGGTCACTCTACGACCAGGACCGTGCTGACCACCTGATGTGTGGCAGCGATATAAAGGAGTAAAGGCTCTTTCTCTTTTGGCAACACGACAACAAGAGATGTCGAAAGTGTTCTTTTAAGATCTTCAAAGGCGCGCTGAGCTTATTCCGTCCACTCGAATTTTTCTGATTTCCTCATGAGGGTGTAGAATGGTAATCCTTTTTCTCCTCAGCTTGCAATATAATGGCTGAGTGCCGCTACTCGCCCTGCCAGTTGTTGTACGCCATGCAGATTTGTTGGCTTCTTTATTATGAGGATTGCTTCTATTTTTTTCGGGATTAGCCTCGATTCCCCTGGCTGATACCAAATATCTTAGGAGTTGCCCTGCCGGGACTCCAAAGGAACATTTCTTCAGGTTCAATTTGATGCTAAACTTGTCGAGATTTTTGAATGTTTCCTCGAGGTCCTTGATCAGCGCAGATCCTTGACCTGTTGTGACTATGACGTCATTGATATACACTTGCACATTGTGACTATTTGGCTGCCCAGACATTTCTGCATCATCAGCTAATATGTTGCCCCGGCGTTCTTAAGGCCAAAAGGCATTTTTGTGTAGCAGAATACACCATAGGGCGTAATAAACGCCGTTTTCTCCTGATCTTCTTCCTTCATCCTAATCTGGTGGTATCCCGAGTAAGCGTCCAAGAAAGAAAGACGTTCGCATCCCGCAGTTACATCGATTATTTGGTCGATTCGCGGTAATGGGAAGTGATCTTTGGGGTAATGTTTGTTCAATGCAGTAAAGTCGATGCACATCCGAAGTTCTGTGGTGTTTTTCTTTGGAACACATACTGGGTTTGCGAGCCACTCTGATTTAGTTAGTTCTTGGATAAAATTGGCATCAGTTAGGCGATGGAGCTCCTTTCCAATGGCCTTGCACTTTGGCTCTGCGAAGCATCGAAGCGGCTGTTTTACTGGCTTCGCCTTTGGATCTAAATTTAATGCATGCTCAGTGAGTTCGCTGGGAACTCTAGGCATGTCAGAAGGTAGCCATGCAAAAATCTCCCGGTGCTCAAGGAGGATCTCGATGAGCGCGCTTTCCTATGAGGGATCAAGGTTAGAAGCCACGAATGTTGTTTTCGTTAGATCGGCAGGGTGGATCTGTACTTATTTTGTATCTTTTGCCGTGGCAAAAGCCTGATCGGGATTGACACGTGTTACTTCTAGAGGTTGTGCGTTTGCTGAAGTTCTTAGTTGTTCAAACTCCGTTGCCATCCTGAAGGATTCGGAAATTTTGTTGAACTCCCGATCACAGCTGTCAGCATGTGTGAAGCTTCCTTGTACCGTGATAATTCCCTTTGGAGCTAGCATTTTCATCACTAAGTATGCATAATGCGGCACTGCCATAAACCGTGCGAAGGCTGGTCGTCCTAGGATTGCATGATATTGTGATGGCCAATCCATGACTTCGAATTCGAGTTTTTATCGCTAGAAATTTATCTTGGAACCAAAAACAACATCAAGAAATACTTTGCCTAAAGGAATTTTGGCTTTACCTGGTACTATTCTGTGGAAAGATGTTTCTGTTGGCGCGAGATTATCCAAGGGGTAGCCTATTTTTCTCAGTGTTTTTGTGTAGATCAGATTTATGCTACTTCCTGCATCCATGAAGACCTTGCTCATATCGAACCCACCAATTTTTGCTTCGACTATCAAAGCTGAGTGACCCGGTTGTGGGACCCGAAGTGGGTGATCGACTCTGCTGAATGTGATTTCTTGCTCTGACCAATGGAGATATTTGGGTGTGGTTGATGTTGCTGTCTCTGCCATATTGATTTGCCTTGTGATGAGCTTTTGAATTCTATTGGATGGGCGTCCTTTCTGAATCATGGACATTGCCCCTTTTGACCTGGGGTACTCGTTGCTTTGATCGTTGTTGTTTTGTGGTGGCGTCGTTGGTGGTGGTGGTGGTGCACCGATGGCTAGTGTAATAGGCGTGGATGCGTATCCTTGATTTGCCGCTTCGGTTGCCTTTGCATTACATAGCTCTTGCATCTTAAGGAACGTTCGGCAGTCTTTCATAAGATGCTTGGATTGTTGCCTGCCTGCTGAGTCGATGTAAAAATGCATATTACTGGGTCCTTCCAACATTTGCATTGCGGACATAGGTGGGTCTCGTGCTCTTGGCTGGTACCGCTGTGCGGACTGGCTGCCTCTGACGTCATCCCTGTTCTGGTGGTATTTGTTGTTGTGGTCATTGCTTCTGTTGTTACCTTCTCCCGAAAAACCTGCTGCGACATAACTTGGTCCCATGTTTCCATTGTTATTCCTTCTTCTTCTATCATTGCCGCGCTTATCCACGTATACTTCGGGTGATCACGCGCATTTATTATGTAGTGTGTCCTCCCCATCATCCCAATGATTTGCTATTTCCATTAGCTGGGAAATTGTTTTGGGTTTGACCCGTCCCAGTTCTTCTATGAATTCTTGGCGATGGAGGCCGTCTTTGAAGGTGTCGATGGCCCTTTCATCGGATATGGACTCAACTGAGTTTTTAATGATATTCCATTGTTGGATGAATGCTCTTATGGACTCCCTAGATTTTTGTTTGCACGCTCGTAGCTTCTCCAAGGATGCTGGTAGCTTAAACGTGGATTAGAAGTGCCGGATGAACTTGTCTTCCAGGTCGATCCAGCTACCGATGGAATCTTTGGGTAACTTCCTGAGCCACAATCTTGCAGCACCGGTGAGATATAGTTGTAGGCTTTGCATTGTGGTAGTTGTGGAGCCACCCTATAATTTGACAGTGGCCAAATAGTCTGCTAACCAAGCCTCGGGTTCTTGGAGTCCATCGTACTTGTGGCAGTCGTGTGGAAGTTTGAAGACCTTGGATACTAAGGCCATGCAAATCCTCTGCGTGAAACAGCTAGCCCCGCATAGCTTGTTATCGTCTTCGTCGTATCCATCCTGATATTGTCGGCTACGGCTTTCATCTCTAGATCCACTGCCCCTCTGTTGGGTGTTGTCGTTTCTTGTATGCTTTGCGGCTCGGATCCTACGAGATGCGCCTGGTGTGGTGATCAAGATTGCCGGGTGTGTCCCTACTTGCCGAGGGCTGTTGTGATGGTGTGGGGATCTTTCGGGTTGACGTGTGATTCCTCATTCTTCTTCCGCGAGCGAGGCTCCTACCATGCCAAGGTTCATCAGGGTGGAGGGGTGAAGGGCCATGATGACCCACAACTATAGGGGGTGTATCGCAGTATTTTCGATAAGTAAGAGTGTCGAACCCAACGAGGAGCAGAAGGTGTTGACGAGTGGCTTGGAGCAGGAATTCTCTGTAAATACTTAGCAAATGGATTTTTAGGGGTTTTTGATAATGCAGATAAATAAAGTACGAGTAAATAAAAGACAATAATAATAGATGCAGCAAGTGGCCCAATCCTTTCTTTAGCAAAGGACAAGCCGGTTGTATTACTTAAGATGACCAAACGTTCTCGAGGACACATGGGAATATTATCAAGTGCTTTCGCTTCATATAGTTGATTAATCTTCTTTTAGTTCGATAAGTGTTGTGTGGGTGAACCTGTGATAATGTACGGACCTTCCTAGGACTAATACATACTTGTGATTAAACCCCTTGCAAGCATCCGCAAGTACAAGAAAGTAATTAAGATAAAAACCTAACCACATCTTTAAACTCTGAGATCCTACACTCCCTTGTGCAAAGGTTTCCTAATGGGGGTTCAGGTTTCGGTCACTCCGGTAACCCCTATGACTACTAGCCAAATACACAATGCATTCTCCTAGGCCCATAAAGGTGAAGTGTCATATAGTCGACGTTCACATGACACCACTATAAGAATAAAACCACAACTTAAATAGCAAACTGTTGAATCTTTCTCATCAAAATTCCACTACTAACAACATGACTTCTCCCATGTCCTCAAGAACTAAACGAACTACTCACGAGACATCATATGGATCAAGATCAGAGATGAAATAATGATAAGTAACAATCTAAACATGAACAATAATTCAATGGTTCCACTCAATAGCATCAACTACAACAAGTAATCAACACCGGGAAAGTTTCCCCTAAGAACTATGCAAGATTCAACCCAATTGTTACAGTGGTATGTAGTGGTGATGATGGTGCTGGTGGAGATGATGATGGAAATGATGATGATGATCCCGAAGAAGTCCAGCTTGATGGTGGTGTTGATGGCGACGATCTCCCCTCTCCGGGAAGGAATTTCCCCGACAGATTTTCTGCCTGCCGGAGAGCTCTTTCTCTCTCTGTAGTTTTCCGCCCCACAGAGGCGGCGGAATCTTTCTATGGCCGCTTCCCGAGTCCTAGGGTTTTGTGGGGATAATATACGCCAAAGAGGAGAGCCAGAGGTAGTCCAGGGTGGCCACACCACCTGGTGGCGTGGCCAGGGGTGGCCTGCACCAGGGGGTGGTGTGGGCCCCTATGGCCCAACTCCGCTCCCCCTTCTGGCATCCTTCGTCTTCTTGAAAATAGGATTTTCCATGTATTTTCTGGAATTTTCTGATCTTCGCGAATTTTTTGCCTCCAAACAGTGCCTTTTCCATCAGAATCCTGACTTCAGCGGTCTATCCTCCAAAAGTCATCAACCATGCAAAAACAGATGAAATAACATATGTATCATCTCTTAAATGAATAATAGTAAATTATGATATAGAATAGTGATGCAAATGGACGTATCAACTCCCCCAAGCTTAGACTTCGCTTGTCCCCAAGCAAAAACTGAGCTCAATAAACATGACCTCAGGTTTATGGAGTGAAGAGTCGATAAAAGAATACGGACAAGAAGCATCACATTCATCAATACATAAATCATAATAGAAGACCACTCACTATTATATTACTTAACTTGCAATAAGTAAAGGAAACACAATAAAGATTCACAAAGTATATCATAATTGGTAATGAAAAACTTTGCTCTTGGTCAAAGAATAGTTAACAATTTGCAGGAGTTCAATCATAAAGGGGTTTTCAATGATAGCTTTCAAAGTAATAATCACTAAGATAAGAGCAATGTGCAAAACAAGGAACATAAGAAACATGATTGAATAAATCATCATATGAATGAATGAAACACAACAACTCAAAATACTTGCTGAGATAGAAAGGAATATGTTTACTGACTCGACTAGAAAGTAAAAGATAGGCCCTTCATAGAGGGAAGCAGGGATTCAAGTCTCATAAAGAGCTTCCAAAAATTATGGTACTTATTAACTTTCAGCTCTCATTTCCCCTATCATAAGCATCTTGAAGTGATTAAGGTTAAAGTGAACAAACTATGGAGTATATGCTTGAAAAAGTATAAGTTGACAATCTCATGTCCCTTGAATAGGAGGGTCGCTCCTCATGCTACTCAAGTTTAGTTACGGTAAGTTCTTGTCATAGTAAGTACATGTGTATCATAGAGAACCGCCAACGAGGTACCCCTTGCACATGATATAGGAGCTATCCCATAATCAAAATGACAAGGCAAGCAGACAATGAGCATCTCAACAATCTTATTTACCATGGGAAAATGGTGCTTTTTTCTCTCTTTCCTCTTTTCTCATCTCTTTTTTTCCTTTTTCTCAATCTCAATCTCTATCTCTTCTTTTATAAGAAGAATGCTTCATAGATTGCTCACTATGGTGATGCTGCAAGTTTTTGCCATGATTAGGCATGGCTTAGGCTAGCGCCTAGGCATTTCTCTAACACACATACATAACTCCATGGACTTACAAGCTCCCCTTTCATTTCACATCGACGACATCCGTAAACAAAAGAGCATGATATCAACTGGGTACAATGTACAAGTGCAATGTTGAAAGCGTTCCCCATGACAGTATGGTTCTGCTAATCCCAACGTATAAGTGCAAGCACATACAACATAGATGACACAATGGTTCAAGTTTATTAGGGGCAAGAAAAGTATAGTGTGCCATCAAGTTCGTGAGAGCTTTAGTCACTAATTTTCACATAACAAGTTTAATTCGGAAGGTAGATAAAAACATGAATTTACTTGGAATAGCAATAGTGCTAATAGGTAGATATGGTGGACACAAATGGCATAGGTTTTGGTTTAAGGATTGGATGCACGAGAAGCATTCCCTCTCAGTACAGGTTTTAGGCTAGCAAGACTGGGTAGCAAGCATAAGAGTTGAAGGAAACAAACAAACATACAAGTTATAAAAACAAACATGCAATCTTCCTTGGAAGCACAAAGGATATTAACTAGAGAATACTAAGATTATGAGCAAATCAAGAAAGATGATGAAATTATATGTTTTAAGAGTACTTTTATCTTTTTCATTCAATTCTCATAATAGTGTTGCTACTGACCGAGCCAGGTTTGCCAAAACCAACTAAATCTACTTAATGATCCCGAAGTGGTATCATTACTAACAACAAGATCAATCATATAACAGAAATTGAAAACTAAAATAAAATATGCAAAAGAGTAAATGATAGAACTTCTCATTAATATTCCATAATGGCAACTCACACCAAGGGATACATAGATAACTAACGAGAGGGGGGACACTTCCATAATGCAAACCATCCTACATGATAACTTCTCTATTCATGATATGACTCTACTAAAAAGGTAAAAAGATAAAAGATTGTGATATGATACCGCGACACTCCCCCAAACTTGGAAAGAACCCAGGGGATGCCAAACCTAATGACGAATTACTCCTTCGGTGGTGGTATTCTCTCGATGAGCTTTTCAATCAATTTCCTCAAATCCTCAATCTCGAAGGTGAGAGTACGAATCAACTCCGAGTTGTGCTCAATGTGGTTCATGATCATGTCGGGTTGTGAATCCCAGCTCTTGCGATTCTTTCCCTACTCTTCCTCCTTGAAGTCTTCTTTTCCTGCATGGTTAGAACAGGGCATATCCCAATTGGAGGGTAGTTTCTCCCTTGGCATATTCTGGAATTGATGCTCATGGATAAGGGTATGGAAGGGATTCTTGGTGCATGGAGAAGGTGACCGCGAAGCCAAGCAATGACATGGAGTCTTCCCTCTAGTGGACATCCGTGTAGTCCTTTTGAACCTGGCAGGGTTTGCCACCACTCCAATGCTTGCAATGGTGGTGCTGGTGTGCGGATGCTGGTCTTCCTTTGCCTCCTCTTCAACTTCACTATCGATCTCCTCCTCCTGATCAGAGTCTTGGAGATCCTCCTCCGCAGGTTCCTTGCCCTTATCGTTGACGGAGAGCTTTGTGCTTCTAAACTTTAAGAATAGTTCCTGGCAGAAACAGATCAAAACGAAAACATGACGAGAACACGATATACGAACCTCGGGGGGTCCGGGTGATTATATATTACAAATTTTTACAACAAAAGGAAAGTACTGGGAGAAAACGGGTCAGAGACGGGCTCCGGGGTGACCACACCCCTTGGAGAATATCATTTTGCGGCCCGAAAGTTGGGGTGTCCAGGCAACGCAGTACCCAAGTTCTCTGAAATCAACCGGGATGACTACAGTTGGTGTGCCAAAGACCCAGAGGGTCTTTTTCGGCACGAATTCAACTTTATGTTTCAATACAAAAAATCAGGCTAACGGGCGTCAAGTTGGGCCCCCTGTTAGTTCTCGTCGTTATGTCGCTCCCGTCGCTTAGGCGGGGTGGCTGTCATGTAGGCTTGCAGCGTTGGCACAGTGGATAGGACAACACCCCCTACCCACCCCCTGCCTAGTGTATTGACGTGACAAAACAGGGCACATGTATCGGTGTTATAATTATTTTTTGTTTACTCAGAAGCTGGAACGGCCACTCCCACGCGTCTCTCCTTGGACTTCCGTCCCCATCGTTAACCACTACCTTAAAAGCGTATTGACGGTTCCACCGTTCCCCTGCCTCGCAGAAACCACTCTTCTTCCTGTCATCTGTCTTCTTCCCGTCTTCTCCTTGCCGCCATGGAAGGTCGTCGCACTCTAGAGACAAGCTTCGCTACCCATGACAATAAGAAGATAGACGTTGTCTACACCAACGAGGAGGAGACAGTGGTGCGTGTCCTGGGGATGTACGAGGGTTGACTTGGGATAGACGAGGACAAGTTTGTGGGATTGGACCTCGAGTACACCCCGGAGCACCCATATGAAGGGAGTGAAGTCGCCGTCGTTCAACTGGCCATGCGGAAACACGTCCTCGTCTACCACCTCTCCCTGTTTGTAGATCTGCTCTCTGTAGCTAACCGCTTTTAGGGTTTTCTCCTCTTGTTCTTTATCCACTTGCTCATCTTGCAACTACTGGATTTTATTTAGGACCAAATAAATTATGACAAGACAATGTTGAGAGTCTTGATCTTGCATTTACTAAACTTTTCAAAATTATATTCAGATGATGATCTTGCATTGACAAAATATTTGTATTTACAAATTTTGGTGATGACAAACTACATACTTTCAGATCGCGGAATTGTCCAACGCGCCAGATTCCTTGTAGAAAAGGGAATTGTTTTCTGCACTATCGACAAAACAACTGATTTTTCGAAATTTTATCAAGAGGGAATTATAATTCCTGCGCACAACTGGATCGATATTCAGAGTCTTGTCAAGACCCTAGGGGGCTTGAGGAAGGATGAAATGGCATCACTCGCAACTAGAATCCTCGATGAGTCGTACGACAAAATGAAGGAAGATTTCCCTACGGATAGGCACGATTTCTGGGACGAGTGGTCGTTGTCTGATATAAACCTGAAGTATGCAACCATAGATTCTTACGTGACCTACCAACTGTACAAGAAGATCCATTTTTTCTATGTTACCTCGTGTTTTTCCCTATTTGCAAGAGGGGAGACGAGCTTAGGGGAGCCCTTTGTAGAAAATGTAGAATAGATGAGTTTGAAGCTGCATATGCAAAGAAAATGGCTGCATCTAAAGCAACTGACTGAGAGGCTGCATAAGCAACTGAAAGAGAGCTTGCAGCTGAAGCAGAAGCAGCTGACAGAGAAGCTGCAGTTGAAGCAGCAAATAGAGAGGCAACATCTTCTAGCGGCAACAATCATGCCTGTGATGCACCGCTAATTGTGCCGCAGGACGCTGAAAATAGGGAAGCCAAGTCAGATCCCAGGTGGGACGAAGCATTTCATGAGCTGTGGAGTACCTGGAATGGTCACAGTTGGTCGCCTAGGAACGATGGCAAGTGCCTCAAGTGGTCTGATGAGAAGTGAATTAAACTTTACTTGTTAGTGTTATGTTTTTGTTTTGTGGAACTCAGTTAGCTTGTCAAGATGTCTAGCGCCTCAAGTGATAGTAGTAAAATAAATTTAACCCTCTTTGTGTTATGCTTATGTATGTGTCTTGTAGCTTGTCAAGATGGTAGCTCGTTAACTGGCAGTTTGAAAGAGTGCCCTTTTCCTCTCTCGCTAAACAGATATGTTTCATTTTTGCCCAAATTGGTACCAAATCTAGAGAAGATTCTCACTTCGATAATTCGTTCCCTTTTGGACCTCTTTTTTCCTCCGATCAGGTAGCAAATCTAGAGCAGCAAATCACACCAGGCAGAATACATTCATTTAGAAAACAAAACAAATGTAGATATAGCCGTGCGCAGGTAAATAGGATATAGCGATAAAAAGTAGGTTGCTTAAGGAGGTTCGATGCATTCATCCAGAAATAGGATATAGCTAGAAAGAAGCTGCTTAGTAGCAGCAGCAACCACCGCAGCTACAGGCACATCCTGTAAGCGCTCACGCCCTCGCCTCCTCCCTCCGCCGCTTCCTCCACTTCTTGCTACCCAGTCCCTTGATCTTGGGGGCCTTGGGCCTGATTGGAGGCATGCGACCCTCTTTGATGGCCACACGCTAGAGGTTTCAGAGGTGAATGCCGAGAGCCCGATGTTCAGCAATGTAGGCATTTATGTTCACGGTCTCACGCTCGCCGCCTTTGTGGATGCCGGAACCCGGGGCCTCTGCATGCTTCAGTAAGGAGTTGAAGTCTGTGCCGGCAAGACTCACCCAGCCGAAGGCGATCCCCTTGCAGAAGGGGCAACGCCGGGAGCCGCCCCTAAAGAAGGCGTCGTACTGACCGGCCCGCAGCCTCCTCAGCACCTGACGAGTCTTGGTGTGGATGGACTCGTCATCGCTGTAGACGTCGCTCCCGGAAACCTATTGGAAGAAAAGGAAAATGGGGGAGTAGATGATGTAAAAAGACCGAGCAATCGAAATGCGAACAAGCGAATCCTAATAAACCAAGATCTAGCATCCGACAATGAGAATGGTAGAAGAACCAGGGGAGGGGAGCAAACCCTAGTTACCTCCGACCATGGGTCGTCGATGCCGGTGTTGTAGGGGTTCAGTAGAGCGTTGTACTTATCTGGATCGTACGTGCCCAACAAGTGCTTGATATGCTAGTGACCGATGGGGGCCTCCTTGCCGGCGGAGGGCTCCTCTTCGGTGGCCCCGTCGGTAGCGGGGACGGGGGGCCTAGACGGGAACGACGGCTGCCATCGATGGCTCGACTGGGGCCTGGACAGGGACGGCGGCTGCTTTCAACGCGTCGAGAGGGACTGGCAAGGAGACGGGGGCCTCCTCGCCGGCGGCCTCGGAGGCGACGATGGCCGCCTTATCCTCCTCCGCCATCACCGGCACGGACGGGGTATTCTCGAGAGTTTGCGGGTGCTGGTGGGACAGTGGAGAGGGTTGCATGGGGAGAGTGAGCGAGAGTGAGAGTGGGTGTGCGGAGAGGGGCTCTATAGTTAAGGTGGATGGAAGAAAGGCACATTTCGTTGCACCACCGTGCAACGCGCCGCGTAGTCTACTACACTGTGCACCGCGACACGCACATGGTACGTCACGTTTTTTTCCCGGGCCATGCATGGCAGTTCTGTATTGAGCCACATGCAAAGGGCGTATACACAATTTCTATGTACGAAGTTTGACACGGCCCTAAAATTGGCGATAGTTAAAAGTGGAAATGTAGAGGGGAAGGTAGGTGGCTGTACGACGAGATTTGTGGAGTTGTGCTAGATCGGGTAGAGGGATGTGTTGATGGCTGCGAGGGACTCGATGAAGGCGGAGACGTTAGGTCTCGTTGATCTTAGCTCTTCGGCCTCCGGCTAGCGCGTGCAAGCTTCTTACGGTGGGGCTTAGTTGGAAGTGAGATTGAGAGCCGCTGCGTAAAAAATGGGATATGTCTTATTAAAATCAAGTGGCAATAAATTGCAGCTGTCCATCGACAATCGTGCACTCGATGACACATGTGTTGTGGCATATTAGTAGCAGCAGCAGGCTTTTCAGACTTGATTAAACATGACATGATCGCTCGACAACTTTTTCAATGGACGACTTCGTGTTCCTTCTTGTAGAAATCTCGCTGAGGGAGACGTCCGTGATGTCTCACGCTGTACTGTGAAGGGCACGACGCGTGCAACGATCATCGTTGGATCACACAGAATCAACGGTTGGTGCACACGATCCGCGTGACAGCTGTGACAACCAATCAGGGAGTAGCAGACAGAGCAAGCACAAGTTTGGGCTTCTACGAAAGATAGAGAGAGGGGGCAAAACTGAGTAGTGTCAAAAAACTAAGGGCAAAACTAAGTAGTATAAAATGGAAAGTGAGTGTCGTGTACAATGAAATACATGGATCAACCAATGGCACTGCATGTCAGTTCTTCTCACAAACCACATAAGGATACTCCAGTGTCATTGCATGTGTGTTCTTTCCATGAACCACACCAAGTGTGATTGCATGTCTGTGCTTTCCACAAACCACATATGGATACACCAGTGTCATTGGATGTTTGTTCTTTTCATGAACCACACCTAGTGTCATTGCATGTGTGTTCCTGTAAGCAAACCACACATGGATCCACCTAGTGTTATTGCACGTTTGTACTTTTCACAAACCACACATGGATCCACCAGTGACATTGCATGTGTGTTCTTTTCATGAACCACATCTAGATTCATTGCATGTGTGTTATTCTAAACAAACCACATAAGGATCCACCAGTGTCATTGGATGTGTGTTCTTCTCATGAACCACACCCAGTGTGATTGCATGTATGTTCTTTCCACAAACCACACATGGATCCACCTAGTGTGATTGCATGTCTGTTCTTTTCACAAACCACACATCAAGATCATATATTTGAAATCCATACATGTTGTGTTTGCGGGGATCCGATGGATATTGAGATGCTATTTCAGATTGATTATTGATTCTATCATGTCTTTGTTATTTGTGATCTTGCATGCTTTCCGTTGTTAGTAGCTATCTTGGCCAAGTAGATGCTAGCAACTCCAAGAGTTAGTATTTATGCTCGATAGTGGGTTCATACCTCTGGTAATCTAGGGAAGTGACAGAAATCTCTAAGGTACTGGATGTGTTGTTGCTACTAGGGAGAAAACAACAATCCTTTGTTCATAGAACAATCATATTGTTTACTTTACACGCAGTTCGTAAAGCAATAATCTGTTGCTTGCAACTTAATACTAGAGGGGGTTCGGATGATAACCTGAAGGTGGATTATTAGTCATAGATGCAGTTGGATGGCGGTCTATGTATAATTTTGTAATGCCCAATCAAGTCTCAAAGGAGTCAAGATGATTAGTATATGCATGTATTGCTTTCTCGATGTTTGTCAATTGCCCCGCTGTAATTTTTTCACCCGGCATGTTATCTATCTTAAGGAGATCCACCTCTAGTGAACTATGGATCCCGGTCCTT
Organism: Avena insularis; assembly: GCA_023614405.1. Taxonomy (NCBI): domain Eukaryota; kingdom Viridiplantae; phylum Streptophyta; class Magnoliopsida; order Poales; family Poaceae; genus Avena; species Avena insularis. The sequence goes on along the minus strand of CM042692.1, from coordinate 162,246,525 downwards.
TTCTTTTTACATACAATCTACAATCTTTTACTATTTTGTGTTTACTTTCTGCAAACTTTTACTTCTTTCCATTCTATACGTTTAATCCTTTGTTTTCCGCAAAACACGGTGAGATTGACAACCTCATCGCAAGTTGGGGACAAAGTTCAAGTTGTGTTGTGTTCTCTCTCTCGCTACGCTACTAGCACCGTAGCGCTCGCCAAAGCTCAACTAGTAACACCTTTGGGGTGTTTCCTTGCTCCTACTGGTTCGATTAAACCTTGGTTTCATAGTGAGGGAAACTTGATGTTGTGCTCATCATACCTTCCTCTTGGGGTTCCAAACGAGCTCTACATCAACCACGCTCCAGCATTTTTCTGGCGCCATATACAGAGCCATCAACCACACATGGATCCACCAGTGTCATTGCATGTGTGTTCTTTTCATGAACCACACATGGATACACCAATGTCATTGCATGTGTGTTATTTTCATGAACCACAACTAGAGTCATTGCATGTCTGTTCTTTCCACAAACCACACATGGATCCACCTAGTGTGAATACATGACTGTTCTTCTCATGAACCACACCAGTGTCATTGCATGTCTGTTCCTCTAAACAAACCACACATGGATCCACCTAGTGTGATTGCATGGTTGTTCTTTTCACAAACCACACATGGATCCACCAGTGTCATTGCCTATGTGTTCTTTTCATGAACCACAACTAGTGTCATTGCATGTATGTTCTTCGAAAAAAAACCATACATGGATCCACCTAGTGTCATTGCATGTCTGTTCCTCTAAACAAACCACACATGGATCCACCTAGTGTGATTGCATGTCTGTTCTTTTCACAAACCACACATGGATCCACCCGTGTCATTGCATTTGTGTTATTTTCATGAACCACAACTAGAGTCATTGCATGTCTTTTCTTCTAAACAAACCACACATGGATCCACCCAGTGTCATTGCATGTCTGTTCCTCTAAACAAACCACACATGGATCCACGCAGTGTCATTGCATGTCTGTTCTTTTCACAAACCACACATGGATCAACTAGTGTCATTGCATGTGTGTTATTTTCATGAACCACAACTAGAGTCATTGCATGTGTGTTCTTCTAAACAAACCACACATGGATCCACCTAGAGTCATTGCATGTGTGTTCTTCTAAACAAACCACACATGGATCCACCTAGTGTGATTGCATGTCTGTCCTTTTCACAAACCACACATGGATCCACCTAGTCTGATTGCATGTCTGTTCTTTTCACAAACCACACATGGATCCACCAGTCTCATTGCATGTATGTTCTTTTCATGAACCACACATGGATCCACCAGTGTCATTGCATGTGTGTTCTTTTCATGAACCACAGCTCGAGTCATTGCATGTGTGTTCTTCTAAACAAACCACACATGGATCCACCCAGTGTGATTGCATGTCTGTTGTTTTCACAAACCACACATCGATCCACCTAGTGTGATTGCATGTTTGTTATTTTCACAAATCACACATGGATCCACCAGTGTCATTGCAGGTGTGTTATTTTCGTGAACCACACATGGATACACCAGTGTCAGTGCACGTGTATTCTTTTCATGAACCATAGCTAGAGTCATTGCATGTCTGTTCTTTCCACGAACCACACATGGACCCACCGAGTGTGATTGCATGTATGTTCTTCTCATGAACCACACCCAGTGTCATTGCATGTATGTTCCTCTAAACAAACCACACATGGATCCACCTAGTGTGATTGCATGTCTGTTCTTTTCACAAACCACACATCGATCCACCATTGTCATTGCATGTGTGTTCTTTTCATGAACCACAACTAGTGTCATTGCATGTGTATTCTTCTAAACAAACCACACATGGATGCACCCAGTGTCATGGCATGTCTATTCCTCTAAACAAACCACACATGGATCCACCTAGTGTGATTGCATGTCTGTTCTTTTCACAAACCACACATGGATCCACCAGTGTCATTGCATGTGTGTTCTTTTCATGAACCACAACTATAGTCATTGCATGTCTGTTCTTCTAAACAAACCACACATGGATCCACCTCGTGTCATTGCATGTTTGTTCCTCTAAACAAATCACACATGGATCCACCTAGTGTGATTGCATGTCTGTTCTTTTCACAAACCACACATGGATCCACTAGTGTCATTGCATGTGTGTTCTTTTCATGACCCACAGCTAGTGCTATTGCATGTCGGTTCCTCTAAACAAACCACACATGGATCCACCTAGTGTGATTACATGTCTGTTCTTTTCACAAACCGCACATGGATCCACCAGTGTCATTGCATGTGTGTTCTTTTAATGAACCACAACTAGAATCATTGCATGTCTGTTCTTCTAAACAGACCACACATGGATCCACCCAGTGTCATTGCATGTTTGTTCCTCTAAACAAACAGCACATGGATCCACCTAGTGTTATTGCATGTCTTTTCTTTTTACAAACCACACATGGATCCACCAGTGTCATTGTGTTTGTGTTCTTTTCATGAACCACAACTAGAGTCATTGCATGTGTGTTCTTCTAAACAAACCACACATGGATCCACCTAGTGTGATGGCATGTATGTTCTTTTCACAAACCCACCACATCCACCTAGTGTGTGTGTGATGTCTCTTTTTTTTTTCACCACACACATGGATCCACCAGTATCATTGCAGGTGTCTTCTTTTCATTAAACACACATGGATCCACTAGTGTCATTGCATGTCTGTTCTTTTCATGAACCACAACTAGGGTCATTGCATGTCTATTCCTTCCACAAACCACATATGGATCCACCAGTGTGATTGCATGTATGTTCTTCTCGTGAACCACACCCAGTGTCATTGCATGTACATTTCCTCTAAACAAACCACACATGGATCCACCTATTGTGATTGCATGTATGTTCTTTTCACAAACCACACATGGATCCACCAGTGTCATTGCATGTGTGTTCTTTTCATGAACCACACATGGATCCACCAGTGTCATTGCCTGTCTATTCTTTTCATGAACCACAGCTAGAGTCATTGCATGTTTGTTCCTTCCACAAACCACATATGGATCCACCAGTGTGATTGCATGTCTGTTCTTCTCATGAACCACACCTAGTGTCATTGCATGTTTGTTCCTCTAAACAAACCACACATGGATCCACCTAGTGTGATTGCATGTCTGTTCTTTTCACAAGCCTGACATGGATCCACCAGTGTCATTGCATGTGTATTCTTATCATGAACCATAGCCAGTGTCATTGCATGTATGTTCTTCTCACAAACCACACATGGATCCACCAGTTTCATTGCATGTGTGTTCTTCTTATGAACCACACATGGAAACACCGGTGTCATTTCATGTGTGTTCTTTTCATGAACCACAGCTAGAGTCATTGCATGTCTGTTTTTTCCACAAACCACACATGGATCCACCTAGTGTGATTGCATGTCTGTTCTTCTCATGAACCACACATGGATCCACCTAGTGTGATCGCATGCCTGTTCTTTTCACAAACCACACATGGATCCACCAGTGTCATTGGATGTGTGTTGTTTTCATGAACCACACATGGATCCACCAGTGTCATTGCATGTCTGTTCTTTTCATGAACCACAGCTAGAGTCATTGAATGTCTGTTCCTTCCACAAACCACATATGGATCCACTAGTGTCATTGCATGTCTGTTCTTCTCATGAACCACACCTAGTGTCATTGAATGTCTGTTCCTCTAAACAAACCACACATGGACCCACCTAGTGTGATTGCATGTATGTTCTTTTCATGAACCACATCTAGAGTCATTGCATGTCTGTTCCTTCCACAAACCACATATGGATCCACCAGTGTCATTGCATGTCTGTTCTTTTCATGAAACACACCCAGTGTCATTGCATGTCTGTTCCTCTAAACAAACCACACATGGATCCACTAAGTGTGATCGCATGTTTTTTTTTTCACATACCACACATGGATCCACCTAGTGTCATTGCAAGTCTGTTCTTTTCACAAACCACACATGGATCCACCAGTGTCATTGCATGTGTGTTCTTTTCATGAACCACAACTAGAGTCATTGCATGTGTGTTCTTCTAAACAAACCACACATGGATCCACCTAGTGTGATTACATGTCTGCTCTTTTCACAAACCGCACATGGATCCACCAGTGTCATTGCATGTGTGTTCTTTTAATGAACCACAACTAGAATCATTGCATGTCTGTTCTTCTAAACAGACCACACATGGATCCACCCAGTGTCATTGCATGTTTGTTCCTCTAAACAAACAGCACATGGATCCACCTAGTGTGATTGCATGTCTTTTCTTTTTACAAACCACACATGGATCCACCAGTGTCATTGCGTTTGTGTTCTTTTCATGAACCACAACTAGAGTCATTGCATGTGTGTTCTTCTAAACAAACCACACATGGATCCACCTAGTGTGATGGCATGTCTGTTCTTTTCACAAACCACACATGGATCCACCTAGTGTGATCGCATGTCTGTTCTTTTCGCAAACCACACATGGATCCACCTAGTGTGATCGCATGTCTGTTCTTTTCACAAACCACACATGGATCCACCAGTGTCATTGCAGGTGTCTTCTTTTCATTAAACACACATGGATCCACTAGTGTCATTGCATGTCTGTTCTTTTCATGAACCACAACTAGGGTCATTGCATGTCTATTCCTTCCACAAACCACATATGGATCCACCAGTGTGATTGCATGTATGTTCTTCTCGTGAACCACACCCAGTGTCATTGCATGTCTGTTCCTCTAAACAAACCACACATGGATCCACCTATTGTGATTGCATGTATGTTCTTTTCACAAACCACACATGGATCCACCAGTGTCATTGCATGTGTGTTCTTTTCATGAACCACACATGGATACACCAGTGTCATTGCATGTCTATTCTTTTCATGAACCACAGCTAGAGTCATTGCATGTTTGTTCCTTCCACAAACCACATATGGATCCACCAGTGTGATTGCATGTCTGTTCTTCTCATGAACCACACCTAGTGTCATTGCATGTTTGTTCCTCTAAACAAACCACACATGGATCCACCTAGTGTGATTGCATGTCTGTTCTTTTCACAAGCCTGACATGGATCCACCAGTGTCATTGCATGTGTATTCTTATCATGAACCATAGCCAGTGTCATTGCATGTATGTTCTTCTCACAAACCACACATGGATCCACCAGTTTCATTGCATGTGTGTTCTTCTTATGAACCACACATGGAAACACCGGTGTCATTTCATGTGTGTTCTTTTCATGAACAACAGCTAGAGTTATTGCATGTCTGTTTTTTCCACAAACCACACATGGATCCACCTAGTGTGATTGCATGTCTGTTCTTCTCATGAACCACACATGGATCCACCTAGTGTGATCGCATGTCTGTTCTTTTCACAAACCACACATGGATCCACCAGTGTCATTGGATGTGTGTTGTTTTCATGAACCACACATTTATCCACCAGTGTCATTGCATGTCTGTTCTTTTCATGAACCACAGCTAGAGTCATTGAATGTCTGTTCCTTCCACAAACCACATATGGATCCACTAGTGTAATTGCATGTCTGTTCTTCTCATGAACCACACCTAGTGTCATTGAATGTCTGTTCCTCTAAACAAACCACACATGGACCCACCTAGTGTGATTGCATGTATGTTCTTTTCATGAACCACATCTAGAGTCATTGCATGTCTGTTCCTTCCACAAACCACATATGGATCCACCAGTGTCATTGCATGTACATTCTTTTCATGAAACACACCCAGTGTCATTGCATGTCTGTTCCTCTAAACAAACCACACATGGATCCACCAAGTGTGATCGCATGTTTTTTTTCACATACCACACATGGATCCACCTAGTGTCATTGCAAGTCTGTTCTTTTCACAAACCACACATGGATCCACCAGTGTCATTGCATGTGTGTTCTTTTCATGAACCACAACTAGAGTCATTGCATGTGTGTTCTTCTAAACAAACCACATGGATCCACCTAGTGTGATTACATGTCCGCTCTTTTCACAAACCGCACATGGATCCACAGGTGTCATTGCATGTGTGTTCTTTTAATGAACCACAACTAGAATCATTGCATGTCATGTTCTTCTAAACAGACCACTTTGATCCACCCAGTGTCATTGCATGTTTGTTCCTCTAAACAAACAGCATATGGATCCACCTAGTGTGATTGCATGTCTTTTCTTTTTACAAACCACACATGGATCCACCAGTGTCATTGCGTTTGTGTTCTTTTCATGAACCACAACTAGAGTCATTGCATGTGTGTTCTTCTAAACAAACCACACATGGATCCACCTAGTGTGATGGCATGTCTGTTCTTTTCACAAACCACACATGGATCCACCTAGTGTGATCGCATGTCTGTTCTTTTCGCAAACCACACATGGATCCACCTAGTGTGATCGCATGTCTGTTCTTTTCACAAACCACACATGGATCCACCAGTGTCATTGCAGGTGTCTTCTTTTCATTAAACACACATGGATCCACTAGTGTCATTGCATGTCTGTTCTTTTCATGAACCACAACTAGGGTCATTGCATGTCTATTCCTTCCACAAACCACATATGGATCCACCAGTGTGATTGCATGTATGTTCTTCTCGTGAACCACACCCAGTGTCATTGCATGTCTGTTCCTCTAAACAAACCACACATGGATCCACCTATTGTGATTGCATGTATGTTCTTTTCACAAACCACACATGGATCCACCAGTGTCATTGCATGTGTGTTCTTTTCATGAACCACACATGGATACACCAGTGTCATTGCATGTCTATTCTTTTCATGAACCACAGCTAGAGTCATTGCATGTTTGTTCCTTCCACAAACCACATATGGATCCACCAGTGTGATTGCATGTCTGTTCTTCTCATGAACCACACCTAGTGTCATTGCATGTTTGTTCCTCTAAACAAACCACACATGGATCCACCTAGTGTGATTGCATGTTCTGTTTCTTTCACAAGCCTGACATGGATCCACCAGTGTCATTGCATGTGTATTCTTATCATGAACCATAGCCAGTGTCATTGCATGTATGTTCTTCTCACAAACCACACATGGATCCACCAGTTTCATTGCATGTGTGTTCTTCTTATGAACCACACATGGAAACACCGGTGTCATTTCATGTGTGTTCTTTTCATGAACAACAGCTAGAGTCATTGCATGTCTGTTTTTTCCACAAACCACACATGGATCCACCTAGTGTGATTGCATGTCTGTTCTTCTCATGAACCACACATGGATCCACCTAGTGTGATCGCATGTCTGTTCTTTTCACAAACCACACATGGATCCACCAGTGTCATTGGATGTGTGTTGTTTTCATGAACCACACATGGATCCACCAGTGTCATTGCATGTCTGTTCTTTTCATGAACCACAGCTAGAGTCATTGAATGTCTGTTCCTTCCACAAACCACATATGGATCCACTAGTGTCATTGCATGTCTGTTCTTCTCATGAACCACACCTAGTGTCATTGAATGTCTGTTCCTCTAAACAAACCACACATGGACCCACCTAGTGTGATTGCATGTATGTTCTTTTCATGAACCACATCTAGAGTCATTGCATGTCTGTTCCTTCCACAAACCACATATGGATCCACCAGTGTCATTGCATGTCTGTTCTTTTCATGAAACACACCCAGTGTCATTGCATGTCTGTTCCTCTAAACAAACCACACATGGATCCACCAAGTGTGATCGCATGTTTTTTTTTCACATACCACACATGGATCCACCTAGTGTCATTGCAAGTCTGTTCTTTTCACAAACCACACATGGATCCACCAGTGTCATTGCATGTGTGTTCTTTTCATGAACCACAACTAGAGTCATTGCATGTGTGTTCTTCTAAACAAACCACACATGGATCCACCTAGTGTGATTACATGTCTGTTCTTTTCACAAACCGCACATGGATCCACCAGTGTCATTGCATGTGTGTTCTTTTAATGAACCACAACTAGAATCATTGCATGTCTGTTCTTCTAAACAGACCACACATGGATCCACCCAGTGTCATTGCATGTTTGTTCCTCTAAACAAACAGCACATGGATCCACCTAGTGTGATTGCATGTCTTTTCTTTTTACAAACCACACATGGATCCACCAGTGTCATTGCGTTTGTGTTCTTTTCATGAACCACAACTAGAGTCATTGCATGTGTGTTCTTCTAAACAAACCACACATGGATCCACCTAGTGTGATGGCATGTCTGTTCTTTTCACAAACCACACATGGATCCACCTAATGTGATCGCATGTCTTTTCTTTTCACAAACCACACATGGATCCACCTAGTGTGATCGCATGTCTGTTCTTTTCACAAACCACACATGGATCCACCAGTGTCATTGCAGGTGTCTTCTTTTCATTAAACACACATGGATCCACTAGTTTCATTGCATGTCTGTTCTTTTCATGAACCACAACTAGGGTCATTGCATGTCTATTCCTTCCACAAACCACATATGGATCCACCAGTGTGATTGCATGTATGTTCTTTTCATGAACCACACCTAGTGTCATTGCATGTCTGTTCCTCTAAACAAACCACACATGGATCCACCTAGTGTGATTGCATGTCTGTTCTTTTCACAAACCACACATGGATCCACCAGTGTCATTGCATGTGTGTACTTTTTATGAACCACAACTAGAGTCATAGCATGTGTGTTCTTCTAAACAAACTACACATGGATCCACCTAGTGTGATTGCATGTTTGTTCTTTTCACTAACCACACATGGATCCACCTAGTGTGATTGCATGTCTGTTCTTTTCACAAACCACACATGGATCCACCAGTGTCATTGCATGTATGTTCTTTTCATGAACCACACATGGATACACCAGTGTCATTGCATGTGTGTTCTTTTCATAAACCACAAATAGAGTCATTGCATGTATGTTCTTTCCACGAACCACACATGGATCCATCGAGTGTGATTGCATATCTGTCCTTCTCATGAACCACACCCAGTGTCATTGCATGTCTGTTCCTCTAAACAAACGACACATGGATCCACCTAGTGTGATTGCATGTCTGTTATTTTCACAAATCACACATGGATCCACCAGTGTCATTGCATGTGTGTTCTTTTCATGAACCACAACTAGTGTTATTGCATGTGTGTTCTTCTAAACAAACCACACATGGATCCACCCAGTGTCATGGCATGTCTATTCCTCTAAACAAACCACACATGGATCCACCTAGTGTGATTGCATGTATGTTCTTTTCACAAACCACACATGGATCCACCAGTGTCATTGCATGTGTGTTCTTTTCAAGAACCACAACTAGAGTGATTGCATGTCTGTTGTTCTAAACAAACCACACATGGATCCACCCAGTGTCATTCCATGTCTATTCCTCTAAAAAACACATCGATCACCTAGTGTGATTGCATGTCTGTTCTTTTCACAAACCACACATGGATCGACCAGTGTCATTGCATGTGTGTTCTTTTCATGAACCACAACTAGAGTCATTGCATGTATGTTCTTCTAAACAAACCACACATGGATCCACCCAGTGTGATTGCATGTCTAATCTTTTCACAAACCACACATGGATCCACCTAGTGTGATTGCATGTCCGTTCTTTTCACAAACCACACATGGATCCACCAGTGTCATTGCATGTATGTTATTTTCATGAACCACACATGGATACACCAGTGTCATTGCATGTGTGTTCTTTTCATGCACCACAACTAGAGTCATTGCATGTATGTTCTTTCCACGAACCACACATGGATCCACCGAGTGTGATTGCATGTCTGTCCTTCTCATGAACCACACCCAGTGTCATTGGATGTCTGTTCCTATAAACAAACCACGCATGGATCCACCTAGTGTGATTGCATGTCTGTTCTTTTCACAAACCACACATGAATCCACCAGTGTCATTGCATGTGTGTTCTTTTCATCAACTACAACTAGAATCATTGCATGTGTGTTCTTCTAAACAAACCACACATGGATCCACCCAGTGTCATTGCATGTCTGTTCTTTTCACCCACCACACATGGATCCACCTAGTGTGATTGCATGTCTGTTCTTTTCACAAACCACACATGGATCCACCAGTGTCATCGCATGTGTTTTTTTCATGAACCACAACTAGAGTGATTGCATGTCTGTTGTTCTAAACAAACCACACATGGATCCACCTAGTGTCATTCCATGTCTTTTCCTCTAAACAAATCACACATGGATCCACCTAGTGTGATTGCATGTCTGTTCTTTTCACAAACCATCCATGGATCCACCAGTGTCATTGCATGTGTGTTCTTTTCATGAACCACAACTAGAGTCATTGCATGTCTGTTCTTCTAAACAAACCACACATGGATCCACCCAGTGTGATTGCATGTCTAATCTTTTCACAAACCACACATGGATCCACCTAGTGTGATTGTCACATCCCAAGATTTTCCAAATCTTGTAATGTGAAAAATAAATAAACAAAATAAATATTTGTTGAAAATCAGGGTGAAAAGAAACTTTTGTTTCTAAAAGGAAACTTAAAATCCCATCTTGAACAAACTTTGGATAAAGTTTGAATTCAACAAATCCAAATCAAGAGAAATGCATTCCTCAATGAATGTATCTGGAAATTTTATTAAATAAAACAAACCCTATTTTGAATAAATAACTAAAGCGCTATTTTATTTAATTATTAAATAGATCCTAAAAATGAATAAAATTATTATTTTATTTTGGATTTTGGTTTATGTTAATAAACAGAACCAAATTCAAAGTACAAAGTTGAGTGATTGTTTGAATTGGTTGAATGTTTGAATAAGTTATTTAGAATTTAAAACAGAAAAATAGAATTAGAAAAGGAAAAAGGAAACAGACAGAAAAAAATAGAGTCAGACCGGCCCAGCCCACTAAGCCATTCCAGCCCACCTGTTCTTTCCGAAGCATTCTTTTCTCACTCAGAAACTTACCCGCTAAGTCAGTGACCAGTGGACCTCCCCTCCTTTCTTTTCCCACTGACCGGTAGGCCCACTTTCCACTGTTCTTCCACCCCACCTCTCTCTCTCTCACGAAACGAACCGTTATTCACCGCGAAAGAAACCCACACCCTCACTGATTGGTGGACCCAACCCCCTTTCCTTTTCTATCGCTGACAGGTAGACCCACTCCCTCCTGTTCTTCTTTCCCACCCGCTGACCACGCCTTCCCCCTCGCCGGCCGTTGCAGGCAAAATTAACTCCGGCGTAATACGCCTTAATCCCGCATTGAATCAGCCCCATGACCACGCAGGATAAATCGCCTCTCCCTCCTCGTCATTTTTCCCCAGACCACTCCTCCTCTCTGCCCCTAGGCTGTCGCCAATTTCCTCTCTCAGACCTTTGTCTCCGACGAGTCTCCCTCTCGATTCCGGCCACACCCCGCCGCCTCTCGCCTACCTCTGCACGCGAGCATGCTCTCCAGCACCTTGCGCATCTGCCCATAGCCTCAGCTAGCTCCCGCGCACTCTGGAAGCTCGGCTTCGTCGACCTCGACTCGCCGCTGCCGTCTGTCTCTACTGCGGCGGAACCTCTCTGGTAAATCAGACTACCCCGACCATTCTCGTTCACGCTCACAGCTCCGCCATGATCTCCTGCGTCTAACCCTGCCCTCGGTCTGTCTTCTCTTGATCTGTAGCGTCGTCTTCAACCGCGGACAGAGCCGTCCGTCGCCGTTCTCAACTCCGGTGAGCAATTCCCAGAGAACCCGCGCGCCCTTCGTCCGGACAAAGCGTTGAGAATCAGCAAAGGCGCAGAGAACCTGGTGAGCTACCCCTCTCCTCTAGTTCCTCTGGTCGCCAGCAACCTCGCCGCCAGAACCCGCGCCACCGTCTGCCGCCGCTAGCTCCGCCACTACTTGGCAAGTGTGCTCAGCACCGTCCGATCTGGATCTAACGATTAGCATAGATCACTTAACCGCGAAGAGGTACAAGTCCTGCGCCGCACGATCTAACTAGATCCAACGCTCCACGATGCCGATCCGGCCGAACCGGTACCACCCAGTTAAAACGCGACGTGTGCCACTGTTCTGTTTTAAAACAGATTTGAAAAACAGATTTAAGTGCCATTTTGAAAACCCTATAACTCTGGATCCACACGTCCAAAAATTACAAATTTTATGTCGTTGGATTCAGGAGAACAAGCCCTAGCCAACCATACCCTTGGTTTAGCAAATAGTATTTGTTAGCTTGTTTAACTTTGCATATTCTTTTGTGAGCTTGTTTAGAGTAGAAAAATTGTTTAAAAATGATTTTTGGGTTAAAACCTTTGCAAAATGGTTTGTTGTGACCTTACAGACCTTAGGAACCAACCCATGATTTGGAAAATGAATTTGGAAAAGTTTAGAATGGATTAATTGGTTTAGTCCATTTCTAGCTAAATAAAACTATTGTTTTGTTTAAGAAAATGTTTTTGAGTAAAAACTTTGAGAAAATGGTTTGGACCAAACCTACTGACCCAAAACACCAAGTTTTGCAATAGCAACTCATTGGTGAAACAAAATAAGGAATCTTTGATTTAAAACCATTTCTAGTCAAATAGAAATGTGGTATTTTATTAAAAATGGTTTTGGAAGAAAACCTTTGGAAAATGTTTTGTTTTAAACTCACTAACCCCAAACCCCAAGTTTTGTGATTGAAAACATACTTGGTGAACCCTATAGGTTAATGCCCTAGTAAAATGATACTTTGTTTTGAAAATGGTTTTGTAGTGAAACCTTTTGCAAATGACTTTGCCACTTTACAAAATGACCATTAGATGTACCCAAATGTCTATGACCCACTAGGATTCACTTTTTCAAACAAAACAAAGCTTGGCATGATTGCATGCACTACTTTGACTTTGTTAGTTTTATGTGTGTTGTTTTGCTTGATTGGTAGATTGAGTTTGTGCCTTGCTTGATTGAATTGTAGTGACTTGAAGAGTGTGATTGTGGCAAGGATAAGGAGTGAACCTATACCCTCTACCAAAAAGGCAAGTGATGCTTCATATCTTTTGTCCCATTATTTTCACTGTGCATTAGTGTTTTTGCTAAGTAAATCTTGCATGGATTTTATTTTGCTAAGTATAGACCTTGCTATGGGAAAACCTAGTAGATGAAGCCTTAGAAGAAATTTCCTAAGTTAAGATTCCTACTACCTTCATGCTTAGCTTATCTAATAGAAAACAAGGGTGGAATATATATTCATGCTATGGAAAAATTTCTAAGTCTATGGACTTATGTTTTGTTTAATAAAACAACTAAGTGAATGAATCACCTGGGTGGAATGGAAGGAATGGTTTGTGTTGAGTGGTTCACAAGGCCAAGGACTTGGCTTGTGTATCTCACTTGTGGATGGCCACCCAGGAACAAAGAGATTTGAGATGTCAAATGTTGAGAAGCTTCAAGTGCAACCACTTGGCAATATGGGCTCTGCCATGATCATATAGGTTGCAGGAACTTAGCCATATGGACAGTGGGTGGTAGTGTTTGATAGGTTGGAGCGCGTCCATGATGGTCTAAGGGAAGGCTTCTGAAAGATCTTGTCTTGGGAAACCAAGTCTTGTGGGGAAAGTGCACCACCTCTACAGAGTGTAAAATCTAAGTACTTAGCCATGTCCCTGGTAAAGGACAATTTGAGCATCAAGACATGGAAGCAATCAAAAATCTCATAATTCAAATTTCTAAGTAAAATTTGTGGTTTGAACAAGGGTTGTTTGAAATCTTCAATCATTGATGGATAGATGGCTTGGTACAAGGATCTTGAAATCTTTGATTGAGGAAGAAAAATGTTTTTGCCAAGCAAAACTTAGTATTTTCAAATGTTAAGGAAAAATCTATTTTGAGCAATGCAAGCCTCAACTCCACTTAGCCAAATGCATATAGATGTTAGACTCCACTATACTACCAAAGTATCACTTGCCAATACAATTCAGATGCATTGACCCTTGTGGCTGTAACTTGTAATGTTGCAGGTTTGATTGATTTTAGTGAGGATTGATTGATTAGGATTACAAAGTCTACAACCAACATCTGCCTGTGGCTCTTTGAAGATGAAGGACCCCATGCTTATAGTTATTCTGCTGCAATGTAATGTAATAGCCAAATGAGCTATGTAAGATGTAATAAAATTATGTTATTCCTGGTTATAAAGTTATATTATGACCTTTGTCTCTTGATATTACATCTAAACTGTGGATGCTAGCTATTGATCCAGGGACTAGCATTGTAAACACAGGGGGCTCAATCTTATTAAAGGTTGGGGACCCTACAGAATGGTATCAGAGCATTGTGTTGCCTGTAGGATTTGTAACCCTAGGATTGGACAAAAACCCTTAGAAAAATAGGAATTGTTTTGTTCCAAAACTTATTTACAAACAATCTTGTAAACTCTTTCCTCAACCATTTTGGTTTCAACTCTACACCTCATCTATATTCAAACTTGATGGAAAAGCCTACCCCATGGCCAAAGACTTCACCATGTGCAAAAGGACATCTTCAACTTCTTCAACTCTAATGACTTCAACATCTTCAGCATATTCACCAAGGACTTCCAACTTGGATATCACTAAAGACTACAAGTGAGACAAGAAATTTTGCTCAAGACATGAAGATTAAGGAAACACAACTTAGAAGGATCCATGACCACCTTTGAAGATTTGTGACCAAGACACAAGAATTCTCCAAGGATACAAAGATCTCATTCAAGAAGAATCAACCAAGAAGGATGGAAATATCACAAGTAAACCATGTAGATGGACCACCATATTTAGTTAAAGTCAAACACACCAACTTATGTGGTGTAACAAAAATTATTTTGTTGCCTAAGTATGTGCTTGAAACTTGTTGTTTGAGTGGAGTGTTTGTTTGTGATTGCTTGCACATTGTTTGTGTGAATTGTGATGTGTGTGATTAGAATTATTCCCTTAGAAATCTTTGGTCTATTCTAATCCCAATCCAACCCAAACAGATGACTTCTCCAAGAGACTCCAACATCAAGGTTGATGACAACAACAACCAAGCTGACAGCATGAAGGAGCTCATAGCAACCCAACACCAGTTGAACCAACTGACAGCTCAGTTCATAGCCAACAATAGTGATAAAGACCCTACCTTGCAAAAGTTTTTGGAAGAACAATCCCAATTGATGCTTAAGGTGACTAATCAAATGATCAGCATGGAAGAAAACTATCCCAAAAGAGTGTATGACAACAAGGATGACAAGAACGTTATTCTAGATGGAGACCCAGCTTGCATTATTTGTGGAGACAAGGACCATACTTCCAAGGAGCATGAAGATCAATGTCCTAACTGTAAAGAGAAACATCCTATTGGACAATGTCCTACCTCTCAAGCTACTTGTTACCTTTGTGAAGGAAACGACCCTGTCCCTATCCAATGCCCCATCTATGCCATTGTTGAACAAAGGAAACAAGAAGGATCCAAGTATGCCAAAAATGTTGATGACAAAGGAAAAGGACCACTTATACCTCCAAACAAGACAACCCAATTCAAAGGATCAAAGAAACCCAAGAAACCAAAGCAGGACATGAGCCTTGTGCAATGTCGTAAATGTAAGGAAATGGGACACTACCCCAGTGGATGCCCAGAGAACCCGAAGAATAAAGAGATCGGCCAAGTAGTGTGCAACAACTGCAAAGAACCAGGCCATTATGTAGCAACTTGTCCACAAGAGCAACGTAAAGAACTCCAAGATATCCACTGTTTAATTGCAGAACCAGGGCATTATGCAAGCAACTGCCCAGAAAAGATGAAGAACAAGTTGAACAAGCCTATGGAGAAACTCAACCTTGGCCCATGAGTCAAGTGTGGAAACAAAGGACACTATACAGAAGGTAGCCCAAGGAAGTTTCATCAAGATTCCAAGCAAGCCAAGATGTAGTTTAGTTGGAAAATTTTGTTTTGAACCTGCTTGTAACCCTAACCTTCCCAAATCTCGGGGACGAGATTTATTTTAACGGTGGTAGCCTGTCACATCCCAAGATTTTCCAAATCTTGTAATGTGAAAAATAAATAAACAAAATAAATATTTGTTGAAAATCAGGGTGAAAAGAAACTTTTGTTTCTAAAAGGAAACTTAAAATCCCATCTTGAACAAACTTTGGATAAAGTTTGAATTCAACAAATCCAAATGAAGAGAAATGCATTCCTCAATGAATGTATCTAGAAATTTTATTAAATAAAACAAACCCTATTTTGAATAAATAACTAAAGGGCTATTTTATTTAATTATTAAATAGATCCTAAAAATGAATAAAATTATTATTTTATTTTGGATTTTGGTTTATGTTAATAAACAGAACCAAATTCAAAGTACAAAGTTGAGTGATTGTTTGAATTGGTTGAATGTTTGAATAATTGATTGAGAATTTAAAACAGAAAAATAGAATTAGAAAAGGAAAAAGGAAACAGACAGAAAAAAATAGAGTCAGACCGGCCCAGCCCACTAAGCCATTCCAGCCCACCTGTTCTTTTCCCCGAAGCATTCTTTTCTCACTCAGAAACTTACCCGCTAAGTCAATGACCAGTGGACCTCCCCTCCTTTCTTTTTCCCACTGACCGGTAGGCCCACTTTCCACCGTTCTTCCACCCCACCTCTCTCTCTCTCTCTCTCACGAAACGAACCGTTATTCACCACGAAAGAAACCCACACCCTCACTGATTGGTGGACCCAACCCCCTTTCCTTTTCTATCACGATGTGTAGACCCACTCCTCTGTTTCTTCTTCCCACCACGACCACGCTTTCCCCTTGGCCGTTGCAGTAATTAACTCCGCGTGTCGCCTTAATCCCGCATTGAATCAGCCCCATGACCACGCAGGATAAATCGCCTCTCCCTCCTCGTCATTTTTCCCTAGACCACTCCTCCTCTCTGCCCCTAGGCTGTCGCCAATTTCCTCTGCACCACCGCTGTCTCCGACGAGTCTCCCTCTCGATTCCGGCCACACCCCGCCGCCTCTCGCCTACCTTCAGACGCTGAGCATGCTCTCCAAAGACTTTGATTCTGCCCATAGCCTCAGCTAGCTCCCGCGCACTCTGGAAGCTCGGCTTCGTCGACCTCGACTCGCCGCCGCCGTCTGTCTCTACTCCGGCGGAACCTCTCTGGTAAATCAGACTACCCCGACCCTTCTCGTTCACGCTCACAGCTCCGCCATGATCTCTTGCGTCTAACCCTGCCCTCGGTCTGTCTTCTCTTGATCTGTAGCGTCGTCTTCAATCATGATGAGCCGTCCGTCGCCGTTCTCAACTCCTGTGAGCAATTCCCTAGGAACCCGTGCGCCCCTTCGTCAGACAAGAAAACATTGAGAATCAGCAAGGCGCAGAGAACCTGGTGAGCTACACCTCTCCCCCTCTAGTTCCCTGTGTCGCCAAAGAACTCGCCGCTGTAACTCAAGGCCACCGCTCGCCGCTAGCTCCGCCACTACTTGGCAAGAGTGCTCAGCACCGTCCAATCTGGATCTAACGATTAGCATAGATCACTTAACCGCGAAGAGGTACGAGTCCTGCGCCGCACGATCTAACTAGATCCAACGCTCCACGATGCCGATCCGGACGAACCGGTACCACCCAGTTAAAACGCGACGTGTGTCACTGTTCTGTTTTAAAACAGATTTGAAAAACAGATTTAAGTGCCATTTTGAAAACCCTATAACTCTGGATCCACACGTCCAAAAATTACAAATTTTATGTCGTTGGATTCAGGAGAACAAGCCCTAGCCAACCATACCCTTGGTTTAGCAAATAGTATCTATTAGCTTGTTTAACTTTGCAGATTCTTTTGTGAGCTTGTTTAGAGTAGAAAAATTGTTTAAAAATGATTTTTGGGTTAAAACCTTTGCAAAATGGTTTGTTGTGACCTTACTGACCTTAGGAACCAACCCATGATTTGGAAAATGAATTTGGAAAAGTTTAGAATGGATTAATTGGTTTAGTCCATTTCTAGCTAAATAAAACTATTGTTTTGTTTAAGAAAATGTTTTTGAGTAAAAACTTTGAGAAAATGGTTTGGACCAAACCTACTGACCCAAAACACCAAGTTTTGCAATAGCAACTCATTGGTGAAACAAAATAAGGAATCTTTGATTTAAAACCATTTCTAGTCAAATAGAAATGTGGTATTTTATTAAAAATGGTTTTGGAAGAAAACCTTTGGAAAATGTTTTGTTTTAAACTCACTAACCCCAAACCCCAAGTTTTGTGATTGAAAACATACTTGGTGAACCCTATAGGTTAATGCCCTAGTAAAATGATACTTTGTTTTGAAAATGGTTTTGTAGTGAAACCTTTTGCAAATGACTTTGCCACTTTACAAAATGACCATTAGATGTACCCAAATGTCTATGACCCACTAGGATTCACTTTTTCAAACAAAACAAAGCTTGGCATGCTTGCATGCACTACTTTGACTTTGTTAGTTTTATGTGTGTTGTTTTGCTTGATTGGTAGATTGAGTTTGTGCCTTGCTTGATTGAATTGTAGTGACTTGAAGAGTGTGATTGTGGCAAGTATAAGGAGTGAACCTATACCCTCTACCAAAAAGGCAAGTGATGCTTCATATCTTTTGTCCCATTATTTTCACTATGCATTAGTGTTTTTGCTAAGTAAATCTTGCATGGATTTTATTTTGCTAAGTATAGACCTTGCTATGGGAAAACCTAGTAGATGAAGCCTTAGAAGAAATTTCCTAAGTTAAGATTCCTACTACCTTCATGCTTAGCTTAGCTAATAGAAAACAAGGGTGGAATATATATTCATGCTATGGAAATATTTCTAAGTCTATGGACTTATGTTTTGTTTAATAAAACAACTAAGTGAATGAATCACCTGGGTGGAATGGAAGGAATGGTTTGTGTTGAGTGGTTCACAAGGCCAAGGACTTGGCTTGTGTATCTCACTTATGGATGGCCACCCAGGAACAAAGAGATTTGAGATGTCAAATGTTGAGAAGCTTCAAGTGCAACCACTTGGCAATATGGGCTCTGCCATGATCATATAGGTTGCAAGAACTTAGCCATATGGACAGTGGGTGGTAGTGTTTGATAGGTTGGAGCGCGTCCATGATGGTCTAAGGGAAGGCTTCTGAAAGATCTTGTCTTGGGAAACCAAGTCTTGTGGGGAAAGTGCACCACCTCTGTAGAGTGTAAAATCTAAGTACTTAGCCATGTCCCTGGTAAAGGACAATTTGAGCATCAAGACATGGAAGCAATCAAAAATCTCATCATTCAAATTTCTAAGTAAAATTTGTGGTTTGAACAAGGGTTGTTTGAAATCTTCAATCATTGATGGATAGATGGCTTGGTACAAGGATCTTGAAATCTTTGATTGAGGAAGAAAAATGTTTTTGCCAAGCAAAACTTAGTATTTTCAAATGTTAAGGAAAAATCTATTTTGAGCAATGCAAGCCTCAACTCCACTTAGCCAAATGCATATAGATGTTAGACTCCACTATACTACCAAAGTATCACTTGCCAATACAATTCAGATGCATTGACCCTTGTGGCTGTAACTTGTAATGTTGCAGGTTTGATTGATTTTAGTGAGGATTGATTGATTAGGATTACAAAGTCTACAACCAACATCTGCCTGTGGCTCTTTGAAGATGAAGGACCCCATGCTTATAGTTATTCCGCTGCAATGTAATGTAATAGCCAAATGAGCTATGTAAGATGTAATAAAATTATGTTATTCCTGGTTATAAAGTTATATTATGACCTTTGTCTCTTTATATTACATCTAAACTGTGGATGCTAGCTATTGATCCAGGGACTAGCATTGTAAACACAGGGGGCTCAATCTTATTAAAGGTTGGGGACCCTACAGTGATTGCATGTCTGTTCTTTTCACAAATCACACATGGATCCACCAGTGTCATTGCATGTATGTTATTTTCATGAACCACACATGGATACACCAGTGTCATTGCATGTGTGTTCTTTTCATGCACCACAACTAGAGTCATTGCATGTATGTTCTTTCCACGAACCACACATGGATCCACCGAGTGTGATTGCATGTCTGTCCTTCTCATGAACCACACCCAGTGTCATTGGATGTCTGTTCCTATAAACAAGCCACACATGGATCCACCTAGTGTGATTGCATGTCTGTTATTTTCACAAACCACACATGAATCCACCAGTGTCATTGCATGTGTGTTCTTTTCATGAACCACAACTAGTGTCATTGCATGTGTGTTCTTCTAAACAAACCACACATGGATCCACCCAGTGTCATTGCATGTCTTTTCCTCTAAACAAACCACACGTGGATCCACCTACTGTGATTGCATGTCTGTTCTTTTCACAAACCACACATGGATCCACCAGTGTCATTGCATGTGTGTTCTTTTCATCAACCACAACTAGAGTCATTGCATGTCTGTCCTTCTAAACAAACCACACATGGATCCACCTAGTGTCATTGCATGTCTTTTCCTCTAAAAAAACACGCATGGATCACCTAGTGTCATTGCATGTCTGTTCCTATAAACAAATCACACATGGATCCACCTAGTGTGATTGCATGTCTGTTCTTTTCACAAACCACACATGGATCCACCAGTGTCATTGCATGTGTGTTCTTTTCAGGAACCACAACTAGAGTCATTGCATATCTATTCTTCTAAACAAACCACACATGGATCCACCTAGTGTCATTGCATGTCTGTTCCTCTAAACAAACCACACATGGATCCAGCTAGTGTGATGTGTGTTCTTTTCACAAACCACACATGTATCCACTAGTGTCATTGCATGTGTGTTCTTTAATGAACCACAATTAGTGTCATTGCATGTCTGTTCCTCTAAACAAACCACACATGGATCCACCTAGTATGATTGCATTTCTGTTCTTTTCATAAACCACACATGGATCCACCAGTGTCATTGCATGTGTGTTCTTTCATGAACCACAACTAGAGTCATTGCATTTTTTGTTCTTCTAAACAAAACACACATGGATCCACCCAGTGTCATTGCATGTCTGTTCCTCTAACAAACCACAGATGGATTCACCTAGTGTGATTGCATGTCTGTTCTTTTCACAAACCACACATGGATCCACCAGTGTCATTGCATGTGTGTTCTTTTCATGAACCACAACTAGAGTCATTGCTTGTGTGTTCTTCTAAACAAACCACACATGGATCCACCGAGTGTGATTGCATGTCTGTTCTTTTCACAAACCACACATGGATCCACCAGTGTCATTGCATGTGTGTTATTTTCATGAACCGCACATGGATACACCAGTGTCATTGCATGTGTATTCTTTTCATGAACCACAGCTAGAGTCATTGCATGTCTGTTCTTTCCACGAACCACACATGGATCCACCGAGTGTGATTGCATGTCTGTTCTTCTCATGAACCACACCCAGTGTCATTGCATGTATGTTCCTCTAAACAAATCACACATGGATCCACCTAGTGTGATTACATGTCTGTAATTTTCACAAACCACACATCGATCCACCAATGTCATTGCATGTGTGTTCTTTTCATGAACCACAACTAATGTCATTGCATGTGTGTTCTTCGAAAAAAAACATACATGGATCCACCTAGTGTCATTGCATGTCTGTTCCTCTAAACAAACCACACATGGATCCACCTAGTGTGATTGCATGTCTGTTCTTTTCACAAACCACACATGGATCCACCAGTGTCATTGCATTTGTGTTATTTTCATGAACCACAACTAGAGTCATTGCATGTCTGTTCCTCTAAACAAACCACAGATGGATCCACGTAGTGTGATTGCATGTCTGTTCTTTTCACAAACCACACATGGATCAACTAGTGTCATTGCATGTGTGTTCTTTTCATGAACCACAACTAGAGTCATTGCATGTGTGTTCTTCTAAACAAACCACACATGGATCCACCTAGAGTCATTGCATGTGTGTTCTTCTAAACAAACCACACATGGATCCACCTAGTGTGATTGCATGTCTGTCCTTTTAACAAACCACACATGGATCCACCAGTGTCATTGCATGTATGTTCTTTTCATGAACCACACATGGATCCACCAGTGTCATTGCATGTGTGTTCTTTTCATGAACCACAGCTCGAGTCATTGCATGTGTGTTCTTCTAAACAAACCACACATGGATCCACACAGTGTGATTGCATGTCTGTTCTTTTCACAAACCACACATGGATCCACCTAGTGTGATTGCATGTTTGTTATTTTCACAAATCACACATGGATCCACCAGTGTCATTGCATGTGTGTTATTTTCGTGAACCACACATGGATACACCAGTGTCATTGCACGTGTATTCTTTTCATGAACCACAGCTAGAGTCATTGCATGTCTGTTCTTTCCACGAACTACACATGGACCCACCGAGTGTGATTGCATGTATGTTCTTCTCATGAACCACACCCAGTGTCATTGCATGTCTGTTCCTCTAAACAAACCACACATGGATCCGCCTAGAGTGATTGCATGTCTGTTCTTTTCACAAACCACACATCGATCCACCATTGTCATTGCATGTGTGTTCTTTTCATGAACCACAACTAGTGTCATTGCATGTGTATTCTTCTAAACAAACCACACATGGATCCACCTAGTGTCATTGCATGTCTATTCCTCTAAACAAACCACACATGGATCCACCTAGTGTGATTTCATGTCTGTTCTTTTCACAAACCACACATGGATCCACCAGTGTCATTGCATGTGTGTTCTTTTCATGAAGAACAACTATAGTCATTGCATGTCTGTTCTTCTAAACAAACCACACATGGATCCACCTAGTGTCATTGCATGTTTGTTCCTCTAATCAAATCACACATGGATCCACCTAGTGTGATTGCATGTATGTTCTTTTCACAAACCACACATGGATCCACCAGTGTCATCGCATGTGTGTTCTTTTCATGACCCACAGCTAGTGCTATTGCATGTCTGTTCCTCTAAACAAACCACACATGGATCCACCTAGTGTGATTACATGTCTGTTCTTTTCACAAACCGCACATGGATCCACCAGTGTCATTCCATGTGTGTTCTTTTAATGAACCACAACTAGAATCATTGCATGTCTGTTCTTCTAAACAGACCACACATGGATCCACCCAGTGTCATTGCATGTTTGTTCCTCTAAACAAACAACACATGGATCCACCTAGTGTGATTGCATGTCTTTTCTTTTTACAAACCACACATGGATCCACCAGTGTCATTGCGTTTGTGTTCTTTTCATGAACCACAACTAGAGTCATTGCATGTGTGTTCTTCTAAACAAACCACACATGGATCCACCTAGTGTGATTGCATGTCTGTTCTTTTCACAAACCACACATGGATCCACCAGTGTCATTGCATGTGTGTTCTTCTAAACAAACCACACATGGATCCACCCAGTGTCATTGCATGTATGTTCTTGTCACAAACCACACATGGATCCACCTAGTGTGATCGCATGTCTGTTCTTTTCACAAACCACACATGGATCCACCAGTGTCATTACATGTGTGTTCTTTTCATGAACCACAACTAGAGTCATTGCATGTCTGTTCTTCTAAACAAACCACACATGGATCCACCTAGTGTCATTGCATGTCTTTTCCTCTAAACAAATCACACATGGATCCACCTAGTGTGAGTGCATGTCTGTTCTTTTCACAAACCACCCATGGATCCACAAGTGTCATTGCATGTGTGTTCTTTTCATGAACCACAACTAGTGTCATTGCATGTCTGTTCCTCTAAACAAACCACACATGGATCCACCTAGTGTGATTGCATGTCTGTTCTTTTTACAAACCATACATGGATCCACCAGTGTCATTCCATGTGTGTCCTTTTCTTGAACCACAACTAGAATCATTGCATGTCTGTTCTTCTAAACAGACCACACATGGATCCACCGAGTGTCATTGCATGTCTGTTCCTCTAAACAAACAACACATGGATCCACCTAGTGTCATTGTATGTCTGTTCTTTTCACAAACCACACATGGATCCACCAGTGTCATTGCATTTGTGTTCTTTTCATGAACCACAACTAGAGTCATTGCATGTGTGTTCTTCTAAACAAACCACACATGGATCCACCTAGTGTGATTGCATGTCTGTTCTTTTCACAAACCACACATGGATCCACCTAGTGTGATCGCATGTCTGTTCTTTTCACAAACCACACATGGATCCACCAGTGTCATTGCAGGTGTCTTCTTTTCATGAACCACACATGGATCCACCAGTGTCATTGCATGTCTGTTCTTTTCATGAACCACATCTAGAGTCATTGCATGTCTATTCCTTCCACAAACCACATAGGGATCCACCAGTGTAATTGCATGTATGTTCTTCTCGTGAACCACACCCAGTGTCATTGCATGTCTGTTCCTCTAAACAAACCACACATGGATCCACCTATTGTGATTGCATGTCTGTTATTTTCATGAACCACACATGGATCCACCCGTGTCATTGCATGTCTGTTCTTTTCATGAACCACAGCTAGAGTCATTGCATGTCTGTTCCTTCGACAATCCACATATGGATCCACTAGTGTGATTGCATGTCTAATCTTCTCATGAACCACACCCAGTGTCATTGCATGTCTTTTCCTCTGAACAAACCACACATGGATCCACCTAGTGTGATTGCATGTCTGTTCTTTTCACAAACTTCACATGGATCCACCAGTGTCATTGCATGTGTGTTCTTCTCATGAACCACAACCAGTGTCATTGCATGTATGTTCTTCTCACAAACCACACATGGATCCACCAGTTTCATTGCATGTGTGTTCTTCTTATGAACCACACATGGAAACACCAGTGTCATTGCATGTGTGTTCTTTTCATGAACCACAACTAGTGTCTTTGCATGTTTGTTCTTTCCACAAACCAAACATGGATCCACCTAGTGTGATTGCATGTCTATTCTTCTCATGAACCACACATGGATCCACCTAGTGTGCTCGCATGTCTGTTCTTTTCACAAACCACACGTGGATCCAACAGTGTGTCATTACATGTGTGTTGTTTTCATGAACCACACATGGATCCACCAGTGTCATTGCATGTCTGTTCTTTTCATGAACCACAGCTAGAGTCATTGCATGTCTGTTCCTTCCACAGACCACACATGGATCCACTAGTGTCATTGCATGTGTGTTCTTTTCATGAACCACAATTAGTGTCATTGAATGTCTATACCTCTAAACAAACCACGCATGGACCCACCTAGTGTGATTGCGCTGTTCGTTTCATGAACCACAGCTAGAGTCATTGCATGTCTATTCCTTCCACAAACCACATATGGATCCACCAGTGTCATTGCATGTCTGTTCTTTTCATGAACCACACCTAGTGTCATTGCATGTCTGTTCCTCTAAACAAACCACACATGGATCCACCTAGTGTGATTGCATGTCTGTTCTTTTCACAAACCACACATGGATCCACCAGTGTCATTGCATGTCTGTTCTTTTTATGAACCACACATGGATCCACCAGTGTCATTGCATGTGTGTTATTTTCATGAACCACACATGGATACACCAGTGTCATTGCATGTGTATTCTTTTCATGAACCACAGCTAGAGTCATTGCATGTCTATTCTTTCCACGAACCACACATGGATCCATCGAGTGTGATTGCATGTCTGTTCTTCGCATGAACCACACCCAGTGTCATTCCATGTCTGTTCATCTAAACAAACCACACATGGATCTACCCAGTGTCATTGCATGTCTGTTCCTCTAAACAAACCACACATGGATCCACCTAGTGTGATTGCATGTCTGTTCTTTTCACAAACCACACATGGATCCACCAGTGTCATTGCATGTGTGTTCTTTTCATCAACTACAACTAGAATCATTGCATGTGTGTTCTTCTAAACAAACCACACATGGATCCACCCAGTGTCATTGCATGTCTGTTCTTTTCACAAACCACACATGGATCCACCTAGTGTGATCGCATGTCTGTTCTTTTCACAAACCACACATGGATCCACCAGTGTCATTACATGTGTGTTCTTTTCATGAACCACAACTAGAGTCATTGCATGTCTGTTCTTCTAAACAAACCACACATGGATCCACCTAGTGTCATTGCATGTCTTTTCCTCTAAACAAATCACACATGGATCCACCTAGTGTGATTGCATGTCTGTTCTTTTCACAAACCACCCATGGATCCACAAGAGTCATTGCATGTGTGTTCTTTTCATGAACCACAACTAGTGTCATTGCATGTCTATTCCTCTAAACAAACCACACATGGATCCACCTAGTGTGATTGCATGTCTGTTCTTTTCACAAACCACACATGGATCCACCAGTGTCATTCCATGTGTGTCCTTTTCTTAACCACAACTAGAGTCATTGCATGTCTGTTCTTCTAAACTGACCACACATGGATCCACCAAGTGTCATTGCATGTATGTTCCTCTAAACAAACAACACATGGATCCACCTAGTGTCATTGCATGTCTGTTCCTTTCACAAACCACACATGGATCCACCAGTGTCATTGCATTTGTGTTCTTTTCATGAACCACAACTAGAGTCATTGCATGTGTGTTCTTCTAAACAAACCACACATGGATCCACCTAGTGTGATTGCATGTCTGTTCTTTTCACAAACCACACATGGATCCACCTAGTGTGATCGCGTGTCTGTTCTTTTCACAAACCACACATGGATCCACCAGTGTCATTGCAGGTGTCTTCTTTTCATGAACCACACATGGATCCACCAGTGTCATTGCATGTCTGTTCTTTTCATGAACCACATCTAGAGTCATTGCATGTCTATTCCTTCCACAAACCACATATGGATCCACCAGTGTAATTGCATGTATGTTCTTCTCGTGAACCACACCCAGTGCCATTGCATGTCTGTTCCTCTAAACAAACCACACATGGATCCACCTATTGTGATTGCATGTTTGTTCTTTTCATGAACCACACATGGATCCACCCGTGTCATTGCATGTCTGTTCTTGTAATGAACCACAGCTAGAGTCATTGCATGTCTGTTCCTTCGACAATCCACATATGGATCCACTAGTGTGATGGCATGTCTAATCTTCTCATGAACCACACCTAGTGTAATTGCATGTCTTTTCCTCTAAACAAACCACACATGGATCCACCTAGTGTGATTGCATGTCTGTTCTTTTCACAAACTTCACATGGATCCACCAGTGTCATTGCATGTGTGTTCTTCTCATGAACCACAACCAGTGTCATTGCATGTATGTTCTTCTCACAAACCACACATGGATCCACCAGTTTCATTGCATGTGTGTTCTTCTTATGAACCACACATGGAAACACCAGTGTAATTGCATGTGTGTTCTTTTCATGAACCACAGCTAGTGTCTTTGCATGTCTGTTCTTTCCACAAACCACACATGGATCCACCTAGTGTGATTGCATGTCTATTATTCTCATGAACCACAAATGGATCCACCTAGTGTGCTCGCATGTCTGTTCTTTTCACAAACCACACGTGGATCCAACTGTGTGTCATTACATGTGTGTTGTTTTCATGAACCACACATGGATCCACCAGTGTCATTGCATGTCTGTTCTTTTCATGAACCACAGCTAGAGTCATTGCATGTCTGTTCCTTCCACAAACCACATATGGATCCACCAGTGTCATTGCATGTCTGTTCTTTTCATGAACCACACCTAGTGTCATTGCATGTCTGTTCCTCTAAACAAACCACACATGGATCCACCTAGTGTGATTGCATGTCTGTTCTTTTCACAAACCACACATGGATCCACCAGTGTCATTGCATGTGTGTACTTTTTATGAACCACAACTAGAGTCATAGCATGTGTGTTCTTCTAAACAAACCGCACATGGATCCACCGAGTGTGATTGCATGTCTGTTCTTTTCACAGACCACACATGGATCCACCTAGTGTGATTGCATGTCTGTTCTTTTCACAAACCACACATGGAGCCACCAGTGTCATTGCATGTATGTTCTTTTCATGAACCACACATGGATACACCAGTGTCATTGCATGTGTGTTCTTTTCATAAACCACAACTAGAGTCATTGCATGTATGTTCTTTCCACGAACCACACATGGATCCACCGAGTGTGATTGCATATCTGTCCTTCTCATGAACCACACCCAGTGTCATTGCATGTTTGTTCCTCTAAACAAACCACACATGGATCCACCTAGTGTGATTGCATGTCTGTTATTTTCACATATCACACATGGATCCACCAGTGTCATTGCATGTGTGTTCTTTTCATGAAGCACAACTAGTGTTATTGCATGTGTGTTCTTCTAAACAAAACACACATGGATCCACCCAGTGTCATGGCATGTCTATTCCTCTAAACAAACCACACATGGATCCACCTAGTGTGATTGCATGTCTGTTCTTTTCACAAACCACACATGGATCCACCAGTGTCATTGCATGTGTGTTCTTTTCATGAACCACAACTAGAGTGATTGCATGTCTGTTGTTCTAAACAAACCACACATGGATCCACTCAGTGTCTTTCCATGTCTATTCCTCTAAAAAACACATCGATCACCTAGTGTGATTGCATGTCTGTTCTTTTCACAAACCACACATGGATCCACCAGTGTCATTGCATGTGTGTTCTTTTCATGAACCACAACTAGAGTCATTGCATGTTTGTTCTTCTAAACAAACCACACATGGATCCACCTAGTGTGATTGCATGTCTAATCTTTTCACAAACCACACATGGATCCACCTAGTGTGATTGCATGTCTGTTCTTTTCACAAACCACACATGGATCCACCAGTGTCATTGCATGTATGTTATTTTCATGAACCACACATGGATACACCAGTGTCATTGCATATGTGTTCTTTTCATGCACCACAACTAGAGTCATTGCATGTATGTTCTTTCCACGAACCACACATGGATCCACCGAGTGTGATTGCATGTCTGTCCTTCTCATGAACCACACCCAGTGTCATTGGATGTCTGTTCCTATAAACAAACCACACATGGATCCACCTAGTGTGATTGCATGTCTGTTATTTTCAGAAACCACACATGAATCCACCAGTGTCATTGCATGTGTGTTCTTTTCATGAACCACAACTAGTGTCATTGCATGTGTGTTGTTCTAAACAAACCACACATGGATCCACCCAGTGTCATTGCATGTCTGTTCCTCTAAACAAACCACACATGGATCCACCTACTGTGATTGCATGTCTGTTCTTTTCACAAACCACACATGGATCCACCAGTGTCATTGCATGTGTGTTCTTTTCATTAACCACAACTAGAGTCATTGCATGTCTGTCCTTCTAAACAAACCACACATGGATCCACCTAGTGTCATTGCATGTCTGTTCCTCTAAAAAAACACGCATGGATCACCTAGTGTGATTGCATGTCTGTTCTTTTCACAAACCACACATGGATCCACCAGTGTCATTACATGTGTGTTCTTTTCAGGAACCACAACTAGATTCATTGCATGTCTATTCTTCTAAACAAACCACACATGGATCCACCCAGTGTCATTGCATGTCTGTTCCTCTAAACTAACCACACATGGATCCAGCTAGTGTGATGTGTGTTCTTTTCACAAACCACACATGGATCCACTAGTGTCATTGCATGTGTGTTCTTTTCATGAACCACAATTAGTGTCATTGCATGTCTATACCTCTAAACAAACCACGCATGGATCCACCTAGTGTGATTGCATTTCTGTTCTTTTCAGAAACAACATATGGATCCACCAGTGTCATTGCATGTGTGTTCTTTCATGAACCACAACTAGAGTCATTGCATTTTTTGTTCTTCTAAACAAAACACACATGGATCCACCCAGTGTCATTGCATGTCTATTCCTCTAATAAACCACAGATGGATCCACCAGTGTCATTGCATGTGTGTTCTTTTCATGAACCACAACTAGAGTCATTGCATGTGTCTTCTTCTAAACAAACCACACACGGATCCACCTTGTGTGATTACATGTCTATTCTTTTCACAAAGCACACATGGATCCACCTAGTGTGACCGCATGTCTGTTCTTTTCATAGACCACACATGGATCCACAAGTGTCATTGCATGTGTGTTCTTTTCATTAACCACATATGGATCCACCTAGTGTGATTGCATGTTTGTTCCTCTAAACAAACCACACATGGATCCACCTAGTGTGATTGCATGTCTGCTCTTTTCATAAATCACACATGGATCCACCAGTGTCATTGCATGTCTGTTCTTTTAACAAACCACACATGGATCCACCAGTGTCATTGCAAGTGTGTTCTTTTCATGAACCACAACTAGAGTAATTGCTTGTGTGTTCTTCTAAACAAACCACACATGGATCCACCTAGTGTGATTGCATGTCTGTTCTTTTCACAAACCACACATGGATCCACCAGTGTCATTGCATGTGTGTTATTTTCATGAACCACACATGGATACACCAGTGTCATTGCATGTGTATTCTTTTCATGAACCACAGCTAGAGTCATTGCATGTCTGTTCTTTCCACGAACCGCACATGGATCCATCGAGTGTGATTGCATGTCTGTTCTTCTCATGAACCACACCCAGTGTCATTGCATGTCTGTTCCTCTAAACAAACCACACATGGATCCACCTAGTGTGATTGCATGTCTGTAATTTTCACAAACCACACATCGATCCACCAATGTCATTGCATGTGTGTTCTTTTCATGAACCACAACTAGTGTCATTGCATGTGTATTCTTCTAAACAAACCACACATGGATCCACCCAGTGTCATTGCATGTCTGTTCATCTAAACAAACCACACATGGATCCACCTAGTGTGATTGCATGTCTGTTCTTTTCACAATCCGCACATGGATCCACCAGTGTCATTGCATGTGTGTTCTTTTCATGAACCACAACTAGCATCATTGCATGTCTGTTCTTCTAAACAGACCACACATGGATTCACCCAGTGTCATTGCATGTCTATTCCTCTAAACAAACAACACATGGATCCACCTAGTGTGATTGCATGTCTTTTCTTTTTACAAACCACACATGGATCCACCAGTGTCATTGCATTTGTGTTCTTTTCATGAACCACAACTAGAGTCATTGCATGTGTGTTCTTCTAAACAAACCACACATGGATCCACCTAGTGTGATTGCATGTCTGTTCTTCTCACAAACCACACATGGATCCACCTAGTGTGATCGCATGTCTGTTCTTTTCACAAACCACACATGGATCCACCAGTGTCATTGCAGGTGTCTTCTTTTCATTAACCACACATGGATCCACCAGTGTGATTGCATGTCTGTTCTTTTCATGAACCACAACTAGGGTCATTGCATGTCTATTCCTACCACAAACCACATATGGATCCACCCGTGTGATTGCATGTATGTTGTTCTCGTGAACCACACCCAGTATCATTGCATCTCTGTTTCTCTAAACAAACCACACATGGATCCACCTATTGTGATTGCATGTATGTTATTTTCACAAACCACACATGGATCCACCAGTGTCATTGCACGTGTGTTCTTTTCATGAACCCCACATGGATCCACCAGTGTCATTGCATGTCTGTTCTTTTCATGAACCACAGCTAGAGTCATTGCATGTTTGTTCCTTCCACAAACCACATATGGATCCACCAGTGTGATTGCATGTCTGTTCTTATCATGAACCACACCTAGTGTCATTGCATGTCTGTTCCTCTAAACAAACCACACATGGATCCACCTACTATGATTGCATCTCTGTTCTTTTCACAAACCACACATGGATCCACCAGTGTCATTGCATGTGTGTTCTTTTCATGAACCACAACTAGAGTCATTGCATGTCTGTCCTTCTAAACAAACCACACATGGATCCACCTAGTGTCATTGCATGTCTGTTCCTCTAAAAAAACACGCATGGATCACCTAGTGTGATTGCATGTCTGTTCTTTTCACAAACCACACATGGATCCACCAGTGTCATTGCATGTGTGTTCTTTTCAGGAACCACAACTAGAGTCATTGCATGTCTGTTCTTCTAAACAAACCACACATGGATCCACCCAGTGTCATTGCATGTCTGTTCCTCTAAACAAACCACACATGGATCCACCTATTGTGATGTGTGTTCTTTTCACAAACCACACATGGATCCACTAGTGTCGTTGCATGTGTGTTCTTTTCATGAACCACAATTAGTGTCATTGCATGTCTGTTCCTCTAAACGAACAACACATGGATCCACCTAGTATGATTGCATGTTTGTTCTTTTCACAAACCACACATGGATCCACCAGTGTCATTGCATGTGTGTTCTGTTCATGAACCACAACTAGAGTCATTGCATTTTTTGTTCTTCTAAACAAAACACACATGGATCCACCCAGTGTCATTGCATGTCTGTTCCTCTAACAAACCACACATGGATCCACCTAGTGTGATTGCATGTCTGTTCTTTTCACAAACCACACATGGATCCACCAGTGTCATTGCATGTGTGTTCTTTTCATGAACCACAACTAGAGTCATTGCATGTGTCTTCTTCTAAACAAACCACACATGGATCCACCTAGTGTGATTGCATGTGTGTTCTTTTCACAAACCACACATGGATCCACAAGTGTCATTGCATGTGTGTTCTTTTCATTAACCACATATGGATCCACCTAGTGTGATTGCATGTTTGTTCCTCTAAACAAACCACACATGGATCCACCTAGTGTGATTGCATGTCTGTTCTTTTCACAAACCACACATGGATCCACCAGTGTCATTGCATGTCTGTTCTTTTAACAAACCACACATGGAGCCACCAGTGTCATTGCATGTGTGTTCTTTTCATGAACCACAACTAGAGTCATTGCTTGTGTGTTCTTCTAAACAAAACACACATGGATCCACCCAGTGTGATTGCATGTCTGTTCTTTTCACAAACCACGCATGGATCCACCAGTGTCATTGCATGTGTGTTATTTTCATGAACCACATATGGATACACCAGTGTCATTGCATGTGTATTCTTTTCATGAACCACAGCTAGAGTCATTGCATGTCTGTTCTTTCCACGAACTACACATGGATCCACCGAGTGTGATTGCATGTCTGTTCTTCTCATGAACCACACCTAGTGTCATTGCATGTCTGTTCCTCTAAACAAACCACACATGGATCCAACTAGTATGATTGCATGTCTGTAATTTTCAAAAACCACACATCGATCCACAAATGTCATTGCATGTGTGTTCTTTTAATGAACCACAACTAGTGTCATTGCATGTGTATTCTTCTAAACAAACCACACATGGATCCACCCAGTGTCATTGCATGTCTGTTCCTCTAAACAAACCACACATGGATCCACCTAGTGTGATTGCATGTCTGTTCCTTTCACAAACCACACATGGATCCACCAGTGTCATTGCATGTGTGTTCTTCTCATGAACCACAGCCAGTGTCATTGCATGTGTGTTCTTCTCATGAACCACACCTAGTGTGATTTCATGTCTTTTCTTTCCACGAACCACACATGGATCCACCTAGTGTTATTGCATGTCTGTTATTCTCATGAACCACACCCAGTGTCATTGCATGTCTGTTCCTCTAAACAAACCACACATGGATCCACCTAGTGTGATTGCATGTCTGTAATTTTCACAAACCACACATCGATCCACCAATGTCATTGCATGTGTGTTCTTTTCATGAACCACAACTAGTGTCATTGCATGTGTCTTCTTCTAAACAAACCACACATGGATCCACCCAGTGTCATTGCATGTCTGTTCCTCTAAACAAACCACACATGGATCCACCTAGTGTGATTGCATGTCTATTCTTTTCACAAACCACATATGGATCCACCAGTGTCATTGCATGTGTGTTCTTTTCATGAACCACAACTAGAGTCATTGCATGTCTGTTCTTCTAAACAAACCACACATGGATCCACCCAGTGTTATTGCATGTCTATTACTTTAAACAAACCACACATGGATCCACCCAGTGTAATTCCATGTCTATTCCTCTAAACAAACCACACATGGATCCACCTAGTGTGATTGCATGTCTATTCTTTTCACAAACCACACATGGATCCACCAGTGTCATTGCATGTGTGTTCTTTTCATGAACCACAACTAGTGCCATTGCATGTCTGTTCCTCTAAACAAACCACACATGGATCCACCTAGTGTGATTGCATGTCTGTTCTTTTCACAAACCACACATGGATCCACCTAGTGTGATTGCATTTGTGTTCTTTTCATGAACCACAACTAGAGTCATTGCATGTCTGTTCTTCTAAACAAACCACACATGGATCCACCCAGTGTCATTTCATGTCTGTTCCTCTAAACAAACCACACATGGATCCACCTAGTGTGATTGCATGTGTGTTCTTTTCACAAACCACACATGGATCCACTAGTGTCATTGCATGTGTGTTCTTTTCATGAACCACAACTAGTGTCATTGCATGTCTGTTCCTCTAAACAAACCACACATGGATCCACCTAGTATGATTGCATGTCTGTTCTTTTCACAAACCACACATGGATCCACCAGTGTCATTGCATGTGTGTTCTTTTCATGAACCACAACTAGAGTCATTGCATTTTTTGTTCTTCTAAACAAAACACACATGGATCCACCTAGTGTCATTGCATGTCTGTTCCTCTAACAGACCACACATGAATCCACCTAGTGTGATTGCATGTTTGTTCTTTTCACAAACCACACAAGGATCCACCAGTGTCAGTGCATGTGTGTTCTTTTCATGAACCACAACTAGAGTCATTGCATGTGTCTTCTTCTAAACAAACCACACATGGATCCACCTAGTGTGATTGCATGTCTGTTTTTTTCACAAACCACACATGGATCCACCTAGTGTGATCGCATGTCTATTCTTTTCACAAACCACACATGGATCCACCAGTGTCATTGCATGTGTGTTCTTTTCATTAACCACACATGGATCCACCTAGTGTGATTGCATGTTTGTTCCTCTAAACAAACCACACATGGATCCACCAAGTGTGATTGCATGTCTGTTCTTTTCACCAACCACACATGGATCCACCAATGTCATTGCATGTCTGTTCTTTTAACAAACCACACTTGGATCCACCAGTGTCATTGCATGTGTGTTCTTTTCATGAATCACAACTAGAGTCATTGCATGTGTGTTCTTCTAAACAAACCACACATGGATCTACCCAGTGTGATTGCATGTCTGTTCTTTTCACAAACCACACATGGATCCACCAGTGTCATTGCATGTGTGTTATTTTCATGAACCACACATGGATACACCAGTGACATTGCATGTGTATTCTTTTCATAAACCACAGCTAGAGTCATTGCATGTCTGTTCTTTCCACGAGCCACACATGGATCCACCGAGTGTGATTGCATGTCTGTTCTTCTCATGAAACACACCCAGTGTCATTGCATGTCTGTTCCTCTAAACAAACCACACATGGATCCACCTAGTGTGATTGCATGTCTGTAATTTTCACAAACCACACATCGATCCACCAATGTCATTGCATGTGTGTTCTTTTCATGAACCACAACTAGTGTCATTGCATGTGTATTCTTCTAAACAAACCACACATGGATCAACCCAGTGTCATTGCATGTCTGTTCCTCTAAACAAACCACACATGGATCCACCTAGTGTGATTGCATGTCTGTTCTTTTCACAAACCACGCATGGATCCACCAGTGTCATTGCATGTGTGTTCTTTTCATGAACCACAACTAGAGTCATTGCATGTCTTTTCTTCTAAACACACCACACATGGATCCACCCAGTGTTATTGCATGTCTATTCCTCTAAACAAACCACACATGGATCCACCCAGTGTTATTGCATGTCTATTCCTCTAAACAAACCACACATGGATCCACCTAGTGTGATTGCATGTCTGTTCTTTTCACAAACCACACATGGATCCACCAGTGTCATTGCATGTGTGTTCTTTCATGAACCACAACTAGTGCCATTGCATGTCTGTTCCTCTAAACAAACCACACATGGATCCACCTAGTGTGATTGCATGTCTGTTCTTTTCACAAACCACACATGGATCCACTAGTGTGATTGCATGTGTGTTCTTTTCATGAACCACAACTAGAATCATTGCATGTCTATTCTTCTAAACAGACCACACATGGATCCACCCAGTGTCATTGCATGTATGTTCCTCTAAATAAACAACACATGGATCCACCTAGTGTGATTGCATGTCTGTTCTTTTCACAAACCACACATGGATCCACCAGTGTCATTGCATTTGTGTTCTTTTCATGAACCACAACTTGAGTCATTGCATGTGTGTTCTTCTAAACAAACCACACATGGATCCACCTAGTGTGATTACATGTTTGTTGTTTTCACAAACCACACATGGATCCACCTAGTGTGATCGCATGTCTGTTCTTTTCACAAACCACACATGGATCCACCAGTGTCATTGCATGTGTCTTCTTTTCATGAACCACACATGGATCCACCAGTGTCATTGCATGTCTGTTCTTCTCATGAACCACACCCAGTGTGATTGCATGTCTGTTCTTTCCACAAACCACACATGGATCCACCTACTGTGATTGCATGTCTGTTCTTTTCACAAACCACACATCAAGATCATCTATTTGAAATCCATACATGTTGTGTTTGCGGGGATCCGATGGATATTGAGATGCTATTTCAGATTGATTATTGATTCTATCATGTCTTTGTTATTTGTGATCTTGCATGCTTTTCATTGTTAGTAGCTATCTTGGCCAAGTAGATGCTAGCAACTCCAAGAGTTAGTATTTATGCTCGATAGTGGGTTCATGCCTCTGGTAATCTAGGGAAGTGACAGAAATCTCTAAGGTACTGGATGTGCTGTTGCTACTAGGGAGAAAACAACAATCCTTTGTTCATAGAACAATCATATTGATTACTTTACATGCAGTTCGTAAAGCAATAGTCTGTTGCTTGCAACTTAATACTAGAGGGGGTTCGGATGATAACCTGAAGGTGGATTATTAGTCATAGATGCAGTTGGATGGCGGTCTATGTATAATGTTGTAATGCCCAATCAAGTCTCAAAGGAGTCAAGATGATTAGTATATGCATGTATTGCTTTCTCGATGTTTGTCAATTGCCCCGATGTAATTTGTTCACCCGGCATGTTATCTATCTTAAGGAGAGCCACCTCTAGTGAACTATGGATCCCGGTCCTTTTCTTTTTACACACAATCTACAATCTTTTACTATTTTGTGTTTACTTTCTGCAAACTTTTACTTCTTTCCATTCTATACGTTTAATCCTTTGTTTTTCCCAAAACACGGTGAGATTGACAACCTCATCGCAAGTTGGGGACAAAGTTCTGGGTTGTGTTGTGCAGGTCTCCACGTTGCTACTATCACCGGTAGTGCCCCCTGCCAAAGCTCAACTAGTAACACCTTTGGGGTGTTTCCTTGCTCCTACTGGTTCGATTAAGCCTTGGTTTCATACTAAGGGAAACTTGATGTTGTGCTCATCATACCTTCCTCTTGGGGTTCCAAACGAGCTCTACATCAACCACGCTCCAGCATTTTTCTGGCGCCATATATAGAGCCATCAACCACACATGGATCCACCAGTGTCATTGCATGTGTGTTCTTTTCATGAACCACACATGGATACACCAATGTCATTGCATGTGTGTTCTTTTCATGAACCACAACTAGAGTCATTGCATGTCTGTTCTTTCCACAAACCACACATGGATCCACCTAGTGTGAATACATGTCTGTTCTTCTCATGAACCACACCAGTGTCATTGCATGTATGTTCCTCTAAACAAACCACACATGGATCCACCTAGTGTGATTGCATGTCTGTTCTTTTCACAAACCACACATGGATCCACCAGTGTCATTGCTTGTGTGTTCCTTTCATGAACCACAACTAGTGTCATTGCATGTGTGTTCTTCTAAAAAACCATACATGGATCCACCTAGTTTCATTGCATGTCTGTTCCTCTAAACAAACCACACATGGATCCACCTAGTGTGATTGCATGTCTGTTCTTTTCACAAACCACACATGGATCCACCAGTGTCATTGCATTTGTGTTATTTTCATGAACCACAACTAGAGTCATTGCATGTCTGTTCTTCTAAACAAACCACACATGGATCCACCCAATGTCATTGCATGTCTGTTCCTCTAAGCAAACCACACATGGATCCACGTAGTGTCATTGCATGTCTGTTCTTTTCACAAACCACACATGGATCAACTAGTGTCATTGCATGTGTGTTCTTTTCATGAACCACAACTAGAGTCATTGCATGTGTGTTCTTCTAAACGAACCACACATGGATCCACCTAGAGTCATTGCATGTGTGTTATTCTAAACAAACCACACATGGATCCACCTAATGTGATTGCATGTCTGTCCTTTTCACAAACCACACATGGATCCACCTAGTGTGATTGCATGTCTATTCTTTTCACAAACCACACATGGATCCACCAGTGTCATTGCATGTATGTTCTTTTCATGAATCACACATGGATCCACCAGTGTCATTGCATGTGTGTTCTTTTCATGAACCACAGCTCGAGTCATTGCATGTGTGTTCTTCTAAACAAACCACACATGGATCCACCCAGTGTGATTGCATGTCTGTTCTTTTCACAAACCACACATGGATCCACCTAGTGTGATTGAATGTTTGTTATTTTCACAAGTCACACATGGATCCACCAGTGTCATTGCATGTGTGTTATTTTCGTGAACCACACATGGATACACCAGTGTCATTACACGTGTATTCTTTTCATGAACCACAGCTAGAGTCATTGCATGTTTGTTCTTTCCACGAACCACACATGGACCCACCGAGTGTGATTGCATGTATGTTCTTCTCATGAACCACACCCAGTGTCATTGCATGTCTGTTCCTCTAAAGAAACCACACATGGATCCACCTAGTGTGATTGCATGTCTGTTCTTTTCACAAACCACACATCGATCCACCAATGTCATTGCATGTGTGTTCTTTTCATGAACCACAACTAGTGTCATTGCATGTGTATTCTTCTAAACAAACCACACATGGATCCACCCAGTGTCATTGCATGTCTATTCCCCTAAACAAACCACACATGGATCCACCTAGTGTGATTGCATGTCTGTTCTTTTCACAAACCACACATGGATCCACCAGTGTCATTGCATCTGTGTTCTTTTCATGAACCACAACTATAGTCATTGCATGTCTGATCTTCTAAACAAACCACACATGGATCCACCCAGTGTCGTTGCATGTTTGTTCCTCTAAACAAACAACACATGGATCCACCTAGTGTGATTGCATGTCTTTTCTTTTTACAAACCACGCATGGATCCACCAGTGTCATTGCATTTGTGTTCTTTTCATGAACCAGAACTAGAGTCATTGCATGTGTGTTCTTCTAAACAAACCACACATGGATCCACCTAGTGTGATTGCATGTCTATTCTTTTCACAAACCACACATGGATCCACCTAGTGTGATCGCATGTCTGTTCTTTTCACAAACCACACATGGATCCACCAGTGTCATTGCAGGTGTCTTCTTTTCATTAACCACACATGGATCCACTAGTGTCATTGCATGTCTGTTCTTTTCATGAACCACAACTAGGGTCATTGCATGTCTATTCCTTCCACAAACCACATATGGATCCACCAGTGTGATTGCATGTATGTTCTTCTCGTGAACCACACCCAGTGTCATTGCATGTCTGTTCCTCTAAACAAACCACACATGGATCCACCTATTGTGATTGCATGTATGTTCTTTTTACAAACCACACATCGATCCACAAGTGTCATTGCATGTGTGTTCTTTTCATGAACCACAACCAGTGTCATTGCATGTATGTTCTTCTCACAAACCACACATGGATCCACCAGTTTCATTGCATGTGTGTTCTTCTTATGAACCACACATGGAAACACCAGTGTCATTGCATGTGTGTTCTTTTCATGAACCACATCTAGTGTCATTGCATGTCTGTTCTTTCCACAAACCACACATGGATCCACCTAGTGTGATTGCATGTCTATTCTTCTCATGAACCACACATGGATCCACCTAGTGTGATCGCATGTCTGTTCTTTTCACAAACCACACATGGATCCACCAGTGTGTCATTACATGTGTGTTCTTTTCATGAACCACACATGGATCCACCAGTGTCATTGCATGTATGTTCGTTTCATGAACCACAGCTAGAGTCATTGCATGTCTGTTCCTTCCACAAACCACATATGGATCCACCAGTGTCATTGCATGTCTGTTCTTATCATGAACCACACCCAGTGTCATTGAATGTTTATACCTCTAAACAAACCACACATGGACCCACCTAGTGTGATTGCATGTCTGTTCGTTTCATGAACCACAGCTAGTCATTGCATGTCTGTTCCTTCCACAAACCACATATGGATCCACCAGTGTCATTGCATGTCTGTTCTTTTCATGAACCACACCTAGTGTCATTGCATGTCTGTTCCTCTAAACAAATCACACATGGATCCACCTAGTGTGATTGCATGTCTGTTCTTTTCACAAACCACACATGGATCCACCAGTGTCATTGCATGTGTGTTCTTTTTATGAACCACAACTAGAGTCATTGCATGTGTGTTCTTCTAAACAAACCACACATGGATCCACCTAGTGTGATTGCATGTCTGTTCTTTTCACAAACCACACATGGATCCACCTAGTGTGATTGCATGTCTGTTCTTTTCACAAACCACACATGGATCCACCAGTGTCATTGCATGTGTGTTCTTTTTATGAACCACAACTAGAGTCATTGCATGTGTGTTCTTCTAAACAAACCACACATGGATCCACCTAGTGTGATTGCATGTCTGTTCTTTTCACAAACCACACATGGATCCACCTAGTGTGATTGCATGTCTGTTCTTTTCACAAACCACACATGGATCCACCAGTGTCATTGCAGGAATGTTCTTTTCATGAACCACACATGGATACACCAATGTCATTGCATGTGTGTTCTTTTCATAAACCACAACTAGAGTCATTGCATGTATGTTCTTTCCACGAACCACACATGGATCCACCGAGTGTGATTGCATATCTGTCCTTCTCATGAACCACACCCAGTGTCATTGCATGTCTGTTCCTCTAAACAAACCACACATGGAACCACCTAGTGTGATTGCATGTCTGTTATTTTCACAAATCACACATGGATCCACCAGTGTCATTGGATGTGTGTTGTTTTCATGAACCACACATGGATCCACCAGTGTCATTGCATGTCTGTTATTTTCATGAACCACAGCTAGAGTCATTGCATGTCTGTTCCTTCCACAAACTACATATGGATCCACCAGTGTCATTGCATGTCTGTTCTTCTCATGAACCACACCCAGTGTCATTGAATGTCTGTTCCTCTAAACAAACCACACATGGACCCACCTAGTGTGATTGCATGTATGTTCTTTTCATGAACCACATCTAGAGTCATTGCATGTCTGTTCCTTCCACAAACCACATAGGGATCCACCAG
This sequence comes from Avena insularis, assembly GCA_023614405.1. Lineage (NCBI taxonomy): Eukaryota > Viridiplantae > Streptophyta > Magnoliopsida > Poales > Poaceae > Avena > Avena insularis. The sequence goes on along the minus strand of CM042692.1, from coordinate 162,204,843 downwards.
TATCATTGCATGTCTGTTCTTTTCATGAACCACACCCAGTGTCATTGCATGTCTGTTCCTCTAAACAAACCACACATGGATCCACCAAGTGTGATCGCATGTCGGTTTTTTTCACAAACCACACATGGATCCACCTAGTGTCATTGCAAGTCTGTTCTTTTCACAAACCACACATGGATCCACCAATGTCATTGCATGTGTGTTCTTTTCATGAACCACAACTAGAGTCATTGCATGTGTGTTCTTCTAAAAAAACCACACATGGATCCACCCAGTGTGATTGCATGTCTGTTCTTTTCACAAACCACACATGGATCCACCTAGTGTGATGGCATGTCTGTTCTTTTCACAAACCACACATGGATCCACCTAGTGTGATCGCATGTCAGTTTTTTTCACAAACCACACATGGATCCACCTAGTGTCATTGATTGTCTGTTCTTTTTACAAACCACACATGGATCCACCAGTGTCATTGCATGTGTGTTCTTTTCATGAACCATAGCTCGAGTCATTGCATGTCTGTTCTTTTCACAAACCACACATGGATCCACCCAGTGTGATTGCATGTCTGTTCTTTTCACAAACCACAGATGGATCCACCTAGTGTGATTACATGTCTGTTCTTTTCACAAACCACACATGGATCCACCAGTGTCATTGCATGTGTGTTATTTTCATGAACCACACATGAATACACCAGTGTCATTGCATGTGTATTCTTTTCATGAACCACAGCTAGAGTCATTGCATGTCTGTTCTTTCCACGAACCACACACGGATCCATCGAGTGTGATTGCATGTCTGTTCTTCTCATGAACCACACCCAGTGTCATTCCATGTCTGTTCCTCTAAACAATCCACACATAGATCCACCTAGTGTGATTGCATGTCTGTTCTTTCACAAACCACACATCGATCCACCAATGTCATTGCATGTGTGTTATTTTCATGAACCACAACTAGTGTCATTGCATGTGTATTCTTCTAAACAAACCACACATGGATCTACCCAGTGTCATTGCATGTCTGTTCCTCTAAACAAACCACACATGGATCCACCTAGTGTGATTGCATGTCTGTTCTTTTCACAAACCACACATGGATCCACCAGTGTCATTGCACGTGTGTTCTTTTCATCAACCACAACTAGAATCATTGCATGTGTGTTCTTCTAAACAAACCACACATGGATCCACCCAGTGTCATTGCATGTCTGTTTTTTTCACAAACCACACATGGATCCACCTAGTGTGATCGCATGTCTGTTCTTTTCACAAACCACACATGGATCCACTACTGTCAATACATGTGTGTTATTTTCATGAACCACAACTAGAGTCATTGCATGTCTGTTCTTCTAAACAAACCACACATGGATCCACCTAGTGTCATTGCATGTCTTTTCCTCTAAACAAATCACACATGGATCCACCTAGTGTGATTGCATGTCTGTTCTTTTCACAAACCACCCATGGATCCACAAGTGTCATTGCATGTGTGTTCTTTTCATGAACCACAGCTGGTGTCATTGCATGTCTATTCCTCTAAAAAAACCACACATGGATCCACCTTGTGTGATTGCATGTCTGTTCTTTTTATAAACCACACATGGATCCACCAGTGTCATTCCATGTGTGTTCTTTTCTTGAACCACAACTAGAATCATTGCATGTCTGTTCTTCTAAACAGACCACACATGGATCCACCCAGTGTCATTGCATGTTTGTTCCTCTAAACAAACAACACATGGATCCACCTAGTGTGATTGCATGTCTGTTCTTTTCACAAACCACACATGGATCCACCAGTGTCATTGCATTTGTGTTCTTTTCATGAACCACAACTAGAGTCATTGCATGTGTGTTCTTCTAAACAAACCACACATGGATCCACCTAGTGTGATTGCATGTCTGTTCTTTTCACAAACCACACATGGATCCACCCAGTGTGATCGCATGTCTATTCTTTTCACAAACCACACATGGATCCACCAGTGTCATTGCAGGTGTCTTCTTTTCATGAACCACACATGGATCCACCAGTGTCATTGCATGTCTATTCTTTTCATGAACCACATCTAGAGTCATTGCATGTCTATTCCTTCCACAAACCACACATGGATCCACCAGTGTAATTGCATGTATGTTCTTCTCGTGAACCACACCCAGTGTCATTGCATGTCTGTTCCTCTAAACAAACCACACATGGATCCACCTATTGTGATTGCATGTCTGTTCTTTTCATGAACCACACATGGATCCACCCATGTCATTGCATGTCTGTTCTTTTCATGAACCACAGCTAGAGTCATTGCATGTCTGTTCCTTCGACAATCCACATATGGATCCACTAGTGTGATTGCATGTCTAATCTTCTCATGAACCACACCCAGTGTCATTGCATGTCTTTTCCTCTAAACAAACCACACATGGATCCACCTAGTGTGATTGCATGTTTGTTCTTTTTACAAACTTCACATGGATCCACCAGTGTCATTGCATGTGTGTTATTCTCATGAACCACAACCAGTGTCATTGCATGTATGTTCTTCTCACAAACCACACATGGATCCACCAGTTTCATTGCATGTGTGTTCTTCATATGAACCACACATGGAAACACCAGTGTCATTGCATGTGTGTTCTTTTCATGAACCACATCTAGTGTCATTACATGTCTGTTCTTTCCACAAACCACACATGGATCCACCTAGTGTGATTGCATGTCTATTCTTCTCATGAACCACACATGGATGCACCTAGTGTGATCGCATGTCTGTTCTTTTCACAAACCACACAAGGATCCACCAGTGTGTCATTACATGTGTGTTCTTTTCATGAACCACACATGGATCCACCAGTGTCATTGCATGTCTGTTCGTTTCATGAACCACAGCTAGAGTCATTGCATGTCTGTTCCTTCCACAAACCTCATATGGATCCACCAGTGTCATTGCATGTCTGTTCTTCTCATGAACCACACCCAGTGTCATTGAATGTCTATACCTCTAAACAAACCACACATGGACCCACATAGTGTGATTGCATGTCTGTTCGTTTCATGAACCCCAGCTAGAGCCATTGCATGTTTGTTCCTTCCACAAACCACATATGGATCCACCAGTGTCATTGCATGTCTGTTCTTTTCATGAACCACACCTAGTGTCATTGCATGTCTGTTCCTCTAAACAAATCACACATGGATCCACCTAGTGTGATTGCATGTCTGTTCTTTTCACAAACCACACATGGATCCACCAGTGTCATTGCATGTGTGTTCTTTTTATGAACCACAACTAGAGTCATTGCATGTGTGTTCCTCTAAACAAACAACACATGGATCCACCTAGTGTGATTGCATGTCTGTTCTTTTCACAAACCACACATGGATCCACCTAGTGTGTTTGCATGTCTGTTCTTTTCACAAACCACACATGGATCCACCAGTGTCATTGCAGGTATGTTCTTTTCATGAACCACACATGGATACACCAATGTCATTGCATGTGTGTTCTTTTCATAAACCACAACTAGAGTCATTGCATGTATGTTCTTTCCACGAACCACACATGGATCCACCGAGTGTGATTGCATATCTGTCCTTCTCATGAACCACACCCAGTGTCATTGCATGTCTGTTCCTCTAAACAAACCACACATGGAACCACCTAGTGTGATTGCATGTCTGTTATTTTCACAAATCACACATGGATCCACCAGTGTCATTGGATGTGTGTTGTTTTCATGAACCACACATGGATCCACCAGTGTCATTGCATGTCTGTTCTTTTCATGAACCACAGCTAGAGTCATTGCATGTCTGTTCCTTCCACAAACCACATATGGATCCACCAGTGTCATTGCATGTCTGTTCTTCTCATGAACCACACCTAGTGTCATTGAATGTCTGTTCCTCTAGACAAACCACACATGGACCCACCTAGTGTGATTGCATGTATGTTCTTTTCATGAACCACATCTAGAGTCATTGCATGTCTGTTCCTTCCACAAACCACATATGGATCCACCAGTATCATTGCATGTCTGTTCTTTTCTTGAACCACACCCAGTGTCATTGCATGTCTGTTCCTCTAAACAAACCACACATGGATCCACCAAGTGTGATCGCATGTCGGTTTTTTTCACAAACCACACATGGATCCACCTAGTGTCATTGCAAGTCTGTTCTTTTCACAAACCACACATGGATCCACCAATGTCATTGCATGTGTGTTCTTTTCATGAACCACAACTAGAGTCATTGCATGTGTGTTCTTCTAAATAAACCACACATGGATCCACCCAGTGTGATTGCATGTCTGTTCTTTTCACAAACCAGACATGGATCCACCTAGTGTGATTGCATGTCTGTTCTTTTCACAAACCACACATGGATCCACCTAGTGTGATCGCATGTCAGTTTATTTCACAAACCACACATGGATCCACCTAGTGTCATTGCATGTCTGTTCTTTTCACAAACCACACATGGATCCACCAGTGTCATTGCATGTGTGTTCTTTTCATGAACCATAGCTCGAGTCATTGCATGTCTGTTCTTTTCACAAACCACACATGGATCCACCCAGTGTGATTGCAAGTCTGTTCTTTTCACAAACCACAGATGGATCCACCTAGTGTGATTGCATGTGTGTTATTTTCATGAACCACACATGAATACACCAGTGTCATTGCATGTGTATTCTTTTCATGAACCACAGCTAGAGTCATTGCATGTCTCCTCTTTCCACGAACCACACATGGATCCATCGAGTGTGATTGCATGTCTGTTCTTCTCATGAACCACACCCAGTGTCATTCCATGTCTGTTCCTCTAAACAAACCACACATAGATCCACCTAGTGTGATTGCATGTCTGTTCTTTCACAAACCACACATCGATCCACCAATGTCATTGCATGTGTGTTATTTTCATGAACCACAACTAGTGTCATTGCATGTGTATTCTTCTAAACAAACCACACATGGATCCACCCAGTGTCATTGCATGTCTGTTCCTCTAAACAAACCACACATGGATCCACCTAGTGTGATTGCATGTCTGTTCTTTTCAGAAACCACACATGGATCCACCAGTGTCATTGCACGTGTGTTCTTTTCATCAACCACAACTAGAATCATTGCATGTGTATTCTTCTAAACAAACCACACATGGATCCACCCAGTGTCATTGCATGTCTGTTCTTTTCACAAACCACACATGGATCCACCTAGTGTGATCGCATGTCTGTTCTTTTCACAAACCACACATGGATCTACCAGTGTCATTACATGTGTGTTCTTTTCATGAACCACAACTAGAGTCATTGCATGTCTGTTCTTCTAAACAAACCACACATGGATCCACCTAGTGTCATTGCATGTCTTTTCCTCTAAACAAATCACACATGGATCCACCTAGTGTGATTGCATGTCTGTTCTTTTCACAAACCACCCATGGATACACAAGTGTCATTGCATGTGTGTTCTTTTCATGAACCACAGCTAGTGTCATTGCATGTCTGTTCCTCTAAAAAAACCACACACGGATCCACCTAGTGTGATTGCATGTCTGTTCTTTTTATAAACCACACATGGATCCACCAGTGTCGTTCCATGTGTGTTCTTTTCTTGAACCACAACTAGAATCATTGCATGTCTGTTCTTCTAAACAGACCACACATGGATCCACCCAGTGTCATTGCATGTTTGTTCCTCTAAACAAACAACACATGGATCCACCTAGTGTGATTGCATGTCTGTTCTTTTCACAAACCACACATGGATCCACCAGTGTCATTGCATTTGTGTTCTTTTCATGAACCACAACTAGAGTCATTGCATGTGTGTTCTTCTAAACAAACCACACATGGATCCACCTAGTGTGATTGCATGTCTGTTCTTTTCACAAACCACACATGGATCCACCTAGTGTGATCGCATGTCTATTCTTTTCACAAACCACACATGGATGCACTAGTGTCATTGCAGGTGTCTTCTTTTCATGAACCACACATGGATCCACCAGTGTCATTGCATGTCTGTTCTTTTCATGAACCACATCTAGAGTCATTGCATGTCTATTCCTTCCACAAACCACATATGGATCCACCAGTGTAATTGCATGTATGTTCTTCTCGTGAACCACACCCAGTGTCATTGCATGTCAGTTCCTCTAAACAAACCACACATGGATCCACCTAATGTGATTGCATGTCTGTTCTTTTCATGAACCACACATGGATCCACCCATGTCATTGCATGTCTGTTCTTTTCATGAACCACAGCTAGAGTTATTGCATGTCTGTTCCTTCGACAATCCACATATGGATCCACTAGTGTGATTGCATGTCTAATCTTCTCGTGAACCACACCCAGTGTCATTGCATGTCTTTTCCTCTAAATAAACCACACATGGATCCACCTAGTGTGATTGCATGTCTGTTCTTTTCACAAATTTCAAATGGATCCACCAGTGTCATTGCATCTGTGTTCTTCTCATGAACCACAACCAGTGTCATTGCATGTATGTTCTTCTCACAAACCACACATGGATCCACCAGTTTCATTGCATGTGTGTTCTTCTTATGAACCACACATGGAAACACCAGTGTCATTGCATGTGTGTTCTTTTCATGAACCACATCTAGTGTCATTGCATGTCTGTTCTTTCCACAAACCACACATGGATCCACCTAGTGTGATTGCATGTCAATTCTTCTCATGAACCACACATGGATCCACGTAGTGTGATCGCATGTCTGTTCTTTTCACAAACCACACATGGATCCACCAGTGTGTCATTACATGTGTGTTGTTTTCATGAACCACACATGGATCCACCAGTGTCATTGCATGTTTGTTTGTTTCATGAACCACAGCTAGAGTCATTGCATGTATGTTCCTTCCACAAACCACATATGGATCCACCAGTGTCATTGCATGTATGTTCTTCTCATGAACCACACCCAGTGTCATTGAATGTCTATACCTCTAAACAAACCACACATGGACCCACCTAGTGTGATTGCATGTCTGTTCGTTTCATGAACCACAGCTAGAGTCATTGCATGTCTGTTCCTTCCAAAAACCACATATGGATCCACCAGTGTCATTACATGTCTGTTCTTTTCATGAACCACACCTAGTGTCATTGCATGTCTGTTCCTCTAAACAAATCACACATGGATCCACCTAGTGTGATTGCATGTCTGTTCTTTTCACAAACCACACATGGATCCACCAGTGTCATTGCATGTGTGTTCTTTTTATGAACCACAACTAGAGTCATTGCATGTGTGTTCTTCTAAACAAACCACAAATGGATCCACCTAGTGTGATTGCATGTCTGTTCTTTTCACAAACCACACATGGATCCACCTAGTGTGATTGCATGTCTGTTCTTTTCACAAACCACACATGGATCCACCAGTGTCATTGCATGTATGTTCTTTTCATGAACCACACATGGATACACCAATGTCATTGCATGTGTGTTCTTTTCATAAACCACAACTAGAGTCATTGCATGTATGTTCTTTCCACGAACCAGACATGGATCCACCGAGTGTGATTGCATATCTGTCCTTCTCATGAACCACACCCAGTGTCATTGCATGTCTGTTCCTCTAAACAAACCACACATGGAACCACCTAGTGTGATTGCATGTCTGTTCTTTTCACAAATCACACATGGATCCACCAGTGTCATTGCATGTGTGTTCTTTTCATGAACCACAACTAGAGTGTTGCATGTATGTTCTTCCAAACAAACCACACATGGATCCACCTAGTGTCATTCCATGTCTATTCCTCTAAAAAACACATCGATCACCTAGTGTGATTGCATGTCTGTTCTTTTCAAAAACCACACATGGATCCACCAGTGTCATTGCATGTGTGTTCTTTTCATAAACCACAAATAGAGTCATTGCATGTCTGTTCTTCTAAACAAACCACACATGGATCCACCCAGTGTGATTGCATGTCTAATCTTTTCACAAACCACACATGGATCCACCTAGTGTGATTGCATGTCTGTTCTTTTCACAAACCACACATGGATCCACCTAGTGTCATTGCATGTATGTTCTTTTCATGAACCACACATGGATACACCAGTGTCATTGCATGTGTGTTCTTTTCATGCACCACAACTAGAGTCATTGCATGTATGTTCTTTCCACGAACCACACATGGATCCACCGAGTGTGATTGCATGTCTGTCCTTCTCATGAACCACACCCAGTGTCATTGGATGTCTGTTCCTATAAACAAACCACACATGGATCCACCTAGTGTGATTGCATGTCTGTTATTTTCACAAACCACACATGAATCCACCAGTGTCATTGCATGTGTGTTCTTCTAAACAAACCACACATGGATCCACCCCGTGTCATTGCATGTCTGTTCCTCTAAACAAACCACACATGGATCCACCTAGTGTGATTGAGTGTCTGTTCTTTTCACAAACCACACATGGATCCACTAGTGTCATTGCATGTGTGTTCTTTTCATGAACCACAACTAGAGTCATTGCATGTCTGTTCTTCTAAACAAACCACACATGGATCCACCTAGTGTCATTGCATGTCTGTTCCTCTAAAAAAACATGCATGGATCACCTAGTGTGATTGCATGTCTGTTCTTTTCACAAACCACACATGGATCCACCAGTGTCATTGCATGTGTGTTCTTTTCATGAACCACAACTAGAGTCATTGCATGTCTGTTCTTCTAAACAAAACACACATGGATCCACCTAGTGTCATTGCATGTCTGTTCCTCTAAACAAACCACACATGGATCCACCTAGTGTGATGTGTGTTCTTTTCACAAACCACACATGGATCCACTAGTGTCATTGCATGTGTGTTCTTTTCATGAACCACAACTAGTGTCATTGCATGTCTATTCCTCTAAACAAACCACACATGGATCCACCTAGTATGATTGCATGTCTGTTCTTTTCACAAACCACACATGGATCCACCAGTGTCATTGCATGTGTGTTATTTTCATGAACCACAACTAGAGTCATTGCATTTTTTTGTTTTTTAAACAAAACACACATGGATCCACCTAGTGGCATTGCATGTCTGTTCCTCTAACAAACCACACATGGATCCACCTAGTGTGATTGCATGTCTGTTCTTTTCACAAACCACACATGGATCCACCAGTGTCATTGCATGTGTGTTCTTTTCATGAACCACAACTAGAGTCATTGCATGTGTCTTCTTCTAAACAAACCACCCATGGATCCACCTAGTGTGATCGCATGTGTGTTCTTTTAACAAACCACACATGGATCCACAAGTGTCATTGCATGTGTGTTCTTTTCATGAACCACATATGGATCCACCTAGTGTGATTGCATGTTTGTTCCTCTAAACAAACCACACATGGATCCACCTAGTGTGATTGCATGTCTGTTCTTTTCACAAACCACACATGGATCCACCAGTGTCATTGCATGTCTGTTCTTTTAACAAACCACACATGGATCCACCAGTGTCATTGCATGTGTGTTCTTTTCATGAACCACAACTAGAGTCATTGCATGTGTGTTCTTCTAAACAAACCACACATGGATCCACCCAGTGTGATTGCATGTCTGTTCTTTTCACAAACCACACATGGATCCACCAGTGTCATTGCATGTGTGTTATTTTCATGAACCACACATGGATACACCAGTGTCAGTGCATGTGTATTCTTTTCATGAACCACAGCTAGAGTCATTGCATGTCTGTTCTTTCCACGAACCACACATGGATCCACCGAGTGTGATTGCATGTCTGTTCTTCTCATGAACCACACCCAGTGTCATTGCATGTCTGTTCCTCTAAACAAACCACACATGGATCCACCTAGTGTGATTGCATGTCTGTAATTTTCACAAACCACACATCGATCCACCAATGTCATTGCATGTGTGTTCTTTTCATGAACCACAACTAGTGTCATTGCATGTGTATTCTTCTAAACAAACCACACATGGATCCACCTAGTGTCATTGCATGTCTGTTCCTCTAAACAAACCACACATGGATCGACCTAGTGTGATTGCATATCTGTTCTTTTCACAAACCGCACATGGATCTAGCAGTGTCATTGCATGTGTGTTCTTTTCATGAACCACAACTAGAATCATTGCATGTCTGTTATTCTAAACAAAACACACATGGATCCACCTAGTGTCATTGCATGTCTGTTCCTCTAAACAAACCACACATGGATCCACCTAGTGTGCTTGCATGTCTGTTCTTTTCACAAACCACACATGGATCCACCAGTGTCATTGCATGTGTGTTCTTTTCATGAACCACAACTAGAGTCATTGCATGTGTCTTGTTCTAAACAAACCACACATGGATCCACCTAGTGTGATCGCATGTCTGCTCTTTTCACAAACCACACATGGATCCACAAGTGTCATTGCATGTGTGTTCTTTTCATGAACGACATATGGATCCACCTAGTGTGATTGCATGTTTGTTCCTCTAAACAAACCACACATGGATCCACCTAGTGTGATTGCATGTCTATTCTTTTCACAAACCACACATGGATCCACCAGTGTCATTGCATGTCTGGTCTTTTCACAAACCACATAAGGATCCACCAGTGTCATTGCATGTGTGTTCTTTCATGAACCACAACTAGAGTCATTGCATGTGTTCTTCTAAACAAACCACACATGGATCCACCCATTGTGATTGAATGTATGTTCCTTCCACAAACCACACATGGATCCACCAGTGTCATTGCATGTGTGTTATTTTCATGAACCACACATGGATACACCAGTGTCAGTGCATGTGTATTCTTTTCATGAACCACAGCTAGAGTCATTGCATGTCTGTTCTTTCCACGAACCACACATGGATCCACCGAGTGTGATTGCATGTCTGTTCTTCTCATGAACCACACCAAGTGTCATTGCATGTCTGTTCCTCTAAACAAACCACACATGGATCCACCTAGTGTGATTGCATGTCTGTAATTTTCACAAACCACACATCGATCCACCAATGTCATTGCATGTGTGTTCTTTTCATGAACCACAACTAGTGTCATTGCATGTGTATTCTTCTAAACAAACCACACATGGATCCACCTAGTGTCATTGCATGTCTGTTCCTCTAAACAAACCACACATGGATCCACCTAGTGTGATTGCATGTCTGTTCTTTTCACAAACCGCACATGGATCCAGCAGTGTCATTGCATGTATGTTCTTTTCATGAACCACAACTAGAATCATTGCATGTCTGTAATTCTAAACAAACCACACATGGATCCACCCAGTGTCATTGCATGTCTGTTCCTCTAAACAAACCACACATGGATCCACCTAGTGTGATTGCATGTCTGTTCTTTTCACAAACCGCACATGGATCCACCAGTGTCATTGCATGTTTGTTCTTTCCATGAACCACAACTAGAATCATTGCATGTCTGTTCTTCTAAACAGAACACACATGGATTCACCCAGTGTCATTGCATGTCTATTCCTCTAAACAAACAACACATGGATCCACCTAGTGTGATTGCATGTCTTTTCTTTTTACAAACCACACATGGATCCACCAGTGTCATTGCATTTGTGTTCTTTTCATGAACCACAACTAGAGTCATTGCATGTGTGTTCTTCTAAACAAACCACACATGGATCCACCTAGTGTGATTGCATGTCTGTTCTTTTCACAAACCACACATGGATCCACCTAGTGTGATCATATGTCTGTTCTTTTCACAAACCACACATCGATCCACCAGTGTCATTGCAGGTGTCTTCTTTTCTTTAACCACACATGGATCCACCAGTGTCATTGCATGTCTGTTCTTTTCATGAACCACAACTAGGGTCATTGCATGTCTATTCCTTCCACAAACCACATATGGATCCACTAGTGTGATTGCATGTATGTTCTTCTCGTGAACCACACCCTGTATCATTGCATGTCTGTTTCTCTAAACAAACCACACATGGATCCACCTATTGTGATTGCATGTATGTTCTTTTCACAAACCACACATGGATCCGCCAGTGTCATTGCACGTGTGTTCTATTAATGAACCACACATGGATCCACCAGTGTCATTAAATGTCTGTTCTTTTCATGAACCACAGCTAGAGTCATTGCATGTTTGTTCCTTCCACAAACCACATATGGATCCACCAGTGTGATTGCATGTCTGTTCTTCTCATGAACCACACCTAGTGTCATTGCATGTCTGTTCCTCTAAACAAACCACACATGGATCCACCTAGTGTGATTGCATGTCTGTTCTTTTCACAAGCCTCACATGGATCCACCAGTGTCATTGCATGTGTGTTCTTATCATGAACCATAGCAAGTGTCATTGCATGTATGGTCTTCTCACAAACCACACATGGATCCACCAGTTTCATTGCATGTGTGTTCTTCTTATGAACCACACATGGAAACACCGGTGTCATTGCATGTGTGTTCTTTTCATGAACCATAGCTAGAGTCATTGCATGTCTATTTTTTCCACAAACCACACATGGATCCACCTAGTGTGATTGTATGTCTGTTATTTTCACAAACCACACATGAATCCACCAGTGTCATTGCATGTGTGTTCTTTTCATGAACCACAACTAGTGTCATTGCATGTGTGTTCTTCTAAACAAACCACACATGGATCCACCCAGTGTCATTGCATGTATGTTCCTCTAAACAAACCACACATGGATCCACCTAGTGTGATTGCATGTCTGTTCTTTTCACAAACCACACATGGATCCACCAGTGTCATTGCATGTGTGTTCTTTTCATGAACCACAACTAGTCATTGCAGGTCTGTTTTTCTAAACAAACCACACATGGATGCACCTAGTGTCATTGCATGTCTGTTCCTCTAAAAAAACATGCATGGATCACCTAGTGTGATTGCATGTCTGTTCTTTTCACAAACCACACATGGATCCACCAGTGTCATTGCATGTGTGTTCTTTTCATGAACCACAACTAGAGTCATTGCATGTCTGTTCTTCTAAACAAACCACACATGGATCCACCCAGTGTCATTGCATGTCTGTTCCTCTAAACAAACCACACATGGATCCACCTAGTGTGATGTGTGTTCTTTTCACAAACCACACATGGATCCACTAGTGTCATTGCATGTGTGTTCTTTTCATGAACCACAACTAGTGTCATTGCATGTCTGTTCCTCTAAACAAACCACACATGGATCCACCTAGTATGATTGCATGTCTGTTCTTTTCACAAACCACACATGGATCCACCAGTGTCACTGCATGTGTGTTCTTTTCATGAACCACAACTAGAGTCATTGCATTTTTTGTTTTTCTAAACAAAACACACATGGATCCACCTAGTGGCATTGCATGTCTGTCTCTAAAAACCACACATGGATCCACCTAGTATGATTGCATGTCTGTTTTTTCACAAACCACACATGGATCCACCAGTGTCACTGCATGTGTGTTCTTTTCATGAACCACAACTAGAGTCATTGCATTTTTTGTTTTTCTAAACAAAACACACATGGATCCACCTAGTGGCATTGCATGTCTGTTCCTCTAACAAACCACACATGGATCCACCTAGTGTGATTGCATGTCTGTTCTTTTCACAAACCACACATGGATCCACCAGTGTCATTGCATGTGTGTTCTTTTCATGAACCACAACTAGAGTCATTGCATGTGTCTTCTTCTAAACAAACCACACATGGATCCACCTAGTGTGATCGCATGTCTGCTCTTTTCACAAACCACACATGGATCCACAAGTGTCATTGCATGTGTGTTCTTTTCATGAACGACATATGGATCCACCTAGTGTGATTGCATGTTTGTTCCTCTAAACAAACCACACATGGATCCACCTAGTGTGATTGCATGTCTATTCTTTTCACAAACCACACATGGATCCACCAGTGTCATTGCATGTCTGTTCTTTTAACAAACCACACATGGATCCACCAGTGTCATTGCATGTGTGTTCTTTTCATGAACCACAACTAGAGTCATTGCATGTGTGTTCTTCTAAACAAACCACACATGGATCCACCCAGTGTGATTGCATGTCTGTTCTTTTCACAAACCACACACGGATCCACCAGTGTCATTGCATGTGTGTTATTTTCATGAACCACACATGGATACACCAGTGTCAGTTCATGTGTATTCTTTTCATGAACCACAGCTAGAGTCATTGCATGTCTGTTCTTTCCACGAACCACACATGGATCCACCGAGTGTGATTGCATGTCTGTTCTTCTCATGAACCACACCAAGTGTCATTGCATGTCTGTTCCTCTAAACAAACCACACATGGATCCACCTAGTGTGATTGCATGTCTGTAATTTTCACAAACCACACATCGATCCACCAATGTCATTGCATGTGTGTTCTTTTCATGAACCACAACTAGTGTCATTGCATGTGTATTCTTCTAAACAAACCACACATCGATCCACCTAGTGTCATTGCATGTCTGTTCCTCTAAACAAACCACACATGGATCCACCTAGTATGATTGCATGTCTGTTCTTTTCACAAACCACACATGGATCCACCAGTGTCACTGCATGTGTGTTCTTTTCATGAACCACAACTAGAGTCATTGCATTTTTTGTTTTTCTAAACAAAACACACATGGATCCACCTAGTGGCATTGCATGTCTGTTCCTCTAACAAACCACACATGGATCCACCTAGTGTGATTGCATGTCTGTTCTTTTCACAAACCACACATGGATCCACCAGTGTCATTGCATGTGTGTTCTTTTCATGAACCACAACTAGAGTCATTGCATGTGTCTTCTTCTAAACAAACCACACATGGATCCACCTAGTGTGATCGCATGTATGCTCTTTTCACAAACCACACATGGATCCACAAGTGTCATTGCATGTGTGTTCTTTTCATGAACGACATATGGATCCACCTAGTGTGATTGCATGTCTATTCTTTTCACAAACCACACATGGATCCACCAGTGTCATTGCATGTCTGTTCTTTTAACAAACCACACATGGATCCACCAGTGTCATTGCATGTGTGTTCTTTTCATGAACCACAACTAGAGTCATTGCATGTGTGTTCTTCTAAACAAACCACACATGGATCCACCCAGTGTGATTGCATGTCTGTTCTTTTCACAAACCACACATGGATCCACCAGTGTCATTGCATGTGTGTTATTTTCATGAACCACACATGGATACACCAGTGTCCGTGCATGTGTATTCTTTTCATGAACCACAGCTAGAGTCATTGCATGTCTGTTCTTTCCACGAACCACACATGGATCCACCGAGTGTGATTGCATGTCTGTTCTTCTCATGAACCACACCAAGTGTCATTGCATGTCTGTTCCTCTAAACAAACCACACATGGATCCACCTAGTGTGATTGCATGTCTGTAATTTTCACAAACCACACATCGATCCACCAATGTCATTGCATGTGTGTTCTTTTCATGAACCACAACTAGTGTCATTGCATGTGTATTCTTCTAAACAAACCACACATGGATCCACCTAGTGTCATTGCATGTCTGTTCCTCTAAACAAACCACACATGGATCCACCTAGTGTGATTGCATGTCTGTTCTTTTCACAAACCGCACATGGATCCAGCAGTGTCATTGCATGTATGTTCTTTTCATGAACCACAACTAGAATCATTGCATGTCTGTTATTCTAAACAAACCACACATGGATCCACCTAGTGTCATTGCATGTCTGTTCCTCTAAACAAAACACACATGGATCCACCTAGTGTGATTGCATGTCTGTTCTTTTCACAAACCGCACATGGATCCACCAGTGTTATTGCATGTGTGTTCTTTCCATGAACCACAACTAGAATCATTGCATGTCTGTTCTTCTAAACAGAACACACATGGATTCACCCAGTGTCATTGCATGTCTATTCCTCTAAACAAACAACACATGGATCCACCTAGTGTGATTGCATGTCTTTTCTTTTTACAAACCACACATGGATCCACCAGTGTCATTGCATTTGTGTTCTTTTCATGAACCACAACTAGAGTCATTGCATGTGTGTTCTTCTAAACAAACCACACATGGATCCACCTAGTGTGATTGCATGTCTGTTCTTTTCACAAACCACACATGGATCCACCTAGTGTGATCATATGTTTGTTCTTTTCACAAACCACACATCGATCCACCAGTGTCATTGCAGGTGTCTTCTTTTCTTTAACCACACATGGATCCACCAGTGTCATTGCATGTCTGTTCTTTTCATGAACCACAACTAGGGTCATTGCATGTCTATTCCTTCCACAAACCACATATGGATCCACTAGTGTGATTGCATGTATGTTCTTCTCGTAAACCACACCCAGTATCATTGCATGTCTGTTTCTCTAAACAAACCACACATGGATCCACCTATTGTGATTGCATGTATGTTCTTTTCACAAACCACACATGGATCCGCCAGTGTCATTGCACGTGTGTTCTATTAATGAACCACACATGGATCCACCAGTGTCATTAAATGTCTGTTCTTTTCATGAACCACAGCTAGAGTCATTGCATGTTTGTTCCTTCCACAAACCACATATGGATCCACTAGTGTGATTGCATGTCTGTTCTTCTCATGAACCACACCTAGTGTCATTGCATGTCTGTTCCTCTAAACAAACCACACATGGATCCACCTAGTGTGATTGCATGTCTGTTCTTTTCACAAGCCTCACATGGATCCACCAGTGTCATTGCATGTGTGTTCTTATCATGAACCATAGCAAGTGTCATTGCATGTATGTTCTTCTCACAAACCACACATGGATCCACCAGTTTCATTGCATGTGTGTTCTTCTTATGAACCACACATGGAAACACCGGTGTCATTGCATGTGTGTTCTTTTCATGAACCACAGCTAGAGTCATTGCATGTCTGTTTTTTCCACAAACCACACATGGATCCACCTAGTGTGATTGCATGTTTGTTCCTCTAAACAAACCACACATGGATCCACCTAGTGTGATTGCATGTCTGTTATTTTCACAAACCACACATGAATCCACCAGTGTCATTGCATGTGTGTTCTTTTCATGAACCACAACTAGTGTCATTGCATGTGTGTTCTTCTAAACAAACCACACATGGATCCACCCAGTGTCATTGCATGTCTGTTCCTCTAAACAAACCACACATGGATCCACCTAGTGTGATTGCATGTCTGTTCTTTTCATAAACCACACATGGATCCACCAGTTTCATTGCATGTGTGTTCTTTTCATGTACCACAACTAGAGTCCTTGCATGTCTGTTCTTCTAAACAAACCACACATGGATCCACCTAGTTTCATTGCAGGTCTGTACCTCTAAAAAAACATGAATGGATCACCTAGTGTGATTGCATGTCTATTCTTTTCACAAACCACACATGGATCCACCAGTGTCATTGCATGTGTGTTCTTTTCATGAACCACAACTAGAGTCATTGCATGTTTGTTCTTCTAAACAAACCACACATGGATCCACCCAGTGTCATTGCATGTCTGTTCCTCTAAACAAACCACACATGGATCCACCTAGTGTGATGTGTGTTCTTTTCACAAACCACACATGGATCCACTAGTGTCATTGCATGTGTGTTCTTTTCATGAACCACAACTAGTGTCATTGCATGTATGTTCCTCTAAACAAACCACACATGGATCCACCTAGTATGATTGCATGTCTGTTCTTTTCACAAACCACACATGGATCCACCAGTGTCATTGCATGTGTGTTCTTTTCATGAACCACAACTAGAGTCATTGCATTTTTTGTTTTTTAAACAAACCACACATGGATCCACCTAGTGGCATAGCATGTCTGTTCCTCTAACAAACCACACATGGATCCACCTAGTGTGATTGCATGTCTGTTCTTTTCACAAACCACACATGGATCCACCAGTGTCATTGCATGTGTGTTCTTTTCATAAACCACACATGGATCCACCAGTGTCATTGCATGTGTGTTCTTTTCATGAACCACAACTAGAGTCCTTGCATGTCTGTTCTTCTAAACAAACCACACATGGATCCACCTAGTGTCATTGCAGGTCTGTTCCTCTAAAAAAACATGAATGGATCACCTAGTGTGATTGCATGTCTGTTCTTTTCACAAACCACACATGGATCCACCAGTGTCATTGCATGTGTGTTCTTTTCATGAACCACAACTAGAGTCATTGCATGTTTTTTCTTCTAAACAAACCACACATGGATCCACCCAGTGTCATTGCATGTCTGTTCCTCTAAACAAACCACACATGGATCCACCTAGTGTGATGTGTGTTCTTTTCACAAACCACACATGGATCCACTAGTGTCATTGCATGTGTGTTCTTTTCATGAACCACAACTAGTGTCATTGCATGTATGTTCCTCTAAACAAACCACACATGGATCCACCTAGTATGATTGCATGTCTGTTCTTTTCACAAACCACACATGGATCCACCAGTGTCATTGCATGTGTGTTCTTTTCATGAACCACAACTAGAGTCATTGCATTTTTTGTTTTTTAAACAAACCACACATGGATCCACCTAGTGGCATTGCATGTCTGTTCCTCTAACAAACCACACATGGATCCACCTAGTGTGATTGCATGTCTGTTCTTTTCACAAACCACACATGGATCCACCAGTGTCATTGCATGTGTGTTCTTTTCATGAACCACAACTAGAGTCATTCCATGTGTCTTCTTCTAAACAAACCACACATGGATCCACCTAGTGTGATCGCATGTGTGTTCTTTTCACAAACCACACATGGATCCACAAGTGTCATTGCATGTGTGTTCTTTTCATGAACCACATATGGATCCACCTAGTGTGATTGCATGTTTCTTCCTCTAAACAAACCACACATGGATCCACCTAGTGTGATTGCATGTCTGTTCTTTTCACAAACCACACATGGATCCACCAGTGTCATTGCATGTCTGTTCTTTTAACAAACCACACATGGATCCACCAGTGTCATTGTATGTGTGTTATTTTCATGAACCACACATGGATACACCAGTGTCAGTGCATGTGTATTCTTTTCATGAACCACAGCTAGAGTCATTGCATGTCTGTTCTTTCCACGAACCACACATGGATCCACCGAGTGTGATTGCATGTCTGTTCTTCTCATGAACCACACCCAGTGTCATTGCATGTCTGTTCCTCTAAACAAACCACACATCGATCCACCTAGTGTGATTGCATGTCTGTCATTTTCACAAACCACACATCGATCCACCAATGTCATTGCATGTGTGTTCTTTTCATGAACCACAACTAGTGTCATTGCATGTGTATTCTTCTAAACAAACCACACATGGATCCACCTAGTGTCATTGCATGTCTGTTCCTCTAAACAAACCACACATGGATCCACCTAGTGTGATTGCATGTCTGTTCTTTTCACAAACCGCACATGGATCCAGCAGTGTCATTGCATGTGTGTTCTTTTCATGAACCACAACTAGAATCATTGCATGTCTGTTATTCTAAACAAACCACACATGGATCCACCAAGTGTCATTGCATGTCTGTTCCTCTAAACAAACCACACATGGATCCACCTAGTGTGATTGCATGTCTGTTCTTTTCACAAACCGCACATGGATCCACCAGTGTCATTGCATGTGTGTTCTTTTCATGAACCACAACTAGAATCATTACATGTCTGTTCTTCTAAACAGACCACACATGGATTCACCCAGTGTCATTGCATGTCTATTCCTCTAAACAAACAACACATGGATCCACCTAGTGTGATTTCATGTCTTTTCTTTGTACAAACCACACATGGATCCACCAGTGTCATTGCATTTGTGTTCTTTTCATGAACCACAACTAGAGTCATTGCATGTGTGTTCTTCTAAAAAAAACCACACATGGATCCACCTAGTGTGATTGCATGTCTGTTCTTTTCACAAACCACACATGGATCCACCTAGTGTGATCATATGTCTGTTCTTTTCACAAACCACACATCGATCCACCAGTGTCATTGCAGGTGTCTTCTTTTAATTAACCACACATGGATCCACCAGTGTCATTGCATGTCTGTTCTTTTCATGAACCACAACTAGGGTCATTGCATGTCTATTCCTTCCACAAACCACATATGGATCCGCCAGTGTGATTGCATGTATGTTCTTCTCGTGAACCACACCCAGTATCATTGCATGTCTGCTTTCTAAACAAACCACACATGGATCCACCTATTGTGATTGCATGTATGTTGTTTTCACAAACCACACATGGATCCGCCAGTGTCATTGCACGTGTGTTCTATTCATGAACCACACATGGATCCACCAGTGTCATTGCATGTCTGTTCTTTTCATGAACCACAGCTAGAGTCATTGCATGTTTGTTCCTTCCACAAACCACATATGGATCCACCAGTGTGATTGCATGTCTGTTCTTCTCATGAACCACACCTAGTGTCATTGCATGTCTGTTCCTCTAAACAAACCACACATGGATCCACCTAGTGTGATTGCATGTCTGTTCTTTTCACAAGCCTCACATGGATCCACCAGTGTCATTGCATGTGTGTTCTTATCATGAACCATAGCAAGTGTCATTGCATGTATGTTCTTCTCACAAACCACAGATGGATCCACCAGTTTCATTGCATGTGTGTTCTTCTTATGAACCACACATGGAAACACCGGTGTCATTGCATGTGTGTTCTTTTCATTAACCACAGCTAGAGTCATTGCATGTCTATTTTTTCCACAAACCACACATGGATCCACCTAGTGTGATTGCATGTCTGTTATTTTCACAAACCACACATGAATCCACCAGTGTCATTGCATGTGTGTTCTTTTCATGAACCACAACTAGTGTCATTGCATGTGTGTTCTTCTAAACAAACCACAAATGGATCCACCCAGTGTCATTGCATGTCTGTTCCTCTAAACAAACCACACATGGATCCACCTAGTGTGATTGCATGTCTGTTCTTTTCACAAACCACACATGGATCCACCAGTGTCATTGCATGTGTGTCCTTTTCATGAACCACAACTAGAGTCATTGCATGTTTATTCTTCTAAACAAACCACACATGGATCCACCTAGTGTCATTGCATGTCTGTTCCTCTAAAAAACATGCATGGATCACCTAGTGTGATTGCATGTCTGTTCTTTTCACAAACCACACATGGATCCAACAGTGTCATTGCATGTGTGTTCTTTTCATGAACCACAACTAGAGTCATTGCATGCCTGTTCTTCTAAACAAACCACACATGGATCCACCCAGTGTCATTGCATGTCTGTTCCTCTAAACAAACCACACATGGATCCACCTAGTGTGATGTGTGTTCTTTTCACAAACCACACATGGATCCACTAGTGTCATTGCATGTGTGTTCTTTTCATGAACCACAACTAGTGTCATTGCATGTTTGTTCCTCTAAACAAACCACACATGGATCCACCTAGTATGATTGCATGTCTGTTCTTTTCACAAACCACACATGGATCCACCAGTGTCATTGCATGTGTGTTCTTTTCATGAACCACAACTAGAGTCATTGCATTTTTTGTTTTTCTAAACAAAACACACATGGATCCACCTAGTGGCATTGCATGTATGTTCCTCTAACAAACCACACATGGATCCACCTAGTGTGATTGCATGTCTGTTCTTTTGACAAACCACACATGGATCCACCAGTGTCATTGCATGTGTGTTCTTTTCATGAACCACAACTAGTGTCTTTGCATGTGTCTTCTTCTAAACAAACCACACATGGATCCACCTAGTGTGATCGCATGTCTGTTCTTTTCACAAACCACACATGGATCCACAAGTGTCATTGCATGTGTGTTCTTTTCATGAACCACATATGGATCCACCTAGTGTGATTGCATGTTTGTTCCTCTAAACAAACCACACATGGATCCACCTAGTGTGATTGCATGTCTGTTCTTTTCACAAACCACACATGGATCCACCAGTGTCATTGTATGTGTGTTATTTTCATGAACCACACATGGATACACCAGTGTCAGTGCATGTGTATTCTTTTCATGAACCACAGCTAGAGTCATTGCATGTCTGTTCTTTCCACGAACCACACATGGATCCACCGAGTGTGATTGCATGTCTGTTCTTCTCATGAACCACACCCAGTGTCATTGCATGTCTGTTCCTCTAAACAAACCACACATCGATCCACCTAGTGTGATTGCATGTCTGTCATTTTCACAAACCACACATCGATCCACCAATGTCATTGCATGTGTGTTCTTTTCATGAACCACAACTAGTGTCATTGCATGTGTATTCTTCTAAACAAACCACACATGGATCCACCTAGTGTCATTGCATGTCTGTTCCTCTAAACAAACCACACATGGATCCACCTAGTGTGATTGCATGTCTGTTCTTTTCACAAACCGCACATGGATCTAGCAGTGTTATTGCATGTGTGTTCTTTTCATGAACCACAACTAGAATCATTGCATGTCTGTTATTCTAAACAAACCACACATGGATCCACCAAGTGTCATTGCATGTCTGTTCCTCTAAACAAACCACACATGGATCCACCTAGTGTGATTGCATGTCTGTTCTTTTCACAAACCACACATGGATCCACCAGTGTCATTGCATGTGTGTTCTTTTCATGAACCACAACTAGAATCATTGCATGTCTGTTCTTCTAAATAGACCACACATGGATTCACCCAGTGTCATTGCATGTCTATTCCTCTAAACAAACAACACATGGATCCACCTAGTGTGATTTCATGTCTTTTCTTTGTACAAACCACACATGGATCCACCAGTGTCATTGCATTTGTGTTCTTTTCATGAACCACAACTAGAGTCATTGCATGTGTTTTCTTCTAAAAAAAACCACACATGGATCCACCTAGTGTGATTGCATGTCTGTTCTTTTCACAAACCACACATGGATCCACCTAGTGTGATCATATGTCTGTTCTTTTCACAAACCACACATCGATCCACCAGTGTCATTGCAGGTGTCTTCTTTTAATTAACCACACATGGATCCACCAGTGTCATTGCATGTCTGTTCTTTTCATGAACCACAACTAGGGTCATTGCATGTCTATTCCTTCCACAAACCACATATGGATCCGCCAGTGTGATTGCATGTATGTTCTTCTCGTGAACCACACCCAGTATCATTGCATGTCTGTTTCTCTAAACAAACCACACATGGATCCACCTATTGTGATTGCATGTATGTTGTTTTCACAAACCACACATGGATCCGCCAGTGTCATTGCACGTGTGTTCTATTCATGAACCACACATGGATCCACCAGTGTCATTGCATGTCTGTTCTTTTCATGAACCACAGCTAGAGTCATTGCATGTTTGTTCCTTCCACAAACCACATATGGATCCACCAGTGTGATTGCATGTCTGTTCTTCTCATGAACCACACCTAGTGTCATTGCATGTCCGTTCCTCTAAACAAACCACACATGGATCCACCTAGTGTGATTGCATGTCTGTTCTTTTCACAAGCCTCACATGGATCCACCAGTGTCATTGCATGTGTGTTCTTATCATGAACCATAGCAAGTGTCATTGCATGTATGTTCTTCTCACAAACCACAGATGGATCCACCAGTTTCATTGCATGTGTGTTCTTCTTATGAACCACACATGGAAACACCGGTGTCATTGCATGTGTGTTCTTTTCATTAACCACAGCTAGAGTCATTGCATGTCTATTTTTTCCACAAACCACACATGGATCCACCTAGTGTGATTGCATGTCTGTTATTTTCACAAACCACACATGAATCCACCAGTGTCATTGCATGTGTGTTCTTTTCATGAACCACAACTAGTGTCATTGCATGTGTGTTCTTCTAAACAAACCACAAATGGATCCACCCAGTGTCATTGCATGTCTGTTCCTCTAAACAAACCACACATGGATCCACCTAGTGTGATTGCATGTCTGTTCTTTTCACAAACCACACATGGATCCACCAGTGTCATTGCATGTGTGTCCTTTTCATGAACCACAACTAGAGTCATTGCATGTTTATTCTTCTAAACAAACCACACATGGATCCACCTAGTGTCATTGCATGTCTGTTCCTCTAAAAAACATGCATGGATCACCTAGTGTGATTGCATGTCTGTTCTTTTCACAAACCACACATGGATCCAACAGTGTCATTGCATGTGTGTTCTTTTCATGAACCACAACTAGAGTCATTGCATGCCTGTTCTTCTAAACAAACCACACATGGATCCACCCAGTGTCATTGCATGTCTGTTCCTCTAAACAAACCACACATGGATCCACCTAGTGTGATGTGTGTTCTTTTCACAAACCACACATGGATCCACTAGTGTCATTGCATGTGTGTTCTTTTCATGAACCACAACTAGTGTCATTGCATGTTTGTTCCTCTAAACAAACCACACATGGATCCACCTAGTATGATTGCATGTCTATTTTTTCCACAAACCACACATGGATCCACCTAGTGTGATTGCATGTCTGTTATTTTCACAAACCACAGATGAATCCACCAGTGTCATTGCATGTGTGTTCTTTTCATGAACCACAACTAGTGTCATGGCATGTGTGTTCTTCTAAACAAACCACACATGGATCCATCCAGTGTCATTGCATGTCTGTTCCTCTAAACAAACCACACATGGATCCACCTAGTGTGATTGCATGTCTGTTCTTTTCACAAACCACACATGGATCCACCAGTGTCATTGCATATGTGTTCTTTTCATGAACCACAACTAGTCATTGCATGTCTGTTCTTCTAAACAAACCACACATGGATCCACCTAGTGTCATTGCATGTCTGTTCCTCTAAAAAAACATGCATGGGTCACCTAGTGTGATTGCATGTCTGTTCTTTTCACAAACCACACATGGATCCACCAGTGTCATTGCATGTGTGTTCTTTTCATGAACCACACCTAGAGTCATTGCATGTCTGTTCTTCTAAACAAACCACACATGGATCCACCCAGTGTCATTGCATGTCTGTTCTTTTCATGAACCACAACTAGGGTCATTGCATGTCTATTCCTTCCACAAACCACATATGGATCCACCAGTGTGATTGCATGTATGTTCTTCTCGTGAACCACACCTAGTATCATTGCATGTCTGTTCCTCTAAACAAACCACACATGGTTCCACCTAGTGTGATTGCATGTCTGTTCTTTTCACAAGCCTCACATGGATCCACCAGTGTCATTGCATGTGTGTTCTTATCATGAACCATAGCAAGTGTCATTGCATGTATGTTCTTCTCACAAACCACACATGGATCCACCTAGTGTGATGTGTGTTCTTTTCACAAACCACACATGGATCCACTAGTGTTATTGCATGTGTGTTCTTTTCATGAACCACAACTAGTGTCATTGCATGTCTGTTCCTCTAAACAAACCACACATGGATCCACCTAGTATGATTGCATGTCTGTTCTTTTCACAAACCACACATGGATCCACCAGTGTCATTGCATGTGTGCATGGATCCACCTAGTGTGATTGCATGTCTGTTCTTTTGACAAACCACACATGGATCCACCAGTGTCATTGCATGTGTGTTCTTTTCATGAACCACAACTAGAGTCTTTGCATGTGTCTTCTTCTAAACAAACCACACATGGATCCACCTAGTGTGATCGCATGTCTGTTCTTTTCACAAACCACACATGGATCCACAAGTGTCATTGCATGTGTGTTCTTTTCATGAACCACATATGGATCCACCTAGTGTGATTGCATGTTTGTTCCTCTAAACAAACCACACATGGATCCACCTAGTGTGATTGCATGTCTGTTCTTTTCACAAACCACACATGGATCCACCAGTGTCATTGCATGTCTATTCTTTTAACAAACCACACATGGATCCACAGTGTCATTGCATGTGTGTTCTTTTCATGAACCACAACTAGAGTCATTGCATGTGTGTTCTTCTAAACAAACCACACATGGATCCACCCAGTGTGATTGCATGTCTGTTCTTTTCGCAAACCACACATGGATCCACCAGTGTCATTGCATGTGTGTTATTTTCATGAACCACACATGGATACACCAGTGTCAGTGCATGTGTATTCTTTTCATGAACCACAGCTAGAGTCATTGCATGTCTGTTCTTTCCACGAACCACACATGGATCCACCGAGTGTGATTGCATGTCTGTTCTTCTCATGAACCACACCCAGTGTCATTGCATGTCTGTTCCTCTAAACAAACCACACATGGATCCACCTAGTGTGATTGCATGTCTGTAATTTTCACAAACCACACATCGATCCACCAATGTCATTGCATGTGTGTTCTTTTCATGAACCACAACTAGTGTCATTGCATGTGTATTCTTCTAAACAAACGACACATGGATCCACCTAGTGTGATTGCATGTCTGTTCCTCTAAACAAACCACACATGGATCCACCTAGTGTGATTGCATGTCTGTTCTTTTCACAAACTGCACACGGATCCAGCAGTGTCATTGCATGTGTGTTCTTTTCATGAACCACAACTAGAATCATTGCATGTCTGTTATTCTAAACAAACCACACATGGATCCACCCAGTGTCATTGCATGTCTGTTCCTCTAAACAAACCACACATGGATCCACCTAGTGTGATTGCATGTCTGTTCTTTTCACAAACCGCACATGGATCCACCAGTGTCATTGCATGTGTGTTCTTTTCATGAACCACAACTAGAATCATTGCATGTCTGTTCTTCTAAACAGAACACACATGGATTCACCCAGTGTCATTGCATGTATATTCCTCTAAACAAACAACACATGGATCCACCTAGTGTGATTGCATGTCTTTTCTTTTTACAAACCACACCTGGATCCACCAGTGTCATTGCATTTGTGTTCTTTTCATGAACCACAACTAGAGTCATTGCATGTGTGTTCTTCTAAACAAACCACACATGGATCCACCTAGTGTGATTGCATGTCTGTTCTTTTCACAAACCACACATGGATCCACCTTGTGTGATCATATGTCTGTTCTTTTCACAAACCACACATCGATCCACCAGTGTCATTGCAGGTGTCTTCTTTTCATTAACCACACATGGATCCACCAGTGTCATTGCATGTCTGTTCTTTTCATGAACCACAACTAGGGTCATTGCATGTCTATTCCTTCCACAAACCACATATGGATCCACCAGTGTGATTGCATGTATGTTCTTCTCGTGAACCACACCCAGTATCATTGCATGTCTGTTTCTCTAAACAAACCACACATGGATCCACCTATTGTGATTGCATGTATGTTCTTTTCACAAACCACACATGGATCCGCCAGTGTCATTGCACGTGTGTTCTATTCATTAACCACACATTGATCCACCAGTGTCATTAAATGTCTGTTCTTTTCATGAACCACAGCTAGAGTCATTGCATGTTTGTTCCTTCCACAAACCACATATGGATCCACCAGTGTGATTGCATGTCTGTTCTTCTCATGAACCACACCTAGTGTCATTGCATGTCTGTTCCTCTAAACAAACCACACATGGATCCACCTAGTGTGATTGCATGTCTGTTCTTTTCACAAGCCTCACATGGATCCACCAGTGTCATTGCATGTGTGTTCTTATCATGAACCATAGCAAGTGTCATTGCATGTATGGTCTTCTCACAAACCACACATGGATCCACCAGTTTCATTGCATGTGTGTTCTTCTTATGAACCACACATGGAAACACCGGTGTCATTGCATGTGTGTTCTTTTCATGAACCACAGCTAGAGTCATTGCATGTCTATTTTTTTCCACAAACCACACATGGATCCACCTAGTGTGATTGCATGTCTGTTATTTTCACAAACCACACATGAATCCACCAGTGTCATTGCATGTGTGTTCTTTTCATGAACCACAACTAGTGTCATTGCATGTGTGTTCTTCTAAACAAACCACACATGGATCCACCCAGTGTCATTGCATGTGTGTTCTTTTCATGAACAACAGCTAGAGTCATTGCATGTCTATTTTTTCCACAAACCACACATGGATCCACCTAGTGTGATTGCATGTCTGTTATTTTCACAAACCACACATGAATCCACCAGTGTCATTGCATGTGTGTTCTTTTCATGAACCACAACTAGTGTCATTGCATGTGTGTTCTTCTAAACAAACCACACATGGATCCACCCAGTGTCATTGCATGTCTGTTCCTCTAAACAAACCACACATGGATCCACCTAGTGTGATTGCATGTCTGTTCTTTTCACAAACCACACATGGATCCACCAGTGTCATTGCATGTGTGTTCTTTTCATGAACCACAACTAGAGTCATTGCATGTCTGTTCTTCTAAACAAACCACACATGGATCCACCTAGTGTCATTGCATGTCTGTTCCTCTAAAAAAACATGGATGGATCACCTAGTGTGATTGCATGTCTGTTCTTTTCACAAACCACACATGGATCCACCAGTGTCATTGCATGTGTGTTCTTTTCATGAACCACAACTAGAGTCATTGCATGTCTGTTCTTCTAAACAAACCACACATGGATCCACCCAGTGTCATTGCATGTCTGTTCCTCTAAACAAACCACACATGGATCCACCTAGTGTGATGTGTGTTCTTTTCACAAACCACACATGGATCCACTAGTGTCATTGCATGTGTGTTCTTTTCATGAACCACAACTAGTGTCATTGCATGTTTGTTCCTCTAAACAAACCACACATGGATTCACCTAGTATGATTGCATGTCTGTTCTTTTCACAAACCACACATGGATCCACCAGTGTCATTGCATGTGTGTTCTTTTCATGAACCACAACTAGAGTCATTGCATTTTTTGTTTTTCTAAACAAAACACACATGGATCCACCTAGTGGCATTGCATGTCTGTTCCTCTAACAAACCACACATGGATCCACCTAGTGTGATTGCATGTCTGTTCTTTTCACAAACCACACATGGATCCACCAGTGTCATTGCATGTGTGTTCTTTTCATGAACCACAACTAGAGTCATTGCATGTGTCTTCTTCTAAACAAACCACACATGGATCCACCTAGTGTGATCGCATGTCTGTTCTTTTCACAAACCACACATGGATCCACAAGTGTCATTGCATGTGTGTTCTTTTCATGAACCACATATGGATCCACCTAGTGTGATTGCATGTTTGTTCCTCTAAACAAACCACACATGGATCCACCTAGTGTGATTGCATGTCTGTTCTTTTCACAAACCACACATGGATCCACCAGTGTCATTGCATGTCTGTTCTTTAAACAAACCACACATGGATCCACCAGTGTCATTGCATGTGTGTTCTTTTCATGAACCACAACTAGAGTCATTGCATGTGTGTTCTTCTAAACAAACCACACATGGATCCACCCAGTGTGATTGCATGTCTGTTCTTTTCACAAACCACACATGGATCCACCAGTGTCATTGCATGTGTGTTATTTTCATGAACCACACATGGATACACCAGTGTCAGTGCATGTGTATTCTTTTCATGAACCACAGCTAGAGTCATTGCATGTCTGTTCTTTCCACGAACGACACATGGATCCACCTAGTATGATTGCATGTCTGTCCTTCTCATGAACCACACCTAGTGTCATTGCATGTCTGTTCCTCTAAACAAACCACACATGGATCCACCTAGTGTGATTGCATGTCTGTAATTTTCACAAACCACACATCAATCCACCAATGTAATTGCATGTGTGTTCTTTTCATGAACCACAACTAGTGTCATTGCATGTGTATTCTTCTAAACAAACCACACATGGATCCACCTAGTGTCATTGCATGTATGTTCCTCTAAACAAACCACACATGGATCCACCTTGTGTGATTGCATGTCTGTTCTTTTCACAAACCGCACATGGATCCACCAGTGTCATTGCATGTGTGTTCTTTTCATGAACCACAACTAGAATCATTGCATGTCTGTTATTCTAAACAAACCACACATGGATCCACCCAGTGTCATTGCATGTCTGTTCCTCTAAACAAACCACACATGGATCCACCTAGTGTGATTGCATGTCTGTTCTTTTCACAAACCCCACATGGATCCACCAGTGTCATTGCATGTGTGTTCTTTTCATGAACCACAACTAGAATCATTGCATGTCTGTTATTCTAAACAAACCACACATGGATCCACCCAGTGTCATTGCATGTCTGGTCCTCTAAACAAACCACACATGGATCCACCTAGTGTGATTGCATGTCTGTTCTTTTCATTAACCGCGCATGGATCCACCAGTGTCATTGCATGTGTGTTCTTTTCATGAACCACAACTAGAATCATTGCATGTCTGTTCTTCTAAACAGACCACACATGGATTCACCCAGTGTCATTGCATGTCTATTCCGCTAAACAAACAACACAGGGATCCACCTAGTGTGATTGCATGTCTTTTCTTTTTACAAACCACACATGGATCCACCAGTGTCATTGCATTTGTGTTCTTTTCATGAACCACAACTAGAGTCATTGCATGTGTGTTCTTATAAACAAACCACACATGGATCCACCTAGTGTGATTGCATGTCTGTTCTTTTCACAAACCACACATGGATCCACCTAGTGTGATCATATGTCTGTTCTTTTCACAAACCACACATCGATCCACCAGTGTCATTGCAGGTGTCTTCTTTTCATGAAGCACAACTAGAGTGATTGCATGTCTGTTCTTCCAAACAAACCACACATGGATCCACCTAGTGTCATTCCATGTCTATTCCTCTAAAAAACACATCGATCACCTAGTGTGATTGCATGTCTGTTCTTTTCACAAACCACACATGGATCCACCAGTGTCATTGCATGTGTGTTCTTTTCATGAACCACAAATAGAGTCATTGCATGTCTGTTCTTCTAAACAAACCACACATGGATCCACCCAGTGTGATTGCATGTATAATCTTTGCACAAACCACACATGGATCCACCTAGTGTGATTGCATGTCTGTTCTTTTCACAAACCACACATGGATCCACCAGTGTCATTGCATGTATGTTCTTTTCATGAACCACACATGGATACACCAGTGTCATTGCATGTGTGTTCTTTTCATGCACCACAACTAGAGTCATTGCATGTATGTTCTTTCCATGAACCACACATGGATCCACCGAGTGTGATTGCATGTCTGTCATTCTCATGAACCACACCCAGTGTCATTGGATGTCTGTTCCTATAAACAAACCACACATGGAACAACCTAGTGTGATTGCATGTCTGTTATTTTCACAAACCACACATGAATCCACCGGTGTCATTGCATGTGTGTTCTTTTCATGAACCACAACTAGCGTCGTTGCATGTGTGTTGTTCTAAACAAACCACACATGGATCCACCCAGTGTCATTGCATGTCTGTTCCTCTAAACAAACCACACATGGATCCACCTAGTGTGATTGCATGTCTGTTCTTTTCACAAACCACACATGGATCCACCAGTGTCATTGCATGTGTGTTATTTTCATGAACCACAACTAGAGTCATTGCATGTCTGTTCTTCTAAACAAACCACACATGGATCCACCTAGTGTCATTGCATGTCTGTTCCTCTAAAAAAACATGCATGGATCACCTAGTGTGATTGCATGTCTGTTCTTTTCACAAACCACACATGGATCCACCAGTGTCATTGCATGTGTGTTCTTTTCCTGAACCACAACTAGAGTCATTGCATGTCTGTTCTTCTAAACAAACCACACATGGATCCACCCAGTGTCATTGCATGTCTGTTCCTCTAAACAAACCACACATGGATCCACCTAGTGTGATGTGTGTTCTTTTCACAAACCACACATGGATCCACTAGTGTCATTGCATGTGTGTTCTTTTCATGAACCACAACTAGTGTCATTGCATGTCTGTTCCTCTAAACAAACCACACATGGATCCACCTAGTATGATTGCATGTCTGTTCTTTTCACAAACCTCACATGGATCCACCTAGTGTGATTGCATGTCTGTTCTTTTCACAAACCACACATGGATCCACCAGTGTCATTGCATGTGTGTTCTATTCATGAACCATAACTCGAGTCATTGCATGTGTCTTCTTCTAACCAAACCACACATGGATCCATCTAGTGTGATCGCATCTGTGTTCTTTTCACAAACCACACATGGATCCACAAGTGTCACTGGATGTGTGTTCTTTTCATGAACCACATATGGATCCACCTAGTGTGATTGCATGTTTGTTCTTCTAAACAAACCGCACATGGATCCACCTAGTGTGATTGCATGTCTGTTCTTTTCACAAACCACACATGGATCCACCAGTGTCATTGCATGTCTGTTCTTTTAACAAACCACACATGGATCCACCAGTGTCATTGCATGTGTGTTCTTTTCATGAACCACAACTAGAGTCATTGCATGTGTGTTCTTATAAACAAACCACACATGGATCCACCCAGTGTGATTGCATGTGTGTTCTTTTCACAAACCACACATGGATCCACCAGTGTCATTGCATGTGTGTTATTTTCATGAACCACACATGGATACACCAGTGTCAGTGCATGTGTATTCTTTTCATGAACCACAGCTAGAGTCATTGCATGCCTGTTCTTTCCACGAACCACACATGGATCCACCGAGTGTGATTGCATGTCTGTTCTTCTCATGAACCACACCCAGTGTCATTGCATGTCTGTTCCTCTAAACAAACCACACATGGATCCACCTAGTGTGATTACATGTATGTAATTTTCACAAACCACACATCGATCCACCAATGTCATTGCATGTGTGTTCTTTTCATGAACCACAACTAGTGTCATTGCATGTGTATTCTTCTAAACAAACCACACATGGATCCACCTAGGGTCATTGCATGTCTGTTCCTCTAAACAAACCACACATGGATCCACCTAGTGTGATTGCATGTCTGTTCTTTTCACAAACCGCACATGGATCCAACAGTGTCATTGCATGTGTGTTCTTTTCATGAACCACAACTAGAATCATTGCATGTCTGTTATTCTAAACAAACCACACATGGATCCACCCAGTGTCATTGCATGTATGTTCCTCTAAACAAACCACACATGGATCCACCTAGTGTGATTGCATGTCTGTTCTTTTCACAAACCGCGCATGGATCCACCAGTGTCATTGCATGTGTGTTCTTTTCATGAACCACAACAAGAATCATTGCATGTCTGTTCTTCTAAACAGACCACACATGGAGTCACCCAGTGTCATTGCATGTCTATTCCTCTAAACAAACAACACATGGATCCACCTAGTGTGATTGCATGTCTTTTCTTTTTACAAACCACACATGGATCCACCAGTGTCATTGCATTTGTGTTCTTTTCATGAACCACAACTAGAGTCATTGCATGTGTGTTCTTCTCAACAAACCACACATGGATCCACCTAGTGTGATTGCATGTCTGTTCTTTTCACAAACCACACATGGATCCACCTAGTGTGATCATATGTCTGTTCTTTTCACAAACCACACATCGATCCACCAGTGTCATTGCAGGTGTCTTCTTTTCATTAACCACACATGGATCCACCAGTGTCATTGCATGTGTGTTCTTTTCATGAACCACAACTAGAGTCATTGCATGTCTGTTCTTCTAAACAAACCACACATGGATCCACCTAGTGACATTGCATGTCTGTTCCTCTAAAAAAACATGCATGGATCACCTAGTGTGATTGCATGTCTGTTCTTTTCACAAACCACACATGGATCCACCAGTGTCATTGCATGTGTGTTCTTTTCATGAACCACAACTAGAGTCATTGCATGTCTGTTCTTCTAAACAAACCACACATGGATCCACCCAGTGTCATTGCATGTATGTTCCTCTAAATAAACCACACATGGATCCACCTAGTGTGATGTGTGTTCTTTTCACAAACCACACATGGATCCACTAGTGTCATTGCATGTGTGTTCTTTTCATGAACCACAACTAGTGTCATTGCATGTCTATTCCTCTAAACAAACCACACATGGATCCACCTAGTATGATTGCATGTATGTTCTTTTCACAAACCACACATGGATCCACCAGTGTCATTGCATGTGTGTTCTTTTCATGAACCAGAACTAGAGTCATTGCATTTTTTGTTTTTCTAAACAAAACACACATGGATCCACCTAGTGGCATTGCATGTCTGTTCCTCTAACAAACATCGCATGGATCCACCTAATGTGATTGCATGTCTGTTCTTTTCACAAACCACACATGGATCCACCAGTGTCATTGCATGTGTGTTCTTTTCATGAACCATAACTCGAGTCATTGCATGTGTCTTCTTCTAAACAAACCACACATGGATCCACCTAGTGTGATCGCATGTGTGTTTGTTTTCACAAACCACACATGGATCCACAAGTGTCATTGCATGTGTGTTCTTTTCATGAACCACATATGGATCCACCTAGTGTGATTGCATGTTTGTTCTTCTAAACAAACCACACATGGATCCACCTAGTGTGATTGCATGTCTGTTCTTTTCACAAACCACACATGGATCCACCAGTGTCATTGCATGTGTGTTCTTTTCATGAACCACACATGGATACACCAGTGTCATTGCATTTGTGTTCTTTTCATGCACCACAACTAGAGTCATTGCATGTATGTTCTTTCCACGAACCACACATGGATCCACCGAGTGTGATTGCATGTCTGTCATTCTCATGAACCACACCCAGTGTCATTGGATGTCTGTTCCTATAAACAAACCACACATGGATCCACCTAGTGTGATTGCATGTCTGTTATTTTTACAAACCACACATGAATCCACCGGTGTCATTGCATGTGTGTTCTTTTCATGAACCACAACTAGTGTCGTTGCATGTGTGTTGTTCTAAACAAACCACACATGGATCCACCCAGTGTCATTGCATGTCTATTCCTCTAAACAAACCACACATGGATCCACCTAGTGTGATTGCATGTCTGTTCTTTTCACAAACCACACATGGATCCACCAGTGTCATTGCATGTGTGTTCTTTTCATGAAACACAACTAGAGTCATTGCATGTCTATTCTTCTAAACAAACCACACATGGATCCACCTAGTGTCATTGCATGTCTGTTCCTCTAAAAAAAATGCATGGATCACCTAGTGTGATTGCATGTCTGTTCTTTTCACAAACCACACATGGATCCACCAGTGTCATTGCATGTGTGTTCTTTTCATGATCCACAACTAGAGTCATTGCATGTCTGTTCTTCTAAACAAACCACACATGGATCCACCCAGTGTCATTGCATGTCTGTTCCTCTAAACAAACCACACATGGATCCACCTAGTGTGATGTGTGTTCTTTTCACAAACCACACATGGATCCACTAGTGTCATTGCATGTGTGTTCTTTTCATGAACCACAACTAGTGTCATTGCATGTCTGTTCCTCTAAAGAAACCACACATGGATCCACCTAGTATGATTGCATGTCTGTTCTTTTCACAAACCACACATGGATCCACCTAGTGTGATTGCATGTCTGTTCTTTTCACAAACCACACATGGATCCACCAGTGTCATTGCATGTGTGTTCTATTCATGAACCATAACTCGAGTCATTGCATGTGTCTTCTTCTAAACAAACCACACATGGATCCATCTAGTGTGATCACATCTGTGTTCTTTTCACAAACCACACATGGATCCACAAGTGTCACTGCATGTGTGTTCTTTTCATGAACCACATATGGATCCACCTAGTGTGATTGCATGTTTGTTCTTCTAAACAAACCACACATGGATCCACCTAGTGTGATTGCATGTCTGTTCTTTTCACAAACCACACATGGATCCACCAGTGTCATTGCATGTGTGTTCTTTTCATGAACCACAAATAGAGTCATTGCATGTCTGTTCTTCTAAACAAACCACACATGGATCCACCCAGTGTGATTGCATGTCTAATCTTTTCACAAACCACACATGGATCCACCTAGTGTGATTGCATGTCTGTTCTTTTCACAAACCACACATGGATCCACCAGTGTCATTGCATGTATGTTCTTTTCATGAACCACACATGGATACACCAGTGTCATTGCATGTGTGTTCTTTTCATGCACATCAACTAGAGTCATTGCATGTATGTTCTTTCCACGAACCACACATGGATCCACCGAGTGTGATTGCATGTCTGTCATTCTCATGAACCACACCCAGTGTCATTGGATGTCTGTTCCTATAAACAAACCACACATGGATCCACCTAGTGTGATTGCATGTCTGTTATTTACACAAACCACACATGAATCCACCAGTGTCATTGCATGTGTGTTCTTTTCATGAACCACAACTAGTGTCGTTGCATGTGTGTTGTTCTAAACAAACCACACATGGATCCACCCAGTGTCATTGCATGTCTGTTCCTCTAAACAAACCACACATGGATCCACCTAGTGTGATTGCATGTCTGTTCTTTTCACAAACCACACATGGATCCACCAGTGTCATTGCATGTGTGTTCTTTTCATGAACCACAACTAGAGTCATTGCATGTCTATTCTTCTAAACAAACCACACATGGATCCACCTAGTGTCATTGCATGTCTGTTCCTCTAAAAAAACATGCATGGATCACCTAGTGTGATTGCATGTCTGTTCTTTTCACAAACCACACATGGATCCACCAGTGTCATTGCATGTGTGTTCTTTTCATGAACCACAACTAGAGTCATTGCATGTCTGTTCTTCTAAACAAACCACACATGGATCCACCCAGTGTCATTGCATGTCTGTTCCTCTAAACAAACCACACATGGATCCACCTAGTGTGATATGTGTTCTTTTCACAAACCACACATGGATCCACTAGTGTCATTGCATGTGTGTTCTTTTCATGAACCACAACTAGTGTCATTGCATGTCTGTTCCTCTAAACAAACCACACATGGATCCACCTAGTATGATTGCATGTCTGTTCTTTTCACAAACCACACATGGATCCACCTAGTGTGATTGCATGTCTGTTCTTTTCACAAACCACACATGGATCCACCAGTGTCATTGCATGTGTGTTCTATTCATGAACCATAACTCGAGTCATTGCATGTGTCTTCTTCTAAACAAACCACACATGGATCCAACAAGTGTGATTGCATGTGTGTTCTTCTAAACAAACCACACATGGATCCACCAAGTGTGATTGCATGTCTGTTCTTTTCACAAACCACACATGGATCCACCAGTGTCATTGCATGTGTGTTCTTTTCATGAACCACAACTAGAGTCATTGCATGTGTGTTCTTCTAAACAAACCACACATGGATCCACCCAATGTGATTGCATGTCTGTTCTTTTCACAAACCACACATGGATCCACCAGTGTCATTGCATGTGTGTTATTTTCATGAACCACACATGGATACACCAGTGTCAGTGCATGTGTATTCTTTTCATGAACCACAGCTAGAGTCATTGCATGTCTGTTCTTTCCACGAACCACACATGGATCCACCAGTGTCATTGCATGTCTGTTCCTCTAAACAAACCACACATGGATCCACCTAGTGTGATTGCATGTATGTAATTTTCACAAACCACACATCGATCCACCAATGTCATTGCATGTGTGTTCTTTTCATGAACCACAACTAGTGTCATTGCATGTGTATTCTTCTAAACAAACCACACATGGATCCACCTAGTGTGATTGCATGTCTGTTCTTTTCACAAACTGCACATGGATCCAACAGTGTCATTGCATGTCTGTTCCTCTAAACAAACCACACATGGATCCACCTAGTGTGATTGCATGTCTGTTCTTTTCACAAACCGCGCATGGATCCACCAGTGTCATTGCATGTGTGTTCTTTTCATGAACCACAACTAGAATCATTGCATGTATGTTCTTTTAAACAGACCACACATGGAGTCACCCAGTGTCATTGCATGTCTATTCCTCTAAACAAACAACACATGGATCCACCTAGTGTGATTGCATGTCTGTTCTTTTCACAAACCACACATGGATCCACCAGTGTCATTGCATGTGTGTTCTTTTCATGAACCACAAATAGAGTCATTGCATGTCTGTTCTTCTAAACAAACCACACATGGATCCACCCAGTGTGATTGCATGTCTAATCTTTTCACAAACCACACAAGGATCCACCTAGTGTGATTGCATGTCTGTTCTTTTCACAAACCACACATGGATCCACCAGTGTCATTGCATGTATGTTCTTTTCATGAACCACACATGGATACACCAGTGTCATTGCATGTGTGTTCTTTTCATGCACATCAACTAGAGTCATTGCATGTATGTTCTTTCCACGAACCACACATGGATCCACCGAGTGTGATTGCATGTCTGTCATTCTCATGAACCACACCCAGTGTCATTGGATGTCTGTTCCTATAAACAAACCACACATGGATCCACCTAGTGTGATTGCATGTCTGTTATTTACACAAACCACACATGAATCCACCAGTGT
Source organism: Avena insularis (assembly GCA_023614405.1). Taxonomy (NCBI): domain Eukaryota; kingdom Viridiplantae; phylum Streptophyta; class Magnoliopsida; order Poales; family Poaceae; genus Avena; species Avena insularis. Next base: position 162,166,299 of record CM042692.1, on the reverse strand, counting down.
CATTGCATGTGTGTTCTTTTCATGAACCACAACTAGTGTTGTTGCATGTGTGTTGTTCTAAACAAACCACACATGGATCCACCCAGTGTCATTGCATGTCTGTTCCTCTAAACAAACCACACATGGATCCACCTAGTGTGATTGCATGTCTATTCTTTTCACAAACCACACATGGATCCACCAGTGTCATTGCATGTGTGTTCTTTTCATGAACCACAACTAGAGTCATTGCATGTCTATTCTTCTAAACAAACCACACATGGATCCACCTAGTGTCATTGCATGTCTGTTCCTCTAAAAAAACATGCATGGATCACCTAGTGTGATTGCATGTCTGTTCTTTTCACAAACCACACATGGATCCACCAGTGTCATTGCATGTGTGTTCTTTTCATGAACCACAACTAGAGTCATTGCATGTCTGTTCTTCTAAACAAACCACACATGGATCCACCCAGTGTCATTGCATGTCTGTTCCTCTAAACAAACCACACATGGATCCACCTAGTGTGATATGTGTTCTTTTCACAAACCACACATGGATCCACTAGTGTCATTGCATGTGTGTTCTTTTCATGAACCACAACTAGTGTCATTGCATGTCTGTTCCTCTAAACAAACCACACATGGATCCACCTAGTATGATTGCATGTCTGTTCTTTTCACAAACCACACATGGATCCACCTAGTGTGATTGCATGTCTGTTCTTTTCACAAACCACACATGGATCCACCAGTGTCATTGCATGTGTGTTCTATTCATGAACCATAACTCGAGTCATTGCATGTGTCTTCTTCTAAACAAACCACACATGGATCCATCTAGTGTGATCGCATCTGTGTTCTTTTCACAAACCACACATGGATCCACAAGTGTCACTGCATGTGTGTTCTTTTCATGAACCACATATGGATCCACCTAGTGTGATTGCATGTTTGTTCTTCTAAACAAACCACACATGGATCCACCTAGTGTGATTGCATGTCTGTTCTTTTCACAAACCACACATGGATCCACCAGTGTCATTGCATGTCTGTTCTTTTAACAAACCACACATGGATCCACCAGTGTCATTGCATGTGTGTTCTTTTCATGAACCACAACTAGAGTCATTGCATGTGTGTTCTTCTAAACAAACCACACATGGATCCACCCAGTGTGATTGCATGTCTGTTCTTTTCACAAACCACACATGGATCCACCAGTGTCATTGCATGTGTGTTATTTTCATGAACCACACATGGATACACCAGTGTCAGTGCATGTGTATTCTTTTCATGAACCACAGCTAGAGTCATTGCATGTCTGTTCTTTCCACGAACCACACATGGATCCACCGAGTGTGATTGCATGTCTGTTCTTCTCATGAACCACACCCAGTGTCATTGCATGTCTGTTCCTCTAAACAAACCACACATGGATCCACCTAGTGTGATTGCATGTATGTAATTTTCACAAACCACACATCGATCCACCAATGTCATTGCATGTGTGTTCTTTTCATGAACCACAACTAGTGTCATTGCATGTGTATTCTTCTAAACAAACCACACATGGATCCACCTAGTGTCATTGCATGTCCGTTCCTCTAAACAAACCACACATGGATCCACCTAGTGTGATTGCATGTCTGTTCTTTTCACAAACCGCACATGGATCCAACAGTGTCATTGCATGTGTGTTCTTTTCATGAACCACAACTAGAATCATTGCATGTCTGTTATTCTAAACAAACCACACATGGATCCACCCAGTGTCATTGCATGTCTGTTCCTCTAAACAAACCACACATGGATCCACCTAGTGTGATTGCATGTCTGTTCTTTTCACAAACCGCGCATGGATCCACCAGTGTCATTGCATGTGTGTTCTTTTCATGAACCACAACTAGAATTATTGCATGTCTGTTCTTCTAAACAGACCACACATGGAGTCACCCAGTGACATTGCATGTCTATTCCTCTAAACAAACAACACATGGATCCACCTAGTGTGATTGCATGTCTTTTCTTTTTACAAACCACACATGGATACACCAGTGTCATTGCATTTGTGTTCTTTTCATGAACCACAACTAGAGTCATTGCATGTGTGTTCTTATAAACAAACCACACATGGATCCACCTAGTGTGATTGCATGTCTGTTCTTTTCACAAACCACACATGGATCCACCTAGTGTGATCATATGTCTGTTCTTTTCACAAACCACACATCGATCCACCCGTGTCATTGCAGGTGTCTTCTTTTCATTAACCACACATGGATCCACCAGTGTCATTGCATGTGTGTTCTTTTCATGAACCACAACTAGAGTCATTGCATGTCTGTTCTTCTAAATAAACCACACATGGATCCACCTAGTGACATTGCATGTCTGTTCCTCTAAACAAACCACACATGGATCCACCTAGTGTGATTGCATGTCTGTTCTTTTCACAAACCGCACATGGATCCAGCAGTGTTATTGCATGTGTGTTCTTTTCATGAACCACAACTAGAGTCATTGCATGTCTGTTCTTCTAAACAAACCACACATGGATCCACCCAGTGTCATTGCATGTCTGTTCCTCTAAATAAACCACACATGGATCCACCTAGTGTGATGTGTGTTCTTTTCACAAACCACACATGGATCCACTAGTGTCATTGCATGTGTGTTCTTTTCATGAACCACAACTAGTGTCATTGCATGTCTGTTCCTCTAAACAAACCACACATGGATCCACCTAGTATGATTGCATGTCTGTTCTTTTCACAAACCACACATGGATCCACCAGTGTCATTGCATGTGTGTTCTTTTCATGAACCAGAACTAGAGTCATTGCATTTTTTGTTTTTCTAAACAAAACACACATGGATCCACCTAGTGGCATTGCATGTCTGTTCCTCTAACAAACCACGCATGGATCCACCTAGTGTGATTGCATGTCTGTTCTTTTCACAAACCACACATGGATCCACCAGTGTCATTGCATGTGTGTTCTTTTCATGAACCATAACTCGAGTCATTGCATGTGTCTTCTTCTAAACAAACCACACATGGATCCACCTAGTGTGATCGCATGTGTGTTCTTTTCACAAACCACACATGGATCCACAAGTGTCATTGCATGTGTGTTCTTTTCATGAACCACATATGGATCCACCTAGTGTGATTGCATGTTTGTTCTTCTAAACAAACCACACATGGATCCACCTAGTGTGATTGCATGTCTGTTCTTTTCACAAACCACACATGGATCCACCAGTGTCATTGCATGTCTGTTCTTTTAACAAACCACACATGGATCCACCAGTGTCATTGCATGTGTGTTCTTTTCATGAACCACAACTAGAGTCATTGCATGTGTGTTCTTCTAAACAAACCACACATGGATCCACCCAGTGTTATGGCATGTCTGTTCTTTTCACAAACCACACATGGATCCACCAGTGTCATTGCATGTGTGTTATTTACATGAACCACACATGGATACACCAGTGTCAGTGCATGTGTATTCTTTTCATGAACCGCAGCTAGAGTCATTGCATGTCTGTTCTTTCCACGAACCACACATGGATCCACCGAGTGTGATTGCATGTCTGTTCTTCTCATGAACCACACCCAGTGTCATTGCATGTCTGTTCCTCTAAACAAACCACACATGGATCCACCTAGTGTGATTGCATGTATGTAATTTTCACAAACCACACATCGATCCACCAATGTCATTGCATGTGTGTTCTTTTCATGAACCACAACTAGTGTCATTGCATGTGTATTCTTCTAAAGAAACCACACATGGATCCACCTAGTGTCATTGCATGTATGTTCCTCTAAACAAACCACACATGGATCCACCTAGTGTGATTGCATGTCTGTTCTTTTCACAAACCGCACATTGATCCAGCAGTGTTATTGCATGTGTGTTCTTTTCATGAACCACAACTAGAATCATTGCATGTCTGTTATTCAAAACAAACCACACATGGATCCACCCAGTGTCATTGCATGTCTGTTCCTCTAAACAAACCACACATGGATCCACCTAGTGTGATTGCATGTATGTAATTTTCACAAACCACACATCGATCCACCAATGTCATTGCATGTGTGTTCTTTTCATGAACCACAACTAGTGTCATTGCATGTGTATTCTTCTAAACAAACCACACATGGATCCACCTAGTGTCATTGCATGTCTATTCCTCTAAACAAACAACACATGGATCCACCTAGTGTGATTGCATGTCTTTTCTTTTTACAAACCACACATGGATACACCAGTGTCATTGCATTTGTGTTCTTTTCATGAACCACAACTAGAGTCATTGCATGTGTGTTCTTATAAACAAACCACACATGGATCCACCTAGTGTGATTGCATGTCTGTTCTTTTCACAAACCACACATGGATCCACCTAGTGTGATCATATGTCTGTTCTTTTCACAAACCACACATCGATCCACCAGTGTCATTGCAGGTGTCTTCTTTTCATTAACCACACATGGATCCACCAGTGTCATTGCATGTGTGTTCTTTTCATGAACCACAACTAGAGTCATTGCATGTCTGTTCTTCTAAATAAACCACACATGGATCCACCTAGTGACATTGCATGTCTGTTCCTCTAAACAAACCACACATGGATCCACCTAGTGTGATTGCATGTCTGTTCTTTTCACAAACCGCACATGGATCCAGCAGTGTTATTGCATGTGTGTTCTTTTCATGAACCACAACTAGAGTCATTGCATGTCTGTTCTTCTAAACAAACCACACATGGATCCACCCAGTGTCATTGCATGTCTGTTCCTCTTAATAAACCACACATGGATCCACCTAGTGTGATGTGTGTTCTTTTCACAAACCACACATGGATCCACTAGTGTCATTGCATGTGTGTTCTTTTCATGAACCACAACTAGTGTCATTGCATGTCTGTTCCTCTAAACAAACCACACATGGATCCACCTAGTATGATTGCATGTCTGTTCTTTTCACAAACCACACATGGATCCACCAGTGTCATTGCATGTGTGTTCTTTTCATGAACCAGAACTAGAGTCATTGCATTTTTTGTTTTTCTAAACAAAACACACATGGATCCACCTAGTGGCATTGCATGTCTGTTCCTCTAACAAACCACGCATGGATCCACCTAGTGTGATTGCATGTCTGTTCTTTTCACAAACCACACATGGATCCACCAGTGTCATTGCATGTGTGTTCTTTTCATGAACCATAACTCGAGTCATTGCATGTGTCTTCTTCTAAACAAACCACACATGGATCCACCTAGTGTGATCGCATGTGTGTTCTTTTCACAAACCACACATGGATCCACAAGTGTCATTGCATGTGTGTTCTTTTCATGAACCACATATGGATCCACCTAGTGTGATTGCATGTTTGTTCTTCTAAACAAACCACACATGGATCCACCTAGTGTGATTGCATGTATATTCTTTTCACAAACCACACATGGATCCACCAGTGTCATTGCATGTCTGTTCTTTTAACAAACCACACATGGATCCACCAGTGTCATTGCATGTGTGTTCTTTTCATGAACCACAACTAGAGTCATTGCATGTGTGTTCTTCTAAACAAACCACACATGGATCCACCCAGTGTTATGGCATGTCTGTTCTTTTCACAAACCACACATGGATCCACCAGTGTCATTGCATGTGTGTTATTTACATGAACCACACATGGATACACCATGTCGTGCATGTGTATTCTTTTCATGAACCGCAGCTAGAGTCATTGCATGTCTGTTCTTTCCACGAACCACACATGGATCCACCGAGTGTGATTGCATGTCTGTTCTTCTCATGAACCACACCCAGTGTCATTGCATGTCTGTTCCTCTAAACAAACCACACATGGATCCACCTAGTGTGATTGCATGTATGTAATTTTCACAAACCACACATCGATCCACCAATGTCATTGCATGTGTGTTCTTTTCATGAACCACAACTAGTGTCATTGCATGTGTATTCTTCTAAACAAACCACACATGGATCCACCTAGTGTCATTGCATGTTTGTTCCTCTAAACAAACCACACATGGATCCACCTAGTGTGATTGCATGTCTGTTCTTTTCACAAACCGCACATGGATCCAGCAGTGTTATTGCATGTGTGTTCTTTTCATGAACCACAACTAGAATCATTGCATGTCTGTTATTCTAAACAAACCACACATGGATCCACCCAGTGTCATTGCATGTCTGTTCCTCTAAACAAACCACACATGGATCCACCTAGTGTGATTGCATGTCTGTTCTTTTCACAAACCGCGCATGGATCCACCAGTGTCATTGCATGTGTGTTCTTTTCATGAACCAGAACTAGAGTCATTGCATTTTTTGTTTTTCTAAACAAAACACACATGGATCCACCTAGTGGCATTGCATGTCTGTTCCTCTAACAAACCACGCATGGATCCACCTAGTGTGATTGCATGTCTGTTCTTTTCACAAACCACACATGGATCCACCAGTGTCATTGAATGTGTGTTCTTTTCATGAACCATAACTCGAGTCATTGCATGTGTCTTCTTCTAAACAAACCACACATGGATCCACCTAGTGTGAACGCATGTGTGTTCTTTTCACAAACCACACATGGATCCACAAGTGTCATTGCATGTGTGTTCTTTTCATGAACCACATATGGATCCACCTAGTGTGATTGCATGTTTGTTCTTCTAAACAAACCACACATGGATCCACCTAGTGTGATTGCATGTCTGTTCTTTTCACAAACCACACATGGATCCACCAGTGTCATTGCATGTCTGTTCTTTTAACAAACAACACATGGATCCACCAGTGTCATTGCATGTGTGTTTTTTTCATGAACCACAACTAGTGTCATTGCATGTGTATTCTTCTAAACAAACCACACATGGATCCACCTAGTGTCATTGCATGTCTGTTCCTCTAAACAAACCACACATGGATCCACCTAGTGTGATTGCATGTCTGTTCTTTTCACAAACCGCACATGGATCCAGCAGTGTTATTGCATGTGTGTTCTTTTCATGAACCACAACTAGAATCATTGCATGTCTGTTATTCTAAACAAACCACACATGGATCCACCCAGTGTCATTGCATGTCTGTTCCTCTAAACAAACCACACATGGATCCACCTAGTATGATTGCATGTCTGATCTTTTCACAAACCGCACATGGATCCACCAGTGTCATTGCATGTGTGTTCTTTTCATGAACCAGAACTAGAGTCATTGCATTTTTTGTTTTTCTAAACAAAACACACATGGATCCACCTAGTGGCATTGCATGTCTGTTCCTCTAACAAACCACGCATGGATCCACCTAGTGTGATTGCATGTCTGTTCTTTTCACAAACCACACATGGATCCACCAGTGTCATTGCATGTGTGTTCTTTTCATGAACCATAACTCGAGTCATTGCATGTGTCTTCTTCTAAACAAACCACACATGGATCCACCTAGTGTGATCGCATGTGTGTTCTTTTCACAAACCACACATGGATCCACAAGTGTCATTGCATGTGTGTTCTTTTCATGAACCACATATGGATCCACCTAGTGTGATTGCATGTTTGTTCTTCTAAACAAACCACACATGGATCCACCTAGTGTGATTGCATGTCTGTTCTTTTCACAAACCACACATGGATCCACCAGTGTCATTGCATGTCTGTTCTTTTAACAAACAACACATGGATCCACCAGTGTCATTGCATGTGTGTTGTTTTCATGAACCACAACTAGAGTCATTGCATGTGTGTTCTTCTAAACAAACCACACATGGATCCACCCAGTGTGATGGCATGTCTGTTCTTTTCACAAACCACACATGGATCCACCAGTGTCATTGCATGTGTGTTATTTTCATGAACCACACATGGATACACCAGTGTCAGTGCATGTGTATTCTTTTCATGAACCGCAGCTAGAGTCATTGCATGTCTGTTCTTTCCACGAACCACACATGGATCCACCGAGTGTGATTGCATGTCTGTTCTTCTCATGAACCACACCCAGTGTCATTGCATGTCTGTTCCTCTAAACAAACCACACATGGATCCACCTAGTGTGATTGCATGTATGTAATTTTCACAAACCACACATCGATCCACCAATGTCATTGCATGTGTGTTCTTTTCATGAACCACAACTAGTGTCATTGCATGTGTATTCTTCTAAACAAACCACACATGGATTCACCCAGTGTCATTGCATGTCTATTCCTCTAAACAAACCACACATGGATCCACCTAGTGTGATTGCATGTCTGTTCTTTTCACAAACCGCACATGGATCCAGCAGTGTTATTGCATGTGTGTTCTTTTCATGAACCACAACTAGAATCATTGCATGTCTGTTATTCTAAACAAACCACACATGGATCCACCCAGTGTCATTGCATGTCTGTTCCTCTAAACAAACCACACATGGATCCACCTAGTGTGATTGCATGTCTGTTCTTTTCACAAACCGCACATGGATCCACCAGTGTCATTGCATGTGTGTTCTTTTCATGAACCACAACTAGAATCATTGCATGTCTGTTCTTCTAAACAGACCACACATGGATTCACCCAGTGTCATTGCATGTCTATTCCTCTAAACAAACAACACATGGATCCACCTAGTGTGATTGCATGTCTTTTCTTTTTACAAACCACACATGGATCCACCAGTGTCATTGCATTTGTGTTCTTTTCATGAACCACAACTAGAGTCATTGCATGTGTGTTCTTCTAAACAAACCACACATGGATCCACCTAGTGTGATTGCATGTCTGTTCTTTTCACAAACCACACATGGATCCACCTAGTGTGATCATATGTCTGTTCTTTTCACAAACCACACATCGATCCACCAGTGTCATTGCAGGTGTCTTCTTTTCATTAACCACACATGGATCCACCAGTGTCATTGCATGTCTGTTCTTTTCATGAACCACAACTAGGGTCATTGCATGTCTATTCCTTCCACAAACCACATATGGATCCACCAGTGTGATTGCTTGTATGTTCTTCTCGTGAACCACACCCAGTATCATTGCATGTCTGTTTCTCTAAACAAACCACACATGGATCCACCTAGTGTGATTGCATGTCTGTTCTTTTCACAAGCCTCACATGGATCCACCAGTGTCATTGCATGTGTGTTCTTATCATGAACCATAGCAAGTGTCATTGCATGTATGTTCTTCTCACAAACCACACATGGATCCACCAGTTTCATTGCATGTGTGTTCTTCTTATGAACCACACATGGAAACACCGGTGTCATTGCATGTGTGTTCTTTTCATGAACCACAGCTAGAGTCATTGCATGTCTGTTTTTTCCACAAACCACACATGGATCCACCTAGTGTGATGGCATGTCTGATCTTCTCATGAACCACACATGGATCCACCTAGTGTGATCGCATATCTGTTCTTTTCACAAACCACACATGGATCCACCAGTGTCATTGGATGTGTGTTGTTTTCATGAACCACACATGGATCCACCAGTGTCATTGCATGTTTGTTCTTTTCATGAACCACAGCTAGAGTCATTGCATGTCTGTTCCTTCCATAAACCACATATGGATCCACCAGTGTCATTGCATGTCTGTTCTTCTCATGAACCACACCCAGTGTCATTGAATGTCTGTTCCTCTAAACAAACCACACATGGACCCACCTAGTGTGATTGCATGTATGTTCTTTTCATGAACCACATCTAGAGTCATTGCATGTCTGTTCCTTCCACAAACCACATATGGATAAACCAGTGTCATTGCATGTCTGTTCTTTTCATGAACCACACCTAGTGTCATTGCATGTCTGTTCCTCTAAACAAACCACACATGGATCCACCAAGTGTGATCGCATGTATTTTTTTTCACAAACCACACATGGGTCCACCTAGTGTCATTGCATGTCTATTCTTTTCACAAACCACACATGGATCCACCAGTGTCATTGCATGTGTGTTCTTTTCATGAACCACAACTAGAGTCATTGCATGTGTGTTCTTCTAAACAAACCACACATGGATCCACCCAGTGTGATTGCATGTCTGTTCTTTTCACAAACCACACACGGATCCACCTAGTGTGATGGCATGTCTGTTCTTTTCACAAACCACACATGGATCCACCTAGTGTGATCGCATGTCTGTTTTTTTCATAAACCACAAATGGATCCACCTAGTGTCATTGCATGTCTGTTCTTTTCACAAACCACACATGGATCCACCAGTGTCGTTGCATGTGTTCTTTTCATGAACCACAGCTCGAGTCATTGCATGTGTGTTCTTCTAGACAAACCACACATGGATCCACCCAGTGTGATTGCATGTATGTTCTTCTCGTGAACCACACCTAGTATCATTGCATGTCCGTTTCTCTAAACAAACCACACATGGATCCACCTATTGTGATTGGATGTATGTTCTTTTCACAAACCACACATGGATCTGCCAGTGTCATTGCACATGTGTTCTATTCATGAACCACACATGGATCCACCAGTGTCATTGCATGTCTGTTCTTTTCATGAACCACAGCTAGAGTCATTGCATGTCTGTTCCTCTAAACAAACCACACATGGATCCACCTAGTATGATTGCATGTCTGTTCTTTTCACAAACCACACATGGATCCACCAGTGTCATTGCATGTGTGTTCTTTTCATGAACCAGAACTAGAGTCATTGCATTTTTTGTTTTTCTAAACAAAACACACATGGATCCACCTAGTGGCATTGCATGTCTGTTCCTCTAACAAACCACGCATGGATCCACCTAGTGTGATTGCATGTCTGTTCTTTTCACAAACAACACATGGATCCACCAGTGTCATTGCATGTGTGTTCTTTTCATGAACCATAACTCGAGTCATTGCATGTGTGTTCTTCTAAACAAACCACACATGGATCCACCTAGTGTGATCGCATGTGTGTTCTTTTCATGAACCACATATGGATCCACCTAGTGTGATTGCATGTTTGTTCTTCTAAACAAACCACACATGGATCCACCTAGTGTGATTGCATGTCTGTTCTTTTCACAAACCACACATGGATCCACCAGTGTCATTGCATGTCTGTTCTTTTAACAAACCACACATGGATCCACCAGTGTCATTGCATGTGTGTTCTTTTCATGAACCACAACTAGAGTCATTGCATGTGTGTTCTTCTAAACAAACCACACATGGATCCACCCAGTGTGATGGCATGTCTGTTCTTTTCACAAACCACACATGGATCCACCAGTGTCATTGCATGTGTGTTATTTTCATGAACCACACATGGATACACCAGTCTCAGTGCATGTGTATTCTTTTCATGAACCGCAGCTAGAGTCATTGCATGTCTGTTTTTCCATTTAACCACACATGGATCCACCGAGTGTGATTGCATGTCTTCTTCTCATGAACCACACCTGTCATTGCATGTTTGTTCCTCTAAACAAACCACATGGATCCACCTAGTGTGATTGCATGTATGTAATTTTCACAAACCACATCGATCCACCAATGTCATTGCATGTGTGTTCTTTTCATGAACCACAACTAGTGTCATTGCATGTGTATTCTTCTAAACAAACCACACATGGATCCACCTAGTGTCATTGCATGTCTGTTCCTCTAAACAAACCACACATGGATCCACCTAGTGTGATTGCATGTCTCTTTTCACAAACCGCACATGGATCCAAGCAGTGTTATTGCATGTGTGTTCTTTTCATGAACCACAACTAGAATCATTGCATGTCATTATTCTAAACAAACCACACATGGATCCACCCAGTGTCATTGCATGTCTGTTCTCTAAACAAACCACACATGGATCCACCTAGTGTGATTGCATGTCTGTTCTTTTCACAAACCGCGCATGGATCCACCAGTGTCATTGCATGTTTGTTCTTTTCATGAACCACAACTAGAATCATTGCATGTCTGTTCTTCTAAACAGACCACACATGGATTCACCCAGTGTCATTGCATGTCTATTCCTCTAAAGAAACAACACATGGATCCACCTAGTGTGATTGCATGTCTTTTCTTTTTACAAACCACACATGGATCCACCAGTGTCATTGCATTTGTGTTCTTTTCATGAACCACAACTAGAGTCATTGCATGTGTGTTCTTCTAAACAAACCACACATGGATCCACCTAGTGTGATTGCATGTCTGTTCTTTTCACAAACCACACATGGATCCACCTAGTGTGATTATATGTCTGTTCTTTTCACAAACCACACATCGATCCACCAGTGTCATTGCAGGTGTCTTATTTTCATTAACCACACATGGATCCACCAGTGTCATTGCATGTCTGTTCTTTTCATGAACCACAACTAGGGTCATTGCATGTCTATTCCTTCCACAAACCACATATGGATCCACCAGTGTGATTGCATGTATGTTCTTCTCGTGAACCACACCCAGTATCATTGCATGTCTGTTTCTCTAAACAAACCACACATGGATCCACCTATTGTGATTGCATGTATGTTCTTTTCACAAACCACACATGGATCCGCCATTGTCATTGCACGTGTGTTCTATTCATGAACCACACATGGATCCACCAGTGTCATTGCATGTCTGTTCTTTTCATGAACCACACCTAGTGTCATTGCATGTCTGTTCCTCTAAACAAACCACACATGGATCCACCAAGTGTGATCGCATGTCTTTTTTTTCACAAACCACACATGGGTCGACCTAGTGTCATTGCATGTCTATTCTTTTCACAAACCACACATGGATCCACCAGTGTCATTGCATGTGTGTTCTTTTCATGAACCACAACTAGAGTCATTGCATGTGTGTTCTTCTAAACAAACCACACATGGATCCACCCAGTGTGATTGCATGTCTGTTCTTTTCACAAACCACACACGGATCCACCTAGTGTGATGGCATGTCTGTTCTTTTCACAAACCACACATGGATCCACCTAGTGTGATCGCATGTCTGTTTTTTTCACAAACCACACATGGATCCACCTAGTGTCATTGCATGTCTGTTCTTTTCCCAAACCACACATGGATCCACCAGTGTCGTTGCATGTGTGTTCTTTTCATGAACCACAGCTCGAGTCATTGCATGTGTGTTCTTCTAGACAAACCACACATGGATCCACCTAGTGTGATTGCATGTCTGTTCTTTTCACAAACCACACATGGATCCACCTAGTGTGATCATATGTCTGTTCTTTTCACAAACCACACATCGATCCACCAGTGTCATTGCAGGTGTCTTCTTTTCATTAACCACACATGGATCCACCAGTGTCATTGCATGTCTGTTCTTTTCATGAACCACAACTAGGGTCATTGCATGTCTATTCCTTCCACAAACCACATATGGATCCACCAGTGTGATTGCTTGTATGTTCTTCTCGTGAACCACACCCAGTATCATTGCATGTCTGTTTCTCTAAACAAACCACACATGGATCCACCTAGTGTGATTGCATGTCTGTTCTTTTCACAAGCCTCACATGGATCCACCAGTGTCATTGCATGTGTGTTCTTATCATGAACCATAGCAAGTGTCATTGCATGTATGTTCTTCTCACAAACCACACATGGATCCACCAGTTTCATTGCATGTGTGTTCTTCTTATGAACCACACATGGAAACACCGGTGTCATTGCATGTGTGTTCTTTTCATGAACCACAGCTAGAGTCATTGCATGTCTGTTTTTTCCACAAACCACACATGGATCCACCTAGTGTGATGGCATGTCTGATCTTCTCATGAACCACACATGGATCCACCTAGTGTGATCGCATATCTGTTCTTTTCACAAACCACACATGGATCCACCAGTGTCATTGGATGTGTGTTGTTTTCATGAACCACACATGGATCCACCAGTGTCATTGCATGTTTGTTCTTTTCATGAACCACAGCTAGAGTCATTGCATGTCTGTTCCTTCCATAAACCACATATGGATCCACCAGTGTCATTGCATGTCTGTTCTTATCATGAACCACACCCAGTGTCATTGAATGTCTGTTCCTCTAAACAAACCACACATGGACCCACCTAGTGTGATTGCATGTATGTTCTTTTCATGAACCACATCTAGAGTCATTGCATGTCTGTTCCTTCCACAAACCACATATGGATAAACCAGTGTCATTGCATGTCTGTTCTTTTCATGAACCACACCTAGTGTCATTGCATGTCTGTTCCTCTAAACAAACCACACATGGATCCACCAAGTGTGATCGCATGTATTTTTTTTCACAAACCACACATGGGTCCACCTAGTGTCATTGCATGTCTATTCTTTTCACAAACCACACATGGATCCACCAGTGTCATTGCATGTGTGTTCTTTTCATGAACCACAACTAGAGTCATTGCATGTGTGTTCTTCTAAACAAACCACACATGGATCCACCCAGTGTGATTGCATGTCTGTTCTTTTCACAAACCACACACGGATCCACCTAGTGTGATGGCATGTCTGTTCTTTTCACAAACCACACATGGATCCACCTAGTGTGATCGCATGTCTGTTTTTTTCATAAACCACAAATGGATCCACCTAGTGTCATTGCATGTCTGTTCTTTTCACAAACCACACATGGATCCACCAGTGTCGTTGCATGTGTGTTCTTTTCATGAACCACAGCTCGAGTCATTGCATGTGTGTTCTTCTAGACAAACCACACATGGATCCACCCAGTGTGATTGCATGTATGTTCTTCTCGTGAACCACACCTAGTATCATTGCATGTCCGTTTCTCTAAACAAACCACACATGGATCCACCTATTGTGATTGGATGTATGTTCTTTTCACAAACCACACATGGATCTGCCAGTGTCATTGCACATGTGTTCTATTCATGAACCACACATGGATCCACCAGTGTCATTGCATGTCTGTTCTTTTCATGAACCACAGCTAGAGTCATTGCATGTCTGTTCCTCTAAACAAACCACACATGGATCCACCTAGTATGATTGCATGTCTGTTCTTTTCACAAACCACACATGGATCCACCAGTGTCATTGCATGTGTGTTCTTTTCATGAACCAGAACTAGAGTCATTGCATTTTTTGTTTTTCTAAACAAAACACACATGGATCCACCTAGTGGCATTGCATGTCTGTTCCTCTAACAAACCACGCATGGATCCACCTAGTGTGATTGCATGTCTGTTCTTTTCACAAACAACACATGGATCCACCAGTGTCATTGCATGTGTGTTCTTTTCATGAACCATAACTCGAGTCATTGCATGTGTCTTCTTCTAAACAAACCACACATGGATCCACCTAGTGTGATCGCATGTGTGTTCTTTTCACAAACCACACATGGATCCACAAGTGTCATTGCATGTGTGTTCTTTTCATGAACCACATATGGATCCACCTAGTGTGATTGCATGTTTGTTCTTCTAAACAAACCACACATGGATCCACCTAGTGTGATTGCATGTCCTGTTTTCACAAACCACACATGGATCCACCGGTCATTGCATGTCTGTTTCTTTAACAAACCACACATGGATCCACCATTGTCATTGCATGTGTGTTCTTTTCATGAACCACAACTAGAGTCATTGCATGTGTTCTTCTAAACAAACCACACATGGATCCACCCAGTGTGATGGCATGTCTGTTCTTTTCACAAACCACACATGGATCCACCAGTGTCATTGCATGTGTGTTATTTTCATGAACCACACATGGATACACCAGGTCAGCATGTGTATTCTTTTCATGAACTGCTAGAGTCATTGCATGTCTGTTCTTTCCACGAACCACACATGGATCCACCGAGTGTGATTGCATGTCTGTTCTTCTCATGAACCACACCCAGTGTCATTGCATGTTTGTTCCTCTAAACAAACCACACATGGATCCACCTAGTGTGATTGCATGTATGTAATTTTCACAAACCACACATCGATCCACCAATGTCATTGCATGTGTTCTTTTCATGAACCACAACTAGTGTCATTGCATGTGTATTCTTCTAAACAAACCACACATGGATCCACCTAGTGTCATTGCATGTCTGTTCCTCTAAACAAACCACACATGGATCCACCTAGTGTGATTGCATGTCTGTTCTTTTCACAAACCGCACATGGATCCAGCAGTGTTATTGCATGTGTGTTCTTTTCATGAACCACAACTAGAATCATTGCATGTCTGTTATTCTAAACAAACCACACATGGATCCACCCAGTGTCATTGCATGTCTGTTCCTCTAAACAAACCACACATGGATCCACCTAGTGTGATTGCATGTCTGTTCTTTTCACAAACCGCGCATGGATCCACCAGTGTCATTGCATGTTTGTTCTTTTCATGAACCACAACTAGAATCATTGCATGTCTGTTCTTTCTAAATGACCACACATGGATTCACCCAGTGTCATTGCATGTCTATTCCTCTAAAGAAACAACACATGGATCCACCTAGTGTGATTGCATGTCTTTTCTTTTTACAAACCACACATGGATCCACCAGTGTCATTGCATTTGTGTTATTTTCATGAACCACAACTAGAGTCATTGCATGTGTGTTCTTCTAAACAAACCACACATGGATCCACCTAGTGTGATTGCATGTCTGTTCTTTTCACAAACCACACATGGATCCACCTAGTGTGATTATATGTCTGTTCTTTTCACAAACCACACATCGATCCACCAGTGTCATTGCAGGTGTCTTATTTTCATTAACCACACATGGATCCACCAGTGTCATTGCATGTCTGTTCTTTTCATGAACCACAACTAGGGTCATTGCATGTCTATTCCTTCCACAAACCACATATGGATCCACCAGTGTGATTGCATGTATGTTCTTCTCGTGAACCACACCCAGTATCATTGCATGTCTGTTTCTCTAAACAAACCACACATGGATCCACCTATTGTGATTGCATGTATGTTCTTTTCACAAACCACACATGGATCCGCCATTGTCATTGCACGTGTGTTCTATTCATGAACCACACATGGATCCACCAGTGTCATTGCATGTCTGTTCTTTTCATGAACCACACCTAGTGTCATTGCATGTCTGTTCCTCTAAACAAACCACACATGGATCCACCAAGTGTGATCGCATGTCTTTTTTTTCACAAACCACACATGGGTCGACCTAGTGTCATTGCATGTCTATTCTTTTCACAAACCACACATGGATCCACCAGTGTCATTGCATGTGTGTTCTTTTCATGAACCACAACTAGAGTCATTGCATGTGTGTTCTTCTAAACAAACCACACATGGATCCACCCAGTGTGATTGCATGTCTGTTCTTTTCACAAACCACACACGGATCCACCTAGTGTGATGGCATGTCTGTTCTTTTCACAAACCACACATGGATCCACCTAGTGTGATCGCATGTCTGTTTTTTTCACAAACCACACATGGATCCACCTAGTGTCATTGCATGTCTGTTCTTTTCCCAAACCACACATGGATCCACCAGTGTCGTTGCATGTGTGTTCTTTTCATGAACCACAGCTCGAGTCATTGCATGTGTGTTCTTCTAGACAAACCACACATGGATCCACCCAGTGTGATTGCATGTATGTTCTTCTCGTGAACCACACCCAGTATCATTGCATGTCTGTTTCTCTAAACAAACCACACATGGATCCACCTATTGTGATTGGATGTATGTTCTTTTCACAAACCACACATGGATCTGCCAGTGTCATTGCACATGTGTTCTATTCGTGAACCACACATGGATCCACCAGTGTCATTGCATGTCTGTTCTTTTCATGAACCACAGCTAGATTCATTGCATGTCTGTTCCTCTAAACAAACCACACATGGATCCACCTAGTATGATTGCATGTCTGTTCTTTTCACAAACCACACATGGATCCACCAGTATCATTGCATGTGTGTTCTTTTCATGAACCAGAACTAGAGTCATTGCATTTTTTGTTTTTCTAAACAAAACACACATGGATCCACCTAGTGGCATTGCATGTCTGTTCCTCTAACAAACCACGCATGGATCCACCTAGTGTGATTGCATGTCTGTTCTTTTCACAAACCACACATGGATCCACCAGTGTCATTGCATGTGTGTTCTTTTCATGAACCATAACTCGAGTCATTGCATGTGTCTTCTTCTAAAGAAACCACACATGGATCCACCTAGTGTGATCGCATGTGTGTTCTTTTCACAAACCACACATGGATCCACAAGTGTCATTGCATGTGTGTTCTTTTCATGAACCACATATGGATCCACCTAGTGTGATTGCATGTTTGTTCTTCTAAACAAACCACACATGGATCCACCTAGTGTGATTGCATGTCTGTTCTTTTCACAAACCACACATGGATCCACCAGTGTCATTGCATGTCTGTTCTTTTAACAAACCACACATGGATCCACCAGTGTCATTGCATGTGTGTTCTTTTCATGAACCACAACTAGAGTCATTGCATGTGTGTTCTTCTAAACAAACCACACATGGATCCACCCAGTGTGATGGCATGTCTGTTCTTTTCACAAACCACACATGGATCCACCAGTGTCATTGCATGTGTGTTATTTTCATGAACCACACATGGATACACCAGTGTCAGTGCATGTGTATTCTTTTCATGAACCGCAGCTAGAGTCATTGCATGTCTGTTCTTTCCACGAACCACACATGGATCCACCGAGTGTGATTGCATGTCTGTTCTTCTCATGAACCACACCCAGTGTCATTGCATGTTTGTTCCTCTAAACAAACCACACATGGATCCACCTAGTGTGATTGCATGTATGTAATTTTCACAAACCACACATCGATCCACCAATGTCATTGCATGTGTGTTCTTTTCATGAACCACAACTAGTGTCATTGCATGTGTATTCTTCTAAACAAACCACACATGGATCCACCTAGTGTCATTGCATGTCTGTTCCTCTAAACAAACCACACATGGATCCACCTAGTGTGATTGCATGTCTGTTCTTTTCACAAACCGCACATGGATCCAGCAGTGTTATTGCATGTGTGTTCTTTTCATGAACCACAACTAGAATCATTGCATGTCTGTTATTCTAAACAAACCACACATGGATCCACCCAGTGTCATTGCATGTCTGTTCCTCTAAACAAACCACACATGGATCCACCTAGTGTGATTGCATGTCTGTTCTTTTCACAAACCGCGCATGGATCCACCAGTGTCATTGCATGTGTGTTCTTTTCATGAACCACAACTAGAATCATTGCATGTCTGTTCTTCTAAACAGACCACACATGGATTCACCCAGTGTCATTGCATGTCTATTCCTCTAAACAAACAACACATGGATCCACCTAGTGTGATTGCATGTCTTTTCTTTTTACAAACCACACATGGATCCACCAGTGTCATTGCATTTGTGTTCTTTTCATGAACCACAACTAGAGTCATTGCATGTGTGTTCTTCTAAACAAACCACACATGGATCCACCTAGTGTGATTGCATGTCTGTTCTTTTCACAAACCACACATGGATCCACCTAGTGTGATCATATGTCTGTTCTTTTCACAAACCACACATCGATCCACCAGTGTCATTGCAGGTGTCTTCTTTTCATTAACCACACATGGATCCACCAGTGTCATTGCATGTCTGTTCTTTTCATGAACCACAACTAGGGTCATTGCATGTCTATTCCTTCCACAAACCACACATGGATCCACCAGTGTGATTGCATGTATGTTCTTCTCGTGAACCACACCCAAAGATCATTGCATTGCTTTCTAAACAAACCACACATGGATCCACCTATTGTGATTGCATGTATGTTCTTTTCACAAACCACACATGGATCCGCCAGTGTCATTGCACGTGTGTTCTATTCATGAACCACACATGGATCCACCAGTGTCATTGCATGTCTGTTCTTTTCATGAACCACAGCTAGAGCCATTGCATGTTTGTTCCTTCCACAAACCACATATGGATCCACCAGTGTGATTGCATGTCTGTTCTTCTCATGAACCACACCTAGTGTCATTGCATGTCTGTTCCTCTAAACAAACCACACATGGATCCACCTAGTGTGATTGCATGTCTGTTCTTTTCACAAGCCTCACATGGATCCACCAGTGTCATTGCATGTGTGTTCTTATCATGAACCATAGCAAGTGTCATTGCATGTATGTTCTTCTCACAAACCACACATGGATCCACCAGTTTCATTGCATGTGTGTTCTTCTTATGAACCACACATGGAAACACCGGTGTCATTGCATGTGTGTTCTTTTCATGAACCACAGCTAGAGTCATTGCATGTCTGTTTTTTCCACAAACCACACATGGATCCACCTAGTGTGATGGCATGTCTGATCTTCTCATGAACCACACATGGATCCACCTAGTGTGATCGCATATCTGTTCTTTTCACAAACCACACATGGATCCACCAGTGTCATTGGATGTGTGTTGTTTTCATGAACCACACACGGATCCACCAGTGTCATTGCATGTCTGTTCTTTTCATGAACCACAGCTAGAGTCATTGCATGTCTGTTCCTTCCATAAACCACATATGGATCCACCAGTGTCATTGCATGTCTGTTCTTCTCATGAACCACACCCAGTGTCATTGAATGTCTGTTCCTCTAAACAAACCACACATGGACCCACCTAGTGTGATTGCATGTATGTTCTTTTCGTGAACCACATCTAGAGTCATTGCATGTCTGTTCCTTCCACAAACCACATATGGATCCACCAGTGTCATTGCATGTCTGTTCTTTTCATGAACCACGCCCAGTGTCATTGCATGTCTGTTCCTCTAAACAAACCACACATGGATCCACCAAGTGTGATCGCATGTCTTTTTTTTCATAAACCACACATGGATCCACCTAGTGTCATTGCATGTCTATTCTTTTCACAAACCACACATGGATCCACCAGTGTCATTGCATGTGTGTTCTTTTCATGAACCACAGCTCGAGTCATTGCATGTGTGTTCTTCTAGACAAACCACACATGGATCCACCCAGTGTGATTGCATGTATGTTCTTCTCGTGAACCACACCCAGTATCATTGCATGTCTGTTTCTCTAAACAAACCACACATGGATCCACCTATTGTGATTGGATGTATGTTCTTTTCACAAACCACACATGGATCTGCCAGTGTCATTGCACATGTGTTCTATTCGTGAACCACACATGGATCCACCAGTGTCATTGCATGTCTGTTCTTTTCATGAACCACAGCTAGATTCATTGCATGTCTGTTCCTCTAAACAAACCACACATGGATCCACCTAGTATGATTGCATGTCTGTTCTTTTCACAAACCACACATGGATCCACCAGTATCATTGCATGTGTGTTCTTTTCATGAACCAGAACTAGAGTCATTGCATTTTTTGTTTTTCTAAACAAAACACACATGGATCCACCTAGTGGCATTGCATGTCTGTTCCTCTAACAAACCACGCATGGATCCACCTAGTGTGATTGCATGTCTGTTCTTTTCACAAACCACACATGGATCCACCAGTGTCATTGCATGTGTGTTCTTTTCATGAACCATAACTCGAGTCATTGCATGTGTCTTCTTCTAAAGAAACCACACATGGATCCACCTAGTGTGATCGCATGTGTGTTCTTTTCACAAACCACACATGGATCCACAAGTGTCATTGCATGTGTGTTCTTTTCATGAACCACATATGGATCCACCTAGTGTGATTGCATGTTTGTTCTTCTAAACAAACCACACATGGATCCACCTAGTGTGATTGCATGTCTGTTTTTTCACAAACCACACATGGATCCACAGTGTCATTGCATGTCCGTTTTTAACAAACCACACATGGATCCACCAGTGTCATTGCATGTGTGTTCTTTTCATGAACCACAACTAGAGTCATTGCATGTGTGTTCTTCTAAACAAACCACACATGGATCCACCCAGTGATGGCATGTCTGTTCTTTTCACAAACCACACATGGATCCACCAGTGTCATTGCATGTGTGTTATTTTCATGAACCACACATGGATACACCAGTGTCAGTGCATGTGTATTCTTTTCATGAACCGCAGCTAGAGTCATTGCATGTCTGTTCTTTCCACGAACCACACATGGATCCACCGAGTGTGATTGCATGTCTGTTCTTCTCATGAACCACACCCAGTGTCATTGCATGTTTGTTCCTCTAAACAAACCACACATGGATCCACCTAGTGTGATTGCATGTATGTAATTTTCACAAACCACACATCGATCCACCAATGTCATTGCATGTGTGTTCTTTTCATGAACCACAACTAGTGTCATTGCATGTGTATTCTTCTAAACAAACCACACATGGATCCACCTAGTGTCATTGCATGTCTGTTCCTCTAAACAAACCACACATGGATCCACCTAGTGTGATTGCATGTCTGTTCTTTTCACAAACCGCACATCGATCCAGCAGTGTTATTGCATGTGTGTTCTTTTCATGAACCACAACTAGAATCATTGCATGTCTGTTATTCTAAACAAACCACACATGGATCCACCCAAGTCATTGCATGTCTGTTCCTCTAAACAAACCACACATGGATCCACCTAGTGTGATTGCATGTCTGTTCTTTTCACAAACCGCGCATGGATCCACCAGTGTCATTGCATGTTTGTTCTTTTCATGAACCACAACTAGAATCATTGCATGTCTGTTCTTCTAAACAGACCACACATGGATTCACCCAGTGTCATTGCATGTCTATTCCTCTAAACAAACAACACATGGATCCACCTAGTGTGATTGCATGTCTTTTCTTTTTACAAACCACACATGGATCCACCAGTGTCATTGCATTTGTGTTCTTTTCATGAACCACAACTAGAGTCATTGCATGTGTGTTCTTCTAAACAAACCACACATGGATCCACCTAGTGTGATTGCATGTCTGTTCTTTTCACAAACCACACATGGATCCACCTAGTGTGATCATATGTCTGTTCTTTTCACAAACCACACATCGATCCACCAGTGTCATTGCAGGTGTCTTCTTTTCATTAACCACACATGGATCCACCAGTGTCATTGCATGTCTGTTCTTTTCATGAACCACAACTAGGGTCATTGCATGTCTATTCCTTCCACAAACCACACATGGATCCACCAGTGTGATTGCATGTATGTTCTTCTCGTGAACCACACCCAGTATCATTGCATTTCTGTTTCTCTAAACAAACCACACATGGATCCACCTATTGTGATTGCATGTATGTTCTTTTCACAAACCACACATGGATCCGCCAGTGTCATT
This sequence comes from Avena insularis, assembly GCA_023614405.1. Classification (NCBI taxonomy): domain Eukaryota; kingdom Viridiplantae; phylum Streptophyta; class Magnoliopsida; order Poales; family Poaceae; genus Avena; species Avena insularis. Next base: position 162,143,011 of record CM042692.1, on the reverse strand, counting down.
GCACGTGTGTTCTATTCATGAACCACACATGGATCCACCAGTGTCATTGCATGTCTGTTCTTTTCATGAACCACAGCTAGAGCCATTGCATGTTTGTTCCTTCCACAAACCACATATGGATCCACCAGTGTGATTGCATGTCTGTTCTTCTCATGAACCACACCTAGTGTCATTGCATGTCTGTTCCTCTAAACAAACCACACATGGATCCACCTAGTGTGATTGCATGTCTGTTCTTTTCACAAGCCTCACATGGATCCACCAGTGTCATTGCATGTGTGTTCTTATCATGAACCATAGCAAGTGTCATTGCATGTATGTTCTTCTCACAAACCACACATGGATCCACCAGTTTCATTGCATGTGTGTTCTTCTTATGAACCACACATGGAAACACCGGTGTCATTGCATGTGTGTTCTTTTCATGAACCACAGCTAGAGTCATTGCATGTCTGTTTTTTCCACAAACCACACATGGATCCACCTAGTGTGATGGCATGTCTGATCTTCTCATGAACCACACATGGATCCACCTAGTGTGATCGCATATCTGTTCTTTTCACAAACCACACATGGATCCACCAGTGTCATTGGATGTGTGTTGTTTTCATGAACCACACATGGATCCACCAGTGTCATTGCATGTTTGTTCTTTTCATGAACCACAGCTAGAGTCATTGCATGTATGTTCCTTCCATAAACCACATATGGATCCACCAGTGTCATTGCATGTCTGTTCTTCTCATGAACCACACCCAGTGTCATTGAATGTCTGTTCCTCTAAACAAACCACACATGGACCCACCTAGTGTGATTGCATGTATGTTCTTTTCATGAACCACATCTAGAGTCATTGCATGTCTGTTCCTTCCACAAACCACATATGGATCCACCAGTGTCATTGCATGTCTGTTCTTTTCATGAACCACACCTAGTGTCATTGCATGTCTGTTCCTCTAAACAAACCACACATGGATCCACCAAGTGTGATCGCATGTCTTTTTTTTCACAAACCACACATGGATCCACCTAGTGTCATTGCATGTCTATTCTTTTCACAAACCACACATGGATCCACCAGTGTCATTGCATGTGTGTTCTTTTCATGAACCACAACTAGAGTCATTGCATGTGTGTTCTTCTAAACAAACCACACATGGATCCACCCAGTGTGATTGCATGTCTGTTCTTTTCACAAACCACACACGGATCCACCTAGTGTGATGGCATGTCTGTTCTTTTCACAAACCACACATGGATCCACCTAGTGTGATCGCATGTCTGTTTTTTTCACAAACCACACATGGATCCACCTAGTGTCATTGCATGTCTGTTCTTTTCACAAACCACACAGGGATCCACCAGTTTCGTTGCATGTGTGTTCTTTTCATGAACCACAGCTCGAGTCATTGCATGTGTGTTCTTCTAGACAAACCACACATGGATCCACCCAGTGTGATTGCATGTATGTTCTTCTCGTGAACCACACCCAGTATCATTGCATGTTTGTTTCTCTAAACAAACCACACATGGATCCACCTATTGTGATTGGATGTATGTTCTTTTCACAAACCACACATGGATCTGCCAGTGTCATTGCACATGTGTTCTATTCATGAACCACACATGGATCCACCAGTGTCATTGCATGTCTGTTCTTTTCATGAACCACAGCTAGAGTCATTGCATGTTTGTTCCTTCCACAAACCACATATGGATCCACCAGTGTGATTGCATGTCTGTTCTTCTCATGAACCACACCTAGGGTCATTGCATGTCTGTTCCTCTAAACAAACCACACATGGATCCACCTAGTATGATTGCATTTCTGTTCTTTTCACAAGCCTCACATGGATCCACCAGTGTCATTGCATGTGTGTTCTTATCATGAACCTTAGCAAGTGTCATTGCATGTATGTTCTTCTCACAAACCACACATGGATCCACCAGTTTCATTGCATGTGTGTTCTTCTTGTGAACCACACATGGAAACACCGGTGTCATTGCATGTGTGTTCTTTTCATGAACCACAGCTAGAGTCATTGCATGTCTGTTTTTTCCACAAACCACACATGGATCCACCTAGTGTGATGGCATGTCTGATCTTCTCATGAACCACACATGGACCCACCTAGTGTGATCGCATATCTGTTCTTTTCACAAACCACACATGGATCCACCAGTGTCATTGGATGTGTGTTGTTTTCATGAACCACACACGGATCCACCAGTGTCATTGCATGTCTGTTCTTTTCATGAACCACAGCTAGAGTCATTGCATGTCTGTTCCTTCCATAAACCACATATGGATCCACTAGTGTCATTGCATGTCTGTTCTTCTCATGAACCACACCCAGTGTCATTGAATGTCTGTTCCTCTAAACAAACCACACATGGACCCACCTAGTGTGATTGCATGTATGTTCTTTTCATGAACCACATCTAGAGTCATTGCATGTCTGTTCCTTCCACAAACCACATATGGATCCACCAGTGTCATTGCATGTCTGTTCTTTTCATGAACCACGCCCAGTGTCATTGCATGTCTGTTCCTCTAAACAAACCACACATGGATCCACCAAGTGTGATCGCATGTCTTTTTTTTCATAAACCACACATGGATCCACCTAGTGTCATTGCATGTCTATTCTTTTCACAAACCACACATGGATCCACCAGTGTCATTGCATGTGTGTTCTTTTCATGAACCACAACTAGAGTCATTGCATGTGTGTTCTTCTAAACAAACCACATATGGATCCACCCAGTGTGATTGCATGTCTGTTCTTTTCACAAACCACACATGGATCCACCTAGTGTGATCGCATGTCTGTTCTTTTCATGAACCACAACTAGGGTCATTGCATGTCTATTCCTTCCACAAACCACATATGGATCCACCAGTGTGATTGCATGTATGTTCTTCTCGTGAACCACACCCAGTATCATTGCATGTCTGTTTCTCTAATCAAACCACACATGGATCCACCTATTGTGATTGCATGTATGTTCTTTTCACAAACCACACATGGATCCGCCAGTGTCATTGCACGTGTGTTCTATTCATGAACCACACATGGATCCACCAGTGTCATTGCATGTCTGTTCTTTTCATGAACCACAGCTAGAGTCATTGCATGTTTGTTCCTTCCACAAACCACATATGGATCCACCAGTGTGATTGCATGTCTGTTCTTCTCATGAACCACACCTAGTGTCATTGCATGTCTGTTCCTCTAAACAAACCACACATGGATCCACCTAGGTGTGATTGCATGTCTGTTCTTTTCACAAGCCTCACATGGATCCACCAGTGTCATTACATGTGTGTTCTTATCATGAACCATAGCAAGTGTCATTGCATGTATGTTCTTCTCACAAACCACACATGGATCCACCAGTTTCATTGCATGTGTGTTCTTCTTATGAACCACACATGGAAACACCGGTGTCATTGCATGTGTGTTCTTTTCATGAACCACAGCTAGAGTCATTGCATGTTTGTTTTTTCCACAAACCACACATGGATCCACCAAGTGTGATGGCATGTCTGATCTTCTCATGAACCACACATGGATCCACCTAGTGTGATCGCATATCTGTTCTTTTCACAAACCACACATGGATCCACCAGTGTCATTGGATGTGTGTTGTTTTCATGAACCACACATGGATCCACCAGTGTCATTGCATGTTTGTTCTTTTCATGAACCACAGCTAGAGTCATTGCATGTATGTTCCTTCCATAAACCACATATGGATCCACCAGTGTCATTGCATGTCTGTTCTTCTCATGAACCACACCGTGTCATTGAATGTCTGCTCTCTAAACAAACCACACATGGACCCACCTAGTGTGATTGCATGTATGTTCTTTTCATGAACCACATCTAGAGTCATTGCATGTCTGTTCCTTCCACAAACCACATATGGATCCACCAGTGTCATTGCATGTCTGTTCTTTTCATGAACCACACCTAGTGTCATTGCATGTCTGTTCCTCTAAACAAACCACACATGGATCCACCAAGTGTGATCGCATGTCTTTTTTTTCACAAACCACACATGGATCCACCTAGTGTCATTGCATGTCTATTCTTTTCACAAACCACACATGGATCCACCAGTGTCATTGCATGTGTGTTCTTTTCATGAACCACAACTAGAGTCATTGCATGTGTGTTCTTCTAAACAAACCACACATGGATCCACCCAGTGTGATTGCATGTCTGTTCTTTTCACAAACCACACACGGATCCACCTAGTGTGATGGCATGTCTGTTCTTTTCACAAACCACACATGGATCCACCTAGTGTGATCGCATGTCTGTTTTTTTTCACAAACCACACATGGATCCAACTAGTGTCATTGCATGTCTGTTCTTTTCACAAACCACACAGGGATCCACCAGTGTCGTTGCATGTGTGTTCTTTTCATGAACCACACCAGTCATTGCATGTGTTCTTCTAGACAAACCACACATGGATCCACCCAGTGTGATTGCATGTATGTTCTTCTCGTGAACCACACCCAGTATCATTGCATGTCTGTTTCTCTAAACAAACCACACATGGATCCACCTATTGTGATTGGATGTATGTTCTTTTCACAAACCACACATGGATCTGCCAGTGTCATTGCACATGTGTTCTATTCATGAACCACACATGGATCCACCAGTGTCTTTGCATGTCTGTTCTTTTCATGAACCACAGCTAGAGTCATTGCATGTTTGTTCCTTCCACAAACCACATATGGATCCACCAGTGTGATTGCATGTCTGTTCTTCTCATGAACCACACCTAGGGTCATTGCATGTCTGTTCCTCTAAACAAACCACACATGGATCCACCTAGTATGATTGCATTTCTGTTCTTTTCACAAGCCTCACATGGATCCACCAGTGTCATTGCATGTGTGTTCTTATCATGAACCATAGCAAGTGTCATTGCATGTATGTTCTTCTCACAAACCACACATGGATCCACCAGTTTCATTGCATGTGTGTTCTTCTTGTGAACCACACATGGAAACACCGGTGTCATTGCATGTGTGTTCTTTTCATGAACCACAGCTAGAGTCATTGCATGTCTGTTTTTTCCACAAACCACACATGGATCCACCTAGTGTGATGGCATGTCTGATCTTCTCATGAACCACACATGGATCCACCTAGTGTGATCGTGACATCTGTTCTTTTCACAAACCACACATGGATCCACCAGTGTCATTGGATGTGTGTTGTTTTCATGAACCACACATGGATCCACCAGTGTCATTGCATGTTTGTTCTTTTCATGAACCACAGCTAGAGTCATTGCATGTCTGTTCCTTCCATAAACCACATATGGATCCACCATTGTCATTGCATGTCTGTTCTTCTCATGAACCACACCCAGTGTCATTGAATGTTTGTTCCACTAAACAAACCACACATGGACCCACCTAGTGTGATTGCATGTATGTTCTTTTCATGAACCACATCTAGAGTCATTGCATGTCTGTTCCTTCCACAAACCACATATGGATCCACCAGTGTCATTGCATGTCTGTTCTTTTCATGAACCACACCCAGTGTCATTGCATGTCTGTTCCTCTAAACAAACCACACATGGATCCACCAAGTGTGATCGCATGTCTTTTTTTTTCATAAACCACACATGGATCCACCTAGTGTCATTGCATGTCTATTCTTTTCACAAACCACACATGGATCCACCAGTGTCATTGCATGTGTGTTCTTTTCATGAACCACAACTAGAGTCATTGCATGTGTGTTCTTCTAAACAAACCACATATGGATCCACCCAGTGTGATTCCATGTCTGTTCTTTTCTCAAACCACACATGGATCCACCTAGTGTGATGGCATGTCTGTTCTTTTCACAAACCACACATGGATCCACCTAGTGTGATCGCATGTCTGTTTTTTTCACAAACCACACGTGGATCCACCTAGTGTCATTGCATGTCTGTTCTTTTCACAAACCATACATGGATCCACCAGTGTCGTTGCATGTGTGTTCTTTTCATGAACCACAGCTCGAGTCATTGCATGTGTGTTCTTCTAAACAAACCACACATGGATCCAACCAGTGTGATTGCATGTCTGTTCTTTTCACAAACCACACATGGATCCACCTAGTGTGATTGCATGTCTGTTCTTTTCACAAACCACACATGGATCCACCAGTGTCATTCCATGTGTGTTATTTTCATGAACCACACATGGATACACCAGTGTCATTGCACGTGTATTCTTTTCATGAACCACAGCTAGAGTCATTGCATGTCTGTTCTTTCCACGAACCACACATGGATCCACCAAGTGTGATTGCATGTCTGTTCTTCTCATGAACCAGACCCAGTGTCATTCCATGTCTGTTCCTCTAAACAAACCACACATAGATCCACCTAGTGTGATTGCATGTCTGTTCTTTCACAAACCACACATCGATCCACCAATGTCATTGCATGTGTGTTATTTTCATGAACCACAACTAGTGTCATTGCATGTGTATTCTTCTAAAGAAACCACACATGGATCCACCCAGTGTCATTGCATGTCTGTTCCTCTAAACAAACCACACATGGATCCACCTAGTGTGATTGCATGTCTGTTCTTTTCACAAACCACACATGGATCCACCAGTGTCATTGCATGTGTGTTCTTTTCATCAACCACAACTAGAATCATTGCATGTGTGTTCTTCTAAACAAACCACACATGGATCCACCCAGTGTCATTGCATGTCTGTTCTTTTCACAAACCACACATGGTTCCACCTAGTGTGATCGCATGTCTGTTCTTTTCACAAACCACACATGGATCCACCAGTGTCATTACATGTGTGTTATTTTCATGAACCACAACTAGAGTCATTGTATGTCTGGTCGTCTAAACAAACCACACATGGATCCACCTAGTGTCATTGCATGTCTTTTCCTCTAAAAAAATCACACATGGATCCACCTAGTGTGATTGCATGTCTGTTCTTTTCACAAACCACCCATGGATCCACAAGTGTCATTGCATGTGTGTCCTTTTCATGAACCACGGCTAGTGTCATGGCATTTCTGTTTCTCTAAACAAACCACACATGGATCCACCTAGTGTGATTGCATGTCTGTTCTTTTCACAAACCACACATGGATCCACCAGTGTCATTGCATGTGTGTTCTTTTCTTGAACCACAACTAGAATCATTGCATGTCTGTTCTTCTAAACAGACCACACATGGATCCGCCCAGTGTCATTGCATGTTTGTTCCTCTAAACAAACAACACATGGATCCACCTAGTGTGATTGCATGTCTGTTCTTTTCACAAACCACACATGGATCCACCAGTGTCATTGCATTTGTGTTCTTTTCATGAACCACCACTAGAGTCATTGCATGTGTGTTCTTCTAAACAAACCAGGCATGGATCCACCTATTGTGATTGCATGTCTGTTCTTTTCACAAACCACACATGGATCCACCAGTGTCATTGCAGGTGTCTTCTTTTCATGAACCACACATGGATCCACCAGTGTCATTGCATGTCTGTTCTTTTCATGAACCACATCTAGAGTCATTGCATGTCTATTCCTTCCACAAACCACATATGGATCCACCAGTGTAATTGCATGTATGTTCTTCTCGTGAACCACACCCAGTGTCATTGCATGTTCGTTCCTCTAAACAAACCACACATGGATCCACCTATTGTGATTGCATGTCTGTTCTTTTCACGAACCTCACATGGATCCACCCGTGTCATTACATGTCTGTTCTTTTCATGAACCACAACTAGAGTCATTGCATGTCTGTTCCTTCGACAATCCACATATGGATCCACTAGTGTGATTGCATGTCTAATCTTCTCATGAACCACACCCAGTGTCATTGCATGTCTTTTCCTCTAAACAAACCACACATGGATCCACCTAGTGTGATTGCATGTCTTTCTTTTCACAAACTTCACATGGATCCACCAGTGTCATTGCATGTGTGTTCTTCTCATGAACCACAACCAGTGTCATTGCATGTATGTTCTTCTCACAAACCACACATGGATCCACCCAATGTCATTGCATGTCTATTCCTCTAAACAAACCACACATGGATCCACCTAGTGTGATTGCATATCTGTTCTTTTCACAAACCACACATGGATCCACCAATGTTATTGCATGTGTGTTCTTTTCATCAACCACAACTGGAATCATTGCATGCGTGTTCTTCTAAACAAACCACACATGGATCCACCCAGTGTCATTGCATGTCTGTTCTTTTCACAAACCACACATGGTTCCACCTAGTGTGATCGCATGTCTGTTCTTTTCACAAACCATACATGGATCCACCAGTGTCATTACATGTGTGTTCTTTTCATGAACCACAACTAGAGTCATTACATGTCTGTTCGTCTAAACAAACCACACATGGATCCACCTAGTGTCATTGCATGTCTTTTCCTCTAAACAAATCACACATGGATCCACCTAGTGTGATTGCATGTCTATTCTTTTCACAAACAACCCATGGATCCACAAGTGTCATTGCATGTGTGTCCTTTTCATGAACCACGGCTACTGTCATTGCATTTCTGTTTCTACAAACAAACCACACATGGATCCACCTAGTGTGATTGCATGTCTGTTCTTTTCACAAACCACACATGGATCCACCAGTGTCATTGCATGTGTGTTCTTTTCTTGAACCACAACTAGAATCATTGCATGTCTGTTCTTCTAAACAGACCACACATGGATCCGCCCAGTGTCATTGCATGTCTGTTCCTCTAAACAAACAACACATGGTTCCACCTAGTGTGATTGCATGTCTATTCTTTTCACAAACCACACATGGATCCACCAGTGTCATTGCATTTGTGTTCTTTTCATGAACCACCACTAGAGTCATTGCATGTGTGTTCTTCTAAACAAACCAGGCATGGATCCACCTATTGTGATTGCATGTCTGTTCTTTTCACAAACCACACATGGATCCACCTAGTTTGATCGCATGTCTGTTCTTTTCACAAACCACACATGGATCCACCAGTGTCATTGCAGGTGTCTTCTTTTCATGAACCACACATGGATCCACCAGTGTCATTGCATGTCTGTTCTTTTCATGAACCACATCTAGAGTCATTGCATGTCTATTCCTTCCACAAACCACATATGGATCCACCAGTGTAATTGCATGTATGTTCTTCTCGTGAACCACACCCAATGTCATTGCATGTCTGTTCCTCTAAACAAACCACACATGGATCCACCTATTGTGATTGCATGTCTGTTCTTTTCACGAACCACACATGGATCCACCCGTGTCATTGCATGTCTGTTCTTTTCATGAACCACAACTAGAGTCATTGCATGTCTGTTCCTTCGACAATCCACATATGGATCCACTAGTGTGATTGCATGTCTAATCTTCTCATGAACCACACCCAGTGTCATTGCATGTATTTTCCTCTAAACAAACCACACATGGATCCACCTAGTGTGATTGCATGTCTTTCTTTTCACAAACTTCACATGGATCCACTAGTGTCATTGCATGTGTGTTCTTCTCATGAACCACAACCAGTGTCATTGCATGTATGTTCTTCTCACAAACCACACATGGATCCACCAGTTTCATTGCATGCGTGTTCTTCTTATGAACCACACATGGAAACACCAGTGTCATTGCATGTGTGTTCTTTTCATGAACCATAGCTAGTGTCATTGCATGTTTGTTCTTTCCACAAACCACACATGGATCCACCTAGTGTGATTGCATGTCTATTCTTCTCATGAACCACACATGGATCCACCTAGTGTGATCGCATGTCTGTTCTTTTCACAAACCACACATGGATCCACCAGTGTCATTACATGTGTGTTGTTTTCATGAACCACACATGGATCCACTAATGTAATTGCATGTCTGTTCTTTTCATGAACCACGGCTAGAGTCATTGCATGTCTGTTCCTTCCACAAACCACATATGGATCCACCAGTGTCATTGCATGTCTGTTCTTCTCATGAACCACACCCAGTGTCATTGAATGTCTATACCTCTAAACAAACAACACATGGACCCACCTAGTGTGATTACATGTCTATTTGTTTCATGAACCACAGCTAGAGTCATTGCATGTCTGTTCCTTCCACAAACCACATATGGATCCACCAGGGTCATTGCATGTATGTTCTTTTCATGAACCACACCCGGTGTCATTGCATGTCTATTCCTCTAAACAAACCACACATGGATCCACCTAGTGTGATTGCATGTCTGTTCTTTTCACAAACCACACATGGATCCACCAGTGGCATTGCATGTATGTTCTTTTCATGAACCACACATGGATACACCAGTGTCATTGCATGTGTGTTCTTTTCATAAACCACAACTAGAGTCATTGCATGTATGTTCTTTCCACGAACCACACATGGATTCATCGAGTGTGATTGCATGTCTGTCCTTCTCATGAACCACACCCAGTGTCATTGGATGTTTGTTCCTATAAACAAACCACACGTGGATCCACCTAGTGTGATTGCATGTCTGTTATTTTCACAAACCACACATGAATCCACCAGTGTCATTGTATGTGTGTTCTTTTCATGAACCACAACTAATGTCATTGCATGTGTGTTCTTCTAAAAAACCACACATGGATCCACCCAGTGTCATTGCATGTCTGTTCCTCTAAACAAACCACACATGGATCCACCTAGTGTGATTGCATGTCTGTTCTTTTCACAAACCACACATGGATACACCAGTGTCATTGCATGTGTGTTCTTTTCATGAACCACAACTAGAGTCATTGCATGTTTGTTCCTCTAAAAAAACCACACATGGATCCACCTAGTGTCATTGCATGTCTGTTCCTCTAAAAAAACACGCATGGATCACCTAGTGTGATTGCATGTCTGTTCTTTTCACAAACCACACATGGATCCACCAGTGTCATTGCATGTGTGTTCTTTTCATGAACCACAACTAGAGTCATTGCATGTCTGTTCTGCTAAACAAACCACACATCGATCCACCCAGTGTCATTGCATGTCTGTTCCTCTAAACAAACCACACATGGATCCACCTAGTGTGATTGCATGTGTGTTCTTTTCACAAACCACACATGGATCCACTACTGTCATTGCATGTGTGTGTTCTTTTCATGAACCACAACTACTGTCATTGCATGTCTGTTCCTCTAAACAAACCACACATGGATCCACCCAGTGTCATTGCATGTCTGTTCCTCTAAACAAACCACAAATGGATCCACCTAGTGTGATTGCATGTCTGTTCTTTTCAGAAACCACACATGGATCCACCAGTGTCATTGCATGTGTGTTATTTTCATGAACCACAACTAGAGTCATTGCATTTTTTGTTCTTCTAAACAAAACATACATGGATCCACCCAGTCTCATTGAATGTCTGTTCCTCTAACAAACCACACATGGATCCACCTAGTGTGATTGCATGTCTATTCTTTTCACAAACCACACATGGATCCACCAGTGTCATTGCATGTGTGTTCTTTTCATTAACCACAACTAGAGTCATTGCATGTGTCTTCTTCTAAACAAACCACACATGGATCCACCTAGTGTGATTGCATGTCTGTTCTTTTCACAAACCACACATGGATCCTCCTAGTGTGATCGGATGTCTATTCTTTTCACAAACCACACATGGATCCACCAGTGTCATTGCATGTGTGTTCTTTTCATTAACCACATATGGATCCACCTAGTGTGATTGCATGTTTGTTCCTCTAAAAAAACCACACATGGATCCACCTAGTGTGATTGCATGTCTGTTCTTTTCACAAACCACACATGGATCCACCAGTGTCATTGCATGTCTGTTCTTTTAACAAACCACACATGGATCCACCAGTGTCATTGCATGTGTGTTCTTTTCATGAACCACAACTAGAGTCATTGCATGTGTGTTCTTCTAAACAAACCACACATGGATCCACCCAGTGTGATTGCATGTCTGTTCTTTTCACAAACCACACATGGATCCACCAGTGTCATTGCATGTGTGTTATTTTCATGAACCACACATGGATACACCAGTGTCATTGCATGTGCATTCTTTTCATGAACCACAGCTAGAGTCATTGCATGTCTGTTCTTTCCACGAACCACACATGGATCCACCGAGTGTGATTGCATGTCTGTTCTTCTCATGAACCACACCCAGTGTCATTGCATGTCTGTTCCTCTAAACAAACCACACATGGATCCACCTAGTGTGATTGCATGTCTGTAATTTTCACAAACCACTCATCGATCCACCAATGTCATTGCATGTGTGTTCTTTTCATGAACCACAACTAGTGTCATTGCATGTGTATTCTTCTAAACAAACCACACATGGATCCACCCAGTGTCATTGCATGTCTGTTCCTCTAAACAAACCACACATGGATCCACCTAGTGTGATTGCATGTCTGTTCTTTTCACAAACCACACATGGATCCACCAGTGTCATTGCATGTGTGTTCTTTTCATGAACCACAACTAGAGTCATTGCATGTCTGTTCTTCTAAACAAACCACACATGGATCCACCCAGTGTTATTGCATGTCTATTCCGCTAAACAACCCACACATGGATCCACCCAGTGTTATTGCATGTCTATTCCTCTAAACGAACCACATATGGATCCACCTAGTGTGATTGCATGTATGTTCTTTTCACAAACCACACATGGATCCACCAGTGTCATTGCATGTGTGTTCTTTTCATGAACCACAACTAGTGCCATTGCATCTTTGTTCCTCTAAACAAACCACACATGGATCCACCTAGTGTGATTGCATGTCTGTAATTTTCACAAACCACTCATCGATCCACCAATGTCATTGCATGTGTGTTCTTTTCATGAACCACAACTAGTGTCATTGCATGTGTATTCTTCTAAACAAACCACACATGGATCCACCCAGTGTCATTGCATGTCTGTTCTTTTCACAAACCACACATGGTTCCACCTAGTGTGATCGCATGTCTGTTCTTTTCACAAACCACACATGGATCCACCAGTGTCATTACATGTGTGTTCTTTTCATGTACCACAACTAGAGTCATTGCATGTCTGTTCGTCTAAACAAACCACACATGGATCCACCTAGTGTCATTGCATGTCTTTTCCTCTAAACAAATCACACATGGATCCACCTAGTGTGATTGCATGTCTGTTCCTTTCACAAACAACCCATGGATCCACAAGTGTCATTGCATGTGTGTCCTTTTCATGAACCACGGCTACTGTCATTGCATTTCTGTTTCTCTAAACAAACCACACATGGATCCACCTAGTGTGATTGCATGTCTGTTCTTTTCACAAACCACACATGGATCCACCAGTGTCATTGCATGTGTGTTCTTTTCTTGAACCACAACTAAAATCATTGCATGTCTGTTCTTCTAAACAGACCACACATGGATCCGCCCAGTGTCATTGCATGTCTGTTCCTCTAAACAAACAACACATGGTTCCACCTAGTGTGATTGCATGTCTGTTCTTTTCACAAACCACACATGGATCCACCAGTGTCATTGCATTTGTGTTCTTTTCATGAACCACCACTAGAGTCATTGCATGTGTGTTCTTCTAAACAAACCAGGCATGGATCCACCTATTGTGATTGCATGTCTATTCTTTTCACAAACCACACATGGATCCACCTAGTTTGATCGCATGTCTGTTCTTTTCACAAACCACACATGGATCCACCAGTGTCATTGCAGGTGTCTTCTTTTCATGAACCACACATGGATCCACCAGTGTCATTGCATGTCTGTTCTTTTCATGAACCACATCTAGAGTCATTGCATGTCTATTCCTTCCACAAACCACATATGGATCCACCAGTGTAATTGCATGTATGTTCTTCTCGTTAACCACACCCAGTGTCATTGCATGTCTGTTCCTCTAAACAAACCACACATGGATCCACCTATTGTGATTGCATGTCTGTTCTTTTCACGAACCACACATGGATCCACCCGTGTCATTGCATGTATGTTCTTTTCATGAACCACAACTAGAGTCATTGCATGTCTGTTCCTTCGACAATCCACATATGGATCCACTAGTGTGATTGCATGTCTAATCTTCTCATGAACCACACCCAAAGGTCATTGCATTGCATGTCTTTTCCTCTAAACAAACCACACATGGATCCACCTAGTGTGATTGCATGTCTTTCTTTTCACAAACTTCACATGGATCCACCAGTGTCATTGCATGTGTGTTCTTCTCATGAACCACAACCAGTGTCATTGGATGTATGTTCTTCTCACAAACCACAAATGGATCCACCAGTTTCATTGCATGCGTGTTCTTCTTATGAACCACACATGGAAACACCAGTGTCATTGCATGTGTGTTCTTTTCATGAACCATAGCTAGTGTCATTGCATGTCTGTTCTTTCCACAAACCACACATGGATCCACCTAGTGTGATTGCATGTCTATTCTTCTCATGAACCACACATGGATCCACCTAGTGTGATCGCATGTCTGTTCTTTTCACAAACCACACATGGATCCACCAGTGTCAAATTTGTGTTGTTTTCATGAACCACACATGGATCCACTAGTGTCATTGCATGTCTGTTCTTTTCATGAACCACGGCTAGAGTCATTGCATGTCTGTTCCTTCCACAAACCACATATGGATCCACCAGTGTCATTGCATGTCTGTTCTTCTCATGAACCACACCCAGTGTCATTGAATGTCTATACCTCTAAACAAACAACACATGGACCCACCTAGTGTGATTACATGTCTGTTTGTTTCATGAACCACAGCTAGAGTCAATGCATGTCTGTTCCTTCCACAAACCACATATGGATCCACCAGGGTCATTACATGTCTGTTCTTTTCATGAACCACACCCGGTGTCATTGCATGTCTATTCCTCTAAACAAACCACACATGGATCCACCTAGTGTGATTGCATGTCTGTTCTTTTCACAAACCACACATGGATCCACTAGTGGCATTGCATGTATGTTCTTTTCATGAACCACACATGGATACACCAGTGTCATTGCATGTGTGTTCTTTTCATAAACCACAACTAGAGTCATTGCGTGTATGTTCTTTCCACGAACCACACATGGATCCACCGAGTGTGATTGCATGTCTGTCCTTCTCATGAACCACACCCAGTGTCATTGGATGTTTATTCCTATAAACAAACCACACATGGATCCACCTAGTGTGATTGCATGTCTGTTATTTTCACAAAGCACACATGAATCCACCAGTGTCATTGTATGTGTGTTCTTTTCATGAACCACAACTAGTGTCATTGCATGTGTGTTCTTCTAAACACACCACACATGGATCCACCCAGTGTCATTGCATGTCTGTTCCTCTAAACAAACCACACATTGATCCACCTAGTGTGATTGCATGTCTGTTCTTTTCACAAACCACACATGGATACACCAGTGTCATTGCATGTGTGTTCTTTTCATGAACCACAACTAGAGTCATTGCATGTCTGTTCTTCTAAACAAACCACACATGGATCCACCCAGTGTCATTGAATGTCTGTTCCTCTAACAAACAACACATGGATCCACCTAGTGTGATTGCATGTCTATTATTTTCACAAACCACACATGGATCCACCAGTGTCATTGCATGTGTGTTCTTTTCATTAACCACAACTAGAGTCATTGCATGTGTCTTCTTCTAAACAAACCACACATGGATCCACCTAGTGTGATTGCATGTCTGTTCTTTTCACAAACCACACATGGATCCACCTAGTGTGATCGCATGTCTGTTCTTTTCACAAACCACACATGGATCCACCAGTGTCATTGCATGTGTGTTCTTTTCATTAACCACATATGGATCCACCTAGTGTGATTGCATGTTTGTTCCTCTAAAAAAACCACACATGGATCCACCTAGTGTGATTGCATGTCTGTTCTTTTCACAAACCACACATGGATCCACCAATGTCATTGCATGTCTGTTCTTTTAACAAACCACACATGGATCCACCAGTGTCATTGCATGTGTGTTCTTTTCATGAACCACAACTAGAGTCATTGCATGTGTGTTCTTCTAAACAAACCACACATGGATCCACCCAGTGTGATTGCATGTCTGTTCTTTTCACAAACCACACATGGATCCACCAGTGTCATTGCATGTGTGTTATTTTCATGAACCACACATGGATACACCAGTGTCATTGCATGTGTATTCTTTTCATGAACCACAGCTAGAGTCATTGCATGTCTGTTCTTTCCACGAACCACACATGGATCCACCGAGTGTGATTGCATGTCTGTTCTTCTCATGAACCACACCCAGTGTCATTGCATGTCTGTTCCTCTAAACAAACCACACATGGATCCACCTAGTGTGATTGCATGTCTGTAATTTTCACAAACCACTCATCGATCCACCAATGTCATTGCATGTGTGTTCTTTTCATGAACCACAACTAGTGTCATTGCATGTGTATTCTTCTAAACAAACCACACATGGATCCACCCAGTGTCATTGCATGTCTGTTCCTCTAAACAAACCACACATGGATCCACCTAGTGTGATTGCATGTCTGTTCTTTTCACAAACCACACATGGATCCACCAGTGTCATTGCATGTGTGTTCTTTTCATGAACCACAACTAGAGTCATTGCATGTCTGTTCTTCTAAACAAACCACACATGGATCCACCCAGTGTTATTGCATGTCTATTCCGCTAAACAACCCACACATGGATCCACCCAGTGTTATTGCATGTCTATTCCTCTAAACGAACCACACATGGATCCACCTAGTGTGATTGCATGTATGTTCTTTTCACAAACCACACATGGATCCACCAGTGTCATTGCATGTGTGTTCTTTTCATGAACCACAACTAGTGCCATTGCATGTTTGTTCCTCTAAACAAACCACACATGGATCCACCTAGTGTGATTGCATGTTTGTTCTTTTCACAAACCACACATGGATCCACCAGTGTCATTGCATGTGTGTTCTTTTCATGAACCACAACTAGAATCATTGCATGTCTGTTCTTCTAAACAGACCACACATGGATCCACCCAGTGTCATTGCATGTCTGTTCCTCTAAACAAACAACACATGGATCCACCTAGTGTGATTGCATGTCTGTTCTTTTCACAAACCACACATGGATCCACCGGTGTCATTGCATTTGTGTTCTTTTCATGAACCACAACTAGAGTCATTGCATGTGTGTTCTTCTAAACAAACCACACATGGATCCACCTTGTGTGATTGCATGTTTGTTGTTTTCACAAACCACACAGGGATCCACCTAGTGTGATCGCATGTCTGTTCTTTTCACAAACCACACATGGATCCACCAGTGTCATTGCATGTGTCTTTTCATGAACCACACATGGATCCACTAGTGTCATTGCATGTCTGTTCTTTTTATGAACCACAACTAGAGTCAGTGCATGTCTATTCCTTCCACAAACCACATATGGATCCACCAGTGTGATTGCATGTTTGTTCTTCTCGTGAACCACACCCAGTGTTATTGCATGTCTGTTCCTCTAAACAAACCACACATGGATCCACCTAGTGTGATTGCATGTCTGTTGTTTTCACAAACCACACATGGATCCACCAGTGTCATTGCATGTGTGTTCTTTTCATGAACCACACATGGATCCACCAGTGTCATTGCATTTCTGTTCTTTTCATGAACCACAGCTAGAGTCATTGCATATCTGTTCCTTCTAGAAACCACACATGGATCCACCAGTGTGATTGCATGTGTGTTCTTTTCATGAACCACACATGGATCCACCTAGTGTGACTGCATGTCTAATCTTTTCACAAACCACACATGGATCCACCTAGTGTCATTGCATGTCTATTCTTTTCACAAACCACACATGGATCCACCAGTGTCATTGCATGTATGTTCTTTTCATGAACCACACATGGATACACAAGTGTCATTGCATGTGTGTTCTTTTCATGCACCACAACTAGAGTCATTGCATGTATGTTCTTTCCACGAACCACACATGGATCCACCGAGTGTGATTGCATGTCTGTCCTTCTCATGAACCACACCCAGTGTCATTGGATGTCTGTTCCTATAAACAAACCACACATGGATCCACCTAGTGTGATTGCATGTGTGTTATTTTCACAAACCACACATGAATCCACCAGTGTCATTGCATGTGTGTTCTTTTCATGAACCACAACTAGTGTCATTGCATGTGTGTTCTTCTAAAAAAACCACACATGGATCCACCCAGTGTCATTGCATGTCTGTTCCTCTAAACAAACCACACATGGATCCACCTAGTGTGATTGCATGTCTGATCTTTTCACAAACCACACATGGATCCACCAGTGTCATTGCATGTGTGTTCTTTTCATGAATCACAACTAGAGTCATTGCATGTCTGTTCTTCTAAACAAACCACACATGGATCCACCCAGTGTCATTGCATGTCTGTTCCTCTAAAAAACACGCACGGATCACCTAGTGTGATTGCATGTCTGTTATTTTCACAAACCACACATGGATCCACCAGTGTCATTGCATGTGTTTTCCTTTCATGAACCACAACTAGAGTCATTGCATGTCTGTGTAGGGGTTCGTAGCATGGAAAACAAAAATTTTCTATCGCATACAAACAAACAAGCCAAGATCTATCTACTAGATTGTAGCAACGAGTCGATAGAGGAACTCACCCTCGAAGATTCCAAAGCGGTTAACGAGAGCAGATTCTCGTGGGTGATGTAGTCGATTTCTTCCGATCTCAAGATCGCAGAGACGATCCTTCCAGCGCCACGTTAAAGCGCCCCGCAATCGATCACACGTTCGGTACTGACGAAGACCTTCCTCTCCTTGTTCCAAAGAAAATGGAGGTTGTAGCACTCTCCTCGCGATTCCCAAGAAAGACAACGGCGTGGTACCTAAGTAGAGGGAGATCTGCAGGCTTCGCCTTAAGTCAAGTAGTATGGTGGAGCTTATGAGAGTGGATATTAGTGGTCTATTAATTAGACACACAAATTAGAAGGCTATAAACAAATTATAAGGCTCTAAACCGCTGGCTAAAGCAATTAGAAGCTATAAACCAAAACGGCTCTAAACCGGAGATTAGAGGTGGAAACTTGTGTGTGCTAGGAGGAGCCCCGCCTCCTTATATAGGTGGGAGGGGTCGCCATGGGAGGGAGGAGTCCTCCCCAACTCGGCTTGAGGTGGCCGGGTTGGAGGAGGTCTCCCTCCCCAACTCGGTTTCATACTCCTCCTCTTTTCCTCTTTCCAAAATTGCCGCTTGACTTTCAAACTAGCCGCTTGACTTTTCAAACTAGGATTTGAATAAATCCTTTATTTCGGACAGCGAATACACTTAGTATATGATGCAATCATTCCAACATGCAATGACACATTCATGTACCCTTCCTCCGGAGTGCGGACATTCCGGAACATTCTAGAACATTCCCGATGAAAACACCTAACCATTCCCCAACTCAAATGGGACTTTCCTTATATGAATCTTATTCTCCTGACCATTCCGGATCTCCTCGTGATATCCCGGATCCCATCCGAGACCAACAACATTCGGTCTCTTTCTCATAATACCATAACTACTCAAACAACGTTGAATCCTTAAGTGTGTCTCCTCACGGTTCGTGAATTATGCGACATGATCGAGACACTTCCTAACAATAACCAATAGAGGAATCTGGAAATTCATATGGCTACATATTTCTACGATTACTTACATCGAATGAACCACTTACATACGATACCAATTTCCTTTGTCTCACGATATGTTACTTATCCGAGGTTATGATCGGTATCTCTCGCATACCTAGTTCAACCTCACATCGATAAGTACTCTTTTCTCGCTCCTGATATGTGATCCCTTGTGAGCCACCACATGCTTGCAAGCTAATTGGATGACATTTCACCGAGAGGGCCCAGAGTATATCTATCCGTCATGTGGATGGACAAATCCCACTCTTGATCCATGTGTCTCAACCAATACTTTCCAAACACTCAATGCCACCTTTATAACCACCGTTACGGTGTGGTGTTTGATGACATCAAAGCATCCATCCGTAAAGGTGATATGCATGATCTCATGGTCGAAGGAATCAGGTTACTATGTATCGTAAAGCATATAGCAATTGAACTATTGAAATGACTTGATCTTTATGCTATGCTTATCTATAGGAATATGTCCATCACATCATTCTCCTAATGATATGACCCCTTGTTAATAACATCTCTATGTTCATGATCAGGAAACCATGATCATATATTAACCAACAAGCTAGTTTAACAAGAGGCTTTACTAGGGACTCTTTTATGTTTACAAATCACACAAGTATTAATGTTTCACGTTAATACAATTATAGCATGGTATGTAAACATTTATCATAAATATGAAGATATGATAATAACCACTTTATTATTGCCTCTTGGGCATATCTCCAACAGTCTCCCACTTGCACTAGAGTCAATAATCTAGTTTCAAACCTTTGTGTATTCAACACCTATGGCTTTCTGGTGTTGTATGTACACGATTGCTAGTGGTCAACTGATCTCCGGATCGACACTTCCAGTCCGTGTGTAATTGCATATCTTGCGTGCCTCTACGCATCACTCATTCTCTAATGAGATGGCTTTGTATAATTTGGTCTTTCGGTGTGACCTTTAGTTCTTTGGGGTTAAAACATGTTGATAATATTGTCGCACAACATATCTTCATAGTATTATCCCATGTGAACTACACCTAGTTTGATAACAAACTACTTGACACAAATGCCCTCTTTTGCTGCTATAATAGCAGTCATATACTTAGCCTTTTGTTGTAGTATCTGTCACAATGTCTTAACTTTGGAACTCATCCAAATCCATTATGGAACTTACTTTCCATTATATTGTGCCACCCTTAGTTTAGATTGAGATAAAACTTAATTTGTACTCTGTGACAAAACTAGTATCAATGTAGTACTTTTTACAATGAACTAACCATCTATTCGTCACTTCTACAAATAATATACTCTTAGTTCTTCCAAAAGATCATAAGAATATCCTTACTATCGTCCAATGATCATCTTATGAATCATTCGTATATGCTCATAACATTTAGAGCATAGGACATATCTGATTTGTACATACCACAAGATGATTGATATAAACACTCTTTGTGATTTCATACATCAAGTATCAATCTATATTTGAATCTTTGTTTCACTTACCAAATGTCAATACATTTGAATATATCATCAACATTGAACTCATTCAATCCTTTCTGTGTGACAAGAACCTTTTCTTGTAGTTTCTATATTGAACTCATTCAATATCTCGTTTATGTACTTCCGCACAACCATATTAGCGCCTATTGATGCCAAATATTTGGTTTTGCCTAAGTCTTTCATCGGGATGAAATTCTTAATATGTGTTAATAAAAGATACATCATTTCCAATCAACAATATGTCCTCCACATAATGTATTAGAAATATGTTTTAGCGCCCCACTTAATTTCTTGCAAATGCAAGCATCTTCATTGTCTCGATGAAATTAAACTCTTTAACAGCTTTCATCATAGTGAAGATTCCAACTCCGCTTATGCTTACTTCAACCATTGAAGTTTGCATATGCATTTAGCATCCTTTGAATTAACAAAACCCTTTGGACCGTGTCATGCACACGCCCTAGGTAACCATTCTATTAGAAGAACTTGTTTTGTGTATTCTACTACAAAATTATATGTAGTGGTTGCTACATTAATCCGTCTAGACTAAATATCGCTATGAAAGATCAGATCTTGACATAGTCAACTTTGAACACTGTTGTGAATTCTTTCCCAACATGTCGACTATTTCATAGATGTCAAACATCCATGTCACTTCTTTATAGATCCAAACACAACTGTAAGGTCTTACACCTTTCTCGAGGGTCCTTCAAGTTCAAAACTTGATTTCTCGTATGGAACTATCACGGATTTTATGGCTTCAAGCCATTAGACGAGTCAAGGCCCATCATTGCTTCTTTGCATGTAGTAGGTTCATTATTCTCAAATAATGATTCAACCTCAAATCTTGGTATTTGATTGTTCATCCGACCTACTTGTTTCAATAGGAACTTGGATCTCCGTGACCACAACCTTTGAGGTACGTGAGCCATGAGTTTTGTTGTCGCCTCGAACACTTTTCAAGGCCAAGCAACTCTGCACATATAGCTAAGGTTCCTTTAACCTTATCAAAGTTCTATTGTCCTCCCACTTAACTTTTCACGAAAAATTCTTCTCAAAGAAACTTGACGTTCTAAGCGACAAACACTTTTGTCTCCGGTGTTTATGGAGGAATACTTAACATTTATACAAAGACAGTTTATCCGACTTTGGTTGCACACATCTTTCTTATGCATAGCATACCAATGTTTTAAGAAAGGACTACTTGGGTTTTATCCCAAACCATAACTTTATATGGTGTCATTTCAGGATTATGATGGAGCTCTTTCAAAGGAAAAGCGGTAATCTCCAAAGCTTTTAATCTTTAAAATATAATGGCAGTTCTATGAATTACACCTTTGATCTTACCATGTCAAACAAGGTTTTAATTACATATCTCAACGCTCCATACTCTTATGGTGTTTCGGGAAATGCAAATCCACAGAACGATTCCTTAAATCTTAGGTATTATGCTAAACTTGTAATTCAAATATCTTCCTTTATGATCTTATCATAAACTATTCATATTCTTGTTACAATGATTTTGCACTTCATCTTGAAAGTCTTTTGAACTTTTCAAATATTTCATACTTCATCCTTATTAAGTAAATATTCATATATTCACTCAAATTTTCGGAGAAAGCATATGAAGTTGAAATCCATCGCTCTTGACTACACATAATGGAGTTCATAACAATATGCACAAGTTCCAATAAGCTAGTCTTTTTCCCTTTTGGCCTATGAACGAAGTTTTAAGTATCTCTAGGAACGGTTCACAAACGTCAGTTGATCAAATTCAAAAGACTCCAAAATTCCATCCACATGGAGTTTCTTCATGTTTTCTTTCCAATATAATTTAAACGGCGATGTCACTTCCTAAGTGATCTTTCAATCAATTTGTCTTTCGACAATTTTAGCACTAGTTTTATGGATGTGATTTCTCCAACGAGATTTGTGAATCATCCATCTTTTATGGATTACGCAATTATTTGAACAACCCTTTTGTTCTCATAATACCTGATAAAACAAATCTTGAAGGCAAGCGTTGATGTTTAACGAGCAACAAAATAACCCTTTATTTGTTCTCGATGAACATCATCACCTATTCTTTTGCTAGTTACTTAGGCCATTGTAGTTCATGAATTGTGTTGTTTCGTATGACGATTCACACCAACAAATTCAGTATCAAATACTTAAGAACCACATTGTTTAATAAGCAAAGAATATAGCCATAACACATATATCATCTATATACTTAAACTGAACAATTCTAGTCTTTTCTTTTCCGCCATATACTTATGAGATTCTCTTCAAGATTTCCTTCGCTTTGAAAGAATCTATCAACATCAATAGTGGAGTCATACTTATGACACATAGTCCAAAGCGTGTATAGTTAAATACCAATGTCTTTGAACTTGCACTTTGAAGTAGATCACCATTATCAAATATTTGGTGTTCTTTCAAATTCCTTTCTTTAGTAATCTCTTGGTGTAGTAAACATTTTACCTACATCAAATATTCACCTCATCATGGACTTATCCATGATCTAGCTACTTTTAGCTTGTAACGTGAATCATGAGTATAATGTTGCTCACCAAAACCATTTGGAAGATTAGGAAAACTAGTGTCTCCAACCTTTTGCAAATTCTCATCCAAATATGAGAACATGAACTTTGCCATATTATACTTTATCATGTTGCAACCAAAACTTTGTTTCAGATATCACAATATCTTCCACACATCATGGTTTCAAACAACTCTTTCAGATCCTAGATAACCTTGATATTAAGAGAATCTTTTGAATATCAAGAATCATGGAGACAAACATGATACTCAAACACTAACACTTGGAATTGTCACTCTTGTTTTAATACTAATTATTAAACTTTATGGAGTAACCGGAACTTAGTGAAAGTTTGCAATAGGACTTTTAAACTTTAGATTAACACTTCAAAACAATACGATACCAGTCAGAAAGTAACTAACCAGAATTCTATAGTTCTATCATCTCAATTAAAACTAAGCGCAAGGTGGTAAACGGATGCCAATGACTACAACAACTATGCAAATTCACTTTGATTTTAGTTTATGATAAATTGAGTTCTAATTAATAATTAAATTAATCTAGGTGAACTCCCACTTAAAACAACATCCCTCACATTGTTTTAGTGATCACATGAACCAAATCCACCACATCAAAACCGATCATCACGAGAGTTGATATAGTTTCAATGGCGAACAATCAACATGTTCATCATATCTACTATATGACTCATGCTCTACCTTTCGGTAATCCGTGTTCCCGAGGCCATGCATACATGCTAGGCTCAAGATCAAACCTTAGCTACCGCATAAGCAAATCTGGCTTGCTTACGTTGTATTCACCCGGAATCAAAGACACCCGATCATCACGTGGTGCTTCAAGCAAGCTTTGGCAACGGTGCATACTAAGGGTGAACACTTTAGAACTTGAAATTTATGTGCATGAGGGATCATCTTATAATGCTACCATCGCCTACTAAGCAATACAAGATGCATAAAGGATTAACATCACGTGCAATTCATAATATGTGATATGATATGGCCTTTTTCTTTGTGCTTTCGATCTCCATCTTCAAGCACGAACATGATCTCCATCATCACCGCATAGCATCAAGGTCAATGACGCTTCTTCATGGTTGTCGCCCACCAGCTTCAACTATTACAACTACTTTGAATAGACACGCAGGTCTTAACAAAATTAAAGACAACCATATGGCTCCCGCCGTTGCCAACTTACAATAAGGAACATTGCATACATCAAATATAATCACAATCATGGCCATATCACATCAAGACACCCCTGCAAAACAAAGTTAGACGCATCTACTTTCTTTGCATATTTTACGTGGTTTGGGGCTTTCAATAAGTGTCGTTCTAACTTATTTAACAAGAACCACAACATTGATACTAGCATTGTTGATTACCCGTTGTAAATTGGATCTTAACTATGCTAGGAGAAACAGCACCGCAGAGCCACTTATGCAATACAAGTTGCATGTCAAGCGTGGAGCAAGTCTCATGAACGATGTCATGTAAGGTTAGCCCGGCCGCTTCATCCCAACATACCGCTAGATGCAAAGTACACAAAAGCAATCTACAATAAAAGCATCAATGCCCACAATGACCATTGTGTTCTACTCAGGCAACAGATCTACATATAGACACGGCTCGATACCCTCAGAGGGGTTCGTAGCATGGAAAACAAAAATTTTCTATCGCACAAACAAACAAGCCAAGATCTATCTACTAGATTGTAGCAACGAGTCAATAGAGGAACTCACCTCAAGATTCCAAAGCGGTTAACGAGAGCAGATTCTCGTGGGTGATGTAGTCGCATTTCTTCCGATCTCAAGATCGCGTAGACGATCCTTCCAGCGCCACGTTCCGCAGCGCCCGCAATGTCGGTCACATCGTTCGGTACTGACGAAGACCTTCCTCTCCTTGTTCCAAAGAAAGGCAGCGGAGGTTGTAGCACTTCTCGCGATTCCAAGAAGACAACGGCGTGGTACCTAAGTAGAGGGGAGATCCCGCAGGCTTCGCTTAAGCAAAAGTAGTATGGTGGAGCTTATGAGAGAGGCTATTAGTGGTCTAGTAATTAGACACACCAATTAGAAGGCTATAAACCAATTAGAAGGCTCTAAACCGCTGGCTAAAGCAATTAGAAGCTCTAAACCAAAACTGCTCTAAACCGGAGATTAGAGGTGGAAACTTGTGTGTGTTAGGAGGGAGCCCTGCCCCTCCTTATATAGGTGGGAGGGGCTGGCCGCGCCATGGGGAGGGAGTGGAGTCCCTCCCCAACTCGGCTTGGAGGTGGCCGCCGGTTGGAGGAGGTCTCCCTCCCCAACTCGGTTTCATACTCCTCCTCTTTTCCTCTTTCCAAAAATTGCCGTTTGACTTTCAAACTAGCCGTTTGACTTTTCAAACTAGGATTTGAATAAATCCTTTATTTCGGACAGTGAATACACTTAGTATATGATGCAATCATTCCAACATGCAATGACACATTCATGTACCCCTTCCCCTCCGGAGTGCCGGACATTCCGGAACATTCTAGAACATTCTGATGAAAACACCTAACCATTCCCCAACTCAAAATGGGACTTTCCTTATATGAATCTTATTCTCCGACCATTCCGGATCTCCTCGTGATATCCCGGATCCCATCCGAGACCAACAACATTCGGTCTCTTTCTCATAATACCATAACTACTCAAACAACGTCGAATCCTTAAGTGTGTCTCCTACGGTTCGTGAATTATGCGGACATGATCGAGACACTTCTCGAACAATAACCAATAGAGGAATCTGGAAATTCATATGGCTCCTACATATTTCTACGATTACTTTGCGATCGAATGAACCACTTACATACGATACCGTTTCCCTTTGTCTCACGACATATGTTACTTATCCGAGGTTATGATCGCGGTATCTCGCATACCTAGTTCAACCTCGCATCGATAAGTACTCTTTTCTCGCTCCTGTGATATGTGATCCTTGTGAGCCACCACATGCTTGCAAGCTAATTGGATGACATTTCACCGAGAGGGCCCAGAGTATATCTATCCGTCATGTGGATGGACAAATCCCACTCTTGATCCATGTGTCTCAACCAATACTTTCCAAACACTCAATGCCACCTTTATAACCACCCTGTTACGGTGTGGTGTTTGATGACATCAAAGCATCCATCCGGTAAAGGTGATATGCATGATCTCATGGTCGAAGGAATCAGGTTACTATGTATCAGAAAGCATATAGCAATTGAACTATTGAAATGACTTGATCTTTATGCTATGCTTATCTATAGGAGTATGTCCATCACATCATTCTCCGAATGATATGACCCTGTTGTTAATAACATCTCTATGTTCATGATCAGGAAACCATGATCATATATTAACCAACAAGCTAGTTTAACAAGAGGCTTTACTAGGGACTCTTTTATGTTTACAAATCACACAAGTATTAATGTTTCCTGTTAATACAATTATAGCATGGTATGTAAACATTTATCATAAATATGAAGATATGATAATAACCACTTTATTATTGCCTCTTGGGCATATCTCCAACAGTCTGTTCTTCTAAACAAACCACACATGGATCCACCCAGTGTCATTGCATGTCTGTTCCTCTAAACAAACCACACATGGATCCACCTAGTGTGATTGCATGTGTGTTCTTTTCACAAACCACACATGGATCCACTAGTGTCATTGCATGTGTGTTCTTTTCATGAACCACAACTAGAGTCATTGCATGTCTGTTCTTCTAAACAAAACACACATGGATCCACCCAGTGTCATTGCATGTCTGTTCTTTTCACAAACCACACATGGATCCACCTAGTGTGATTGCATGTCTGTTCTTTTCACAAACCACACATGGATCCACCAGTGTCATTACATGTGTGTTCTTTTCATGAACCACAACTAGAGTCATTGCATGTGTGTTCTGATGTGCTCGTTGTTCGACGTAGAGCTCGTTGTGAACCCCAAGAGGAAGGTATGATGAGCACATCAGCAAGTTTTCCCTCAGTTATGAAACCAAGGTTTGATCAAACCAGTAGGACCAAGGAAACACCCTAAAGGTGTTACTAGCTGAGCTTTGGCAGGGCGCATTACCGGTGCTAGTAGCAACGTGGAGACCTACACAACACAACCACAGAACTTTGTCCCCAACTTGCGATGAGGTTGTCAATCTCACCGTGTTTTGCGGAAAACAAAGGATTAAACGTATCAAATGGAAAGAAGTAAAAGTTTGCAGAAAGTAAACACAAAGAAGTAAACAGTTGTATATTATATGTAAAGAAAAAGGACCGGGATCCATAGTTCACTAGAGGTGGCTCTCCTTAGATAGATAACATGCTGGGTGAACAAATTACAGCGGGGCAATTGACAAACACCGAGAAAGCAATACATGCATATACTAATCATCTTGACTCCTTTGAGACTTGATTGGGCAATACAACATAATACATAGACCGCCATACAACTGCATCTATGACTAATAATCCACCTTCAGATTATCGTCCGAACCCCCTCCAGTATTAAGTTGCAAGCAACAGATTATTGCTTTACGAACCGCGTGTAAAGTAAACAATACGATTGTTCTATGAACAAAGGATTGTTGTTTTCTCCCTAGTAGCAACAGCACATCTAGTACCTTAGAGATTTCTATCACTTCCCCAGATTACCAGAGGCATGAACCCACTATCGAGCATAAATACTAACTCTTGGAGTTGCTAGCATCTACTTGGCCAAGATAGCTACTAACAACGGAAAGCATGAAAGATCACAAATAACAAAGACATGATAGAATCAATAATCAATATGAAATAGCATATCAATATCCATCGGATCCCCACAAACACAACATGTATGGATTTCAAATAGATGATCTTGATCATGAACGGAGCTCACAAGATCTAAACATGAAAGCACAAAGGAGGAGAACCAGCCATCTAGCTACTACATGGATCCGTAGTCCAAGGATGAACTACTCACACATCACACCGGAGGCTTGCATGGTGATGAAGAAGGCCTCCAAGGTGAATTCCCCTCTCCGGCAGGGTGCCGGGAAGAGCTTCAGATCCCTCCCGATCTAGGGATGGATATGACGGCGGCTACAGACTCTTTTGTGGATTTTTGATCGGGTACTTAGGGTTTTCGTCCCGAGGGCAATATATAGGCGGAAGGAGAGGCTGAGGGGGTGCCAGGAGCGGCCACACCACCCCCAGTGCGGTAAGCCTGGTCAGCTGCCAGTGGTGTGGTGGCTCCCTGGCCCTTCTCCGTCTCGTATTCTAGCACTTGATCCCTTCCGGAAAAATAGGCACTTTGGCTTTTGTCCTGTCCAATTCCGAGAATATTCATTTTCTGACTTTCTTGGAACCAAAAACAACAGAAAACAGGCAGCTGGCACTGTGGCTCTTGTTAATAGGTTAGTCCAAGAAATCATATGAAAAGTACTCCAAAGTTGGAAGAAAACACAAGAAAGTGGATAAAACCAAGCATGGAACATCAAAAATTATAGATACATTTACAATGTATCAACATCCCCAAGCTTAACTCCTGCTCGTCCTCGAGTAGGTAAGTGATAAAAAGAAAGAATAATTTTTGAGGTGACATGCACCATCAAAGACTTGATCAAAGTAATTGCAAAACATTCAAATCTGGGATCATAGTACTTCAATCATAACATGAAAGACAAAGTTCTAGCAATAAGCAAAGAAACTATGATGCAACATGAAAAGGCACAAACAAAAGATTCATGAATAACAATGCTTTGCAAGACATTTGTTTGTTTCACATAAATAAAACATAGCATAATAGTATTCAGCTTGTCCCTCAATAGAGTAGCAAATATAAATGCATAGGACACCTTCAAAGTTCATAAGAGTGATTAGATACAATAGTTTAAAACAAGCAATATCAAGTTATGCATCAATCAACTAGTCTTGGGACAATGCACATAGAACTAAGAATGG
This sequence comes from Avena insularis, assembly GCA_023614405.1. NCBI lineage: Eukaryota > Viridiplantae > Streptophyta > Magnoliopsida > Poales > Poaceae > Avena > Avena insularis. The sequence continues at coordinate 162,113,236 of CM042692.1, read as the reverse complement.
CCACTATGCTCTCAAAGTACGTGCATAGAAGGTGGAGACTCAATATAATGGTGGAAGAAAAGCCTTTGTAAAAGGAAGTAGGGATTCAAGTCTCATAAAGAGCTTCCAAAAATTATGGTACTTATAGCTTTCAGCTCTCATTGCCCCTATCATAAGCATCTTGAAGGCGATTAAGGTTAAAGTGACACAACTAAGAGGATATGCTTGACAAGTTATAAACCGAAATCTCATGCCCCTTACTTACGAAGACCGATCCTCATGCTACTCAACTTCAGTCACGAGTAAGCTCTTGTCATTGTAAGTATATGTGTATCATTAAGAACAGCCAACGGGGTACCCCTTGCACATGATACGGGAGCTTTCCCATAATCAAAATGACAAGGCAAGCAAACAATGAGCATCTCATGATCTTTTTATTTGCTATTTGCATAGGTTTTTATTGAGGATGCTTCATATAGTGCTCATTATGGTGATGCTGCAAGTTTCCACCATGATTAGGCATGGCTTAGGCTAGCGACCCAGACGTTTCTCTAACACACATACAAACTCCATGATCTTACAAGTTCCACTTTTATTTCACAATCACGGATCCGTAAGCAAAAGAACATGATATCAACGGGGTACAAAGTACAAGTGCAATGTTGAAAGCGTTCCCCATGAAACATGGTTCTGCTAATTTCAACTTATAAAGCGCAAGCATATACGCAACAAAGAAGGACCCAATGGTTCAAGTTTATTAGAGGCAATAAAGTAAAGTGTGCCATCAAGTTCGTGAGAGCTTTAATCACTAATTTTCTCATAACAAGTTTAATTTGGAAGGTAAACAAAAGCATGAATATACTTGGAATAGCATAAGCTAGTAGGTAGGTATGGTGGAATCTTTGGAATAACTTGGTTTAGGGAGTTGGATGCATGATTGGAACTCATACTTGGTTGTGGAGGCTAGCAAAAGACTGGGAGCGACAAACTAAGAGAGCAATAATGGCCATAATCATGCAGAGCGACAAAACATCATTGATCAAAGCATAAAGTGATACTACAAGTTGAAAACTAAAGGATCATAAAGGCTATGGTGACTTGATATAGTCATAACATGGTGTGAGCATGCGCCAAGTCAACCCAAATAAAGCATCAAAGGAGAATACCACTATACTATGCTTTAATATGCTGAAACAACGCATGATTCATCCAAGGCACATTAAGCAATCTCAATTGTTTATAACAAGCCATGCTACACAAAGAATACTAAGCATAAAGCCAAAACAATATCAAGCACGGCATGACAAAGCATAGCCAGAGTCAAAAACAAGCTCTTTTTACCACATAAGCACGCGCTTTCCTACTCTTTTCCAAACCAAACCAAACTAATTGCAAACCAATGCATGAAAGAGGGGGTCCAACCAACTTATTCAGAAAACTAAGCAAACCAAGCAAAAAAACAAAAAAATGAAAACGAAAAAGAAGACACTCCAAGAAAAACACAACTGTGCATGAAACAATAAAAATGAAGCGTTTGGAAGAAACCTGGAATTTTTATTGATGAAGAAGGGGATGCCTAAGGCATCCCCAAGCTTTGACGCTTGTACTTCTTGGATATTTATTGGGGTGACACGCGTGGCATCCCCAAGCTTGAGCTTTAGTCCATCCTTCATCTCATTACTCATTCCTTCCATACACCTGAAATTTTTCCTTCATACAAAACTTCACACAATCTCATTAGCAACATTAGTGCACTTAAGATAAATAAGTCTCAAGGTTCAGTTCTAACACCAAATAAACTTCCATTAGAACACTAGATACTGTAGCACTTCCCTAAAAAAGCTCAATTCCCCAAAGGAACTCAAGAAGGAACTAACAAGAAGCAAATGTAGAAAATGGCAGAAATCTGTCAAAACAGACCAGCAGGTAAAGACGAATTTTTTCGAAGACCTTCTGTTGCTCAAATCAAACAGTGTTGAACTAAAGAAAGTTAGATAATAACCTGGGGCAGAACCACAAATAATTACAGCTCAATCCAACAAACAGAGCTCTCTCACGAATTTTTACGGTGAAGCACAAAAATCTGTTTCGGGACAGCAACTTTCCCAATCATTACTTCACTCTCATTAGAGGTTACTCTTGGCACAAAAAGCAAATAAAAAGGATAAGGAGAGGTTATTACAGAGGTTATAACTTCCAAGACTCATCTAATACTTTTGGGTTATCTCCCAATAAGTAGTTTTCTTTAACGCCTTTAAGTTAGGCATAAGAAGCAAAGAAAGAATCAAGTGTTCTCAAACGAAGAAGCATTAAGACCAAATTTTGTTTTCATAGGAGAAGCAAAAGAAATATTTTATATCTTTTTAGGGAAGTGTTCTATACCTTTCTTGAGTGGAAGTTTATATTTAATGGTGCCTTCTTTCATATCAATGATGGCACCAATAGTTCTAAGAAAAGGTCTTCCCAAAGTAATAGGACAAGAAGCATTGCATTCAACATCCAAAACATAGAAATCAACAAGGACATAGGAATCATTAACCATAATAAGAACATCATTAAGACTCCCCATGAGTTTCTTTTTAACATTATCATCAAGTGGGACATTCAAATAGCAATCTTCAAGAGGAGGCAAATCAAGCATATCATAAATCCTTCTAGGCATAATAGAAACACTACTATCAAGATCACACAAAGCTTTGAAATCAAAGTCATTCACTTTCATATTAATGATGGGTTCCCAACCATCCTCTTGTTTTATAGGAATAGAAGCTTTATGTTTCATCTTTTCTTCCTTAATCTTTATGAGAGCATTGGTAATGTGTTTTGTAAAGGCCATGTTTATAGCACTAGCATTAGGACTTTTAGCAAGCTTTTGTAGGAACTTAATAACTTCAGAGATATTGCAACCATCAAGATCAAAATCAACTTTATCATCTAAAGTAGTAGAACTATTACTAGCCTCAACACTAGTGGTGGTGATAGAAGAAACACTAATGTTTCTAGCAATTTCATCTTCTCTTTCCCACTTAGCATGTAATTCAGCTAATAGTCTAACATTTTCATCAATTCTTACTTGTATAGCATTGGTAGCTGCAAAGGGATTATCATTAGTTTTAGGTTTAGCAGCCATTTTATTCAAAGAAGATTGAGCTTCAGCCAAAGATGCTATATTTCTTTCAGCATTAGAGAGTTTTTCCTCAATAGTTTTATTGAAAGCAGTTTGTTTACTAATAAACTCTTTAAGCATAACTTCAAGTTCAGAGGGAGCACTCTTATTATTGTTGTAAGAATTTCCATAAGCATTACCATTGTTGGGAGGATATGACTTTGTAACACCCTCGAATCGGCCCTATGCAAGTTTTAGCCTTTTCCGCCAAACCCGCATAGAAACGATTCAAGGACGCCCACCAGGCACTTTCGTGCGGGTGGAAAACGAAGTAATAACATTACACAACAGTCCTCAAGGGGACCCACAGAACAGATATATACATCAACGACTCCATGAGTCAAGAATACAAATATATAATACAAAGATCCAAATCAACTTGGAAACGGTAGAGCATCCGACTACGGACAAGATGCAAATGGGGCTAAGAGCCCTGAAGAATAACCAATGGCGTCCAAAACCCTGCCCAGGCCAAGCCGGAAGGATAACCCTGCTAACGACGGCGATCTCAAAACCTCCTTAAACAAAAGGGGTGCCGACAAAGGGCAAAGGAAAAAGAGAGAGCGGTCAGTACTGAGTCTAGTACACGGCGAGACTAGAATTCGGCGGTCCTCGCCTACATAGGTATGGTGGACTGAAGCGGCAGCGCAGCATGCACTAAACAACCTATAGAGGCTCGAGATAACTGTCGGCTATCAGAGAGGGATAAGAAAGACCTATTCGGAACCATCCTGATGCTACCACCAAACATACCCATCCTGGTATTTCCCCCTCGAGACCAGACGAGGAAGTCAACCAAGGAACTCACATAGTTGGCAATTTTATTTATTCAGTTATCGTTGCACCAATTACTAGTTAGGTATAGATAGTCATCCTGATATAATAAGCAGTGGGAAGTTTTAGTTAACCATTCCATTGTAGTTGCAACACTTACTAGTCAGATACAATTAGCATGAGATATCCCAAACCCAGCAGTTGTTGGTACTTTTATTTAGCCATTCCGTTGTAAAGTTGAAGCTGATTACTAGTCATATCGGATACAAGTCAAATTATAACAGAACTTTAGTTATAGTTGTCTATGATCGAGAACTTTGCTCAAAGTCGTCCATACCCGCGAACATGGCTTTTCGAAAAGATTTAACCCTGCAGGGGTGCACCAAATTATCCACACGCCGACCCTTTTTGCGGATCAGTTAACATACACCCATTGGTATGTCGGCGGGGCCTAAGTCATGACGCTTCCTGGACCCAAAGCAAGTACATGGGGCCACCCACTAAGATACCCGCAGAACGAAGTCGGCCGGTCTCCGAGACGGACTCAGGGTTTGTGTAGACGGCTGTAAACGACTGGGAACCCGAAAGTGTGACTGGGCTTGTCGATACAGCGAAAACGTGTCACGGCCCTAAACAGTACAGGTGCAGTACATCGCACAATTTAAATTAAGCAGTAAAGCATGGCATAAGTACAGAATAGTAATAAAGCCCCAAACTAATTGTGGCCCCCGGTACAATACTTTGAAATCAGGTACTAATCGATGGGGGTGCCCACACACCCCACCTGTGGTTAGCGCGCTCGATCTCGGAACAGGTGTCAAGAACTCGGGGTCCTACGGGACACAAGTGGACGGTTAACAACCAAATAACATCTATTGCCCACCTGTGCCTCTGCATTTACCTACTTCAATTTTTAGTTATTAAACGGTAATTATAGCCATGATCATCTCCAACATTAAACATGCGGCACACTCCAACAACTATGGTACTTGACGACACGCAACAGCACTTGAGCAAGCGACTACGACGCGCAAGTCCAATTATCTACCAATCAACAGGTAATAGGATGTGTCCAAGGCAATATAAGGCTGCAAGGGATATCACGGGCACGAAAACTAGAGCATCGCAACACAGGTAGCAATAGATCAACAGGGGGGAAATAAATACTATAAAAGTAAGATAGGTAGAAAGGGGGAGGTGCTCGCCTGAAAACATTGCCGAAGGTTCATCCGAGATCGGGTCGACACTCGCATCAACTCATCGTCCTAATCCGTGAAGAAGCAAAGCACTAGAAGAAACACCGGATGCACTATTTAATACTACGGTAGAAAATCGGGCATGATGCATGTATGATGTATGACATGGCAAAGGTGCGATGCATTTAGGCAATATTAAACGGAACCGGGGTCCCGACAATTAATTATTAAGTTCATGTTGTTTAGATACCCCGCAATTTAAATGTTGTATTAACAAGACAAAACATGGCATCGGTTTGCTACACAAATTTAAATGGGGCCAATATGAGACTAGATTTTCCCGCATATGACCCCATATTTAATTTAGGTGAATCGTCGAAACACCCCCAAACACCCACAATATGTATGCAAACATGTTCAAATAATTATGCAGCAATTTGATATTACATTTATAAAATAGGGCTCGAGAAAGGGGTCACACATTAGGGGTTCGGGCGATCTTGGGGTTCGGGAGGGTTGGAGGTCTTCGGGCATCGGGATATCTGAGTAGTAGGTCATGGCGTTCTAGGTGGCTCTCTTCGATCGTCGGATCCATGAAAGGTCGGGAACTTGTGGTCTTCAGTCCTGTCTTCGGATCCATGAGGAAGTGCGCGTCGTTACGTGTGGTCGATCTCGGAGTGTCAAATTCGTGTTGAAGAACCTGTTCTTCGGACAACAGACGCCACACATGAATCGCCACATCACCAGATCGACACACTGGAACATTAGAACAACATCATCAGGTTCACCCATGGGTACTGGAAACCAACAGAGGAAAAACGGTCCGACAACGCACATACAGACGAGCAGTGCGGCTCACCCTCCTGGTGCTCGCACGCTCGGCCCAGGCTAGCAGGACCATGCCCCGAAGGTGGAGGCGCTCGCAGAGGGGCCAAATCCTGGCGACGCGGCCAGAACAGGACGGCGAGGGAACGGCGGAGGCTCAGGAGAGGACGCCAGGGTGACCTCGGTGAGCGGCGGCGCCGGCCTGATGTCGAGGCGGGGCGACGGCCTGGCGGAGGTTGATGCAGGGCAGCGAGGGGCAGCCCCTGCAGGCGGCGGGGAGGCGACGGAAGCTGAGGACGGCGGCCGGAACTCCGGGGAAGGTGGCGGCCGCCGCCCGACGACGGAGAGGAGCGGGGGAGGGCGCGCCCGCGCGACGAAGGGCAGCAGCGGCGGGATCTACGGCGCTGGCCGGAGACGAGGCCGAACCTGGCCGCGCGCAGGCGACGACGCGCGCGCAAGCGCGATGCAGGGTTGTGGCCTGGAGGCGCGGCCTGCTCGGGAGAGGACGGAGGCAGGGAGGGCCGAGGCGAAGGCGAGCTCTAGGGAGGCGGCGAACGGCGCAGACGGGAGGAGTTCCGGGGCGAGGCTGGTCCCGAGGCGGTCCGCGGCGGTGCGGAGAGGCGACGCGGATGGCTGGAGGCGGTCGAGGCGAACCGGCGGCGGCGGCGAGCGGGGCAGCGGGTCGGGGAGGAGTCGCGGCCGGCGAGGGGAGCGGCGCGGGGCCGAGGAGAGGATCCCACGGGGCGGCAGCGCGGGCCGGCCGGACTCGGGGCGGAACGACGGCGGGGAGGCCATGCCGATGGGCGGCGAGAGGAGGAGCGGAGGTTGGTAGGGTGGGAGAGAGAGGGATATGGGACGGCAAGGGGGACGCGAGGCCAGGGGCGGGCCCACGGGGTGGGAAGGGATCGAGGGAGGTGGGGTCGGTCGGGGCCCAGTCGAGCCAGGTGGGTGTGGAGGGAGTTGGCTGGCGCGCGCGCGTGGCGTGTGTTGCGTGTGTGGCAGGCGGGTGGGACAGGAGGTGGGGCGAGGTGGCAGATGGTGGTTGGTGGAGGTAGGAAGGATAGCTGAGGTGGCGAACACCGATTGGGTGGGATGAGGTGGAGGAAGGGTGGGTAGATTAGGTTGGGGTATAAAAGTGTTTGGGGTAGCTCTGGTTTAGACTAGGGTTTCTTTTGGGCCGGGTAGTAGGCGGTCGACGGTTTTGGCTTGGGCCGTACTGACTGCCTCCCCAAAATAATAGTTTTTGGTTATTTCTTTTATTTTAAATTAAACTTTTGTAAATAGTTTTAGATAAATAAGAGATCCGGCTGGACCGACGGTTTTGGTTTGAACAAAGAGGGGAGGATATTAATATAGAAAACAAAGTAGGTCTTTTATCAAAATAGTTTTAATCAATTAGATGCATGCTGATGTCATGATGATGCACAAGTATTTTTTTTAACACGCGATTTTCTAGTAGTGGTTTTTGCGGGGCGCCACAATTCGACGCCACTAACAATGGATCTCGCCCTCGAGATCCGCCTCATGGTACCGGGAAGAAGGGCGGCGATCTGAATCTTCTCGCATCGTGTAGATCCTCGCGACACCACTAACAAGAGGTCGTTGTCCGTGATCGTCGAGAGAACACTCCGGAAACAAAAGGTCGAAGGTAGAGGTATCAACAAATAAAGCCACCTCTAGCTTCGATAGAAAGAGGGAACCGATGCATTCTCATACACTTCAATGTACAAAAGCGAATAGAAGGGGTAGTCGGCATGGGGGCCAATCCATCACGCACCCGAACTATTACTCTGCACAATCAGAGAAAAGCGCAACCATTCTCGAATCGATCAAGATCTCAACAATCGAGGTTCAGAAACAAAGGAGTGATGCAGACTCTGCATCAGAACTGGCGTAGATGATGTCGTCGCGTCGGAAAACACCGGGAGGAACGAGAAGGAACAAAGAGAAGTCCACCAGACGAAGGATTCCTCGGGTAGAATGAACACCGGATGGTAGAACACCGTTATCAAAGGAGAAAGCGAAACCCTGAAGGTACGACGGAACCCAACCACGAGAAATCCTGGACTTGAAGAAAGGTAAGAGGGTGGATTCAAAACACGCAGGGGTAAGAGGAGAATATCAGAGGGGTAAGGAGTAAAATCAGACCTAATCAGAACTATCCAACCGATTTTGCAAAAATAGTTTTGACACTCTACTTCGGCCGTTAGCTAGGTTATCCTACAGGCTGGACTTGTGGGGTATCGCAACTGCTGAGCTCTGATACCACTCTGTAACACCCTCGAATCGGCCCTATGCAAGTTTTAGCCTTTTCCACCAAACCCGCATAGAAACGATTCAAGGACGCCCACCAGGCACTTTCGTGCGGGTGGAAAACGAAGTAATAACATTACACAACAGTCCTCGAGGGGACCCACAGAACAGATATATACATCAATGACTCCATGAGTCAAGAATACAGATATATAATACAAAGATCCAAATCACCTTGGAAACGATAGAGCGTCCGACTACGGACAAGATGCAAATGGGGCTAAGAGCCCTGAAGAATAACCAATGGCGTCCATAACCCTGCCCAGGCCAAGCCGGAAGGGTAACCCTGCTAACGACGGCGATCTCAAAACCTGCTTAAACAAAAGGGGTGCCGACAAAGGGCAAAGGAAAAAGAGAGAGCGGTCAGTACTGAGGCCAGTACACGGCGAGACTAGAATTCGGCGGTCCTCGCCTACATAGGTATGGTGGACTGAAGCGGCAGCGCAACATGCACTAAACAACCTATAGAGGCTCGAGATAACTGTCGGCTATCAGAGAGGGATAAGAAAGACCTATTCGGAACCATCCTGATGCTACCACCAAACATACCCATCCTGGTATTTCCCCCTCGAGACCAGACGAGGAAGTCAACCAAGGAACTCACATAGTTGGCAATTTTATTTATTCAGTTATCGTTGCACCAATTACTAGTTAGGTATAGATAGTCATCCTGATATAATAAGCAGTGGGAAGTTTTAGTTAACCATTCCATTGTAGTTGCAACACTTACTAGTCAGATACAATTAGCATGAGATATCCCAAACCCAGCAGTTGTTGGTACTTTTATTTAGCCATTCCGTTGCAGTGAAGCTGATTACTAGTCATATCGGATACAAGTCAAATTATAACAGTAAACTTTAGTTATAGTTGTCTATGATCGAGAACTGTGCTCCAAGTCGTCCATAACCGCGGACACGGCTTTTCGAAAAGATTTAACCCTGCAGGGGTGCACCAAAGTATCCACACGCACTTCGACCCTTTTTGCCAGATCAGTTAACATACACCCATTGGTATGTCGGCGGGGCCTAAGTCATGACGTTTCCCAGACCCAAAGCAAGTACATGGGGGCCACCCCACTAAGATACCCGCAACGAAGTCGGCCGGTCTCCGAGACGGACTCAGGGTTTGTGTAGACGGCTGTAAACGACTGGGAACCCGAAAGTGTGACTGGGCTTGTCGATACAGCGAAAACGTGTCACGGCCCTAAACAGTACAGGTGCAGTACATCGCACAATTTAAATTAAGCAGTAAAGCATGGCATAAGTACAGAATAGTAATAAAGCCCCAAACTAATTGTGGCCCCCGGTACAATACTTTGAAATCAGGTACTAATCGATGGGGGTGCCCACACACCCCACCTGTGGTTAGCGCGCTCGATCTCGGAACAGGTGTCAAGAACTCGGGGTCCTACGGGACACAAGTGGACGGTTAACAACCAAATAACATCTATTGCCCACCTGTGCCTCTGCATTTACCTACTTCAATTTTTAGTTATTAAACGGTAATTATAGCCATGATCATCTCCAACATTAAACATGCGGCACACTCCAACAACTATGGTACTGATTTACATGCAAAGACTTGAGCAAGCGACTACGACGCGCAAGTCCAATTATCTACCAATCAACAGGTAATAGGATGTGTCCAAGGCAATATAAGGCTGCAAGGGATATCACGGGCACGAAAACTAGAGCATCGCAACACAGGTAGCAATAGATCAACAGGGGGGAAATAAATACTATAAAAGTAAGATAGGTAGAAAGGGGGAGGTGCTCATTGAAAACATTGCCGAAGGTTCATCCGAGATCGGGTCGACACTCGCATCAACTCATCGTCCTAATCCGTGAAGAAGCAAAGCACTAGAAGAAACACCGGATGCACTATTTAATACTACGGTAGAAAATCGGGCATGATGCATGTATGATGTATGACATGGCAAAGGTGCGATGCATTTAGGCAATATTAAACGGAACCGGGGTCCCGACAATTAATTATTAAGTTCATGTTGTTTAGATACCCCGCAATTTAAATGTTGTATTAACAAGACAAAACATGGCATCGGTTTGCTACACAAATTTAAATGGGGCCAATATGAGACTAGATTTGCCCGCATATGACCCCATATTTAATTTAGGTGAATCGTCGAAACACCCCCAAACACCCAAAATATGTATGCAAACATGTTCAAATAATTATGCAGCAATTTGATATTACATTTATAAAATAGGGCTCGAGAAAGGGGTCACACATTAGGGGTTCGGGCGATCTTGGGGTTCGGGAGGGTTGGAGGTCTTCGGGCATCGGGATATCTGAGTAGTAGGTCATGGCGTTCTAGGTGGCTCTCTTCGATCGTCGGCTCCATGAAAGGGTCGGGAACTTGTGGTCTTCGGTCCTGTCTTCGGATCCATGAGGAAGTGCGCGTCGTTACGTGTGGTCGATCTCGGAGTGTCAAATTCGTGTTGAAGAACCTGTTCTTCGGACAACAGACGCCACACATGAATCGCCACATCACCAGATCGACACACTGGAACATTAGAACAACATCATCAGGTTCACCCATGGGTACTGGAAACCAACAGAGGAAAAACGGTCCGACAACGCACATACAGACGAGAAAGGCGGCTCACCTCCGGTGCTGCAGACGCCGCCCAAAGCGGTGACCATGCCTCAAGGTGGAGGCGCTTGAGGTGACCTCGGCCTGATGTCGAGGCGGGGTGACGGCCTGGCGGAGGTTGATGCAGGGCAGCGAGGGGCAGCCCCTGCAGGCGGCGGGGAGGCGACAGAAGCTGAGGACGGCGGCCGGAACTCCGGGGAAGGTGGCGGCCGCCGCCCGACGACGGAGAGGAGCGGGGAGGCGCGCCCATGAAAGCGGCAGCAGGCTGGATCTGGCGCTGGCGGAGACGAGGCGAACCTGGCTGCCAGCGACGCTACGCGCAAGCGATGGCGTGGTTGTGGCTCGAGGCGCGGCCTGCTCGGGAGAGGACGGAGGCAGGGAGGGCCGAGGCGAAGGCAAGCTCTAGGGAGGCGGCGAACGGCACAGACGGGAGGAGTTCCGGGCGAGGCTGGTCCCAGGCGGTCTCGGCGGTGAGGCGGCGACGGATGGCTAGAGGCGGTCAAGGCGAACCGGCGCGGCGAAGCGGGCAATGGTCGGGAGGAGTCGCGCGGCGAGGGGAGCGGGCGAAGGTGGAGAGGATCTCACGGGCGGCAGCACGGGCCGGCCGGACTCGGGGCGGACCGACGGCGGGGAGGCCATGTCGATGGGCGGCGAGAGGAGGAGCGGAGGTGGGTAGGGTGGGAGAGAGAGGGATATGGGACGGCAAGGGGGACGCGAGGCCCGGGGCGGGCAGGGGGGGAGAGGGATCGAGGGAGGTGGGGTCGGTGGTGGGGATCCCGAGGATCGGCGGGGATAAGGTTGGAGGGCGGGAGCGAGCGGGAGAGGTGAGGACGGGGGCGTGTGTCGCATGGGGATCGTGTCGAGGGCGGTGGTGGCTGGTGGGGCCAATGAGCTGTGGGTGTGGAGGAGTTGGTGGCGCGTGGCGTGTGTTGCGTGTGTGTGTGGCGGGTGGGTGGAGGTGGGGCGAGGTGGCAGATGGTGGTTGGTGGAGGTAGGAAGGATATCTGAGGTGGCGAACACCGATTGGGTGGGATGAGGTGGAGGAAGTGTGGTTAGATTAGGTTGGGGTATAATAGTGGTTGGGGTAGCTCTGGTTTATACTAGGGTTTCTTTTTTGGGTAGGGTAGTTGGCGGTTGGGCCGGCCGGCTGGACTGCCTCCCCAAAATAATAGTTTTTGGTTATTTCTTTTATTTTAAATTAAGCTTTTGTAAATAGTTTTAGATAAATAAGAGATCCGGCTGGACCGACGGTTTTGGTTTGAACAAAGAGGGGAGGATATTAATATAGAAAACAAAGTAGGTCTTTTATCAAAATAGTTTTAATCAATTAGATGCATGCTGATGTCATGATGATGCACAAGTATTTTTTTTAACACGCGATTTTCTAGTAGTGGTTTTTGCGGGGCGCCACAATTCGACGCCACTAACAATGGATCTCGCCCTCGAGATCCGCCTCATGGTACCGGGAAGAAGGGCGGCGATCTGAATCTTCTCGCATCGTGTAGATCCTCGCGACACCACTAACAAGAGGTCGTTGTCCGTGATCGTCGAGAGAACACTCCGGAAACAAAAGGTCGAAGGTAGAGGTATCAACAAATAAAGCCACCTCTAGCTTCGATAGAAAGAGGGAACCGATGCATTCTCATACACTTCAATGTACAAAAGCGAATAGAAGGGGTAGTCGGCATGGGGGCCAATCCATCACGCACCCGAACTATTACTCTGCACAATCAGTAGAAAAGCGTGCAACCATTCTCGGAATCAGACTGAAGATCTCAACAATCGAGGTTCAGAAACAAAGGAGTGATGCAGACTCGCATCGTAATCTGGCGTGATGATGTCGCCGTCCGGAAAACACCGGGAGGAACGAGAAGGAACAAAGAGAAGTCCACCAGACGAAGGATTCCTCGGGTAGAATGAACACCGGATGGTAGAACACCGTTATCAAAGGAGAAAGCGAAACCCTGAAGGTACGACGGAACCCAACCACGAGAAATCCTGGACTTGAAGAAAGGAAAGAGGGTGGATTCAAAACACGCAGGGGTAAGAGGAGAATATCAGAGGGGTAAGGAGTAAAATCAGACCTAATCAGAACTATCCAAGCGATTTTGCAAAAATAGTTTTGACACTCTACTTCGGCCGTTAGCTAGGTTATCCTACAGGCTGGACTTGTGGGGTATCGCAACTGCTGAGCTCTGATACCACTCTATAACACCCTCGAATCGGCCCTATGCAAGTTTTAGCCTTTTCCACCAAACCCGCATAGAAACGATTCAAGGACGCCCACCAGGCACTTTCGCAAGGGTGGAAACGAAGTAATAACATTACACAACAGTCCTAGGGACCCACAACAGATATATACATCAATGACTCCATGAGTCAAGAATACGAATATATAATACAAAGATCCAAATCACCTTGAAGCGATAGGCGTCCGACTACGGACAAGATGCAAATGGGGCTAAGAGCCACGAAGAATAACCAATGGCGTCCATAACCCTGCGAGCCAAGCGGAAGGGTAACCTCGCTAACGACGGCAATCTCAAAACCTGCTTAAACAAAAAGGGTGCCGACAAAGGGCAAAGGAAAAAGAGAGCGGTCAAGATCGAGGCCGACACGGCGAGACTAGAATTCGGCGGTCCTCGCCTACATAGGTATGGTGGACTGAAGCGGCAGCGCAGCATGCACTAAACAACCTATAGAGGCTCGAGATAACTGTCGGCTATCAGAGAGGGATAAGAAAGACCTATTCGGAACCATCCTGATGCTACCACCAAACATACCCATCCTGGTATTTCCCCCTCGAGACCAGACGAGGAAGTCAACCAAGGAACTCACACAGTTGGCAATTTTATTTATTCAGTTATCGTTGCACCAATTACTAGTTAGGTATAGATAGTCATCCTGATATAATAAGCAGTGGGAAGTTTTAGTTAACCATTCCATTGTAGTTGCAACACTTACTAGTCAGATACAATTAGCTTGAGATATCCCAAACCCAGCAGTTGTTGGTACTTTTATTTAGCCATTCCGTTGCAGTGAAGCTGATTACTAGTCAAATTGGATACAAGTCAAATTATAACAGTAAACTTTAGTTATAGTTGTCTATGATCGAGAACTGTGCTCCAAGTCGTCCATAACCGCGGACACGGCTTTTCGAAAAGATTTAACCTGAGGTGCACCAAAGTATCCACACGCACTTGACCCTTTTGCCGATCGATTAACATACACCCATTGGTATGTCGGCGGGGCCTAAGTCATGACGTTTCTGGACCCAAAGCAAGTACATGGGGCCACCCACTAAGATACCCAACGAAGTCGGCCGGTCTCGAGACGGACTCGGGGTTTGTGTAGACTGTAACGCATCGGGAACCCGAAAGTGTGACTGGCTTGTCGACTGATAAAACGTGTCACGGCCCTAAACAAGATGCAAAGACATCGCACAATTTAAATTAAGCGATAAAGCATGGCATAAGTAGAATAGTAATAATGCCCCAAACTAATTGTGGCCCCGGTACAATACTTTGAAATCAGGTACTAATCGATGGGGTGCCCACACCCCAACCGTGGTTAGCGCTCGATCTCGGAACAGGTGTCAAGAACTCGGGGTCCTACGGGACACAAGTGGACGGTTAACAACCAAATAACATCTATTGCCCACCTGTGCCTCTGCATTTACCTACTTCAATTTTTAGTTATTAAACGGTAATTATAGCCATGATCATCTCCAACATTAAACATGCGGCACACTCCAACAACTATGGTACTTGACGACACGCAACAGCACTTGAGCAAGCGACTACGACGCGCAAGTCCAATTATCTACCAATCAACAGGTAATAGGATGTGTCCAAGGCAATATAAGGCTGCAAGGGATATCACGGGCACGAAAACTAGAGCATCGCAACACAGGTAGCAATAGATCAACAGGGGGGAAATAAATACTATAAAAGTAAGATAGGTAGAAAGGGGGAGGTGCTCGCCTGAAAACATTGCCGAAGGTTCATCCGAGATCGGGTCGACACTCGCATCAACTCATCGTCCTAATCCGTGAAGAAGCAAAGCACTAGAAGAAACACCGGATGCACTATTTAATACTACGGTAGAAAATCGGGCATGATGCATGTATGATGTATGACATGGCAAAGGTGCGATGCATTTAGGCAATATTAAACGGAACCGGGGTCCCGACAATTAATTATTAAGTTCATGTTGTTTAGATACCCCGCAATTTAAATGTTGTATTAACAAGACAAAACATGGCATCGGTTTGCTACACAAATTTAAATGGGGCCAATATGAGACTAGATTTGCCCGCATATGACCCCATATTTAATTTAGGTGAATCGTCGAAACACCCCCAAACACCCACAATATGTATGCAAACATGTTCAAATAATTATGCAGCAATTTGATATTACATTTATAAAATAGGGCTCGAGAAAGGGGTCACACATTAGGGGTTCGGGCGATCTTGGGGTTCGGGAGGGTTGGAGGTCTTTGGGCATCGGGATATCTGAGTAGTAGGTCATGGCGTTCTAGGTGGCTCTCTTCGATCGTAGGATCCATGAAAGGTCGGGAACTTGTGGTCTTCGGTCCTGTCTTCGGATCCATGAGGAAGTGCGCGTCGTTACGTGTGGTCGATCTCGGAGTGTCAAATTCGTGTTGAAGAACCTGTTCTTCGGACAACAGACGCCACACATGAATCGCCACATCACCAGATCGACACACTGGAACATTAGAACAACATCATCAGGTTCACCCATGGGTACTGGAAACCAACAGAGGAAAAACGGTCCGACAACGCACATACAGACGACCAGTGCAGCTCACCCTCCTGGTGCAGACGCCGCCCAGGCTAGCAGGACCATGCCCCGAAGGTGGAGGCGCTCGCAGAGGGGCCAAATCCTGGCGACGCGGCTAGAACAGGACGGCGAGGGAACGGCGGAGGCTCAGGAGAGGACACCAGGGTGACCTCGGTGAGCGGCGGCGCCGGCCTGATGTCGAGGCGGGGCGACGGCCTGGCGGAGGTTGATGCAGGGCAGCGAGGGGCAGCCCCTGCAGGCGGCGGGGAGGCGACGGAAGCCGAGGAGGGCGGCCGGAACTCCGGGGAAGGTGGCGGCCGCCGCCCGACGACGGAGAGGAGCGGGGGAGGGCGCGCCCGCGCGACGAAGGGCAGCAGCAGCGGGATATACGGCGCTGGCCGGAGACGAGGCCGAACCTGGCCGCGCGCAAGCGCGATGCAGGGTTGTGGCCTGGAGGCGCGGCCTGCTCGGGAGAGGACGGAGGCAGGGAGGGCCGAGGCGAAGGCGAGCTCTAGGGAGGCGGCGACAGCGCAGAGCAGGAGGAGTTCGGGCGAGGCTGGTCCCGAGGCGGTCCAAGGGCGGTGCGAGGAGAGGCGGATGGCTGAGGCGGTCGAGGCGAACCGGGCGGCGGTGGCGAAGGGCAGCGGGAGAGAGGGAGATGGGACGGCGAGGGGGACGCGAGGCCAGGGGCGGGCCCACGGGGTGGGAGTGGATCGAGGGAGGTGGGGTCGGTCGGTGGTGGGGATCCCGAGGCGGTCGGGCGGGGGATAAGGTTGGAGGGCGGGAGCGAGCGGGAGAGGTGAGGACGGGGGCGTGTGTCGCATGGGGATCGTGTCCTGAGGCAGTGGTGTTGGTAGGGCCCAGGCGAGCTGTGTGGGTGTGGAGGAGTTGGCTGGCATGCGTGGCGTGTGTTGGCGTGTGTGGCGGGTGGGACAGGAGGTGGGGCGAGGTGGCAGATGGTGGTTGGTGGAGGTAGGAAGGATAGCTGAGGTGGCGAACACCGATTGGGTGGGATGAGGTGGAGGAAGGGTGGGTAGATTAGGTTGGGGTATAAAAGTGTTTGGGGTAGCTCTGGTTTAGACTAGGGTTTCTTTTGGGCCGGGTAGTAGGCGGTCTGACCGGTTGGGCTTTTGGGCCGGCCAGCTGGACTGCCTCCCCAAAATAATAATTTTTGGTTATTTCTTTTATTTTAAATTAAACTTTTGTAAATAGTTTTAGATAAATAAGAGATCCGGCTGGACCGACGATTTTGGTTTGAACAAAGAGGGGAGGATATTAATATAGAAAACAAAGTAGGTCTTTTATCAAAATAGTTTTAATCAATTAGATGCATGGTGATGTCATGATGATGCACAAGTATTTTTTTTAACACGCGATTTTCTAGTAGTGGTTTTTGCGGGGCGCCACAGACTTATAATTTTTATTACCAAAATTGTTCCTATAAGCATTATTACCATAAGAGTTGTTGCCAAAATTGTTATTTCTTATGAAGTTCACATCAACTTGCTCTTCTTGAGCAACCAAAGAGGATAAAGGAACATTATTTGGATCAATATGGGCTTTCCCATTAACAAGCATAGACATAATAATATCAATTTTGTCACTCAAGGAGGAGGTTTACTCAACAGAATTTACCTTCTTACCTTGTGGAGCTCTCTCAGTATGCCATTCAGTATAATTAACCATCATATTGTCCAGAAGTTTTCTTGCAGCACCCAAAGTGATGGTCATAAAGGTACCTCCAGCAGCAGAATCCAATAGGTTTCTTGAAGAATAGTTTAATCTTGCATAAAAAGTTTGGATGATCATCCAAGCAGTCAATCCATGAGTGGGACAATTCTTTACCAAAGATTTCATTCTTTCACAAGCTTGAGAAACATGCTCATTATCAAGTTGTTTAAACTTCATTATTTCACTTCTCATGGATATAATCTTAGCAGGAGGATAGTATTTTCCAATAAAAGCATCTTTGCACTTAGTCCAAGAATCAATACTATTCCTAGTTAAGGAATTCAACCATTCTTTAGCTTTTCCTCTCAAAGAGAAAGGAAACAATTTCAGCTTAATAATATCACCATCTATATCCCTATGCTTTTGCATCTCACAAAGTTCAACAAAGTTATTTAGATGGGAAGCAGCATCTTCATTACCAATACCAGAAAATTGTTCTCTCATAACAAGATTGAGCAAAGCAGGTTTTATCTCAAAAAAAGTATTTTCACCCACAGATGGAGCAATAGGTGTGCTCATAAAATCATTGTTGTTGGTGCTAGTGAAGTCACACAACTTAGTGTTTTCAAGAGTAGTCATTTTTTTGGGGGTTTTCAAATAAGAAAGCAAACTAGTAAAACTATTTTTTGTGTTTTTGATAACAAAACAAGCAAACAAAGCAAAAAGAAACTAAGAAAAACAAAAAAACAAAGTAAAGAGATTGGTTATGAGGGAATCCCCTTGTGAATATGTCCTTGACTCCCCGGCAACGGCGCCAGAAAAGATCTTGATGTGCCAAATGCGTTGACGTAGAGCTCGTTGGGAACCCCAAGAGGAAGGTATGATGAGCACAACAACAAGTTTTCCCTCAGTTATGAAACCAAGGTTTAATTGAACCAGTAGGAGCAAGGAAACACCCCAAAGGTGTTACTAGCTGAGCTTTGGCAGGGCGCACTACCGGTGCTAGTAGCAACGTGGAGACCTACATAACACAACCACAGATCTTTATCCCCAACTTGCGATGAGGTTGTCAATCTCACCGTGTTTTGCGGAAAACAAAAGATTAAACGTATCAAATGGAAAGAAGTAAAAGTTTGCAGAAAGTAAACACAAAGAAGTAAACAGTTGTAGATTATATGTAAAGAAAAAGGACCGGGATCCATAGTTCACTAGAGGTGGCTCTCCTTAGATAGATAACATGCTGGGTGAACAAATTACAGCGGGGCAATTGACAAACACCGAGAAAGCAATACATGCATATACTAATCATCTTGACTCCTTTGAGACTTGATTGGGCAATACAACATAATACATAGACCGCCATCCAACTACATCTATGACTAATAATCCACCTTCAGGTTATCGTTCGAACCCCCTCCAGTATTACGTTGCAAGCAACAGATTATTGCTTTATGAACTGCGTGTAAAGTAAACAATACGATTGTTCTATGAACAAAGGATTGTTGTTTTCTCCCCAGTAGCAACATCACATCAAGTACCTTAGAGATTTCTGTCACTTCCCCAGATTACAAGAGGCATGAACCCACTATCGAGCATAAATACTAACTCTTGGAGTTGCTAGCTTCTACTTGGCCAAAATAGCATCTCAATATCCATCGGATCCCCACAAACACAACATGCAGAATTACAAATAGATGATCTTGATCATGAACGGAGCTCACAAGATCTAGACATGAAAGCACAAAGGAGGAGAAACAGCCATCTAGCTATTAAATGGATCCGTAGTCCAAGGATGAACTACTCACGCATCACACCGGAGGCTTGCATGGTGATGAAGAAGGCCTCCAGGGTGAATTCCCCACTCCGGCAGGGTGCCGGGAAGAGCTTCAGATCCGTCCCGATCTAGGGATGGAGATGACGGCGGCTATAGACTCTTTCATGGATTTTTGATCGGGTACTTAGGGTTTTCGTCCCGAGGGAAATATATAGGCATAAGGAGAGGCCGAGGGGTGCAGGGCGGCCACCACCACCTGGCGCGGGCTGGCAGCCCTGGCCAGGTGGTGTGGTGGCTCCCTGGCCCTTCTCCGTCTTGTATTCTGGCACTTGACCCCTTCCGGAAAATAAGCACTTTGGCTTTTGTCCCGTCCAATTCCGAGAATATTCATTTTCTGACTTTCCTAGAACCAAAAACAGTAGAAAACAGGCAGCTGGCACTGTGGCTCTTGTTAATAGGTTAGTCCAAGAAATCATATGAAAAGTACTCCAAACTTGGAACAAAACACAAGAAAGTGGATAAAACCAAGCATGGAACATCAAAAATTATCGATACATTTACAATGTATGATGTTCCTCTAAACAAATCACACATGATCCACCTAGTGTGATTGCATGTCTGTTCTTTTCACAAACCACACATGGATCCATCAGTGTCATTGCATGTGTGTTCTTTTCATGAACCACAATGGATCCACCTAGTGTGATTGCATTTCTGTTCCTCTAAACAAACCACACATGGATCCACCTAGTGTGATTGCATGTCTGTTCTTTTCACAAACCACACATGGATCCACCATTGTCATTGCATGTGTGTTCTTTTCATGAACCACAACTAGAGTCATTGCATGTCTGTTCTTCTAAACAAACCACACATGGATCCACCTAGTGTGATTGCTTGTCTGTTCTTTTCACAAACCACACATGGATCCACCAGTGTCATTGCATGTGTGTTTTTTCATGAACCACAACTAGTGGCATTGCATGTCTGTTCCTCTAAACAAACCACACATGGATCCACCTTGTGTGATTGCATGTTTGTTCTTTTCACAAAACACACATGGATCCACCAGTGTCATTGTATGTGTGTTCTTTTCATGAACCACAACTAGAGTCATTGCATGTCTGCTATTCTAAACAAACCACACACGGATCCACCCAGTGTCATTGCATGTCTGTTCCTCTAAACAACCCACACATGGATCCACCTAGTGTGATTGCATGTCTATTCTTTTCACAAACCACACATGGATCCACCAGTGTCATTGCATGCGTGTTCTTTTCATGAACCACAACTAGAGTCATTGCATGTGTGTTCTTCTTAACAAACCACACATGGATCCACCTAGTGTGATTGCATGTCTGTTCTTTTCACAAACCACACATGGATCCACCAAGTGTGATCGCATGTTTGTTCTTTTCACAAACCACACATGGATCCACCAGTGTCACTGCATGTGTGTTCTTTTCATAAACCACACATGGATCCACTAGTGCCGTTGCATGTATGTTCTTTTCATGAACCACAGCTAGAGTCATTGCATGTCTATTCCTTCCACCAACCACATATGGATCCACAAGTTTGATTGCATGTATTTTCTTCTCATGAACCACACCTAGTGTCATTGCATGTTTGTTCCTCTAAACAAACCACACATGCATCCATCTAGTGTGATTGAATGTCTGTTCTTTTGACAAACCACACATGGATCCACCAGTGTCATTGCATGTATGTTCTTCTCACAAACCACACATGGATCCACCAGTGTCATTGCATGTGTGTTCTTCTCATGAACCACACCTATTGTGATTGCATGTCTGTTCTTTCCACGAAGCACACATGGATCCACATAGTGTGATTGCATGTCTGTTCTTCTCATGAACCACACCCAATGTCATTGCATGTATGTTCCTCTAAACAAACCACACATGGATCCACCTAGTGTGATTGCATGTCTGTTCTTGTCACAAACCACACATGGATCCACCAGTGTCATTGCATGTATGTTCTTCTCACAAACCACACATGGATCCACCAGTGTCATTGCATGTGTGTTCTTTTCATGAACCACAACTAGAGTCATTGCATGTATGTTCTTTCCACGAACCACACTTGGATCCACCTAGTGTGATTGCATGTATGTTCATCTCATGAACCACACCCAGTGTCATTGCATGTCTATTCCTCTAAACAAACTGCACATGGATCCACCTAGTGCGATTGCATCTCTGTTCTTTTCACAAACCACACATGGATCAACCAGTGTCATTGCATGTGTGTTCTTTTCATGAACCACAACTAGTGCCATTGCATGTGTGTTCTTCTAAACAAACCACACATGGATCCACCCAGTGTCATTGCATGTCTCTTCCTCTAAACAAACCACACATGGATCCACCTAGTGTGATTGCATGTATGTTATTTTCACAAACCACACATGGATCCACCAATGTCATTGCATGTGTGTTCTTTTCATGAACCACAACTAGAGTCATTGCATGTCTGTTCTTCTAAACAAACCACACATGGATCCACCTAGTCTGATTGCATATATGTTCTTTTCACAAACCACACATGGATGCACCAGTGTCATTGCATGTGTGTTCTTTTCATTAACCACAACTAGAGTCATTGCATGTGTGTTCTTCTAAACAAACCACACATGGATCCACCTAGTGTGATTGCATGTCTGTTCTTTTCACAAACCACACATGGATCCACCTAGTGTCATTGCATGTATGTTCTTCTCACAAACCATACATGGATCCACTAGTGTCATTGCATGTGTGTTATTCTCATGAACCACAGAACCTTTATTGAACGACTAAACCCAGCTGTAGATAATAGATGGGATCTTCACAAGCTTAGTGACATACGCTCAAAAGAATATTGTCGTGTCACTTCGTTCCACCTTTTCTAATTCAATGGCAGATTAATGTTTTAATAAGAAATTTCTTATTTCAAATATAGCTGATCTGATGTATGTTTTAGTTATCTTTTCAATCGTTTTTCAAACGTTTTGAGTCCTATGCGTACACTAGTGTCATTGCAGGTGTGTTCTTTTCATGAACCATAACTAGAGTCATTGCATGTTTGTTCTTCTAAACAAACCACACATGGATCCAGCTAGTGTCATTACATGTTTGTTCCTATAAGTAAAGCCACACATGGATCCACCTAGTGTGATTGCATGTCTGTTCTTTTCACAAACCACACATGGATCCACCAGTGTCATTGCATGTGTGTTCTTTTCATGAACCACAACTAGAGTCATTGCATGTGTCTTCTTCTAAACAAACCACACATGGATCCACCTAGTGTGATTGCATGTCTGTTCTTTTCAGAAACCACACATGGATCCACCTAGTGTGATCGCATGTCTGTTCTTTTCACAAACCACACATGGATCCACCAGTGTCATTGCATGTGTGTTCTTTTCATGAACCACAACTAGAGTCATTGCATGTCTGTTCTTCTAAACAAACCACACATGGATCCACCCAGTGTCATTGCATGTCTATTCCTCTAAACAAACCACACATGGATCCACCAAGTGTGATTGCATGTTTGTTCTTTTCACAAACCACACATGGGTCCACCAGTGTCATTGCATGTGTGTTCTTTTCATGAACCACAACTAGTGTCATTGCATGTCTGTTCCTCTAAACAAAGCTCACATGGATCCATCTAGTGTGATTGCATGTCTATTCTTTTCACAAACCACACATGGATCCACCAGTGTCATTGCATGTGTGTTCTTTTCATGAACCACAACTAGAGTCATTGCATGTCTGTTCTTCTAAAAAAACACATGGATCCACCCAGTGTCATTGCATGTCTGTTCCTCTAACAAACTACACATGGATCCACCTAGTGTGATTGCATGTCTGTTCTTTTCACAAACCACACATGGATCCACCAGTGTCATTGCATGTGTGTTATTTTCATGAACCACAACTTGAGTCATTGCATGTGTGTTCTTCAAAACAAACCACACATCAATCCACCTAGTGTGATTGCATGTTTGTACTTTTCAGAAACCACACATGGATCCACCTAGTGTGATCGCATGTCTGTTCTTTTCACAAACCAAACATGGATCCACTAGTGTCATTGCATGTGTGTTCTTTTCATGAACCACACATGGATCCACCTAAAGTGATTGCATGTCTGTTCCTCTAAACAAACCACACATGGATCCACCTAGTGTGATTGCATGTCTGATCTTTTCACAAACCACACATGGATCCACCAGTGTCATTGCATGTGTGTTCTTTTCATGAACCACAACTAGAGTCATTGCATGTCTGTTCTTCTAAACAAACCACACATGGATCCACCCAGTGTCATTGCATGTCTATTCCTCTAAACAAACCACACATGGATCCACCTAGTGTGATTGCATGTCTGTTCTTTTCACAAACCACACATGGATCCACCAGTGTCATTGCATGTGTGTTCTTTTCATGAACCACACATGGATCCACCAGTATCATTGCATTTCTGTTCTTTTCACAAATCACACATCGATCCACCAATGTCATTGCGCGTGTGTTCTTTTCATGAACCACAACTAGTGTCATTGCATGTGTATTCTTCTAAACAAACCACACATGGATCCACCCAGTGTCATTGCATGTAAGATCTCACCATAATAAGGTAAGATCCCTGTGATTGCAGTGCTAGTCCCTGGATCGAAAATGCTAGCACCCACAGTTTAAGATGAAGTACACAAAAACAAGGGTCATTATTACATCGCATATCCAGGAATATAATGGTTCTTACAACTCACTTAGCCCAAGGCTAAGACACTTCAAGTTCACATTACATAGCATAATAATAATAGAGTCTTTAGTCTTCATGTGCCACAGGC
Organism: Avena insularis; assembly: GCA_023614405.1. NCBI lineage: Eukaryota > Viridiplantae > Streptophyta > Magnoliopsida > Poales > Poaceae > Avena > Avena insularis. The sequence goes on along the minus strand of CM042692.1, from coordinate 162,089,246 downwards.
AAGCATGTCGAGTGTAGACCCGCAACCCTACTCATCATCAGAGTATCCTGCAACATAATAAGTTACAGCCACAAGGGTCAATACATTTGGAATTGTATTGGCAAGTGATACCAGAGATATTAGTATAATCCAACAACTACATGAATATATGGCTAAGTGGAATTATGGCTGGCTTTGCTAAAAGCTGGTTTAATTTATAGTTTTTGAAGAAGTTTTTCATTCCAGCTATAAGGTACCAATGATAGACATCACTGAACCTCTACCCATGTTCACCCACAAGTTTTAACTTAGAGAAATTTGGATGAGGAGATTATTGAAGTCGTCCATAACCGGGGACACGGCTAAGTACTTAGTTTTACCCTCTCGAGAGGTGGTGCACTTTCCCCACAAGACTCGACATGCATCGAGACAAGACTTTTCAGAAGCAATCCCTCAGACCACCACGGACGCGTTCCATCCTATCATATCTACCACCTTTTGTCCGTCTGGCTGAGTTCTTGCAACTTAGTTGGTCAAGGCAGAGCCCATATGCCATGTGGTTGCACTGGAAGCTTCATGACAAGAATATCTCCAATCTCTTTGTTCCTGGGTGGCCATCCACAAGTGTGATACACCAGCTGACCATAGACATGGCCCTTTAGTAACCACTCAACATAATCCAAGCAAGCCCCATTCCACCCAGGTGTTTCATTAACATTATTTGTTTTCTTAGTTAAACAACAATAATATCTTTCCATACTATCTTATGTGTATATTCCACCCACGAATTCTAATAGCATAGCTAAGCATTCTAGCATACAAAGTCTTTAACTAGGGAATACTACCAAGATATACACTATAGGGTAGCATAGCATAGTATGGTAACATATGAATAATTCTATCATGCTAAGATCTATCAAAATAACACTAGTGCAATAGTGAAAAATAATAGGATATGAGATGAAATATCACTTGCCTTTGTAGCTAGGGGAATAGGTACAATCCTCACAGCAACAAACTTCACAATCCACACAATCTACACAAGAACAATACAACAACAATATTTCAATCAATAAAACATTACAAAAACATGAATGCATGCAAAATGCAAAGATATGATCACAACTCTATAATTTACAGAGTCTACAGTACTGAGGATAGAATACCTCATCTAAATGCATAAGAAATACCCAAAACTAATTTATAGAAAAAAAATGGTGAGCAGAATACTCCTGAAAAGGTTCTGCCTATAATTCCAATTTTACAGAGGAAAAAGTGTGAAACAAGGCCTCTATAATAAAGGGCTCATTTTTCTGAATCCATAGACACCAAATTTGTATTTTTCTGATTTGTGGATCAAAAGTTATGGATTTTCTAAGTTTAATACTAATTCTGGCTATTTTCTAATTAAACAGAAATAGTCTGGCGACGTGGCACTTTCCTATTGGCCCGTACCGGTTCGGTCGGATCGATCACTGTGGGGCATCAGATCTTAAGTGACTACGGACGGATCTGATTAGCCCATACCCTTTCGTTTAGTGATCTAATCCTATCCGCTAGGATTTGATCGAACGGCTACTAAGCATCTTGCCGGAGACTGGCGGTGCTAGCGACGGCGCGTGGTGGCGGCACGTCAGGTGAGTGACGTTTCGGTGATTCTAGAGGGGTAGGGGAAAAGGCAGTCTTACAGAGGGCTTGCGGTGGTCTCGGCAATCTCGATGGAGGTCACGATGGCGTGGGAGGCTCTCTGGTTCACTTGCGATCCCTCGCCGGAGTTGCACAGGCGACAGAGCTCACGGCTCAGTGTCGGAGACGGTGACCTGTTGCTCGAACCAACCAGCAAAGAGGTCAGCGAGACGCGCAAGGATCTGCATGACCTAGTAAAGACCAAAAGGGGGCGGCGGGAACCCTACCTTTACCGGAAAAGGTGACTGACGGTGGCGGCAGAGGGAGTTCGTCCGTGATGACCGTGTCGTCGACCTGGAGCGAGAAAAGGTACGTGGCCAGGGTTAAAAGGTGTGCCAGGATACGGCAAGGGTGATAGGTCAAAGAGGAGGGCGCGGCATGGCCGGAGCTCACCGGAATTGTCGCCGGAGTCCGTCGGATAGCGGCGGTTCGAGCTCTCAATATGGGGAGCATGGGGGCTCTCCCGGGTGGTGTCTGAGGGTAAAATGATGAGGAGGGAGAGGGGATTTAGTAGGGGTGGCCGCCGTGGGGAATTAATACGGGAAACGGTCGAATTTGAGCCGATTCCAAAACGGCAGAGAAGGGGGAGGGGTGTTCGTCGCCTGGGGTTGAAGACGACGGGGTGGTGGTGACGTGGGTGTGGGGTCGGTCTGTCAGCGGGAGGGGGTAGTTTGAGGGGGTGTGCAGAAAACAGAGAGGAGGAGAGGGAGGCCAGGTGGGCTAGCTGGGCTGGGTTTGGGCCGAAAGGCCAGAAGCTGCTGCTGCTGTTATTTTTTTCTCCCTTTTTCTTTTTCTTTTTCTAATTTTGTTTTCTCCAAAACTTTTGATTTAAGGATTCAAATTGAATCAAACCAATTTGTGAAAATTTGTAAAAACTCAAATTAGGTTTTTAGGGTAATATAAAACATATTTATCTTCTATTTTAATCCAAAGTATTTACTTGGATTTAATAGGTAATATAGCATTTTCTTTGATTCTATTTTCAAAATAATTCATATCTTTTTATTCATGGCTCAAAATTGCACCAAATTTTTGGACGACATTCTAAATGCAATGCAATTACATGCTATGATGATAAGAGTGCAATGATGATGATTTTAGATGAAATTTTGGGATGTTACAAATCTAACCCCCTTAAGATGAATCTCGCCCTCGAGATTCGGGTTGGCTAGCAAATAGGTGAGGGTGATCTCTCCGAAGTTCATCCTGTCGCTCCCATGTTGCTTCTGATTCAGTGTGATGGTTCCACTGTACCTTGTAGAATTTAATGGTCTTGGTACGGGTAATTCTTTCTGTTGTCTCTAGAATCTTAATTGGTTTCTCTTCATAAGTAAGATCATTCTCTAGTTGAACTTGCTCCAATGGTATAGTGTCTTTCAACAAAGTTTCTTCCATCTCTGGGTGACATTTTTTCAGCTGACTGACATGGAATACGTTATGAACTGCTGACAGAGATTCTGGTAATTCTATCTCATATGCCACTTCTCCTTTGCGGCTCAAAATTTTGAAAGGTCCTACATAGCGTGGTGCTAATTTTCCTTTGATTCCAAATCTCTTCACACCACGAAGTGGTGATACCCTGAGATAAGCTCTATCACCAACCTCATAGGTAACATCTCTACGTTTTGGATCGGCATAGCTCTTCTGCCGAGATTGGGCTACCTTTAGCCTATCCCTTACCATCTTGACTCTCTCTTCAGCTTCTTGGATTAGGTCTGGCCCGAACAAATTTCTTTCTCCTACTCCATTCCACAACAATGGTGTAGTACACTTCCTTCCATAAAGGAATTCAAATGGAGCCATTTCTATACTTGATTGATAGCTGTTATTGTAGGAAAACTCTGCGTATGGTAGACTTTCATCCCAACTGGATCCATAATCTAACGCACATTCTCTTAGCATATCCTCTAATATTTGATTGGTCCTCTCTGTCTGTCCATCAGTTTGTGGATGAAATGCAGTGCTGAACTCCAGTCGAGTTCCCAATGACTCATGAAGTTGTCGCCAAAAGTGCGAAGTGAATTGAGTTCCTCTGTCGGACACGATACTTTTAGGTACCCCATGCAAACATACAATTCTATTCATGTATATCTTGGCTAGCTTTGCACTTGTATAAGTGGTCTTCACTGGTATGAAATGGGCCACTTTTGTCAAGCGGTCAACGATAACCCATATGGAATCGTATCCAGATTTAGTCCTGGGTAGTCTGGTGATAAAATCCATACCAATTTTATCCCATTTCCAATCAGGTATTGGCAGTGGTTGTAATAATCCTGCCGGTTTACGATGTTCGCTTTACACGACTGCACACGTCGCACAAGGCAATGTGCTCTGCTATGTCCTTCTTTAAATTATTCCAACAAAACCTCTCCTTAACATCCATGTACATCTTAGTATTGCCAGGATGAATTGAATATGGTGAGTTGTGCGCTTCTTGTAAGATCAACTTCTTAAGTTCAAGATCCTGCGGAACACAGACACGTTTTTCGTACCATAAGATTCCTTGATCATCTACATGGAATCCTTTTGCCTTGCCTTCACTAACTTTACTTTTGATTTCTTCTGTTTCTTTATCCAACTTTTGGGCTTCTTGAATTTTGTCCATTAGTGTGGGTTGCACTTCCAAGGATGCAAGGTACCCTTCAGGCACTATTTCAAGTCTCAGCTCTCTAAATTGGGTACATAACTCCTCCGGCAATTCTCCTTTATTGAGGCCATTTACATGAGCCTTGCGGCTTAATGCATCAGCTACGACGTTTGCCTTTCCAGGGTGGTATTGCAAACTTAAGTCGTAATCTTTGATAAGTTCTAGCCATCTTCTTTGTCTCATGTTGAGTTCTTTCTGTGTAAAAATGTATTTCAGACTCTTGTGATCAGTGAACATCTCACAACGTTTTCCCATAAGATAATGCCTCCATGTTTTTAGGGCATGCACAACTAATGCCAACTCTAGATCATGAGTAGGGTAGTTCACTTCATGATTTTTGAGTTGTCTTGATGCATAAGCTACCACTCTACCTTCCTGCATCAACACACCTCCTAATCCTTGGTGAGATGCATCACAGTATACTTGAAAGTCTTTCTCAAGATCTGGCAAACATAACACTGGTGCTAAAACTAGCCTCTTTTTCAATTCCTGAAAGCTGGTTTCGCAAGCTTCTGTCCAATTAAACGTATTCTCCTTCTTCAGCAGATTAGTCATGGGCTTTGCAATCTTAGAGAAATTTTCAATGAACCTCCGATAGTACCCTTCCAGGCCAAGGAAACTACAGATTTCTTTAACTGATTTAGGGGGTTCCCATTCTGTCATAGCTGCCACTTTTGCTGGATCAATAGCTATACCATTACCAGATACTATGTGTCCAAGAAATCCCACTTCATTCAGCCAGAATTCACATTTGCTGAACTTGGCATAAAGTTTATGTTCTCTAAGTTTCTCTAGAATCAAGCGTAGATGTTCTTCATGTTCTTTGCTGCTCTTGGAATATACCAATATATCATCGATGAATACCACTACGAACTTGTCAAGGAATTCCATGAATACCTTATTCATTATGTTCATGAAGTAGGTCGGTGCATTAGTCAATCCAAATGGCATCACTGTATATTCATACAACCCGTATCTAGTGGTGAATGCGGTCTTGGGTATGTCATGTTCTCTAATCTTTAGTTGGAAGTATCCTGATCGAAGATCAATTTTTGAGAACACACATGCTCCCTCTAGCTGATCGAAGAGATCATTTATTCTAGGCAGGGGATATTTGTTCTTTATGGTCACTTCATTGAGTGAACAATAATCTATGCATAGCCTTTTACTTAGGTGCTTCTTCTCAACAAACAAGACTGGTGCTCCCCAAGACGATGAACTTGGTTGGATAAATCCCTTTTTCAACTGTTCTCCCAGCTGTTTCTTGAGTTCTTTTAACTCGTCCACCGACATTTTATAAGGTCTCTTTGCTATAGGCCCCGTTCCTGGTAGTAGGTCTATCAGAAACTCCACGTCCCTATCTGGTGGCATGCCAGGTAATTCCTCGGGGAACACATCTGGATATTCCCTCACTATTGGCACATTATCTAGGCTAACCCCCTTAAGAGAATTAACCTTGCTCCCCTTGGGTTCAAAGTTAGACTTGAACCTGATCCTTTTCTTTTTTGGGGTGGTGAGCATAACAGTTCGCTTGGCACAATCAATCACCCCTTCATAATGGGTCAACCAGTCCATCCCTAATATTACATGTAATCCTTGGGACTCCAGGATTATTAAACTAACCGGGAACTCGTTCTTTCCAATTTCTAGAACGATATGTCGGCACCCTGAATTTACTATCATTTCTCCACCCGGGGAGCTTACTTTAATGGGACATCCAATGGTTTCGGTGGAGAGTTCATTTTTGATTACAAATGATCTTGAAATGAATGAATGCGATGCGCTAGTATCGAAAAGGATAAGTGCAGGAAAGGAATTAATCTTGAACTTACCGATCACGGCATCAGATCCTTCTTGAATTTCCTCCACAATAATGTGATTCACATGACCCTTTTGGAATGGGTTTGGCTTAGCCCCATCAGTCTTCTTCTCTGGGCATTCATTAGCATAGTGCCATGTCTTCTTGCACTTGAAGCATTCCACCTGATTGATGTCTTTCTTTGCTGGCTGACTGTGACGGTTCTGACCATTTTGGTTCCCATGGCCATGATTATTGTGATTGTTCCTGAATCCACTTTTGTTATGTCCACGATGATTGTTTCCATCATGGTGGTGGTTGTTGTTACGATGGTTATTATGATTCCTATTCTTGTGGAATCCTGAGCTCCCACTTCCTTCACCATGAGGGCGCTTGTGAGGAGATCCTGATCCAAACTTATCAAAATGATGCTTCCTCTTTCTACCCTCCACTTGCTTCATCTTGTTGTCTAGGATGGTAGCTTTATCACACAAAGATTGATAAGTTGGAACATATGCAACAGATAGTTGCATAGAAATTTCATCATTTAACCCATCTAGGAACTTCTCCTTCCTCTTTGCATCAGTGTCAACGTCATCGGGTGCATAACGTGACAAATTATTGAACTCCTCGATGTATTCAGAAATACTGCGATCGCGTTGCTTGAGGTTATGAAACTCCTTTTTCTTTAATCCCATTATTCCAGCAGAGATGTGAGTGGTGCGAAACCCATCTTCAAACATTGCCCAAGTCACTTCCTTAATAGGGTGGGTAATTTGAAAATTATCCCACCAAGCAGCTGCATGACCTTCCAATAAGTGTGCTGCAAATCTGACCTTTTCTGCATCCGTGCATCCAACCGTGACTAGGTCCTTATTCACAGAGCGTAACCAATCATTTGCTACCATGGGGTCAGTGGTACCCGAGAACTTAGCAGGTCTCAGCCTTAGAAATCTGGTCAGCATATCCAGAGGTGGTGGATTGTTCTGGTTGTTATTGTTATTATTGTTGTTCTGGTTCTGGTTTGCCATAAATTGAGTCATCATTTGCATCAATTGGGTCTGTGTAGCCATCATCTGCTGCATTCCATTGCCATTGTCATTGTTATCCTCGTTGTTGCGTCGGGGAGGCATCTGTGGGTTTAGTAAGGGTAAGTAATGATAGATAACCCAATTAAAATAACAATCAGAGAAACAAGCACATGCAAGTTCCAACATCACAACAATAACAGAGTTTGCAAAGATAACATACTAGCATAGTCACCCACAAGTCGGTATGACCTATGCACTCAATAATAATAGAACGATAGGTAGATGGAACAGTATCACTACTCCTCCATGTCGACTTCCTCCTCTAGTAGAGCAAGTCCTGCTGTTGCGAATCCTGCCTTGTATTCCTCCAAGCTGGTAGTCAGAGCATCGATCTTTGTCTGTAACTCTCTCTTCTATGTGCGTAGCCTCTCTATCATCTCGTGATCCGCTTCCAGCTCAATGTTCTCCAGCTCTAACTCGGTCTCCAAGTCTCTAATCTTCTTGTTCTTCTCCTGAACTCTCTTCTCTTGGCTCTTGAATTTCTTCTCTTGGTCTTCAAACTTCTTCTCCATTTCCTTGATTCGATTTTCCTGTTCCTGGAAGGCCTTGTCCTTCTCCTTGAGTTGGACTCGTAGTTCATCATTGCTAAGCATCACGTTAGTCCTATCAAGGTGTCTAATAAGGCTCTCTAGGTCCTGGAGGTAGTGACGCACGGGCTTGATAGACTCCTTAGTGGCCTTGTCCAACACAATAGGCTCTCCATCCTCGTCGCGCCTTCCAAAGAAGTGGAAGTAGTGGCTCTTGATCTCAGAAGAGTGACGTCCACATAGGCGTCCCAACAGCTCCTGCATAGCGACGTCGAGGCCCCTCTCCATGTCATCATGGAGAATCTTGAAGGTAATCTCCCCAGTTTGGGGCTCTGTCTCACGTCCTGGCTGGGTAACTCTGAATCCCCATGAGTCCTTCCTCTGAAACTTCCTCAGCTGAAGTCCCTGAATGGTGGGGATTGGAAGAGCGAGCACTTGGACTAGCTCCAACATACGAGTCCCAAAGCGAGTCCCCTTGAAATCCTCGGCCGTGCTGTAGACAAAGTTCAGCATCTTTTGCATAGTATGGAGAAAATTAGTAATACAATAGAGAAAGAAAATACAAGTCACAAAATAAAAGAGAATTCAACCAACAAAACATTCCAAGTAGCAATACATTAATTCAACTCAAGTACTCAAGGTTCCAGACATGACTTATTTTTGCCATACCACATAGGTTGGTATGGTCGAGATACTAATGTGATAAAACGCCAAGGGTGGTGGTCCAACTAATATCTCACTCCTTCTTAACCAAGGTGGCAATCTGGGCATCCTTGGCAGAAATCTGCTTGTCTTGGTCACATAGCTCCAAAGCTAGGCCTATGATATCCTTACTTAGGCGTTTCACAGTGGCCTTTGAGTCTTGGACAAGACGCTTCTCCTCCTTGAGATCCTCCTGAGTATTGAGCATTCTATACTTGAGTCTCTCCCCAAGTTCCTCAATAGCTTTCCATGCAGCATTCCTTGCAGAGTCAAAGAATGACGGGTGCATTTTAGAGTTGGTGAACATGCATAATTCCGTACTCTTGGGATCGTCTTCCTTGTTCTTGTACAAGTGGAGTTGCACCCACCAATACTCTCGTCCTTCATCTATCATAGGAAATCCCTTGTACACGGCTTCACCATTCATCCCCAAGCCGAGCATGAGGTTCTTGAGCACATTGGGAAATTCTGTCTCACACTCTAGGGTCATAGTCATCAGTGGTCCCTTCTTGACGGATTCATTGATGGTGGACATCTACAAAAATAGATGAGAAGGATGATTAGGGAAAGCTTTACGAGATGAAAAGATAAAGTGTGAGGTCTGAAATATGGAGTTATTTTTCCTAAGGGTTTTCCTTAGTCTAATCCATTCTAGGGTCACGAACCTACAGGCAACACCGTGCTGTGATACCATCTGTAAGATCTCACCATAATAAGGTAAGATCCCTGTGATTGCAGTGCTAGTCCCTGGATCGAAAATGCTAGCACCCACAGTTTAAGATGAAGTACACAGAAACAAGGGTCACTATTACATCGCATATCCAGGAATATAATGGTTCTTACAACTCACTTAGCCCAAGGCTAAGACACTTCAAGTTAACATTACATAGCATAATAATAATAGAGTCTTTAGTCTTCATGTGCCACAGGCAAGCATGTCGAGTGTAGACCCGCAACCCTACTCATCATCAGAGTATCCTGCAACATAATAAGTTACAGCCACAAGGGTCAATACATTTGGAATTGTATTGGCAAGTGATACCAGAGATACTTAGTATAATCCAACAACTACATGAATATATGGCTAAGTGGGATTATGGCTGGCTTTGCTAAAAGTTGGTTTAACTTATAGTTTTTGAAGAAGTTTTTCATTCCAGCTATAAGGTACCAATGATAGAAATCACTGAACCTCTACCCATGTTCACCCACAAGTTTTAACTTAGAGAAATTTGGATGAGGAGATTATTGAACTACTTCACTGTCTTGAGGCTCAGAAGTTGTCCATAACCGGGGACACGGCTAAGTACTTAGTTTTACCCTCTCGAGAGGTGGTGCACTTTCCCCACAAGACTCGACATGCATCGAGACAAGAATTTTCAGAAGCAATCCCTCAGACCACCACGGACGCGTTCCATCCTATCATATCTACCACCTTCTATCCGTCTGGCTGAGTTCTTGCAACTTAGTTGGTCAAGGCAGAGCCCATATGCCATGTGGTTGCACTGGAAGCTTCATGACAAGAATGTCTCCAATCTCTTTGTTCCTGGGTGGCCATCCACAAGTGTGATACACCAGCTGACCATAGACATGGCCCCTGAGTAACCAATCAACATAATCCAAGCAAGCCCCATTCCACCCAGGTGTTTCATTAACATTATTTGTTTTCTTAGTTAAACAAAAATAATATCTTTCCATACTATCTTATGTGTATATTCCACCCACGAATTCTAATAGCATAGATAAGCATTCTAGCATACAAAGTCTTTAACTAGGGAATACTACCAAGATATACACTATAGGGTAGCATATCATAGTATGGTAACATATGAATAATTCTATCATGCTAAGATCTATCAAAATAACACTAGTGCAATAGTGAAAAATAATAGGATATGAGATGAAATATCACTTGCCTTGGTAGCTAGGGGAATAGGTACAATCCTCACAGCAACAAACTTCACAATCCACACAATCTACACAAGAACAATACAACAACAATATTTCAATGAATAAAACATTACAAAAACATGAATGCATGCAAAATGCAAAGATATGATCACAACTCTATAATTTACAGAGTCTACAGTACTGAGGATAGAATACCTCATCTAAATGCATAAGAAATACCCAAAAATAATTTATAGAACAAATTTTGTGAGCAAAATACTCCTAAAAAGGTTCTGCCTATAATTCCAATTTTACAGAGGAAAAAGTGTGAAACAAGGCCTCTATAATAAAGGTCTCATTTTTCTGAATCCATAGACACCAAATTTGTATTTTTCTGATTTGTGGATCAAAAGTTATGGATTTTCTAAGTTTAATACTAAATCTGTCTATTTTCTAATTAAACAGAAATAGTCTGGCAACGTGGCGCTTTCCTATTGGCCCTTACCGGTTCGGTCGGATCGATCGCTGTGGGCCATCAGATCTTAAGTGACTACGGACGGATCTGATTAGCCCGTACCCTTTCGTTTAGTGATCTAATCCTATCCGCTAGGATCTGATCGAACGGCTACTAAGCATCTTGCTGGAGACTGGCGGTGCTAGCGACGGCGAGAGACGGCGGCACGTCAGGTGAGTGACATTCCGGTGATTCTAGAGGGGTAGGGGAAAAGGCAGTCTTACAGAGGGCTTGCGGTGCTCTCGGCGATCTCGATGGAGGTCACGATGGCGTGGGAGGCTCTCTGGTTCACTTGCGATCCCTCGCCGGAGTTGCGCAGATGGCAGAGCTCACGGCTCGGTGTCAGAGACGGTGACCTGGGGCTCGAACCAACCAGCAAAGAGGTCAGCGAGACGCGCAAGGATCTTCACGACCTAGTAAAGACCAAAAGGGGGCGGCGGGAACCCTACCTTTACCGGAAAAGGTGACTGACGGTGGCGGCAGAGGGCGTTCGTCGGCGATGACCGTGTCGTCAACCTGGAGCGAGAAAAGGTACGTGGCCAGGGTTAAAAGGTGCGCCAGGATACGGCAAGGGTGATAGGGCAAAGAGGAGGGCGCGACATAGCCGGAGCTCACCAGAATCATCGCCGGAGTCCGTCGGATAGCGGCGGTTCGAGCTCTCAATATGGGGAGCCTGGGGGCTCTCCAGGGTGGTTTCTGAGGGGAAAATGATGAGGAGGGAGAGGGGATTTAGTAAGGGTGGCCGCCGTGGGGAACTAATACGGGAAACGGCCGAATATGACCCGATTCCGAAACGGCAGAGAAGAGGGAGGGGTGTTCGTCGACTGGGGTTGAAGACGACGGCGTGGTGGTGACGTGGGTGTGGGGTCGGTCTATCAGCGGGAGGGGGTAGGTTGAGGGGGTGTGCAGAAAATAGAGAGGGGGAGAGGGAGGCCGGGTGGGCTAGCTGGGCTGGGTTTGGGCCGAAAGGCCAGAAGCTGTTGCTGCTGTTATTTTTTTCTCCCTTTTTCTTTTTCTTTTTCTAATTCTGTTTTCTCCAAAACTTTTGATTTAAGGATTCAAATTGAATCAAACCAATTTCAGAAAATTTGTAAAAACTCAAATTAGGTTTTTAGGGTATTATAAAACATATTTATCTTCTATTTTAAACCAAAGTATTTACTTGGATTTAATAGGTAATATAGCATTTTCTTTGATTCTATTTTCAAAATAATTCATATCTTTTTATTCATGGCTCAAATTGCACCAAATTTTTGGAGGATATTCTAAATGCAATGCAATTACATGCTATGATGATAAGAGTGCAATGATGATGATTTTAGATGAAAATTTGGGTTGTTACATTGCATGTTTGTTCCTCTAAACAAACCACACATGGATCCACCAAGTGTCATTGCATGTCTGTTCCTCTAAACAAACCACACATGGATCCACCTAGTGTGATCGCATGTCTGTTCTTTTCACAAACCACACATGGATCCACCAGTGTCATTGCATGTGTGTTCTTTTCATGAACCACAACTAGAGTCATTGCATGTCTATTCTTCTAAACAAACAACACATGGATCCACCCAATGTCATTGCATGTCTATTCCTCTAAACAAACCACACATGCATCCACCTAGTGTGATTGCATGTCTGTTCTTTTCACAAACCACACATGGATCCACCAGTGTCATTGCATGTGTGTTCTTTTCATGAACCACAACTAGTGTCATTGCATGTCTGTTCCTCTAAACAAACCACACATGGATCCACCTAGTGTGATTGCATGTCTGTTCTTTTCACAAACCACACATGGGTCCACCAGTGTCATTGCATGTGTGTTCTTTTCATGAACCACAACTAGAATCATTGCATGTATGTTCTTCTAAACAGACCACACATGGATCCACCCAGTGTCATTGCATGTATGTTCCTCTAAACAAACAACACATGGATCCACCTAGTGTGATTGCATGTCTGTTCTTTTCAGAAACCACACATGGATCCACTAGTGTCATTGCATGTGTGTTCTTTTCATGAACCACACACGGATCCACCTAGTGTGATTGCATTTCTGTTCCTCTAAACAAACCACACATGGATCCACCTAGTGTGATTGCATGTCTGTTCTTTTCACAAAACACAAATGGATCCAACGGTGTCATTGCATGTGTGTTCTTTTCATGAACCAGAACTATAGTCTTTGCATGTCTGTTCTTCTAAACAAATGACACATGGATCCACCTAGTGTCATTGCATGTCTATTCCTCTAAACAAACCACACATGGATCCACCTAGTGTGATTGCATGTCTGTACTTTTCACAAACCACACATGGATCCACCAGTGTCATTACATGTGTGTTCTTTTCATGAACCACAACTAGTGGCATTGCATGTCTGTTCCTCGAAACAAACCACACATGGATCCACCTAGTGTGATTGCATGTCTGTTCTTTTCACAAACCACACATGGATCCACCAGTGTCATTGCATGTGTGTTCTTTTCATGAACCACAACTAGAGTCATTGCATGTCTGTTCTTCTAAACTAACCACACATGGATCCACCCAGTGTCATTGTATGTCTGTTCCTCTAAACAAACCACACATGGATCCACCTAGTGTGATTGCATGTCTATTCTTTTCACAAACCACACATGGATCCACCAGTGTCATTGCATGTGTGTTCTTTTCATCAACCACAAATAGAATCATTGCATGTGTGTTCTTCTAAACAAACCACACATGGATCCTCCCAGTGTCATTGCATGTCTGTTCTTTTGACACACCACACATGGATCCACCTAGTGTGATTGCATGTCTGTTCTTTTCACAAACCACACATGGATCCACCAGTGTCATTGCATGTGTGTTCTTTTCATGAACCACAAGTAGTGTCATTGCATGTCTGTTCCTCTAAACAAACCACACATGGATCCACCTAGTGTGATTGCATGTCTATTCTTTTCATAAACCACACATGGATCCAACTAGTGTGATCGCATGTCAGTTCTTTTCACGAACCACACATGGATCCACCGAGTGTGATTGCATGTATGTTCTTTTCACAAACCACACATGGATGCACCAGTGTCATTGCATGTGTGTTCTTTTCATGAACCACAACAAGTGTTATTGCATGTATTTTCCTCTAAACAAACCACACATGGATCCACCTAGTGTGATTGCATGTCTATTCTTTTCATAAACCACACATGGATCCAACTAGTGTGATCGCATGTCTGTTCTTTTCACAAGCCACACATGGATCCACCTAGTGTGATTGCATGTCTGTTCTTTTCACAAACCACACATGGATCCACCAGTGTCATTGCATGTGTGTTTTTTCATGAACCATAACTAGAGTCATTGCATGTGTGTTCTTCTAAAAAAACCACACATGGATCCACCCAGTGTGATTGCATGTCTGTTCTTTTCACAAACCACACATGGATCCACCTAGTGTGATTGCATGTCTCTTCTTTTCACAAACCACACATGGATCCACCAGTGTCATTGCATGTATGTTCTTTTTTGAACCACACATGGATACACCAATGTCATTGCATGTATGTTCTTTTCATGAACCACAACTTGAGTCATTACATGTATGTTCTTTCCACGAACCACACATGGATCCACCGACTGTGATTGCATGTCTGTCCTTCTCATGAACCACACCCAGTGTCATTGCAGGTATGTTCCTCTAAACAAACCACACATGGATCCACCTAGTGTGATTGCATGTCTTTTATTTTCACAGACCACAAATGGATCCACTAGTGTCATTGCATGTGTGTTCTTTTCATGAACCACAACTAGTGTCATTGCATGGTGTTCTTCTAAACAAACCACACATGGATCCACCCAGTGTCATTGCATGTTTGTTCCTCTAAACAAACCACACATGGATCCACCTAGTGTGATTGCATGTATGTTATTTTCACAAACCACACATGGATCCACCAATGTCATTACATGTGTGTTCTTTTCATGAACCACAACTAGAGTCATTGCATGTTTGTTCTTCTAAACAAACCACACATGGATCCACACAGTGTCATTACATGTATGTTCCTCTAAACAAACCACACATGGATCCACCTAGTCTGATTGCATATATGTTCTTTTCACAAACCACACATGGATCCACTAGTGTTATTGCATGTGTGTTCTTTTCATGAACCACAACTAGTGGCATTGCATGTCTATTCCTCGAAACAAACCACACATGGATCCACCTAGTGTGATTGCATGTCTGTTCTTTTCATCAACCACACATGGATCCACCAGTGTCATTGCATGTGTGTTCTTTTCATCAACCACAACTAGAATCATTGCATGTGTGTTATTCTAAACAAACCACACATGGATCCACCTAGTGTCATTGCATGTCTATTCCTCTAAACAAACCACACATGGATCCACCTAGTGTGATTGCATGTCTGTACTTTTCACAAACCACACATGGATCCACCAGTGTCATTACATGTGTGTTCTTTTCATGAACCACAACTAGTGGCATTGCATGTCTGTTCCTCGAAACAAACCACACATGGATCCACCTAGTGTGATTGCATGTCTGTTCTTTTCACAAACCACACATGGATCCACCAGTGTCATTGCATGTGTGTTCTTTTCATGAACCACAACTAGAGTCATTGCATGTCTGTTCTTCTAAACTAACCACACATGGATCCACCCAGTGTCATTGTATGTCTGTTCCTCTAAACAAACCACACATGGATCCACCTAGTGTGATTGCATGTCTATTCTTTTCACAAACCACACATGGATCCACCAGTTTCATTGCATGTGTGTTCTTTTCATCAACCACAAATAGAATCATTGCATCTGTGTTCTTCTAAACAAACCACACATGGATCCTCCCAGTGTCATTGCATGTCTGTTCTTTTGACACACCACACATGGATCCACCTAGTGTGATTGCATGTCTGTTCTTTTCACAAACCACACATGGATCCACCAGTGTCATTGCATGTGTGTTCTTTTCATGAACCACAAGTAGTGTCATTGCATGTCTGTTCCTCTAAACAAACCACACATGGATCCACCTAGTGTGATTGCATGTCTATTCTTTTCATAAACCACACATGGATCCAACTAGTGTGATCGCATGTCAGTTCTTTTCACGAACCACACATGGATCCACCTAGTGTGATTGCATGTATGTTCTTTTCACAAACCACACATGGATGCACCAGTGTCATTGCATGTGTGTTCTTTTCATGAACCACAACAAGTGTTATTGCATGTATTTTCCTCTAAACAAACCACACATGGATCCACCTAGTGTGATTG
The DNA here is from genome assembly GCA_023614405.1 of Avena insularis. Lineage (NCBI taxonomy): Eukaryota > Viridiplantae > Streptophyta > Magnoliopsida > Poales > Poaceae > Avena > Avena insularis. Next base: position 162,073,108 of record CM042692.1, on the reverse strand, counting down.
CATGTCTATTCTTTTCATAAACCACACATGGATCCAACTAGTGTGATCGCATGCATTCTTTTCACAAGCCACACATGGATCCACCTAGTGTGATTGCATGTCTGTTCTTTTCACAAACCACACATGGATCCACCAGTGTCATTGCATGTGTGTTTTTTCATGAACCATAACTAGAGTCATTGCATGTGTGTTCTTCTAAAAAAACCACACATGGATCCACCCAGTGTGATTGCATGTCTGTTCTTTTCACAAACCACACATGGATCCACCTAGTGTGATTGCATGTCTCTTCTTTTCACAAACCACACATGGATCCACCAGTGTCATTGCATGTATGTTCTTTTTTGAACCACACATGGATACACCAATGTCATTGCATGTATGTTCTTTTCATGAACCACAACTTGAGTCATTACATGTATGTTCTTTCCACGAACCACACACGGATCCACCGACTGTGATTGCATGTCTGTCCTTCTCATGAACCACACCCAGTGTCATTGCAGGTATGTTCCTCTAAACAAACCACACATGGATCCACCTAGTGTGATTGCATGTCTTTTATTTTCACAGACCACAAATGGATCCACTAGTGTCATTGCATGTGTGTTCTTTTCATGAACCACAACTAGTGTCATTGCATGGTGTTCTTCTAAACAAACCACACATGGATCCACCCAGTGTCATTGCATGTTTGTTCCTCTAAACAAACCACACATGGATCCACCTAGTGTGATTGCATGTATGTTATTTTCACAAACCACACATGGATCCACCAATGTCATTACATGTGTGTTCTTTTCATGAACCACAACTAGAGTCATTGCATGTTTGTTCTTCTAAACAAACCACACATGGATCCACACAGTGTCATTACATGTATGTTCCTCTAAACAAACCACACATGGATCCACCTAGTCTGATTGCATATATGTTCTTTTCACAAACCACACATGGATCCACCAGTGTTATTGCATGTGTGTTCTTTTCATGAACCACAACTAGTGGCATTGCATGTCTATTCCTCGAAACAAACCACACATGGATCCACCTAGTGTGATTGCATGTCTGTTCTTTTCATCAACCACACATGGATCCACCAGTGTCATTGCATGTGTGTTCTTTTCATCAACCACAACTAGAATCATTGCATGTGTGTTATTCTAAACAAACCACACATGGATCCACCTAGTGTCATTGCATGTCTATTCCTCTAAACAAACCACACATGGATCCACCTAGTGTGATTGCATGTCTGTACTTTTCACAAACCACACATGGATCCACCAGTGTCATTACATGTGTGTTCTTTTCATGAACCACAACTAGTGGCATTGCATGTCTGTTCCTCGAAACAAACCACACATGGATCCACCTAGTGTGATTGCATGTCTGTTCTTTTCACAAACCACACATGGATCCACCAGTGTCATTGCATGTGTGTTCTTTTCATGAACCATAACTAGAGTCATTGCATGTCTGTTTTTCTAAATAAACCACACATGGATCCACCCAGTGTCATTGCATGTCAGTTCCTCTAAACAAACCACACATGGATCCACCTAGTGTGATTGCATGTCTGTTATTTTCACAAACCACACATGGATCCACCAGTGTCATTGCATGTGTGTTATTTTCATGAACCACAACTAGAGTCATTGCATGTGTGTTCTTATAAACAAACCACACATGGATCCGCCTAGTCTCATTGCATGTCTGTTCTTTTCACAAACCACACATGGATCCACCTAGTGTGATCGCATGTACATTCTTTTTCACAAACCACACATGGATCCACCAGTGTCATTGCATGCGTGTTCTTTTCATGAACCACAAGTAGTGTCATTGCATGTCTGTTCCACTAAACAAACCACACATGGATCCACCTAGTGTGATTGCATGTCTATTCTTTTCATACGCCACACATGGATCCAACTAGTGTGATCGCATGTCTGTTCTTTTCACAAACCACACATGGATCCACCTACTGTGATTGCATGTCTGTTCTTTTCACAAACCACACATGGATATACCAGTGTCATTGCATGTGTGTTCTTTTCATGAACCACAACTAGTGTTATTGCATGTCTTTTCCTCTAAACAAACCACACATGGATCCACCTAGTGTGATAGCATGTCTGTTATTTTCACAAACCACACATGGATCCACCAGTGTCATTGCATGTATGTTCCCTTTTGAACCACACATGGATACACTAATGTCATTGCATGTATGTTCTTTTCATGAACCAAAAGTTGAGTCATTGCATGTATGTTCTTTCCACGAACCACACATGGATCCAGCAAGTGTGATTGCATGTCTGTCCTTCTCATGAACCACACCTAGTGTCATTGCATGTTTGTTCCTGTAAACAAACCACACATGGATCCACCTAGTGTGATAGCATGTCTGTTATTTTCACAGACCACAAATGGATCCACCAGTGTCATTGCATGTGTGTTCTTTTCATGAACCACAACTAGAGTTATTGCATGTCTATTCTTCTAAACAAACCACACATGGATCCACCCAATGTCATTGCATGTCTATTCCTCTAAACAAACCACACATGGATCCACCTAGTGTGATTGCATGTCTGTTCTTTTCACAAACCACACATGGATCCACTAGTGTCATTGCATGTGTGTTCTTTTCATGAACCACAACTAGTGCCATTGCATGTCTGTTCCTCTAAACAAACAACACATGGATCCACCTAGTGTGATTACATGTCTGTTCTTTTCACAAACCACACATGGATCCACCAGTGTCATTGCATGTGTGTTCTTTTCATGAACCACAACTAGAATCATTGCATGCCTATTCTTCTAAACAGACCACATGGATCCACCCAGTGTCATTGCATGTATGTTCCTCTAAACAAACAACACATGGATCCACCTAGGGTGATTGCATGTCTGTTCTTTTCACAAACCACATGGATCCACAGTGTCATTGCATGTGTGTTCTTTTCATGAAACACACATGGATCCACCTAGTGTGATTGCATTTCTGTTCCTCTAAACAAACCACACATGGATCCACCTAGTGTGATTGCATGTCTGTTCTTTTCACAAACCACACATGGATCCACCAGTGTCATTGCATGTGTGTTCTTTTCATGAACCAGAACTAGAGTCTTTGCATGTCTGTTCTTCTAAACAAACGACTCATGGATCCACCTAGTGTCATTGCATGTCTATTCCTCTAAACAAACCACACATGGATCCACCTAGTGTGATTGCATGTCTGTACTTTTCACAAACCACACATGGATCCACCAGTGTCATTACATGTGTGTTCTTTTCATGAACCACAACTAGTGGCATTGCATGTCTGTTCCTCGAAACAAACCACACATGGATCCACCTAGTGTGATTGCATGTCTGTTCTTTTCACAAACCACACATGGATCCACCAGTGTCATTGCATGTGTGTTCTTTTCATGAACCACAACTAGAGTCATTGCATGTCTGTTCTTCTAAACAAACCACACATGGATCCACCCAGTGTCATTGTATACATTCCTCTAAACAAACCACACATGGATCCATCTAGTGTGATTGCATGTCTATTCTTTTCAAAAACCACACATGGATCCACCAGTCTCATTGCATGTGTGTTCTTTTCATCAACCACAACTAGAATCATTGCATGTGTGTTCTTCTAAACAAACCACACATGGATCCACCCTGTGTCATTGCATGTCTGTTCTTTTCACAAACCACACATGGATCCACCTAGTGTGATCGCATGTCTGTTCTTTTCACAAACCACACATGGATCCACCAGTGTCATTGCATGTGTGTTCTTCTCATGAACCACACCTAGTGTCATTGCATGTCAGTTCCTCTAAACAAACCACACATGGATCCACCTAGTGTGATTGCATGTCTGTTATTTTCACAATCCACACATGGATCAACCAGTGTCATTGCATGTGTGTTATTTTCATGAACCACAACTAGAGTCATTGCATGTGTGTTCTTATAAACAAACCACACATGGATCCACCTAGTGTCATTGCATGTCTGTTCTTTTCACAAACCACACATGGATCCACCTAGTGTGATCGCATGTATGTTCTTTTCACAAACCACACATGGATCCACTAGTGTCATTGCATGCGTGTTCTTTTCATGAACCACAAGTAGTGTCATTGCATGTCTGTTCCTCTAAACAAACCACACATGGATCCACCTAGTGTGATTGCATGTCTATTCTTTTCATCATACACATCGATCCAACTAGTGTGATCGCATATGCATTCTTTTCACAAACCACACATGGATCCACCTACTGTGATTGCATGTCTGTTCTTTTCACAAACCACACATGGATATACCAGTGTCATTGCATGTGTGTTCTTTTCATGAACCACAACTAGTGTTATTGCATGTCTTTTCCTCTAAACAAACCACACATGGATCCACCTAGTGTTTTTGCATGTCTATTCTTTTCACAAACCACACATGGATCCACCAGTGTCATTGCATGTGTGTTCTTTTCATGAACCACACATGGATACACCAATGTCATTGCATGTATGTTCTTTTCATGAACCAAAACTTGAGTCATTGCATGTATGTTCTTTCCACGAACCACACATGGATCCACGAGGTGATTCATGTCATCCTTCTCATGAACCACACCTAGTGTCATTGCATGTTTGTTCCTGTAAACAAACCACACATGGATCCACCTAGTGTGATTGCATGTCTGTTATTTTCACAGACCACAAATGGATCCACCAGTGTCATTGCATGTGTGTTCTTTTCATGAACCACAACTAGAGTTATTGCATGTCTATTCTTATAAACAAACCACACATGGATCCACCCAATGTCATTGCATGTCTATTCCTCTAAACAAACCACACATGGATCCACCTAGTGTGATTGCATGTCTGTTCTTTTCACAAACCACACATGGATCCACCAGTGTCATTGCATGTGTGTTCTTTTCATGAACCACAACTAGTGCCATTGCATGTGTGTTCTTCTAAACAAACCACACATGGATCCACCCAGTGTCATTCCATGTATGTTCCTCTAAACAAACCACACATGGATCCACCTAGTGTGATTGCATATATGTACTTTTCACAAACCACACATGGATCCACAAGTGTCATTGCATGTGTGTTCTTTTCATGAACCACAACTAGTGGCATTGCATGTCTATTCCTCTAAACAAACCACACATGGATCCACCCAGTGTGATTGCATGTCTGTTCTTTTCATCAACCACACATGGATACACAAGTGTCATTGCATGTGTGTTCTTTTCATGAACCACAACTAGAATCATTGCATGTCTGTTCCTCTAAACAAACCACACATGGATCCACCTAGTGTCATTGCATGTCTATTCCTCTAAACAAACCACACATGGATCCACCTAGTGTGATTGCATGTCTGTACTTTTCACAAACCACACATGGATCCACCAGTGTCATTACATGTGTGTTCTTTTCATGAACCACAACTAGTGGCATTGCATGTACATTCCTCAAACAAACCACACATGGATCCACCTAGTGTGATTGCATGTCATTCTTTTCACAAACCACACATGGATCCACCAGTGTCATTGCATGTGTGTTCTTTTCATGAACCACAACTAGAGTCATTGCATGTCTGTTCTTCTAAACAAACCACACATGGATCCACCCAGTGTCATTGTATGTCTGTTCCTCTAAACAAACCACACATGGATCCACCTAGTGTGATTGCATGTCTATTCTTTTCAAAAACCACACATGGATCCACCAGTCTCATTGCATGTGTGTTCTTTTCATCAACCACAACTAGAATCATTGCATGTGTGTTCTTCTAAACAAACCACACATGGATCCACCCAGTGTCATTGCATGTCTGTTCTTTTCACAAACCACACATGGATCCACCTAGTGTGATCGCATGTCTGTTCTTTTCACAAACCACACATGGATCCACCAGTGTCATTGCATGTGTGTTCTTTTCATGAACCAAAACCAGTGTCATTGCATGTCTGTTCCTCTAAACAAACCACACATGGATCCACCTAGTGTGATTGCATGTCTATTCTTTTCACAAACCACACATGGATGCACCTAGTGTGATTGCATGTCTATTCTTTTCACAAACCACACATGGATCCACCTAGTGTGATTGCATGTCTCTTCTTTTCACAAACCACACATGGATGCACCAGTGTCATTGCATGTGTGTTCTTTTCATGAACCACAACAAGTGTTATTGCATGTATTTTCCTCTAAACAAACCACACATGGATCCACCTAGTGTGATTGCATGTCTATTCTTTTCACAAACCACACATGGATCCACCTAGTGTGATTGCATGTCTGTTCTTTTCACAAACCACACATGGATCCACCAGTGTCATTGCATGTGTGTTCTTTTCATGAACCACAACTGGAGTCATTGCTTTTCTGTTCTTTCCGCAAAGCACACATGGATCGACCTAGTGTGATTGCATGTGTGTTCTTTTCACAAACCACACCTAGTGTCATTGCATGTCTGTTCTTTTATACAAACCACACATGGATCCACCTAGTGTCATTGCATGTATGTTCTTTTGAACCACACATGGATACACCAATGTCATTGCATGTATGTTCTTTTCATGAACCACAACTTGAGTCATTGCATGTATGTTCTTTCTAAACAAACCACACATGGATCATGTCTGTCCTTCTCATGAACCACACCCAGTGTCATTGCATGTATGTTCTCTAAACAATCCACACATGGATCCACCTAGTGTGATTGCATGTCTTTTATTTTCACAGACCACAAATGGATCCACTAGTGTCATTGCATGTGTGTTCTTTTCATGAACCACAACTAGTGTCATTGCATGGTGTTCTTCTAAACAAACCACACATGGATCCACCCAGTGTGCATGTGTGTTCTTCTAAACAAACCACACATGGATCCACCTAGTGTGATTACATGTTTGTTATTTTCACAAACCACACATGGATCCACCAATGTCATTGCATGTGTGTTCTTTTCATGAACGACTGCTAGAGTCATTACATGTTTGTTCTTTCCACAAACCACACATGGATCCACCTAGTTTCCTTGCATGTCTGTTCTATTCATGAACCACACATGGATCCACCAGTGTCATTGCATGTCTGTTCTTTTCAGAAACCACATAAGGATCCACCAGTGTCATTACATGTGTGTTCTTTTCATGAACCACAACTAGTGGCATTGCATGTCTGTTCCTCGAAACAAACCACACATGGATCCACCTAGTGTGATTGCATGTCTGTTCTTTTCACAAACCACACATGGATCCACCAGTGTCATTGCATGTGTGTTCTTTTCATGAACCACAGCTAGAGTCATTGCATGTGTGGTCTACTAAACAAACCACACATGGATCCACCTAGTGTGATTGCATGTCTATTCTTCTAAACAAACCACACATGGATCCACCTAGTGTGATTGCATGTCTGTTCTTTTCACAAACCACACATGGATCCACCAGTGTCATTACATGTGTGTTCTTTTCATGAACCACAACTAGTGGCATTGCATGTCTGTTCCTCGAAACAAACCACACATGGATCCACCTAGTGTGATTGCATGTCTGTTCTTTTCACAAACCACACATGGATCCACCAGTGTCATTGCATGTGTGTTCTTTTCATGAACCATAACTAGAGTCATTGCATGTCTGTTCTTCTAAATAAACCACACATGGATCCACCCAGTGTCATTGCATGTCAGTTCCTCTAAACAAACCACACATGGATCCACCTAGTGTGATTGCATGTCTGTTATTTTCACAAACCACACATGGATCCACCAGTGTCATTGCATGTGTGTTATTTTCATGAACCACAACTAGAGTCATTGCATGTGTGTTCTTATAAACAAACCACACATGGATCCGCCTAGTCTCATTGCATGTCTGTTCTTTTCACAAACCACACATGGATCCACCTAGTGTGATCGCATGTCTGTTCTTTTCACAAACCACACATGGATCCACCAGTGTCATTGCATGCGTGTTCTTTTCATGAACCACAAGTAGTGTCATTGCATGTCTGTTCCACTAAACAAACCACACATGGATCCACCTAGTGTGATTGCATGTCTATTCTTTTCATACGCCACACATGGATCCAACTAGTGTGATCGCATGTCTGTTCTTTTCACAAACCACACATGGATCCACCTACTGTGATTGCATGTCTGTTCTTTTCACAAACCACACATGGATATACCAGTGTCATTGCATGTGTGTTCTTTTCATGAACCACAACTAGTGTTATTGCATGTCTTTTCCTCTAAACAAACCACACATGGATCCACCTAGTGTTTTTGCATGTCTATTCTTTTCACAAACCACACATGGATCCACCAGTGTCATTGCATGTATGTTCCCTTTTGAACCACACATGGATACACTAATGTCATTGCATGTATGTTCTTTTCATGAACCAAAAGTTGAGTCATTGCATGTATGTTCTTTCCACGAACCACACATGGATCCAGCAAGTGTGATTGCATGTCTGTCCTTCTCATGAACCACACCTAGTGTCATTGCATGTTTGTTCCTGTAAACAAACCACACATGGATCCACCTAGTGTGATAGCATGTCTGTTATTTTCACAGACCACAAATGGATCCACCAGTGTCATTGCATGTGTGTTCTTTTCATGAACCACAACTAGAGTTATTGCATGTCTATTCTTCTAAACAAACCACACATGGATCCACCCAATGTCATTGCATGTCTATTCCTCTAAACAAACCACACATGGATCCACCTAGTGTGATTGCATGTCTGTTCTTTTCACAAACCACACATGGATCCACTAGTGTCATTGCATGTGTGTTCTTTTCATGAACCACAACTAGTGCCATTGCATGTCTGTTCCTCTAAACAAACAACACATGGATCCACCTAGTGTGATTACATGTCTGTTCTTTTCACAAACCACACATGGATCCACCAGTGTCATTGCATGTGTGTTCTTTTCATGAACCACAACTAGAATCATTGCATGCCTATTCTTCTAAACAGACCACACATGGATCCACCCAGTGTCATTGCATGTATGTTCCTCTAAACAAACAACACATGGATCCACCTAGTGTGATTGCATGTCTGTTCTTTTCACAAACCACACATGGATCCACCAGTGTCATTGCATGTGTGTTCTTTTCATGAAACACACATGGATCCACCTAGTGTGATTGCATTTCTGTTCCTCTAAACAAACCACACATGGATCCACCTAGTGTGATTGCATGTCTGTTCTTTTCACAAACCACACATGGATCCACCAGTGTCATTGCATGTGTGTTCTTTTCATGAACCAGAACTAGAGTCTTTGCATGTCTGTTCTTCTAAACAAACGACTCATGGATCCACCTAGTGTCATTGCATGTCTATTCTTCTAAACAAACCACACATGGATCCACCTAGTGTGATTGCATGTCTGTACTTTTCACAAACCACACATGGATCCACCAGTGTCATTACATGTGTGTTCTTTTCATGAACCACAACTAGTGGCATTGCATGTCTGTTCCTCGAAACAAACCACACATGGATCCACCTAGTGTGATTGCATGTCTGTTCTTTTCACAAACCACACATGGATCCACCAGTGTCATTGCATGTGTGTTCTTTTCATGAACCACAACTAGAGTCATTGCATGTCTGTTCTTCTAAACAAACCACACATGGATCCACCCAGTGTCATTGTATGTCTGTTCCTCTAAACAAACCACACATGGATCCATCTAGTGTGATTGCATGTCTATTCTTTTCAAAAACCACACATGGATCCACCAGTCTCATTGCATGTGTGTTCTTTTCATCAACCACAACTAGAATCATTGCATGTGTGTTCTTCTAAACAAACCACACATGGATCCACCCTGTGTCATTGCATGTCTGTTCTTTTCACAAACCACACATGGATCCACCTAGTGTGATCGCATGTCTGTTCTTTTCACAAACCACACATGGATCCACCAGTGTCATTGCATGTGTGTTCTTCTCATGAACCACACCTAGTGTCATTGCATGTCAGTTCCTCTAAACAAACCACACATGGATCCACCTAGTGTGATTGCATGTCTGTTATTTTCACAATCCACACATGGATCAACCAGTGTCATTGCATGTGTGTTATTTTCATGAACCACAACTAGAGTCATTGCATGTGTGTTCTTATAAACAAACCACACATGGATCCACCTAGTGTCATTGCATGTCTGTTCTTTTCACAAACCACACATGGATCCACCTAGTGTGATCGCATGTCTGTTCTTTTCACAAACCACACATGGATCCACTAGTGTCATTGCATGCGTGTTCTTTTCATGAACCACAAGTAGTGTCATTGCATGTCTGTTCCTCTAAACAAACCACACATGGATCCACCTAGTGTGATTGCATGTCTATTCTTTTAATACGCCACACATGGATCCAACTAGTGTGATCGCATGTCTGTTCTTTTCACAAACCACACATGGATCCACCTACTGTGATTGCATGTCTGTTCTTTTCACAAACCACACATGGATATACCAGTGTCATTGCATGTGTGTTCTTTTCATGAACCACAACTAGTGTTATTGCATGTCTTTTCCTCTAAACAAACCACACATGGATCCACCTAGTGTTTTTGCATGTCTATTCTTTTCACAAACCACACATGGATCCACCAGTGTCATTGCATGTATGTTCCCTTTTGAACCCCACATGGATACACCAATGTCATTGCATGTATGTTCTTTTCATGAACCAAAACTTGAGTCATTGCATGTATGTTCTTTCCACGAACCACACATGGATCCACCGAGGGTGATTCATGTCTGTCCTTCTCATGAACCACACCTAGTGTCATTGCATGTTTGTTCCTGTAAACAAACCACACATGGATCCACCTAGTGTGATTGCATGTCTGTTATTTTCACAGACCACAAATGGATCCACCAGTGTCATTGCATGTGTGTTCTTTTCATGAACCACAACTAGAGTTATTGCATGTCTATTCTTATAAACAAACCACACATGGATCCACCCAATGTCATTGCATGTCTATTCCTCTAAACAAACCACACATGGATCCACCTAGTGTGATTGCATGTCTGTTCTTTTCACAAACCACACATGGATCCACCAGTGTCATTGCATGTGTGTTCTTTTCATGAACCACAACTAGTGCCATTGCATGTCTGTTCCTCTAAACAAACCACACATGGATCCACCTAGTGTGATTACATGTCTGTTCTTTTCACAAACCACACATGGATCCACCAGTCTCATTGCATGTGTGTTCTTTTCATGAACCACAACTAGAATCATTGCATGCCTATTCTTCTAAACAGACCACACATGGATCCACCCAGTGTCATTGCATGTATGTTCCTCTAAACAAACAACACATGGATCCACCTAGTGTGATTGCATGTCTGTTCTTTTCACAAACCACACATGGATCCACCAGTGTCATTGCATGTGTGTTCTTTTCATGAAACACACATGGATCCACCTAGTGTGATTGCATTTCTGTTCCTCTAAACAAACCACACATGGATCCACCTAGTGTGATTGCATGTCTGTTCTTTTCACAAACCACACATGGATCCACCAGTGTCATTGCATGTGTGTTCTTTTCATGAACCAGAACTAGAGTCTTTGCATGTCTGTTCTTCTAAACAAACGACACATGGATCCACCTAGTGTCATTGCATGTCTATTCCTCTAAACAAACCACACATGGATCCACCTAGTGTGATTGCATGTCTGTACTTTTCACAAACCACACATGGATCCACCAGTGTCATTACATGTGTGTTCTTTTCATGAACCACAACTAGTGGCATTGCATGTCTGTTCCTCGAAACAAACCACACATGGATCCACCTAGTGTGATTGCATGTCTGTTCTTTTCACAAACCACACATGGATCCACCAGTGTCATTGCATGTGTGTTCCTTTCATGAACCACAACTAGAGTCATTGCATGTCTGTTCTTCTAAACAAACCACACATGGATCCACCCAGTGTCATTGTATGTCTGTTCCTCTAAACAAACCACACATGGATCCACCTAGTGTGATTGCATGTCTATTCTTTTCAAAAACCACACATGGATCCACCAGTCTCATTGTATGTGTGTTCTTTTCATCAACCACAACTAGAATCATTGCATGTGTGTTCTTCTAAACAAACCACACATGGATCCACCCAGTGTCATTGCATGTCTGTTCTTTTCACAAACCAGACATGGATCCACCTAGTGTGATCGCATGTCTGTTCTTTTCACAAACCACACATGGATCCACCAGTGTCATTGCATGTGTGTTCTTTTCATGAACCACAACTAGTGTCATTGCATGTCTGTTCCTCGAAACAAACCACACATGGATCCACCTAGTGTGATTGCATAACTATTATTTTCATAAACCACACATGGATCCACCTAGTGTGATCGCATGTCTATTCTTTTCACAAACCACACATGGATCCACCTAGTGTGATTGCATGTCTGTTCTTTTCACAAACCATACATGGATACACCAGTGTCATTGCATGTGTGTTCTTTTCATGAACCACAACTAGTGTCATTGCATGTCTGTTCCTCTAAACAAACCACACATGGATCCACCTAGTGTGATTGCATGTCTGTTCCTCTAAACAAACCACACATGGATCCACCTAGTGTGATTGCATGTCTATTCTTTTCATAAACCGCACATGGATCCAACTAGTGTGATCGCATGTCTGTTCTTTTCACAAACCACATGGATCCACCTAGTGTGATTGCATGTCTGTTCTTTTCACAAACCACACATGGATCCACCAGTGTCATTGCATGTGTGTTCTTTTCATGAACCACAACTAGAGTCATTGCATGTGTGTTCTTCTAAACAAACCACACATGGATCCACCCAGTGTGATTGTATGTCTGTTCTTTTCACAAACCACACATGGATCCACCTAGTGTGATTGCATGTCTATTCTTTTCACAAACCACACATGGATCCACCAGTGTCATTGCATGTATGTTCTTTTATGAACCACACATGGATCCACCTACTGTGATTGCATGTCTGTTCTTTTCACAAACCACACATGGATATACCAGTGTCATTGCATGTGTGTTCTTTTCATGAACCACAACTTGAGTCATTGCATGTATGTTCTTTTCCTCTAAACAAACCACACATGGATCCACCTAGTGTGATTGCATGTCTATTATTTTCACAAACCACACATGGATCCACCAGTGTCATTGCATGTATGTTCCCTTTTGAACCACACATGGATACACCAATGTCATTGCATGTATGTTCTTTTCATGAACCACAACTTGAGTCATTGCATGTATGTTCTTTCCACGAACCACACATGGATCCACCGAGTGTGATTGCATGTCTATCCTTCTCATGAACCACACCTAGTGGTATTGCATGTCTGTTCCTGTAAACAAACCACACATGGATCCACCTAGTGTGATTGCATGTGCATTATTTTCACAGACCACAAATGGATCCACCAGTGTCATTGCATGTGTGTTCTTTTCATGAACCACAACTAGAGTTATTGCATGTCTATTCTTCTAAACAAACCACACATGGATCCACCCAATGTCATTGCATGTCTATTCCTCTAAACAAACCACACATGGATCCACCTAGTGTGATTGCATGTCTGTTCTTTTCACAAACCACACATGGATCCACTAGTGTCATTGCATGTGTGTTCTTTTCATGAACCACAACTAGTGCCATTGCATGTCTGTTCCTCTAAACAAACAACACATGGATCCACCTAGTGTGATTACATGTCTGTTCTTTTCACAAACCACACATGGATCCACCAGTGTCATTGCATGTGTGTTCTTTTCATGAACCACAACTAGAATCATTGCATGCCTATTCTTCTAAACAGACCACACATGGATCCACCCAGTGTCATTGCATGTATGTTCCTCTAAACAAACAACACATGGATCCACCTAGTGTGATTGCATGTCTGTTCTTTTCACAAACCACACATGGATCCACCAGTGTCATTGCATGTGTGTTCTTTTCATGAACACACATGGATCCACCTAGTGTGATTGCATTTCTGTTCCTCTAAACAAACCACATGGATCCACCTAGTGTGATTGCATGTCTGTTCTTTTCACAAACCACACATGGATCCACCAGTGTCATTGCATGTGTGTTCTTTTCATGAACCAGAACTAGAGTCTTTGCATGTCTGTTCTTCTAAACAAACGACTCATGGATCCACCTAGTGTCATTGCATGTCTATTCTTCTAAACAAACCACACATGGATCCACCTAGTGTGATTGCATGTCTGTACTTTTCACAAACCACACATGGATCCACCAGTGTCATTACATGTGTGTTCTTTTCATGAACCACAACTAGTGGCATTGCATGTACATTCCTCGAAACAAACCACACATGGATCCACCTAGTGTGATTGCATGTCTGTTCTTTTCACAAACCACACATGGATCCACCAGTGTCATTGCATGTGTGTTCTTTTCATGAACCACAACTAGAGTCATTGCATGTCTGTTCTTCTAAACAAACCACACATGGATCCACCCAGTGTCATTGGATATGTTCCTCTAAACAAACCACACATGGATCCATCTAGTGTGATTGCATGTCTATTCTTTTCAAAAACCACACATGGATCCACCAGTCTCATTGCATGTGTGTTCTTTTCATCAACCACAACTAGAATCATTGCATGTGTGTTCTTCTAAACAAACCACACATGGATCCACCCTGTGTCATTGCATGTCTGTTCTTTTCACAAACCACACATGGATCCACCTAGTGTGATCGCATGTCTGTTCTTTTCACAAACCACACATGGATCCACCAGTGTCATTGCATGTGTGTTCTTCTCATGAACCACACCTAGTGTCATTGCATGTCAGTTCCTCTAAACAAACCACACATGGATCCACCTAGTGTGATTGCATGTCTGTTATTTTCACAATCCACACATGGATCAACCAGTGTCATTGCATGTGTGTTATTTTCATGAACCACAACTAGAGTCATTGCATGTGTGTTCTTATAAACAAACCACACATGGATCCACCTAGTGTCATTGCATGTCTGTTCTTTTCACAAACCACACATGGATCCACCTAGTGTGATCGCATGTCTGTTCTTTTCACAAACCACACATGGATCCACTAGTGTCATTGCATGCGTGTTCTTTTCATGAACCACAAGTAGTGTCATTGCATGTCTGTTCCTCTAAACAAACCACACATGGATCCACCTAGTGTGATTGCATGTCTATTCTTTTCATACGCCACACATCGATCCAACTAGTGTGATCGCATGTCTGTTCTTTTCACAAACCACACATGGATCCACCTACTGTGATTGCATGTCTGTTCTTTTCACAAACCACACATGGATATACCAGTGTCATTGCATGTGTGTTCTTTTCATGAACCACAACTAGTGTTATTGCATGTCTTTTCCTCTAAACAAACCACACATGGATCCACCTAGTGTTTTTGCATGTCTATTCTTTTCACAAACCACACATGGATCCACCAGTGTCATTGCATGTATGTTCCCTTTTGAACCCCACATGGATACACCAATGTCATTGCATGTATGTTCTTTTCATGAACCAAAACTTGAGTCATTGCATGTATGTTCTTTCCACGAACCACACATGGATCCACCGAGGGTGATTCATGTCTGTCCTTCTCATGAACCACACCTAGTGTCATTGCATGTTTGTTCCTGTAAACAAACCACACATGGATCCACCTAGTGTGATTGCATGTCTGTTATTTTCACAGACCACAAATGGATCCACCAGTGTCATTGCATGTGTGTTCTTTTCATGAACCACAACTAGAGTTATTGCATGTCTATTCTTATAAACAAACCACACATGGATCCACCCAATGTCATTGCATGTCTATTCCTCTAAACAAACCACACATGGATCCACCTAGTGTGATTGCATGTCTGTTCTTTTCACAAACCACACATGGATCCACCAGTGTCATTGCATGTGTGTTCTTTTCATGAACCACAACTAGTGCCATTGCATGTCTGTTCCTCTAAACAAACCACACATGGATCCACCTAGTGTGATTACATGTCTGTTCTTTTCACAAACCACACATGGATCCACCAGTCTCATTGCATGTGTGTTCTTTTCATGAACCACAACTAGAATCATTGCATGCCTATTCTTCTAAACAGACCACACATGGATCCACCCAGTGTCATTGCATGTATGTTCCTCTAAACAAACAACACATGGATCCACCTAGTGTGATTGCATGTCTGTTCTTTTCACAAACCACACATGGATCCACCAGTGTCATTGCATGTGTGTTCTTTTCATGAAACACACATGGATCCACCTAGTGTGATTGCATTTCTGTTCCTCTAAACAAACCACACATGGATCCACCTAGTGTGATTGCATGTCTGTTCTTTTCACAAACCACACATGGATCCACCAGTGTCATTGCATGTGTGTTCTTTTCATGAACCAGAACTAGAGTCTTTGCATGTCTGTTCTTCTAAACAAACGACACATGGATCCACCTAGTGTCATTGCATGTCTATTCCTCTAAACAAACCACACATGGATCCACCTAGTGTGATTGCATGTCTGTACTTTTCACAAACCACACATGGATCCACCAGTGTCATTACATGTGTGTTCTTTTCATGAACCACAACTAGTGGCATTGCATGTCTGTTCCTCGAAACAAACCACACATGGATCCACCTAGTATGATTGCATGTCTGTTCTTTTCACAAACCACACATGGATCCACCAGTGTCATTGCATGTGTGTTCCTTTCATGAACCACAACTAGAGTCATTGCATGTCTGTTCTTCTAAACAAACCACACATGGATCCACCCAGTGTCATTGTATACATTCCTCTAAACAAACCACACATGGATCCACCTAGTGTGATTGCATGTCTATTCTTTTCAAAAACCAC
Source organism: Avena insularis (assembly GCA_023614405.1). Lineage (NCBI taxonomy): Eukaryota > Viridiplantae > Streptophyta > Magnoliopsida > Poales > Poaceae > Avena > Avena insularis. The sequence continues at coordinate 162,056,092 of CM042692.1, read as the reverse complement.
ACATGGATCCACCAGTCTCATTGTATGTGTGTTCTTTTCATCAACCACAACTAGAATCATTGCATGTGTGTTCTTCTAAACAAACCACACATGGATCCACCCAGTGTCATTGCATGTCTGTTCTTTTCACAAACCAGACATGGATCCACCTAGTGTGATCGCATGTCTGTTCTTTTCACAAACCACACATGGATCCACCAGTGTCATTGCATGTGTGTTCTTTTCATGAACCACAACTAGTGTCATTGCATGTCTGTTCCTCGAAACAAACCACACATGGATCCACCTAGTGTGATTGCATAACTATTATTTTCATAAACCACACATGGATCCACCTAGTGTGATCGCATGTCTATTCTTTTCACAAACCACACATGGATCCACCTAGTGTGATTGCATGTCTGTTCTTTTCACAAACCATACATGGATACACCAGTGTCATTGCATGTGTGTTCTTTTCATGAACCACAACTAGTGTCATTGCATGTCTGTTCCTCTAAACAAACCACACATGGATCCACCTAGTGTGATTGCATGTCTGTTCCTCTAAACAAACCACACATGGATCCACCTAGTGTGATTGCATGTCTATTCTTTTCATAAACCGCACATGGATCCAACTAGTGTGATCGCATGTCTGTTCTTTTCACAAACCACACATGGATCCACCTAGTGTGATTGCATGTCTGTTCTTTTCACAAACCACACATGGATCCACCAGTGTCATTGCATGTGTGTTCTTTTCATGAACCACAACTAGAGTCATTGCATGTGTGTTCTTCTAAACAAACCACACATGGATCCACCCAGTGTGATTGTATGTCTGTTCTTTTCACAAACCACACATGGATCCACCTAGTGTGATTGCATGTCTATTCTTTTCACAAACCACACATGGATCCACCAGTGTCATTGCATGTATGTTCTTTTATGAACCACACATGGATCCACCTACTGTGATTGCATGTCTGTTCTTTTCACAAACCACACATGGATATACCAGTGTCATTGCATGTGTGTTCTTTTCATGAACCACAACTTGAGTCATTGCATGTATGTTCTTTTCCTCTAAACAAACCACACATGGATCCACCTAGTGTGATTGCATGTCTATTATTTTCACAAACCACACATGGATCCACCAGTGTCATTGCATGTATGTTCCCTTTTGAACCACACATGGATACACCAATGTCATTGCATGTATGTTCTTTTCATGAACCACAACTTGAGTCATTGCATGTATGTTCTTTCCACGAACCACACATGGATCCACCGAGTGTGATTGCATGTCTATCCTTCTCATGAACCACACCTAGTGGTATTGCATGTCTGTTCCTGTAAACAAACCACACATGGATCCACCTAGTGTGATTGCATGTCTGTTATTTTCACAGACCACAAATGGATCCACCAGTGTCATTGCATGTGTGTTCTTTTCATGAACCACAACTAGAGTTATTGCATGTCTATTCTTCTAAACAAACCACACATGGATCCACCCAATGTCATTGCATGTCTATTCCTCTAAACAAACCACACATGGATCCACCTAGTGTGATTGCATGTCTGTTCTTTTCACAAACCACACATGGATCCACCAGTGTCATTGCATGTGTGTTCTTTTCATGAACCACAACTAGTGCCATTGCATGTACATTCCTCTAAACAAACCACACATGGATCCACCTAGTGTGATTGCATGTCTGTTCTTTTCACAAACCACACATGGATCCACCAGTGTCATTGCATGTGTGTTCTTTTCATGAACCACAACTAGTGCCATTGCATGTCTGTTCCTCTAAACAAACCACACATGGATCCACCTAGTGTGATTACATGTCTGTTCTTTTCACAAACCACACATGGATCCACCAGTGTCATTGCATGTGTGTTCTTTTCATGAACCACAACTAGAATCATTGCATGCCTATTCTTCTAAACAGACCACACATGGATCCACCCAGTGTCATTGCATGTATGTTCCTCTAAACAAACAACACATGGATCCACCTAGTGATTGCATGTCTGTTCTTTTCACAAACCACACATGGATCCACCAGTGTCATTGCATGTGTGTTCTTTTCATGAAACACACATGGATCCACCTAGTGTGATTGCATTTCTGTTCCTCTAAACAAACCACACATGGATCCACCTAGTGTGATTGCATGTCTGTTCTTTTCACAAACCACACATGGATCCACCAGTGTCATTGCATGTGTGTTCTTTTCATGAACCAGAACTAGAGTCTTTGCATGTCTGTTCTTCTAAACAAACGACACATGGATCCACCTAGTGTCATTGCATGTCTATTCCTCTAAACAAACCACATGGATCCACCTAGTGTGATTGCATGTCTACTTTTCACAAACCACACATGGATCCACCAGTGTCATTACATGTGTGTTCTTTTCATGAACCACAACTAGTGGCATTGCATGTCTGTTCCTCGAAACAAACCACACATGGATCCACCTAGTGTGATTGCATGTCTGTTCTTTTCACAAACCACACATGGATCCACCAGTGTCATTGCATGTGTGTTCTTTTCATGAACCACAACTAGAGTCATTGCATGTCTGTTCTTCTAAACAAACCACACATGGATCCACCCAGTGTCATTGTATGTCTGTTCCTCTAAACAAACCACACATGGATCCACCTAGTGTGATTGCATGTCTATTCTTTTCAAAAACCACACATGGATCCACCAGTCTCATTGCATGTATGTTCTTTTCATCAACCACAACTAGAATCATTGCATGTGTGTTCTTCTAAACAAACCACACATGGATCCACCCAGTGTCATTGCATGTCTGTTCTTTTCACAAACCACACATGGATCCACCTAGTGTGATCGCATGTCTGTTCTTTTCACAAACCACACATGGATCCACCAGTGTCATTGCATGTGTGTTCTTTTCATGAACCACAACTAGTGTCATTGCATGTCTGTTCCTCGAAACAAACCACACATGGATCCACCTAGTGTGATTGCATAACTATTCTTTTCATAAACCACACATGGATCCAACTAGTGTGATCGCATGTCTATTCTTTTCACAAACCACACATGGATCCACCTAGTGTGATTGCATGTCTGTTCTTTTCACAAACCACACATGGATACACCAGTGTCATTGCATGTGTGTTCTTTTCATGAACCACAACTAGTGTCATTGCATGTCTGTTCCTCTAAACAAACCACACATGGATCCACCTAGTGTGATTGCATGTCTGTTCCTCTAAACAAACCACACATGGATCCACCTAGTGTGATTGCATGTCTATTCTTTTCATAAACCGCACATGGATCCAACTAGTGTGATCGCATGTCTGTTCTTTTCACAAACCACACATGGATCCACCTAGTGTGATTGCATGTCTGTTCTTTTCACAAACCACACATGGATCCACCAGTGTCATTGCATGTGTGTTCTTTTCATGAACCACAACTAGAGTCATTGCATGTGTGTTCTTCTAAACAAACCACACATGGATCCACCCAGTGTGATTGTATGTCTGTTCTTTTCACAAACCACACATGGATCCACCTAGTGTGATTGCATGTCTATTCTTTTCACAAACCACACATGGATCCACCAGTGTCATTGCATGTATGTTCTTTTATGAACCACATGGATCCACCTACCGTGATTGCATGTCATTCTTTTCACAAACCACACATGGATATACCAGTGTCATTGCATGTGTGTTCTTTTCATGAACCACAACTAGTGTTATTGCATGTCTTTTCCTCTAAACAAACCACACATGGATCCACCTATTGTGATTGCATGTCTATTCTTTTCACAAACCACACATGGATCCACCAGTGTCATTGCATGTATGTTCCCTTTTGAACCACACATGGATACACCAATGTCATTGCATGTATGTTCTTTTCATGAACCACAACTTGAGTCATTGCATGTATGTTCTTTCCACGAACCACACATGGATCCACCGAGTGTGATTGCATGTCTGTCCTTCTCATGAACCACACCTCGTGTCATTGCATGTCTGTTCCTGTAAACAAACCACACATGGATCCACCTAGTGTGATTGCATGTCTGTTATTTTCACAGACCACAAATGGATCCACCAGTGTCATTGCATGTGTGTTCTTTTCATGAACCACAACTAGAGTTATTGCATGTCTATTCTTCTAAACAAACCACACATGGATCCACCCAATGTCAATGCATGTCTATTCCTCTAAACAAACCACACATGCATCCACCTAGTGTGATTGCATGTCTGTTCTTTTCACAAACCACACATGGATCCACCAGTGTCATTGCATGTGTGTTCTTTTCATGAACCACAACTAGTGCCATTGCATGTCTGTTCCTCTAAACAAACCACACATGTATCCACCTAGTGTGATTGCATGTCTGTTCTTTTCACAAACCACACATGGATCCACCAGTGTCATTGCATGTGTGTTCTTTTCATGAACCACAACTAGAATCATTGCATGTCTATTCTTCTAAACAGACCACACATGGATCCACCCAGTGTCATTGCATGTATGTTCCTCTAAACAAACAACACATGGATCCACCTAGTGTGATTGCATGTCTGTTATTTTCACAAACCACACATGGATCCACCATTGTCATTGCATGTGTGTTCTTTTCATGAAACACACATGGATCCACCTAGTGTGATTGCATTTCTGTTCCTCTAAACAAACCACACATGGATCCACCTAGTGTGATTGCATGTCTGTTCTTTTCACAAACCACACATGCATCCACCAGTGTCATTGCATGTGTGTTCTTTTCATCAACAACAACTAGAGTCATTGCATGTGTGTTATTATAAACAAACCACACATGGATCCACCTAGTGTCATTGCATGTCTATTCCTCTAAACAAACCACACATGGATCCACCTACTGTGATTGCATGTCTGTACTTTTCACAAACCACACATGGATCCACTAGTGTCATTACATGTGTGTTCTTTTCATGAACCACAACTAGTGGCATTGCATGTTTGTTCCTCGAAACAAACCACACATGGATCCACCTAGTGTGATTGCATGTCTGTTCTTTTCACAAACCACACATGGATCCACCAGTGTCATTGCATGTGTGTTCTTTTCATGAACCATAACAAGAGTCATTGCATGTCTGTTCTTCTAAACAAACCACACATGGATCCACCCAGTGTCATTGTATATATGTTCCTCTAAACAAACCACACATGGATCCACCTAGTGTGATTGCATGTCTATTCTTTTCACAAACCACACATGGATCCACCAGTGTCATTGCATGTGTGTTCTTTTCATCAACCACAAATAGAATCATTGCATGTGTGTTCTTCTAAACAAACCACACATGGATCCTCCCAGTGTCATTGCATGTTTGTTCTTTTCACGAACCACACATGGATCCACCTAGTGTGATCGCATGTCTGTTCTTTTCACAAACCACACATGGATCCACCAGTGTCATTGCATGTGTGTTCTTTTCATGAACCACAAGTAGTGTCATTGCATGTCTGTTCCTCTAAACAAACCACACATGGATCCACCTAGTGTGATTGCATGTCTATTCTTTTAATACGCCACACATGGATCCAACTAGTGTGATCGCATCATTCTTTTCACAAACCACACATGGATCCACCTACTGTGATTGCATGTCTGTTCTTTTCACAAACCACACATGGATATACCAGTGTCATTGCATGTGTGTTCTTTTCATGAACCACAACTAGTGTTATTGCATGTCTTTTCCTCTAAACAAACCACACATGGATCCACCTAGTGTGATTGCATGTCTATTCTTTTCACAAACCACACATGGATCCACCAGTGTCATTGCATGTATGTTCCCTTTTGAACCACACATGGATACACCAATGTCATTGCATGTATGTTCTTTTCATGAACCACAACTTGAGTCATTGCATGTCTGTTCTTTCCACTAACCACACATGGATCCACCGAGTGTGATTGCATGTCTGTCCTTCTCATGAACCACACCTAGTGTCATTGCATGTTTGTTCCTGTAAACAAACCACACATGGATCCACCTAGTTAGATTGCATGTCTGTTATTTTCACAGACCACAAATGGATCCACCAGTGTCATTGCATGTGTGTTCTTTTCATGAACCACAACTAGAGTTATTGCATGTCTATTCTTCTAAACAAACCACACATGGATCCACCCAATGTCATTGCATGTCTATTCCTCTAAACAAACCACACATGGATCCACCTAGTGTGATTGCATGTCTGTTCTTTTCTCAAACCACACATGGATCCACCAGTGTCATTGCATGTGTTTTCTTTTCATGAACCACAACTAGTGCCATTGCATGACTGTTCCTCTAAACAAACCACACATGGATCCACCTAGTGTGATTGCATGTCTGTTCTTTTCACAAACCACACATGGATCCACCAGTGTAATTGCATGTGTGTTCTTTTCATGAACCACAACTAGAATCATTGCATGTCTATTCTTCTAAACAGACCACACATGGATACACCCAGTGTCATTGCATGTATGTTCCTCTAAACAAAAAACACATGGATCCACCTAGTGTGATTGCATGTCTGTTCTTTTCACAAACCACACATGGATCCACCAGTGTCATTGCATGTGTGTTCTTTTCATGAAACACACATGGATCCACCTAGTGTGATTGCATTTCTGTTCCTCTAAACAAACCACACATGAATCCACCTAGTGTGATTGCATGTCTCTTCTTTTCACAAACCACACATGGATCCATCAATGTCATTGCATGTGTGTTCTTTTTCATGAACCAGAACTAGAGTCTTTGCATGTCTGTTCTTCTAAACAAACGACACATGGATCCACCTAGTGTCATTGCATGTCTATTCCTCTAAACAAACCACACATGGATCCACCTAGTGTGATTGCATGTCTGTTCTTCTAAACAAACCACACATGGATCCACCTAGTGTCATTGCATGTCTATTCCTCTAAACAAACCACACATGGATCCACCTAGTGTGAATGCATGTCTGTACTTTTCAGAAACCACACATGGATCCACCAGTGTAATTACATGTGTATTCTTTTCATGAACCACAACTAGTGGCATTGCATGTCTGTTCCTCGAAACAAACCACACATGGATCCACCTAGTGTGATTACATGTCTATTATTTTCACAAACCACACATGGATCCACCAGTGTCATTGCATGTGTGTTCTTTTCATGAACCACAACTAGAGTCATTGCATGTCTGTTCTTCTAAACAAACCACACATGGATCCATCCAGTGTCATTGTATATCTGTTCCTCTAAACAAACCACACATGGATCCACCTAGTGTGATTGCATGTCTGTACTTTTCACAAACCACACATGGATCCACCAGTGTCATTACATGTGTGTTCTTTTCATGAAACACAACTAGTGGCATTGCATGTCTGTTCCTCAAAACAAACCACACATGGATCCACCTAGTGTGATTGCATGTCTGTTCTTTTCACAAACCACACATGGATCCACCAGTGTCATTGCATGTGTGTTCTTTTCATCAACCACAACTAGAATCATTACATGTGTGTTATTATAAACAAACCACACATGGATCCACCTAGTGTCATTGCATGTCTATTCCTCTAAACAAACCACACATGGATCCACCTAGTGTGATTGCATGTCTGTACTTTTCACAAACCACACATGGATCCACCAGTGTCATTACATGTGTGTTCTTTTCATGAACCACAACTAGTGGCATTGCATGTTTGTTCCTCGAAACAAACCACACATGGATCCACCTAGTGTGATTGCATGTCTGTTCTTTTCACAAACCACACATGGATCCACCAGTGTCATTGCATGTGTGTTCTTTTCATGAACCATAACTAGAGTCATTGCATGTCTGTTCTTCTAAACAAACCACACATGGATCCACCCAGTGTCATTGTATATCTGTTCCTCTAAACAAACCACACATGGATCCACCTAGTGTGATTGCATGTCTATTCTTTTCACAAACCACACATGGATCCACCAGTGTCATTGCATGTGTGTTCTTTTCATCAACCACAAATAGAATCATTGCATGTGTGTTCTTCTAAACAAACCACACATGGATCCTCCCAGTGTCATTGCATGTTTGTTCTTTTCACAAACCACACATGGATCCACCTAGTGTGATCACATGTCTGTTCTTTTCACAAACCACACATGGATCCACCAGTGTCATTGCATGTGTGTTCTTTTCATGAACCACAAGTAGTGTCATTGCATGTCTGTTCCTCTAAACAAACCACACATGGATCCACCTAGTGTAATTTCATGTCTATTCTTTTAATACGCCACACATGGATCCAACTAGTGTGATCGCATGTCTGTTCTTTTCACGAACCACACATGGATCCACCTACTGTGATTGCATGTCTGTTCTTTTCACAAACCACACATGGATATACCAGTGTCATTGCATGTGTGTTCTTTTCATGAACCACAACTAGTGTTATTGCATGTCTTTTCCTCTAAACAAACCACACATGGATCCACCTAGTGTGATTGCATGTCTATTCTTTTCACAAACCACACATGGATCCACTAGTGTCATTGCATGTATGTTCCCTTTTGAACCACACATGGATACACCAATGTCATTGCATGTATGTTCTTTTCATGAACCACAACTTGAGTCATTGCATGTATGTTCTTTCCACGAACCACACATGGATCCACCGAGTGTGATTGCATGTCTGTCCTTCTCATGAACCACACCCAGTGTCATTGCATGTCTGTTCCTGTAAACAAACCACACATGGATCCACCTAGTGTGATTGCATGTCTGTTATTTTCACAGACCACAAATGGATCCACCAGTGTCATTGCATGTGTGTTCTTTTCATGAACCACAACTAGAGTTATTGCATGTCTATTCTTCTAAACAAACCACACATGGATCCACCCAATGTCATTGCATGTCTATTCCTCTAAACAAACCACACATGGATCCACCTAGTGTGATTGCATGTCTGTTCTTTTCACAAACCACACATGGATCCACTAGTGTCATTGCATGTGTTTTCTTTTCATGAACCACAACTAGTGCCATTGCATGTCTGTTCCTCTAAACAAACCATACATGGATCCACCTAGTGTGATTGCATGTCTGTTCTTTTCACAAACCACACATGGATCCACCAGTGTCATTGCATGTGTGTTCTTTTCATGAACCACAACTAGAATCATTGCATGTCTATTCTTCTAAACAGACCACACATGGATCCACCCAGTGTCATTGCATGTATGTTCCTCTTAACAAAAAACACATGGATCCACCTAGTGTGATTGCATGTCTGTTCTTTTCACAAACCACACATGGATCCACCAGTGTCATTGCATGTGTGTTCTTTTCATGAAACACACATGGATCCACCTAGTGTGATTGCATTTCTGTTCCTCTAAACAAACCACACATGAATCCACCTAGTGTGATTGCATGTCTCTTCTTTTCACAAACCACACATGGATCCATCAGTGTCATTGCATGCGTGTTCTTTTCATGAACCAGAACTAGCGTCTTTGCATGTCTGTTCTTCTAAACAAACGACACATGGATCCACCTAGTGTCATTGCATGTCTATTCCTCTAAACAAACCACACATGGATCCACCTAGTGTGATTGCATGTCTGTACTTTTCACAAACCACACATGGATCCACCTAGTGTCATTACATGTGTGTTCTTTTCATGAGACACAACTAGTGGCATTGCATGTCTGTTCCTCGAAACAAACCACACATGGATCCACCTAGTGTGATTGCATGTCTGTTCTTTTCACAAACCACACATGGATCCACCAGTGTCATTGCATGTGTGTTCTTTTCATGAACCACAACTAGAGTCATTGCATGTCTGTTCTTCTAAACAAACCACACATGGATCCACCCAGTGTCATTGTATGTCTGTTCCTCTAAACAAACCACACATGGATCCACCTAGTGTGATTGCATGTCTATTCTTTTCAAAAACCACACATGGATCCACCAGTCTCATTGCATGTGTGTTCTTTTCATCAACCACAACTAGAATCATTGCATGTGTGTTCTTCTAAACAAACCACACTTGGATCCACCCAGTGTCATTGCATGTCTATTCTTTTCACAAACCACACATGGATCCACCTAGTGTGATCGCATGTATGTTCTTTTCACGAACCACACATGGATCCACTAGTGTCATTGCATGTGTGTTCTTTTCATGAACCACAACTAGTGTCATTGCATGTCTGTTCCTCGAAACAAACCACACATGGATCCACCTAGTGTGATTGCATGACTATTCTTTTCATAAACCACACATGGATCCAACTAGTGTGATCGCATGTCTATTGTTTTCACAAACCACACATGGATCCACCTAGTGTGATTGCATGTCTATTCTTTTCACAAACCACACATGGATACACCAGTGTCATTGCATGTGTGTTCTTTTCATGAACCACAACTAGTGTCATTGCATGTCTGTTCCTCTAAACAAATCACACATGGATCCACCTAGTGTGATTGCATGTCTGTTCCTCTAAACAAACCACACATGGATCCACCTAGTGTGATTGCATGTCTATTCTTTTCATGAACCGCACATGGATCCAACTAGTGTGATCGCATGTCTGTTATTTGCACAAACCACACATGGATCCACCTAGTGTGATTGCTTATCTGTTCTTTTCACAAACCACACATGGATCCACCAGTGTCATTGCAAGTGTGTTCTTTTCATGAACCACAACTAGAGTCATTGCATGTGTGTTCTTCTAAACAAACCACACATGGATCCACCCAGTGTGATTGTATGTCTGTTCTTTTCACAAACCACACATGGATCCACCTAGTGTGATTGCATGTCTATTCTTTTCACAAACCACACATGGATCCACCAGTGTCATTGCATGTATGTTCTTTTATGAACCACACATGGATACACCAATGTCATTGCATGTATGTTCTTTTTCATGAACCACAACTTGAGTCATTGCATGTATGTTCTTTCCACGAACCACACATGGATCCACCGAGTGTGATTGCAGGTCTGTCCTTCTCATGAACCACACCCAGTGGCATTGCATGTCTGTTCCTCTAAACAAACCACACATGGATCCACCGAGTGTGATTGCATGTCTTTTATTTTCACAGACCACAAATGGATCCACCAGTGTAATTGCATGTGTGTTCTTTTCATGAACCACAACTAGTGTCATTGCATGTGTGTTCTTGTAAACAAACCACACATGGATCCACCCAGTGTCATTGCATGCCGGTTCCTCCAAACAAACCACACATGGATCCACCTAGTGTGATTGCATGTCTGTTCTTTTCACAAACCACACATGGATCCGCCAGTGTCATTGCATGTGTGTTCTTTTCATGAACCACAACTAGAGTCATTGCATGTCTGTTCTTCTAAACAAACCACACATGGATCCACCCAGTGTCATTGCATGTCTGTTCCTCTAAAAAACACACACATGGATCACCTAGTGTGATCGCATGTCTATTCTTTTCACAAACCACACATGGATCCACCTAGTGTGATTGCATGTATGTTATTTTCACAAACCACACATGGATCCACCAATGTCATTACATGTGTGTTCTTTTCATGAACCACAACTAGAGTCATTGCATGTTTGTTCTTCTAAACAAACCACACATGGATCCACCTAGTCTGATTGCATATATGTTCTTTTCACAAACCACACATGGATCCACCAGTGTCATTGCATGTGTGTTCTTTTCATGAACCAAAACTAGAGTCATTGCATGTCTGTTCTTCTAAACAAACCACACATGGATCCACCTAGTGTCATTGCATGTCTGTTCCTCTAAACAAACCACACATGGAACCACCTAGTGTGATTGCATGTTTGTTCTTTTCACAAACTACACATGGATCCACCAACGTCATTGCATGTGTGTTCTTTTCATGAACCACAACTAGTGTCATTGCATGTCTGTTCCTCTAAACAAACCACACATGGATCCACCTAGTGTGATTGCATGTCTGTTCTTTTCACAAACCACACATGGATCCACCAGTGTCATTGCATGTGTGTTCTTTTCATGAACCACAACTAGAGTCATTGCATGTCCGTTCTTCTAAAAAAACACACATGGATCCACCCAGTGTCATTGCATCTCTGTTCCTCTAACAAACCACACATGGATCCACCTAGTGTGATTGCATGTCTGTTCTTTCACAAACTACACATGGATCCACCAGTGTCATTGCATGTGTGTTCTTTTAATGAACCACAACTGGAGTCATTGCATGTGTGTTCTTCTAAAGAAACCACATATGGATCCACCCAGTGTCATTGCATGTGTGTTCCTCTAAAAAAACCACACATGGATCCACCTAGTGTGATTGCATGTCTGTTCTTTTCACAAACCACACATGGATCCACCAGTGTCATTGCGTGTGTGTTCTTTTTATGAACCACACATGGATCCACCAATGTCATTGCATTTCTGTTCTTTTCATGAACCACAGCTAGAGTTATTCCATGTCTGTTCCTTCCACAAACCACACATGGATCCACTAGTGTGATTGCACGTGTGTTCTTTACATGAACCACAACTAGTGTCATTGCATGTATGTTCCTCTAAATAAACCACAGATGGATCCACCTAGTCTGATTGCATGTCTGTTCTTTTCACAAACCACACATGGATCCACCAGTGTCATTGCATGTGTGTTCTTTTCATGAACCACAACTTGAGTCATTGCATGTATGTTCTTTCCACGAACCACACATGGATCCACCGAGTGTGATTGAATGTATGTCCTTCTCATGAACCACACCCAGTGTCATTGCATGTTTGTTCCTCTAAACAAACCACACATGGATCCACCTAGTGTGATTGCATGTCTGTTATTTTCACAGACCACAAATGGATCCACTAGTGTCATTGCATGTGTGTTCTTTTCAAGAACCACAACTAGTGTCATTGCATGTGTGTTCTTCTAATCAAACCACACATGGATCCACCTAGTGTCATTGCATGTTTGTTCCTCTAAACAAACCACACATGGATCCACCTAGTGTGATTGCATGTCTGTTCTTTTCACAAACCACACATGGATCCACCAGTGTCATTGCATGTGTGTTCTTTTCATGAACCACAACTAGAGTCATTGCATGTCTGTTCTTCTAAACAAACCACACATGGATCCACCCAGTATCATTCCATGTTTGTTCCTCTAAAAACACACACATGGATCACCTAATGTGATTGCATGTCTGTTCTTTTCAGAAACCACACATGGATCCACTAGTGTCATTGCATGTGTGTTCTTTTCATGAACCACAACTAGAGTCATTGCATGTCTGTTCTTCTAAACAAATCACACATGGATCCACCTAGTGTCATTGCATGTCAGTTCGTCTAAACAAACCACACATGGATCCACCTAGTGTGATTGCATGTTTGTTCTTTTCACAAACTACACATGGATCCACCAGTCTCACTGCATGTGTGCTCTTTTCATGAACCACAACTTGTGTCATTGCATGTCTGTTCCTCTAAACAAACCACACATGGATCCACCTATTGTGATTGCATGTTTGTTCTTTTCACAAACCACACATGGATCCATCAGTGTCATTGCATGTGTGTTCTTTTCATGAACCACAAATAGAGTCATTGCATGTCTGTTCTTCTAAAAAAACACACATGGATCCACCCAGTGTCATTGCATGTCTATTCCTCTAACAAACCACACATGGATCCACCTAGTGTGATTGCATGTTTGTTCTTTTCACAAACCACACATGGATCCACCAGTGTCATTGCATGTGTGTTCTTTTAATGAACCACAACTGGAGTCATTGCATGTGTGTTCAAAGAAACCACACATCGATCCACCTAGTGTGATTGCATGTTTGTACTTTTCACAAACCACACATGGATCCACCTAGTGTGATCGCATGTCTGTTCTTTTCACAAACCACACATGGATCCACCAGTATCATTACATGTGTGTTCTTTTCATGAACCACACATGGATCCACCTAGTGTGATTGCATGTCTGTTCCTCTAAACAAACCACACATGGATCCACCTAGTGTGATTGCATGTCTGTTCTTTTCACAAACCACACATGGATCCACCAGTGTCATTGCATGTGTGTTCTTTTCATGAACCACAACTAGAGTCATTGCATGTGTGTTCTTCTAAACAAACCACACATGGATCCACCTAGTGTGATTGCAGGTATGTTCTTTTCACAAACCACACATGGATCCACCTAGTGTGATTGCATGTCTGTTCTTTTCAAAAACCACACATGGATCCACCATTGTCATTGCATGTGTGTTCTTCTAAAGAAACCACATATGGATCCACCTAGTGTGATTGCATGTCTGTTCCTCTAAACAAACCACACATGGATCCACCTAGTGTGATTGCATGTCTGTTCTTCTCGTGAACCACACCCAGTGTCATTGCATGTGTGTTCCTCTAAACAAACCACACATGGATCCACCTAGTGTGATTGCATGTCTGTTCTTTTCACAAACCACACATGGATCCACAAGTGTCATTGCGTGTGTGTTCTTTTTATGAACCACACATGGATCCACCAGTGTGATTGCATTTCTGTTCTTTTCATGAACCACAGCTAGAGTCATTGCATGTCTGTTCCTTCCACAAACCACACATGGATCCACTAGTGTGATTGCATGTGTGTTCTTTACATGAACCACAACTAGTGTCATTGCATGTCTGTTCCTCTAAACAAACCACAGATGGATCCACCTAGTCTGATTGCATGTCTGTTCTTTTCACAAACCACACATGGATCCACCAGTGTCATTGCATGTGTGTTCTTTTCATGAACCACAACTTGAGTCATTGCATGTATGTTCTTTCCACGAACCACACATGGATCCACCGAGTGTGATTGAATGTATGTCCTTCTCATGAACCACACCCAGTGTCATTGCATGTCTGTTCCTCTAAACAAACCACACATGGATCCACCTAGTGTGATTGCATGTCTGTTATTTTCACAGACCACAAATGGATCCACTAGTGTCATTGCATGTGTGTTCTATTCAAGAACCACAACTAGTGTCATTGCATGTGTGTTCTTCTAAAGAAACCACACATGGATCCACCTAGTGTCATTGCATGTTTGTTCCTCTAAACAAACCACACATGGATCCACCTAGTGTTATTGCATGTCTGTTCTTTTCACAAACCACACATGGATCCACCAGTGTCATTGCATGTGTGTTCTTTTCATGAACCACAACTAGAGTCATTGCATGTCTGTTCTTCTAAACAAACCACACATGGATCCACCCAGTATCATTGCATGTTTGTTCCTCTAAAAAACACACACAGGGATCACCTACTGTGATTGCATGTCTGTTCTTTTCAGAAACCACACATGGATCCACCAGTGTCATTGCATGTGTGTTCTTTTCATGAACCACAACTAGAGTCATTGCATGTCTGTTCTTCTAAACAAATCACACATGGATCCACCTAGTGTCATTGCATGTCAGTTCGTCTAAACAAACCACACATGGATCCACCTAGTGTGATTGCATGTTTGTTCTTTTCACAAACTACACATGGATCCACCAGTGTCATTGCATGTGTGCTCTTTTCATGAACCACAACTTGTGTCATTGCATGTCTGTTCCTCTAAACAAACCACACATGGATCCACCTAGTGTGATTGCATGTTTGTTCTTTTCACAAACCACACATGGATCCAGCAGTGTCATTGCATGTGTGTTCTTTTCATGAACCACGAATAGAGTCATTGCATGTCTGTTCTTCTAAAAAACACACATGGATCCACCCAGTGTCATTGCATGTCTATTCCTCTAACAAACCACACATGGATCCACCTAGTGTGATTGCATGTTTGTTCTTTTCACAAACCACACATGGATCCACCAGTGTCATTGCATGTGTGTTCTTTTAATGAACCACAGCTGGAGTCATTGCATGTGTGTTCAAAGAAACCACACATCGATCCACCTAGTGTGATTGCATGTCATGCTTTTTACAAACCACACATGGATCCACCTAGTTTTATCGCATGTCTGTTCTTTTCACATACCACACATGGATCCACCAGTGTAATTGCATGTGTGTTCTTTTCATGAACCACACATGGATCCACCAGGGTCATTGCATGTGTGTTCTTTTCATGAACCATGGCTAGAGCCCTTGCATGTATGTTCTTCTAAACAAACCACACATGGATCCACCCAGTGTCATTGCATGTCTATTCCTCTAAACAAACCACACATGGATCCACCTAGTGTGATTGCATGTCTGTTATTTTCACAAACCACACATGGATCCACTAGTGTCATTGCATGTGTGTTCTATTCAAGAACCACAACTAGTGTCATTGCATGTGTGTTCTTCTAAAGAAACCACACATGGATCCACCTAGTGTCATTGCATGTTTGTTCCTCTAAACAAACCACACATGGATCCACCTAGTGTTATTGCATGTCTGTTCTTTTCACAAACCACACATGGATCCACCAGTGTCATTGCATGTGTGTTCTTTTCATGAACCACAACTAGAGTCATTGCATGTCTGTTCTTCTAAACAAACCACACATGGATCCACCCAGTATCATTGCATGTTTGTTCCTCTAAAAAACACACACAGGGATCACCTACTGTGATTGCA
The DNA here is from genome assembly GCA_023614405.1 of Avena insularis. Taxonomy (NCBI): domain Eukaryota; kingdom Viridiplantae; phylum Streptophyta; class Magnoliopsida; order Poales; family Poaceae; genus Avena; species Avena insularis. The sequence goes on along the minus strand of CM042692.1, from coordinate 162,039,389 downwards.
TGTCTGTTCTTTTCAGAAACCACACATGGATCCACCAGTGTCATTGCATGTGTGTTCTTTTCATGAACCACAACTAGAGTCATTGCATGTCTGTTCTTCTAAACAAATCACACATGGATCCACCTAGTGTCATTGCATGTCAGTTCGTCTAAACAAACCACACATGGATCCACCTAGTGTGATTGCATGTTTGTTCTTTTCACAAACTACACATGGATCCACCAGTGTCATTGCATGTGTGCTCTTTTCATGAACCACAACTTGTGTCATTGCATGTCTGTTCCTCTAAACAAACCACACATGGATCCACCTAGTGTGATTGCATGTTTGTTCTTTTCACAAACCACACATGGATCCAGCAGTGTCATTGCATGTGTGTTCTTTTCATGAACCACGAATAGAGTCATTGCATGTCTGTTCTTCTAAAAAACACACATGGATCCACCCAGTGTCATTGCATGTCTATTCCTCTAACAAACCACACATGGATCCACCTAGTGTGATTGCATGTTTGTTCTTTTCACAAACCACACATGGATCCACCAGTGTCATTGCATGTGTGTTGTTTTAATGAACCACAGCTGGAGTCATTGCATGTGTGTTCAAAGAAACCACACATCGATCCACCTAGTGTGATTGCATGTCTGTACTTTTACAAACCACACATGGATCCACCTAGTTTTATCGCATGTCTGTTCTTTTCACATACCACACATGGATCCACCAGTGTAATTGCATGTGTGTTCTTTTCATGAACCACACATGGATCCACCAGGGTCATTGCATGTGTGTTCTTTTCATGAACCACGGCTAGAGCCCTTGCATGTATGTTCTTCTAAACAAACCACACATGGATCCACCCAGTGTCATTGCATGTCTATTCCTCTAAACAAACCACACATGGATCCACCTAGTGTGATTGCATGTCTGTTATTTTCACAAACCACACATGGATCCACCAGTGTCATTGCATGTGTGTTCTTTTCATGAACCACAACTAGAGTCATTGCATGTGTGTTCTTCTAAACAAACCACACATGGATCCACCTAGTGTGATTGCATGTCTGTTCTTTTCACAAACCACACATGGATCCACCTAGTGTGATTGCATGTCTGTTCTTTTCACAAACCACACATGGATCCACCATTGTCATTGCATGTGTGTTATTTTCATGAACAACACATGATACACCAGTGTCATTGCATGTGTATTCTTTTCATGAACCACAGCTAGAGTCATTGCATGTCTATTCTTTCCACGAACCACACATGGATCCACCAAGTGTGATTGCATGTCTGTTCTTCCCATGAACCACACCAAGTGTCATTGTATGTCTGTTCCTCTAAACAAACCACACATGGATCCACCTAGTGTGATTGCATGTCTGTTCTTTTCACAAACCACACATGGATCCACCAGTGTCATTGCGTGTGTGTTCTTTTTATGAACCACACATGGATCCACCAATGTCATTGCATTTCTGTTCTTTTCATGAACCACAGCTAGAGTTATTGCATGTCTGTTCCTTCCACAAACCACACATGGATCCACTAGTGTGATTGCACGTGTGTTCTTTACATGAACCACAACTAGTGTCATTGCATGTATGTTCCTCTAAATAAACCACAGATGGATCCACCTAGTCTGATTGCATGTCTGTTCTTTTCACAAACCACACATGGATCCACCAGTGTCATTGCATGTGTGTTCTTTTCATGAACCACAACTTGAGTCATTGCATGTATGTTCTTTCCACAAACCACACATGGATCCACCGAGTGTGATTGAATGTATGTCCTTCTCATGAACCACACCCAGTGTCATTGCATGTTTGTTCCTCTAAACAAACCACACATGGATCCACCTAGTGTGATTGCATGTCTGTTATTTTCACAGACCACAAATGGATCCACTAGTGTCATTGCATGTGTGTTCTTTTCAAGAACCACAACTAGTGTCATTGCATGTGTGTTCTTCTAATCAAACCACACATGGATCCACCTAGTGTCATTGCATGTTTGTTCCTCTAAACAAACCACACATGGATCCACCTAGTGTGAGTGCATGTCTGTTCTTTTCACAAACCACACATGGATCCACCAGTGTCATTGCATGTGTGTTCTTTTCATGAACCACAACTAGAGTCATCGCATGTCTGTTCTTCTAAACAAACCACACATGGATCCACCCAGTATCATTGCATGTTTGTTCCTCTAAAAACACACACATGGATCACCTACTGTGATTGCATGTCTGTTCTTTTCAGAAACCACACATGGATCCACTAGTGTCATTGCATGTGTGTTCTTTTCATGAACCACAACTAGAGTCATTGCATGTCTGTTCTTCTAAACAAATCACACATGGATCCACCTAGTGTCATTGCATGTCAGTTCGTCTAAACAAACCACACATGGATCCACCTAGTGTGATTGCATGTTTGTTCTTTTCACAAACTACACATGGATCCACCAGTCTCACTGCATGTGTGCTCTTTTCATGAACCACAACTTGTGTCATTGCATGTCTGTTCCTCTAAACAAACCACACATGGATCCACCTAGTGTGATTGCATGTTTGTTCTTTTCACAAACCACACATGGATCCATCAGTGTCATTGCATGTGTGTTCTTTTCATGAACCAAAAATAGAGTCATTGCATGTCTGTTCTTCTAAAAAAACACACATGGATCCACCCAGTGTCATTGCATGTCTATTCCTCTAACAAACCACACATGGATCCACCTAGTGTGATTGCATGTTTGTTCTTTTCACAAACCACACATGGATCCACCAGTGTCATTGCATGTGTGTTCTTTTAATGAACCACAACTGGAGTCATTGCATGTGTGTTCAAAGAAACCACACATCGATCCACCTAGTGTGATTGCATGTTTGTACTTTTCACAAACCACACATGGATCCACCTAGTGTGATCGCATGTCTGTTCTTTTCACAAACCACACATGGATCCACCAGTATCATTACATGTGTGTTCTTTTCATGAACCACACATGGATCCACCTAGTGTGATTGCATGTCTGTTCCTCTAAACAAACCACACATGGATCCACCTAGTGTGATTGCATGTCTGTTCTTTTCACAAACCACACATGGATCCACCAGTGTCATTGTATGTGTGTTCTTTTCATGAACCACAACTAGAGTCATTGCATGTGTGTTCTTATAAACAAACGACACATGGATCCACCTAGTGTGATTGCATGTCTGTTCTTTTCACAAACCACACATGGATACACCTAGTGTCATTGCATGTATGTTCTTCTCACAAACCACACATGGATCCACTAGTGTCATTGCATGTGTGTTATTCTCATGAACCACAAATCCTTTATTGAACGACTAAACCCAACTATAGATAATAGATGGGATCTTCACTCGCTTAGCGACATATACGCCGAAGAATATTGTCGTGTCACTTCATTCCACCTTTTCTAATTCAATGGCAGATTAATGTTTTAATAAGCAATTTCTTATTTCAAATATAACTAATCTGATGTATGTTTTAGTTATCTTTTCAATCGTTTTTCAAAAGATTTGAGTCCTATGGATACACCAGTGTCATTGCATGTGTGTTCTTTTCATGAAGCACAACTAGAGTCACTGCATGTCTATTCTTCTAAACAAACCACACATGGATCTACCTAGTGTCCTTGCATGTCTGTTCCTCTAAGTAAAACCACACATGGATCCACCTAGGGTGATTGCATGTCTGTTCTTTTCACAAACCACACACGGATCTACCAGTGTCATTGAATGTGTGTTCTTTTCATGAACCACAACTAGAGTCATTACATGTGTGTTCTTCTAAACAAACCACACATGGATCCACCAGTGTCATTGCATGTGTGTTCTTTTCATGAACCACACATGGATACACCAGTGTCATTGCAAGTGTGTTCTTTTCACGAACCACAGCTAGAGTCATTGCAAGTCTATTCTTTCCACGAACCACACATGGATCCACCGAGTGTGATTGCATGTCTATTCTTCTCATGAACCACACCCAGTGTCATTGCATGTCTGTTCGTCTAAACAAACCACACACGGATCCACCTAGTGTGATTGCATGTCTGTTCTTTTCATAAACCACACATGGATCCAACTAGTGTGATCGCATGTCTGTTCTTTTCACAAACCACACATGGATCCACCTAGTGTGATTACATGTCTGTTCTTTTCACAAACCACACATGGATCCACCAGTGTCATTGCATGTGTGTTCTTTTCATGAACCACAACTAGAGTCATTGCATGTGTGTTCTTCTAAACAAACCACACATGGATCCACCTAGTGTGATTGCATGTCTGTTCTTTTCACAAACCACACATGGATCCACCTAGTGTGATTGCATGTATATTCTTTTCACAAACCACACATGGATCCACCAGTGTCATTGCATGTATGTTTTTTTTGAACCACACATGGATACACCAATGTCACTGCATGTGTGTTCTTTTCATGAACCACCACTTGAGTCATTGCATGTATGTTCTTTCCACGAACCACACATGGATCCACCGAGTGTGATTGCAGGTCTGTCCTTCTCATGAACCACACCCAGTGGCATTGCATGTCTGTTCCTCTAAACAAACCACACATGGATCCACCTAGTGTGATTGCATGTCTATTCTTTTCATAAACCACACATGGATCCAACTAGTGCGATCGCATGTCTGTTCTTTTCACAAACCACACATGGATCCACCTAGTGTGATTGCGTGTCTGTTCTTTTCACAAACCACACATGGATCCACCTAGTGTCATTGCATGTGTGTTCTTTTCATGAACCACAACTAGTGTCATTGCATGTGTGTTCTTCTAAACAAACCACACATGGATCCACCGAGTGTCATTGCATGTCTGTTCCTCTAAACAAACCACACATGGATCCACCTAGTGTGATTGCATGTATGTTATTTTCATAAACCACACATGGATCCACCAATGTCATTGCATGTGTGTTCTTTTTATGAACCACAACTAGAGTCATTGCATGTATGTTCTTCTAAACAAACCACACATGGATCCACCCAATGTCATTGCATGTCTGTTCCTCTAAACAAACCAGACATAGATCCACCTAGTGTGATTGCATGTCCGTTCTTTTCACAAACCACACATGGATCCACCAGTGTCATTGCATGTGTGTTCTTTTCATGAACCACAACTAGAGTCATTGCATGTGTGTTCTTCTAAACAAACCACACATGGATCCACCTAGTGTGATTGCATGTATGTTCTTTTCACAAACCACACATGGATCCACCTAGTGTCATTGCATGTATGTTCTTCTCACAAACCACACATGGATCCACTAGTGTCATTGCATGTGTGTTATTCTCATGAACCACATAACCTTTATTGAACGACTAAACCCAGTTGTAGATAATAGATGGGATCTTCACACGCTTAGCGACATACGCTCAAAAGAATATTGTCGTGTCACTTCGTTCCATCTTTTCTAATTCAATGGCAGATTAATGTTTTAATAAGCAATTTCTTTTCACAAGCCACACATGGATCCACCAGTGTCATTCCATGTGTGTTCTTTTCATGAACCATAACTAGAGCCATTGCATGTTTGTTCTTCTAAACAAGCCACACATGGATCCACCTAGTGTGATTGCATATCTGTTCTTTTCACAAACCACACATGGATCCACCAGTGTCATTGCATGTGTGTTCTTTTCATGAACCACAACTAGAGTCATTGCATGTGTCTTCTTCTAAACAAACCACACATGGATCCACCTAGTGTGATTGCATGTCTGTTCTTTTCACAAACCACACATGGATCCACCTAGTGTGATCGCATGTCTGTTCTTTTCACAAACCACACATAGATCCACCAGTGTCATTGCATGTGTGTTCTTCTCATGAACCACACCTAGTGTCATTGCATGTCTGTTACTCTAAAAAACACACACATGGATCACCTAGTGTGATTGCATGTCTGTTCTTTTCACAAACCACATATGGATCCACCAGTGTCATTGCATGTGTGTTATTTTCATGAACCACAACTAGTGCCATTGCATGTCTGTTCCTCTAAACAAACCACACATGGATCCACCTAGTGTGATTGCATGTATGTTCTTTTCATAAACCACACATGGATCCACCAGTGTCATTGCCTGTGTGTTCTTTTCATGAACCACAACTATAATCATTGCATGTCTGTTCTACTAAACAGACCACACATAGATCCACCCAGTGTTATTGCATGTCTGTTCCTCTAAACAAACAACACATGGATCCACCTAGTGTGATTGCATGTATGTTCTTTTCACAAACCACACATGGATGCACCAGTGTCATTGCATTTGTGTTCTTTTCATGAACCACAACTAGAGTCATTGCATGTGTGTTCTTCTAAACAAACCACACATGGATCCACCTAGTGTGATTGCATGTTTGTTCTTTTCACAAGACACACATGGAGCCACCTAGTGTGATCGCATGTCTGTTCTTTTCACAAACCACACATGGATCCATAAGTGTCATTGCATGTGTCTTCTTTTCATGAACCACACATGGATCCACCAGTCTCATTGCATGTCTGTTCTTTTCATGAACCACAACTAGAGTCATTGCATGTCTATTCCTTCCACAAACCACATATGGATCCACCAGTGTGATTGCATGTCTGGTCTTCTCGTGAACCACACCTAGTGTCATTGCATGTTTGTTCCTATAAACAAACCACACATGGATCCACCTAGTGTGATTGCATGTCTGTTCTTTTCACAAACCACACATGGATCCACTAGTGTCTCTGCGTGTGTGTTCTTTTCATGAACCACAGATGGATCCACCAGTGTCATTGCATTTCTATTCTTTTCATGAACCATAGCTAGAGTCATTGCATGTCTGTTCCTTCCACAAACCACACATGGATCCACCAGTGTGATTGCATGTGTGTTCTTTACATGAACCACAACTGGGGTTGAAGACGACGGGGTGGTGGTGACGTGGGTGTGGGGTCGGTCTGTCAACGGGAGGGGGTAGGTTGAGGGGGTGTGCAGAAAACAGAGAGGGGGAGAGGGAGGCCGGGTGGGCTACCTGGGCTGGGTTTGGGCCGAAAGGCCAGAAGCTGTTGTTGCTGTTATTGTTTTTCTCCCTTTTTCTATTTCTTTTTCTAATTCTGTTTTCTCCAAAACTTTTGATTTAAGGATTCAAATTGAATCAAACCAATTTGTGAAAATTTGTAAAAACTCAAATTAGGTTTTTAAGGTATTATAAAACATATTTATCTTCTATTTTAATCCATAGTATTTACTTGGATTTAATAGGTAATATAGCATTTTCTTTGATTCTATTTTCGAAATAATTCATATCTTTTTATTCATGGCTCAAAATTGCACCAAATTTTTGGAGGACATTCTAAATGCAATGCAATTACATGCTATGATGATAAGAGTGCAATGATGATGATTTTAGATGAAATTTTGGGATGTTACATTGCATGTCTGTTCCTCTAAACAAACCACACATGGATCCACCGAGTGTCATTGCATGTATGTTCCTCTAAACAAACCACACATGGATCCACCTAGTGTGATCGCATGTCTGTTCTTTTCACAAACCACACATGGATCCACCAGTGTCATTGCATGTGTGTTCTTTTCATGAACCACAACTAGAGTCATTGCAAGTCTATTCTTCTAAACAAACCACACATGGATCCACCCAATGTCATTGCATGTCTATTCCTCTAAACAAACCACACATGGATCCACGTAGTGTGATTGCATGTCTGTTCTTTTCACAAACCACACATGGATCCACTAGTGTCATTGCATGTGTGTTCTTTTCATGAACCACAACTAGTGCCATTGCATGTTTGTTCCTCTAAACAAACCACACATGGATCCACCTAGTGTGATTGCATGTCTGTTCTTTTCACAAACCACACATGGATTCACCAGTGTCATTGCATGTGTGTTCTTTTCATGAACCACAACTAGAATCATTGCATGTCTGTTCTTCTAAACAGACCACACATGGATCCACCCAGTGTCATTGCATGTATGTTCCTCTAAACAAACAACACATGGATCCACCTAGTGTGATTGCATGTCTGTTCTTTTCTCAAACCACACATGGATCTACCAGTGTCATTGCATGTGTTTTTTTTCATGAAACACACACGGATCCACCTAGTGTGATTGCATTTCTGTTCCTCTAAACAAACCACACATGGATCCATCTAGTGTGATTGCATGTCTGTTCTTTTCACAAACCACACATGGATCCACCAGTGTCATTGCATGTGTGTTCTTTTCATGAACCAGAACTAGAGCCTTTGCATCTGTATTCTTCTAAACAAATGGCACATGGATCCACCTAGTGTCATTGCATGTCTATTCCTCTAAACAAACCACACATGGATCCACCTAGTGTGATTGCATGTCTGTACTTTTCACAAACCACACATGGATCCACCAGTGTCATTACATGTGTGTTCTTTTCATGAACCACAACTAGTGGAATTGCATGTCTGTTCCTCGAAACAAACCACACATGGATCCACCTAGTGTGATTGCATGTCTTTTCTTCTCACAAACCACACATGGATCCACCAGTGTCATTGCATGTGTGTTCTTTTCATGAACCACAACTAGAGTCATTTCATGTCTGTTCTTCTAAACAAACCACACATGGATCCACCTAGTGTCATTGGATGTCTGTTCCTCTAAACAAACCACACATGAATCCACCTAGTGTGATTGCATGTCTGTTCTTTTCACAAACCACACATGGATCCACCAGTGTCATTGCATGTGTGTTCTTTTCATCAACCACAACTAGAATCATTGCATGTGTTTTGTTCTAAACAAACCACACATGGATCCTCCCAGTGTCATTGCATGTATGTTCTTTTCACAAACCACACATGGATCCACTTAGTGTGATCGCATGTCTGTTCTTTTCACAAACCACACATGGATCCACCAGTGTCATTGCATGTGTGTTCTTTTCATGAACCACAAGTAGTGTCATTGCATGTCTGTTCCTCTAAACAAACCACACAAGGATCCACCTAGTGTGATTACATGTCTATTCTTTTCATAAACCACACATGGATCCAACTAGTGTGATCGCATGTCTATTCTATTCACAAACCACACATGGATCCACCTAGTGTGATTGCATGTCTGTTCTTTTCACAAACCACACATGGATCCACCAGTGTCATTGCATGTGTGTTCTGTTCATGAACCACAACTAGTGTCATTGCATGTCTGTTCCTCTAAACAAACCACACATGGATCCACCTAGTGTGATTGCATGTCTTTTCTTTTCATAAACCACACATGGATCCAACTAGTGTGATCGCATGTCTGTTCTTTTCACAAACCACACATGGATCCACCTAGTGTGATTACATGTCTGTTCTTTTCACAAACCACACATGGATCCACCAGTGTCATTGCATGTGTGTTCTTTTCATGAACCACAACTAGAGTCATTGCATGTGTGTTCTTCTAAACAAACCACACATGGGTCCACCTAGTGTGATTGCATGTCTGTTCTTTTCACAAACCACACATGGATCCACCTAGTGTGATTGCATGTCTATTCTTTTCACAAACCACACATGGATCCACCAGTGTCATTGCATGTATGTTCTTTTTTGAACCACACATGGATACACCAATGTCATTGCATGTGTGTTCTTTTCATGAACCACAACTTGAGTCATTGCATGTATGTTCTTTCCACGAACCACACATGGATCGACCGAGTGTGATTGCAGGTCTGTCCTTCTCATGAACCACACCCAGTGTCATTGCATGTCTGTTCCTCTAAACAAACCACACATGGATCCACCTAGTGTGATTGCATGTCTATTCTTTTCATAAACCACACATGGATCCAACTAGTGCGATCGCATGTCTGTTCTTTTCACAAACCACACATGGATCAACCAAGTGTGATTGCGTGTCTGTTTTCACAAACCACATGGATCCACCTAGTGTCATTGCATGTGTGTTCTTTTCATGAACCACAACTAGTGTCATTGCATGTGTGTCTTCTAAACACACCACCCATGGATCCACCGAGTGTCATTGCATGTCTGTTCCTCTAAACAAACCACACATGGATCCACCTAGTGTGATTGCATGTATGTTATTTTCATAAACCACACATGGATCCACCAATGTCATTGCATGTGTGTTCTTTTTATGAACCACAACTAGAGTCATTGCATGTCTGTTCTTCTAAACAAACCACACATGGATCCACCCAATGTCATTGCATGTATGTTCTTCTCACAAACCACACATGGATCCACTAGTGTCATTGCATGTGTGTTATTCTCATGAACCACATAACCTTTATTGAACGACTAAACCCAGTTGTAGATAATAGATGGGATCTTCACACGCTTAGCGACATACGCTCAAAAGAATATTGTCGTGTCACTTCGTTCCATCTTTTCTAATTCAATGGCAGATTAATGTTTTAATAAGCAATTTCTTATTTCAAATATAGCTGATCTGATGTATGTTTTAGTTATCTTTTCAATCGTTTTTCAAACATTTTGAGTCCTATGCGTAGACTAGTGTCATTCCATGTGTGTTCTTTTCATGAACCATCACTAGAGTCATTGCATGTTTGTTCTTCTAAACAAACCACACATGGATCCAGCTAGTGTCATTGCATGTACATTCCTATAAGTAAAGCCACACATGGATCCACCTAGTGTGATTGCATGTCTGTTCTTTTCACAAACCACACATGGATCCACCAGTGTCATTGCATGTGTGTTCTTTTCATGAACCACAACTAGAGTCATTGCATGTGTCTTCTTCTAAACAAACCACACATGGATCCACCTAGTGTGATTGCATGTACATTCTTTTCACAAACCACGCATGGATCCACCTAGTGTGATCGCATGTCATTCTTTTCACAAACCACACATGGATCCACCAGTCATTGCGTGTGTTCTTTTCATGAACCACAACTAGAGTCATTCCATGTTTGTTCTTCTAAACAAACCACACATGGATCCACCCAGTGTCATTGCATGTCTATTCCTCTAAACAAACCACACATGGATCAACCTGGTGTGATTGCATGTTTGTTCTTTTCACAAACACACATGGATCCACCAGTGTCATTGCATTTGTGTTCTTTTCATGAACCACAACTAGTGTCATTACATGTCTGTTCCTCTAAACAAAGGACACATGGATCCACCTAGTGTGATTGCATGTATATTCTTTTCACAAACCACACATGGATCCACCAGTGTCATTTCATGTATGTTCTTCTCACAAACCACACATTGTTCCACCAGTGTCATTGCATGTGTGTTCTTTTCATGAACCACAGCTAGAGTCATTGCATGTATGTTCTTTCCACGAACCACACATGGATCCACCTCGTGTGATTTCATGTATGTTCTTCTCATGAACCACACCAGTGTCATTGCATGTCTATTCCTCTAAACAAACCGCACCTGGATCCACCTAGTGCGATTGCATGTTTGTTCTTTTCACAAACCACACATGGATCAACCAGTGTCATTGCATGTGTGTTCTTTTCATGAACCACAACTAGGGTCATTGCATGTGTGATCTTCTAAACAAACCACACATGGATCCACCCAGTGTCATTGCATGTATGTTCCTCCAAACAAGCCACACATGGATCCACCTAGTGTCATTGCATGTCTGTTCCTCTAAACAAACCACACATGGAACCACCTAGTGTGATTGCATGTATGTTCTTTTCACAAACCACACATGGATCCACCAATGTCATTGCATGTGTGTTCTTTTCATGAACCACAACTAGAGTCATTGCATGTCTGTTCTTCTAAATAAACCACACATGGATCCACCCAGTGTCATTGCATGTCAGTTCCTCTAAACAAACCACACATGGATCCACCTAGTGTGATTGCATGTCTGTTATTTTCACAAACCACACATGGATCCACCAGTGTCATTGCATGTGTGTTCTTTTCATGAACCACAAATAGAGTCATTGCATGTCTGTTCTTCTAAACAAACCACACATGGATCCACCAATGTCATTGCATGTGTGTTCTTTTCATGAACCACAACTTGAGTCATTGCATGTATGTTCTTTCCACGAACCACACATGGATCGACCGAGTGTGATTGCAGGTCTGTCCTTCTCATGAACCACACCCAGTGTCATTGCATGTCTGTTCCTCTAAACAAACCACACATGGATCCACCTAGTGTGATTGCATGTCTATTCTTTTCATAAACCACACATGGATCCAACTAGTGCGATCGCATGTCTGTTCTTTTCACAAACCACACATGGATCAACCAAGTGTGATTGCGTGTCTGTTCTTTTCACAAACCACACATGGATCCACCTAGTGTCATTGCATGTGTGTTCTTTTCATGAACCACAACTAGTGTCATTGCATGTGTGTTCTTCTAAACAAACCACACATGGATCCACCGAGTGTCATTGCATGTCTGTTCCTCTAAACAAACCACACATGGATCCACCTAGTGTGATTGCATGTATGTTATTTTCATAAACCACACATGGATCCACCAATGTCATTGCATGTGTGTTCTTTTTATGAACCACAACTAGAGTCATTGCATGTCTGTTCTTCTAAACAAACCACACATGGATCCACCCAATGTCATTGCATGTATGTTCTTCTCACAAACCACACATGGATCCACTAGTGTCATTGCATGTGTGTTATTCTCATGAACCACATAACCTTTATTGAACGACTAAACCCAGTTGTAGATAATAGATGGGATCTTCACACGCTTAGCGACATACGCTCAAAAGAATATTGTCGTGTCACTTCGTTCCATCTTTTCTAATTCAATGGCAGATTAATGTTTTAATAAGCAATTTCTTATTTCAAATATAGCTGATCTGATGTATGTTTTAGTTATCTTTTCAATCGTTTTTCAAACATTTTGAGTCCTATGCGTAGACTAGTGTCATTCCATGTGTGTTCTTTTCATGAACCATCACTAGAGTCATTGCATGTTTGTTCTTCTAAACAAACCACACATGGATCCAGCTAGTGTCATTGCATGTCTGTTCCTATAAGTAAAGCCACACATGGATCCACCTAGTGTGATTGCATGTCTGTTCTTTTCACAAACCACACATGGATCCACCAGTGTCATTGCATGTGTGTTCTTTTCATGAACCACAACTAGAGTCATTGCATGTGTCTTCTTCTAAACAAACCACACATGGATCCACCTAGTGTGATTGCATGTCTGTTCTTTTCACAAACCACGCATGGATCCACCTAGTGTGATCGCATGTCTGTTCTTTTCACAAACCACACATGGATCCACCAGTGTCATTGCACGTGTGTTCTTTTCATGAACCACAACTAGAGTCATTCCATGTTTGTTCTTCTAAACAAACCACACATGGATCCACCCAGTGTCATTGCATGTCTATTCCTCTAAACAAACCACACATGGATCAACCTGGTGTGATTGCATGTTTGTTCTTTTCACAAACACACATGGATCCACCAGTGTCATTGCATTTGTGTTCTTTTCATGAACCACAACTAGTGTCATTACATGTCTGTTCCTCTAAACAAAGGACACATGGATCCACCTAGTGTGATTGCATGTATATTCTTTTCACAAACCACACATGGATCCACCAGTGTCATTTCATGTATGTTCTTCTCACAAACCACACATTGTTCCACCAGTGTCATTGCATGTGTGTTCTTTTCATGAACCACAGCTAGAGTCATTGCATGTATGTTCTTTCCACGAACCACACATGGATCCACCTCGTGTGATTTCATGTATGTTCTTCTCATGAACCACACCAGTGTCATTGCATGTCTATTCCTCTAAACAAACCTCACCTGGATCCACCTAGTGCGATTGCATGTTTGTTCTTTTCACAAACCACACATGGATCAACCAGTGTCATTGCATGTGTGTTCTTTTCATGAACCACAACTAGGGTCATTGCATGTGTGATCTTCTAAACAAACCACACATGGATCCACCCAGTGTCATTGCATGTATGTTCCTCCAAACAAGCCACACATGGATCCACCTAGTGTCATTGCATGTCTGTTCCTCTAAACAAACCACACATGGAACCACCTAGTGTGATTGCATGTATGTTCTTTTCACAAACCACACATGGATCCACCAATGTCATTGCATGTGTGTTCTTTTCATGAACCACAACTAGAGTCATTGCATGTCTGTTCTTCTAAATAAACCACACATGGATCCACCCAGTGTCATTGCATGTCAGTTCCTCTAAACAAACCACACATGGATCCACCTAGTGTGATTGCATGTCTGTTATTTTCACAAACCACACATGGATCCACCAGTGTCATTGCATGTGTGTTCTTTTCATGAACCACAACTAGAGTCATTGCATGTGTGTTCTTATAAACAAACCACACATGGATCCACCTAGTGTGATTGCATGTCTGTTCTTTTCACAAACCACACATGGATACACCTAGTGTCATTGCATGTATGTTCTTCTCACAAACCACACATGGATCCACTAGTGTCATTGCATGTGTGTTATTCTCATGAACCACAAATCCTTTATTGAACGACTAAACCCAACTATAGATAATAGATGGGATCTTCACTCGCTTAGCGACATACGCTCAGAAGAATATTGTCGTGTCACTTCATTCCACCTTTTCTAATTCAATGGCAGATTAATGTTTTAATAAGCAATTTCTTATTTCAAATATAACTAATCTGATGTATGTTTTAGTTATCTTTTCAATAGTTTTTCAAAAGATTTGAGTCCTATGGATACACCAGTGTCATTGCATGTGTGTTCTTTTCATGAAGCACAACTAGAGTCACTGCATGTCTATTCTTCTAAACAAACCACACATGGATCTACCTAGTGTCCTTGCATGTCTGTTCCTCTAAGTAAAACCACACATGGATCCACCTAGGGTGATTGCATGTCTGTTCTTTTCACAAACCACACATGGATCTACCAGTGTCATTGAATGTGTGTTCTTTTCATGAACCACAACTAGAGTCATTACATGTGTGTTCTTCTAAACAAACCACACATGGATCCACCAGTGTCATTGCATGTGTGTTCTTTTCATGAACCACACATGGATACACCAGTGTCATTGCAAGTGTGTTCTTTTCACGAACCACAGCTAGAGTCATTGCATGTCTATTCTTTCCACGAACCACACATGGATCCACCGAGTGTGATTGCATGTCTATTCTTTTCACAAACCACACATGGATCCACCAGTGTCATTGCATGTGTGTTCTTTTCATGAACCACAAGTAGTGTCATTGCATGTCTGTTCCTCTAAACAAACCACACATGGATCCACCTAGTGTGATTACATGTCTATTCTTTTCATAAACCACACATGGATCCAACTAGTGTGATCGCATGTCTATTCTATTCACAAACCACACATGGATCCACCTAGTGTGATTGCATGTCTGTTCTTTTCACAAACCACACATGGATCCACCAGTGTCATTGCATGTGTGTTCTGTTCATGAACCACAACTAGTGTCATTGCATGTCTGTTCCTCTAAACAAACCACACATGGATCCACCTAGTGTGATTGCATGTCTTTTCTTTTCATAAACCACACATGGATCCAACTAGTGTGATCGCATGTCTGTTCTTTTCACAAACCACACATGGATCCACCTAGTGTGATTACATGTCTGTTCTTTTCACAAACCACACATGGATCCACCAGTGTCATTGCATGTGTGTTCTTTTCATGAACCACAACTAGAGTCATTGCATGTGTGTTCTTCTAAACAAACCACACATGGGTCCACCTAGTGTGATTGCATGTCTGTTCTTTTCACAAACCACACATGGATCCACCTAGTGTGATTGCATGTCTATTCTTTTCACAAACCACACATGGATCCACCAGTGTCATTGCATGTATGTTCTTTTTTGAACCACACATGGATACACCAATGTCATTGCATGTGTGTTCTTTTCATGAACCACAACTTGAGTCATTGCATGTATGTTCTTTCCACGAACCACACATGGATCGACCGAGTGTGATTGCAGGTCTGTCCTTCTCATGAACCACACCCAGTGTCATTGCATGTCTGTTCCTCTAAACAAACCACACATGGATCCACCTAGTGTGATTGCATGTCTATTCTTTTCATAAACCACACATGGATCCAACTAGTGCGATCGCATGTCTGTTCTTTTCACAAACCACACATGGATCAACCAAGTGTGATTGCGTGTCTGTTCTTTTCACAAACCACACATGGATCCACCTAGTGTCATTGCATGTGTGTTCTTTTCATGAACCACAACTAGTGTCATTGCATGTGTGTTCTTCTAAACAAACCACACATGGATCCACCGAGTGTCATTGCATGTCTGTTCCTCTAAACAAACCACACATGGATCCACCTAGTGTGATTGCATGTATGTTATTTTCATAAACCACACATGGATCCACCAATGTCATTGCATGTGTGTTCTTTTTATGAACCACAACTAGAGTCATTGCATGTATGTTCTTCTAAACAAACCACACATGGATCCACCCAATGTCATTGCATGTATATTCTTCTCACAAACCACACATGGATCCACTAGTGTCATTGCATGTGTGTTATTCTCATGAACCACATAACCTTTATTGAACGACTAAACCCAGTTGTAGATAATAGATGGGATCTTCACACGCTTAGCGACATACGCTCAAAAGAATATTGTCGTGTCACTTCGTTCCATCTTTTCTAATTCAATGGCAGATTAATGTTTTAATAAGCAATTTCTTATTTCAAATATAGCTGATCTGATGTATGTTTTAGTTATCTTTTCAATCGTTTTTCAAACATTTTGAGTCCTATGCGTAGACTAGTGTCATTCCATGTGTGTTCTTTTCATGAACCATCACTAGAGTCATTGCATGTTTGTTCTTCTAAACAAACCACACATGGATCCAGCTAGTGTCATTGCATGTCTGTTCCTATAAGTAAAGCCACACATGGATCCACCTAGTGTGATTGCATGTCTGTTCTTTTCACAAACCACACATGGATCCACCAGTGTCATTGCATGTGTGTTCTTTTCATGAACCACAACTAGAGTCATTGCATGTGTCTTCTTCTAAACAAACCACACATGGATCCACCTAGTGTGATTGCATGTCTGTTCTTTTCACAAACCACGCATGGATCCACCTAGTGTGATCGCATGTCTGTTCTTTTCACAAACCACACATGGATCCACCAGTGTCATTGCACGTGTGTTCTTTTCATGAACCACAACTAGAGTCATTCCATGTTTGTTCTTCTAAACAAACCACACATGGATCCACCCAGTGTCATTGCATGTCTATTCCTCTAAACAAACCACACATGGATCAACCTGGTGTGATTGCATGTTTGTTCTTTTCACAAACACACATGGATCCACCAGTGTCATTGCATTTGTGTTCTTTTCATGAACCACAACTAGTGTCATTACATGTCTGTTCCTCTAAACAAAGGACACATGGATCCACCTAGTGTGATTGCATGTATATTCTTTTCACAAACCACACATGGATCCACCAGTGTCATTTCATGTATGTTCTTCTCACAAACCACACATTGTTCCACCAGTGTCATTGCATGTGTGTTCTTTTCATGAACCACAGCTAGAGTCATTGCATGTATGTTCTTTCCACGAACCACACATGGATCCACCTCGTGTGATTTCATGTATGTTCTTCTCATGAACCACACCAGTGTCATTGCATGTCTATTCCTCTAAACAAACCGCACCTGGATCCACCTAGTGCGATTGCATGTTTGTTCTTTTCACAAACCACACATGGATCAACCAGTGTCATTGCATGTGTGTTCTTTTCATGAACCACAACTAGGGTCATTGCATGTGTGATCTTCTAAACAAACCACACATGGATCCACCAGTGTCATTGCATGTATGTTCCTCCAAACAAGCCACACATGGATCCACCTAGTGTCATTGCATGTCTGTTCCTCTAAACAAACCACACATGGAACCACCTAGTGTGATTGCATGTATGTTCTTTTCACAAACCACACATGGATCCACCAATGTCATTGCATGTGTGTTCTTTTCATGAACCACAACTAGAGTCATTGCATGTCTGTTCTTCTAAATAAACCACATGGATCCACCCAGTGTCATTGCATGTCAGTTCCTCTAAACAAACCACACATGGATCCACCTAGTGTGATTGCATGTCTGTTATTTTCACAAACCACACATGGATCCACCAGTGTCATTGCATGTGTGTTCTTTTCATGAACCACAACTAGAGTCATTGCATGTGTGTTCTTATAAACAAACCACACATGGATCCACCTAGTGTGATTGCATGTCTGTTCTTTTCACAAACCACACATGGATACACCTAGTGTCATTGCATGTATGTTCTTCTCACAAACCACACATGGATCCACAAGTGTCATTGCATGTGTTATTCTCATGAACCACAAATCCTTTATTGAACGACTAAACCCAACTATAGATAATAGATGGGATCTTCACTCGCTTAGCGACATACGCTCAGAAGAATATTGTCGTGTCACTTCATTCCACCTTTTCTAATTCAATGGCAGATTAATGTTTTAATAAGCAATTTCTTATTTCAAATATAACTAATCTGATGTATGTTTTAGTTATCTTTTCAATAGTTTTTCAAAAGATTTGAGTCCTATGGATACACCAGTGTCATTGCATGTGTGTTCTTTTCATGAAGCACAACTAGAGTCACTGCATGTCTATTCTTCTAAACAAACCACACATGGATCTACCTAGTGTCCTTGCATGTCTGTTCCTCTAAGTAAAACCACACATGGATCCACCTAGGGTGATTGCATGTCTGTTCTTTTCACAAACCACACATGGATCTACCAGTGTCATTGAATGTGTGTTCTTTTCATGAACCACAACTAGAGTCATTACATGTGTGTTCTTCTAAACAAACCACACATGGATCCACCAGTGTCATTGCATGTGTGTTCTTTTCATGAACCACACATGGATACACCAGTGTCATTGCAAGTGTGTTCTTTTCACGAACCACAGCTAGAGTCATTGCATGTCTATTCTTTCCACGAACCACACATGGATCCACCGAGTGTGATTGCATGTCTATTCTTCTCATGAACCACACCCAGTGTCATTGCATGTCTGTTCGTCTAAACAAACCACACACGGATCCACCTAGTGTGATTACATGTCTGTTCTTTTCATAAACCACACATGGATCCAACTAGTGTGATCGCATGTCTGTTCTTTTCACAAACCACACATGGATCCACCTAGTGTGATTACATGTTTGTTCTTTTCACAAACCACACATGGATCCACCAGTGTCATTGCATGTGTGTTCTTTTCATGAACCACAACTAGAGTCATTGCATGTGTGTTCTTCTAAACAAACCACACATGGATCCACCTAGTGTGATTGCATGTCTGTTCTTTTCACAAACCACACATGGATCCACCTAGTGTGATTGCATGTCTATTCTTTTCACAAACCACACATGGATCCACCAGTGTCATTGCATGTATGTTTTTTTGAACCACACATGGATACACCAATGTCACTGCATGTGTGTTCTTTTCATGAACCACAACTTGAGTCATTGCATGTATGTTCTTTCCACGAACCACACATGGATCCACCGAGTGTGATTGCAGGTCTGTCCTTCTCATGAACCACACCCAGTGGCATTGCATGTCTGTTCCTCTAAACAAACCACACATGGATCCACCTAGTGTGATTGCATGTCTATTCTTTTCATAAACCACACATGGATCCAACTAGTGCGATCGCATGTCTGTTCTTTTCACAAACCACACATGGATCCACCTAGTGTGATTGCGTGTCTGTTCTTTTCACAAACCACACATGGATCCACCTAGTGTCATTGCATGTGTGTTCTTTTCATGAACCACAACTAGTGTCATTGCATGTGTGTTCTTCTAAACAAACCACACATGGATCCACCGAGTGTCATTGCATGTACATTCCTCTAAACAAACCACACATGGATCCACCTAGTGTGATTGCATGTATGTTATTTTCATAAACCACACATGGATCCACCAATGTCATTGCATGTGTGTTCTTTTTATGAACCACAACTAGTGTCATTGCATGTATGTTCTTCTAAACAAACCACACATGGATCCACCCAATGTCATTGCATGTCTGTTCCTCTAAACAAACCACACATAGATCCACCTAGTGTGATTGCATGTCCGTTCTTTTCACAAACCACACATGGATCCACCAGTGTCATTGCATGTGTGTTCTTTTCATGAACCACAACTAGAGTCATTGCATGTGTGTTCTTCTAAACAAACCACACATGGATCCACCTAGTGTGATTGCATGTATGTTCTTTTCACAAACCACACATGGATCCACCTAGTGTCATTGCATGTATGTTCTTCTCACAAACCACACATGGATCCACTAGTGTCATTGCATGTGTGTTATTCTCATGAACCACATAACCTTTATTGAACGACTAAACCCAGTTGTAGATAATAGATGGGATCTTCACACGCTTAGCGACATACGCTCAAAAGAATATTGTCGTGTCACTTCGTTCCATCTTTTCTAATTCAATGGCAGATTAATGTTTTAATAAGCAATTTCTTATTTCAAATATAGCTGATCTATTGTATGTTTTAGTTATCTTTTCAATCGTTTTTCAAACATTTTGAGTCCTATGCGTAGACTAGTGTCATTCCATGTGTGTTCTTTTCATGAACCATAACTAGAGCCATTGCATGTTTGTTCTTCTAAACAAACCACACATGGATCCAGCTAGTGTCATTGCATGTCTGTTCCTATAAGTAAAGCCACACATGGATCAACATAGTGTGATTGCATGTCTGTTACTTCCACAAACCACATATGGAACCACCAGTGTCATTGCATGTCTGTTCTTTTCGTGAACCACACCTAGAGTCATTGCCTGTGTCTTCTTCTAAACAAACCACACATGGATCCACCTAGTGTTATTGCATCTGTTCTTTTTCACAAACCACGCATGGATCCACCTAGTGTGATCGCATGTACATTCTTTTTTTCACAAACCACACATGGATCCACCAGTGTCATTGCACGTGTGTTCTTTTCATGAACCACAACTAGAGTCATTCCATGTATGTTCTTCTAAACAAACCACACATGGATCCACCCAGTGTCATTGCATGTCTATTCCTCTAAACAAACCACACATGGATCGACCTGGTGTGATTGCATGTTTGTTCTTTTCACAAACACACATGGATCCACCAGTGTCATTGCATTTGTGTTCTTTTCATGAACCACAACTAGTGTCATTACATGTCTGTTCCTCTAAACAAAGGACACATGGATCCACCTAGTGTGATTGCATGTCTGTTCTTTTCACAAACCACACATGGATCCACCAGTGTCATTTCATGTATGTTCTTCTCACAAACCACACATTGTTCCACCAGTGTCATTGCATGTGTGTTCTTTTCATGAACCACAGCTAGAGTCATTGCATGTATGTTCTTTCCACGAACCACACATGGATCCACCTCGTGTGATTTCATGTATGTTCTTCTCATGAACCACACCAGTGTCATTGCATGTCTATTCCTCTAAGCAAACCGCACCTGGATCCACCTAGTGCGATTGCATGTTTGTTCTTTTCACAAACCACACATGGATCAACCAGTGTCATTGCATGTGTGTTCTTTTCATGAACCACAACTAGGGTCATTGCATGTGTGATCTTCTAAACAAACCACACATGGATCCACCCAGTGTCATTGCATGTCTGTTCCTCCAAACAAACCACACATGGATCCACCTAGTGTGATTGCATGTATGTTCTTTTCACAAACCACACATGGATCCACCAATGTCATTGCATGTGTGTTCTTTTCATGAACCACAACTAGAGTCATTGCATGTCTGTTCTTCTAAATAAACCACACATGGATCCACCTAGTGTCATTGCATGTCAGTTCCTCTAAACAAACCACACATGGATCCACCTAGTGTGATTGCATGTCTGTTATTTTCACAAACCACACATGGATCCACCAGTGTCATTGCATGTGTGTTCTTTTCATGAACCACAACTAGAGTCATTGCATGTGTGTTCTTATAAACAAACCACACATGGATCCACCTAGTGTGATTGCATGTCTGTTCTTTTCACAAACCACACATGGATACACCTAGTGTCATTTCATGTATGTTCTTCTCACAAACCACACATGGATCCACTAGTGTCATTGCATGTGTGTTATTCTCATGAACCACAAATCCATTATTGAACGACTAAACCCAACTATAGATAATAGATGGGATCTTCACTCGCTTAGCGACATACGCTCAGAAGAATATTGTCGTGTCACTTCATTCCACCTTTTCTAATTCAATGGCAGATTAATGTTTTAATAAGCAATTTCTTATTTCAAATATAACTAATCTGATGTATGTTTTAGTTATCTTTTCAATCGTTTTTCAAAAGATTTGAGTCCTATGCGTACACTAGTGTCATTGCATGTGTGTTCTTTTCATGAAGCACAACTAGAGTCACTGCATGTCTGTTCTTCTAAACAAACCACACATGGATCTACCTAGTGTCCTTGCATGTCTGTTCCTCTAAGTAAAACCACACATGGATCCACCTAGGGTGATTGCATGTCTGTTCTTTTCACAAACCACACATGGATCTACCAGTGTCATTGAATGTGTGTTCTTTTCATGAACCACAACTAGAGTCATTACATGTGTGTTCTTCTAAACAAACCACACATGGATCCACCAGTGTCATTGCATGTGTGTTCTTTTCATGAACCACACATGGATACACCAGAGTCATTGCATGTGTGTTCTTTTCATGAACCACAGCTAGAGTCATTGCATGTCTATTCTTTCCACGAACCACACATGGATCCACCGAGTGTGATTGCATGTCTATTCTTCTCATGAACCACACCCAGTGTCATTGCACGTCTGTTCGTCTAAACAAACCACACACGGATCCACCTAGTGTGATTGCATGTCTGTTCTTTTCACAAACAACACATGGATCCACCAGTGTCATTGCATGTGTGTTCTTTTCATGAACCACAACTGCCGTCATTGCATGTCTGTTCTTCTAAACGAACCACACATGGATCCACCCAGTGTCATTGCATGTCTGTTCCTCTAAACAAACCACACATGGATCCACCTAGTGTGATTGCATATCTATTCTTTTCACAAGCCACACATGGATCCACCAGTGTCATTGCATGTGTGTTCTTTTCATGAACCACAAGTAGAATCATTGCATGTGTGTTCTTCTAAACAAACCACACATGGATCCACCTAGTGTTATTGCATGTCTGTTCTTTTCACAAACCACACATGGATCCACCTAGTGTGATCGCATGTCTGTTCTTTTCACAAACCACACATGGATCCACCAGAGTCATTGCATGTGTGTTCTTTTCATGAACCACACATGGATCCACTAGTGTCATTGCATGTCTGTTCTTTTCATGAACCACAACTAGAGTCATTGCATGTGTGTTCTTCTAAACAAACCACACATGGATCCACCTAGTGGTATTGCATGTCTGGTCTTTTCACAAACCACACATGGATCCACCTAGTGTGATTGCATGTTTGTTCTTTTCACAAGACACACATGGATCCACCTAGTGTGATTGCATGTCTATTCTTTTCACAAACCACACATGGATCCACCAGTGTTATTTCATGTATGTTCTTCTCACAAACCACACATTGTTCCACCAGTGTCATTGCATGTGTGTTCTTTTCATGAACCACAGCTAGAGTCATTGCATGTATGTTCTTTCCACGAACCACACATGGATCCACCTCGTGTGATTTCATATATGTTCTTCTCATGAACCACACCAGTGTCATTGCATGTCTATTCCTCTAAACAAACCGCACCTGGATCCACCTAGTGCGATTGCATGTTTGTTCTTTTCACAAACCACACATGGATCAACCAGTGTCATTGCATGTGTGTTCTTTTCATGAACCACAACTAGGGTCATTGCATGTGTGATCTTCTAAACAAACCACACATGGATCCACCCAGTGTCATTGCATGTCTGTTCCTCCAAACAAACCACACATGGATCCACCTAGTGTGATTGCATGTATGTTCTTTTCACAAACCACACATGGATCCACCAATGTCATTGCATGTGTGTTCTTTTCATGAACCACAACTAGAGTCATTGCATGTCTGTTCTTCTAAATAAACCACACATGGATCCACCTAGTGTCATTGCATGTCAGTTCCTCTAAACAAACCACACATGGATCCACCTAGTGTGATTGCATGTCTGTTATTTTCACAAACCACACATGGATCCACCAGTGTCATTGCATGTGTGTTCTTTTCATGAACCACAACTAGAGTCATTGCATGTGTGTTCTTATAAAAAACCACACATGGATCCACCTAGTGTGATTGCATGTCTGTTCTTTTCACAAACCATACATGGATACACCTAGTGTCATTGCATGTATGTTCTTCTCACAAACCACACATGGATCCACTAGTGTCATCGCATGTGTGTTATTCTCATGAACCACAAATCCATTATTGAACGACTAAACCCAACTATAGATAATAGATGGGATCTTCACTCGCTTAGCGACATACGCTCAGAAGAATATTGTCGTGTCACTTCATTCCACCTTTTCTAATTCAATGGCAGATTAATGTTTTAATAAGCAATTTCTTATTTCAAATATAACTAATCTGATGTATGTTTTAGTTATCTTTTCAATCGTTTTTCAAAAGATTTGAGTCCTATGCGTACACCAGTGTCATTGCATGTGTGTTCTTTTCATGAAGCACAACTAGAGTCACTGCATGTCTGTTCTTCTAAACAAACCACACATGGATCTACCTAGTGTCCTTGCATGTCTGTTCCTCTAAGTAAAACCACACATGGATCCACCTAGGGTGATTGCATGTCTGTTCTTTTCACAAACCACACATGGATCTACCAGGGTCATTGAATGTGTGTTCTTTTCATGAACCACAACTAGAGTCATTACATGTGTGTTCTTCTAAACAAACCACACATGGATCCACCAGTGTCATTGCATGTGTGTTCTTTTCATGAACCACACATGGATACACCAGTGTCATTGCATGTGTGTTCTTTTCATGAACCACAGCTAGAGTCATTGCATGTCTATTCTTTCCACGAACCACACATGGATCCACCGAGTGTGATTGCATGTCTATTCTTCTCATGAACCACACCCAGTGTCATTGCATGTCTGTTCGTCTAAACAAACCACACACGGATCCACCTAGTGTGATTGCATGTCTGTTCTTTTCACAAACAACACATGGATCCACCAGTGTCATTGCATGTGTGTTCTTTTCATGAACCACAACTGGCATCATTGCATGTCTGTTCTTCTAAACGAACCACACATGGATCCACCCAGTGTCATTGCATGTCTGTTCCTCTAAACAAACCACACATGGATCCACCTAGTGTGATTGCATATCTATTCTTTTCACAAGCCACACATGGATCCACCAGTGTCATTGCATGTGTGTTCTTTTCATGAACCACAACTAGAATCATTGCATGTGTGTTCTTCTAAACAAACCACACATGGATCCACCTAGTGTTATTGCATGTCTGTTCTTTTCACAAACCACACATGGATCCACCTAGTGTGATCACATGTCTGTTCTTTTCACAAACCACACATGGATCCACTAGAGTCATTGCATGTGTGTTCTTTTCATGAACCACACATGGATCCACTAGTGTCATTGCATGTCTGTTCTTTTCATGAACCACAACTAGAGTCATTGCATGTGTGTTCTTCTAAACAAACCACACATGGATCCACCTAGTGTTATTGCATGTCTGGTCTTTTCACAAACCACACATGGATCCACCTAGTTTGATCGCATGTCTGTTCTTTTCACAAACCACACATGGATCCACCAGTGTCATTGCATGTGTGTTCTTTTCATGAACCACACATGGATCCACTAGTGTCATTGCATGTCTGTTCTTTTCATGAACCACAACTAGAGTCATTGCATGTGTGTTCTTCTAAAC
Organism: Avena insularis; assembly: GCA_023614405.1. Taxonomy (NCBI): domain Eukaryota; kingdom Viridiplantae; phylum Streptophyta; class Magnoliopsida; order Poales; family Poaceae; genus Avena; species Avena insularis. The sequence continues at coordinate 162,013,229 of CM042692.1, read as the reverse complement.
AAACCACACATGTATCCACCTAGTGTGATTGCATGTTTGTTCTTTTCACAAGACACACATGGATCCACCTAGTGTGATCGCATGTCTGTTCTTTTCACAAACCACACATGGATCCACCAGTGTAATTGCATGTGTCTTCTTTTCATGAACCACACATCAATCCACCAGTGTCATTGCAGGTATGTTCTTTTCATGAACCACAACTAGAGTCATTGCATGTCTATTCCTTCCACAAACCACATATGGATCCACCAGTGTGATTGCATGTATGTTCTTCTCGTGAACTACACCCAGTGTCATTGCATGTGTGTTCCTATAAACAAACCACACATGTATCCATCTAGTGTGATTGCATGTCTGTTCTTTTCACAAACCACACATGGATCCACCAGTGTCATTGCATGTGTGTTCTTTTCATGAACCACAACTAGAGTCATTGCATGTGTGTTCCTCTAAACAAACCACACATGGATCTGTTGGAGATATGCCCAAGAGGCAATAATAAAGTGGTTATTATTATATCTTTATGTTTATGATAAATGTTTACATCCCATGCTATAATTGTATTAACCGGAAACATTAATACTTGTGTGTTTTGTAAACATAAAAGAGTCCCTAGTAAGCCTCTTGTTAAACTAGCTTGTTGATTAATGGATGATCATGGTTTCCTGATCATGGACATTGGATGTCGTTTATAACAAGATCATATCATTAGCAGAATGATGTAATGGACACACACCCATAGTAAGCATAGCATAAGATCAAGTCATTAAGTTTGTTTTGCTACAAGCTTTCAAATGCATAGTAACCTAATCCTTTGACCATGAGGTTATGTTAATCACTATCACTAGATGGATACTTTGATGACATCAAACACCGCTTCGTAACTGGGTGGTTATAAAGGTGTCATTGGGTATTCTGAAAGTATGTGTTGAAGCGCATGGACCAAGATTGGGATTTGTCCATCCATATGACGGATAGATATGCTCTGGGCCCTCTCGGTGGAATGTCATCTAGTTAGCTTGCAAGCATGTGACTAGGTCACAAGGGATGACATATCACGGAACGAGTAAAGAGTACTTATTAGTAACGAGGTAGAACTAGGTATGGAGATACCGACGATCAAACCTCGGATAAGTAGAGTATCGCGTGACAAAGGGAATTGGTTTCGTATGTTAAATGGTTCTATCGATCACAAAGTCATCGTTGAGTATGTGGGAGCTGTTATGATCTCCAGATCCCGCTAATGGTTATTGATCGGAGATGTCTCTCCATCATGTCTACATGTTCACGAACCATAGGGTGACACACTTAAGGTTCGAAGTTGTTTTAAGTAGATATGGAATGTGCGTTGGAGACCGAATGTTGTTCGGAGTCTCGGATTGGATCCGGGACATCACGAGGAGATCCGGAATTGTCCGGGGAATAATATTCATATATTGGGGATCATTTTCTAAGTCAGGAAATGTTCCGGAGTATTTGTATGGGGATTCTAGAAGGTTTCGGAATGTTCCGGAAGGTTCTAGAAGATTTCTTGGAGTTTACTTGAAAACCAAGAAAGGATCAAGGAATCCTTGTGGGGTAAGACAAGGATTCATGGGGGAGTAGGACTTTTCCCCCACCTCCTTGATCCACCGGCCAAGGGAGAGGGTAGTCCTACAAGGACTCCACCTCCCCATGGCGCCTCCCTCCTTTAAATAGAGGGGTGGAGGTACAAACCCCCTTGCCCCTTCTATTCTCTAGATCTCGAGTTGCCTCTCTCCTCCTCCTTCCCTCTGCTCTGGCTTAGGCGAAGCCCTGCAGAATTCTCTACTCCACCACCACCACCACGCCGTCGTGCTGAAGCAGATTCCGTGGAGAGATCTACTACCTCTGCTGCTTGCTGGAACGGGGAGAGGAAGGTTTGCCGACTCGCACGTGACCAATCTGAAGCGCCGCCGAACGCTGGCGAAGGATCGTCTACTCGATCTTGAGATCTGCAAGTGATCGACTACATCAACCACGAGATCCGATCTCGTAACGCTTTCGGGTCTACAAGGGTTAGTACAGATCTATCTCGTTGCACATGTCTAATAGATTAGATCTTGGCTTTTATCTAGATTAGATCTGGGTTTTGTTCATTCTTGCGGTATAATTTTTTGTTTTCCATGCTACGAACCCATCGGTGGTATCAGAGCCGTGTCTATGCGTAGATCTGTTGCACGAGTAGAACACAATGGTTTTGTGGGCGTTGGTGCTCGTGCCGTCTTTTGCTTTGTGTACTTTGCATCTTGCGGTATGGTGGGATGAAGCGGCTCGGGCTAACCTTACATGTCATCGCACATGAGAGTTGCTCCACAGTTGACGTGCAACTCGTATTGCACAAGTGGCTTTATGGTGTGTCTGCTCTCCCATCATAGTATAGATCCAATCTACACTTTGCACTTGATAGCACTTGTATCAACGTTGTGGTTCAGTTTCAGAGGTAAGATCCGTTCTTATTCGAAAGCCCCAAACCAAGTAAAACATGCAAAGAAAATTAGAGCCTAACTTGTTTTTGCAGGGTTTTGTGATGTGATATGGCCATCATGTGATTGTGATTATATTTGATGTATGCAATGATCCTTGTTGTAATATGGCAACGGCAGAGCCTAATGGTTGTCTTTAATTCTATTAAGACCTGTGTCTATTCATCTTGTAATAGCTTTATTCCAAGTAGTTGTAATAGTTGCTAGTGATGATGGACAACCATGAAGCGCGCCATGACCTTGGACTTAATGCTGGTGATGATGGAGATCATGTCCGTGCTTTGGAGATGGAGATCAAAGGCATAAGAAGAAAGGGCCATATCATATCACACTAATTATGAATTGCCTGTGATGTTAATCCTTTATGCATCTTGTATTGCTTAGATCGCGATAGTAGCATTATAAGATGATCCCTCTCACTAAATATCAAGTAATAAAGTGTTCGTCCTTAGTAGGCACCGTTGCTAAGACTCGTGCTTGAAGCATCTCGTGATGATCGGGTGATAGATTCTACGTGTGCATACGACGGGTGCAAGCCAGATTTGCACATGCGGATACTAAGGTTAACCTTGAGCCTAGCATGTATGCACATGGTCTCGAACACGGAATACCGAAAGGTAAAGCATGAGTCATATGGATGATATGATGAACATGTTGATTGTTCGCCTTTAAAGCTACATCATCTCACGTGATGATCGGACTTGGTGTAGTGGATTTGGTTCGTGTAATCACTAAAACAACTGGAGGGATGTTGTTTTGAGTGGGAGTTCATTTGTAATTTGGATTAGTCAAACTCAATTTATCATAAACACAATCAAAGTGAATTTGCATAGTTTGTTGTAGTCATTGGCATCCGTTCACCACCTTACGCTTAGTTATAGTTGAGATAGTGGAACTATAGAAATTCTGGATATTTTCTTTACGAACTGGTATCGTATTGTTTTGAGTGTCAATCTAAAGTTTAAAAGTCCTGTTCAAACCTTCAGCAAACTCCGTTTACTCTGTGAAGTTTAATAAACAGTATTAAATCAAGAGTAACAATTCCAGTGTTAGTATCTAATGTATCATGTTTGCCTCCATGATTCTTGATACTCAAAAGATTGTTTTTAATATCAAGTTTATCTAAGAGCTGAAAGCAATGTTTCAGAAACCATCATATGTGAAAGGTATTGCGATATCTAAAACAATGTGTTGGTTACAACATGATAGAGTATATGTCCTCATATTTGATGAGAATTTGTGAAGGTTGGAGACGCTAGTCGTCCTAATCCTCCAAAAGGTTTTGGAAAAGAAACATTATACTCGCAATTCACCTTTATAAGCTATAGCAGCTTGATCATGAAAATTGTCATGATAAGGATGAATAGAAGATGTAAGTAAAATGTTTACTACACTAAAAGATTACTAAAGAATGGAATTTTGAAAGAATGCCAAACATTTGATGAAGGTGATCCACTTCAAAGTGCAAGTTCAAAGGTATTAGTATTTGACTATATACACTTTGTACTATGTGTCATGTGAATGACACCACTATTGATGTTGATAGACTCTTTTGAAAGAAAAGGAATTGTTGAAAGAGAATCTATAAAATACTTGGCAGAAAAGAAAAGATTGGAGATATCCAACTTAGGTATATAGAAGATACATGTTATGGCTGTATTCCTTGGTTGTTAAACAATGTGGTTCTGCGGTATTGGATACCGAATTGGTTGGTATGAAGTGTCATACAGGACAACACAATTCATGAACTGCAATGGCCTAAGTAACTAGCAAGGAATATGTGATGATGTTCATCGAAAACAAACAAAGGGTTGTTGTGTTGCTCATTAACATCAAAGCTTACCTTCAAGATTTGTTTCAATAATTGTTATTTTGATCAGGTATTATGACGACAAAAGGTTGTTCAAATAATTGCCGTATTCCATAATAGATGGATGATATACAAGTCTGGTTGGAGAAATAACGACCATAAAAACTAATGCTAAAATGTCGCAAGACAAATGATTGAAAGATCACTTGCGAAGTGACATCACCGTTTAAATTATATTAGGGATACATGAAGAAACTCCATGTTGATGGATTTTTGGAGTCTTTGATTTTGATCAAATGACGCTTGTGATACTTTCCTGGAGATAATTAAAACTCCGTTCGTAGGACAAAAGAGGAACGGACGACTAACTGATTGGAATTTGTACATATTGATGTATATAGTCCATTATGTGTTGTCGTGGGCGATGGATTTCAACTTCATATGTTTTCTCCGAAGATTTGAGCGAGTATATGTATATAATTACTCAATAAGGAAGAAGTATGAAACATTTGAAAATGTTCAAAGACTTTCAAGATGAAGTGGAAAATTATTGTAACAAGAAAATAAAAAAAAGTTTATGATTGGATCATAAAGATGTTTGAGTTACAAGTTTAGCAAAACACCTAAGATTTGAGGAATCGTTCCATGGATTTGCATTTCCCAAAACACCATAGGAGTATGGAGTGTTCAAGATATGTAATGAAACCTTGTTTGACATGGTAAGATCAAAGGTGTCATTCATAAAACTGCCATTATATTTTAAAAGATTAAAGCTTTAGTGACTACCGCTTTTACACTGAAAAGAGCTCCATCATGATCCGTTGAAATGACACCATATAAGTCATGGTTTGGGATAAAACCTAGGTTGTCCTTTCTTAAATTTTTGGTATGCTAGGCATAAGTAAAATGTTTACAACCAAAGCCGGATGAGCATGTCTTTGTAGGTTATTTCGAATAACCATTGGGTATTCCTCCATAACACCGAAGACAAAAGTGTTTGTCGCTTAGAATGTCGAGTTTCTTGAGAAGGAATTTTTGGTGAAAAGTTAAGTGGGAGGACAATAGAACTTTGACAAGGTTGTTGAACCTTGGCTAATATGTGCTGAGTTGCGCAGCGTCGGTAAGTGTCCCGGAGGCAGCAACAATGCTCATGGCTCACGTGCCTCAAAGGATGTGGTCATGGGGATCTAAGTTCCTATTGAACCAAGTAGGTCGGGTAAGTAATCAAATGCCAAGATTTGAGAGTTAAATCATTGTTGTTTGACAATGATGAACCGACTACATGCAAATAATCAATGATGGGCCCTGACTTCGTTAAGTGGCTTGAAGCCATAAAATCGGTGATAATTCCATACACGAGATATCAAGCTTTGAATTTGAAAGACCCTCTAGAAAGGTGCAAGACCTTACAGTCGTATATGGATCTATAAAGAAATAGACATGGATGTTTCACATCTATGAAATAGTCGACATGTCGGAAAGAGTTTACGTCAATGTTCAAGGAATTGACTATGATAAAATTTGATCTTTCATAGCAACATTTAGTCTGGACGGATTAATGTAGCAACCACTACATATATTTTGGTATATGGTAGTTGAACAAACAAAACAAGTTCTTCTAATAGAATGGTTACCTAGGACGTGTACATGACATGATCCAAAGGTTTTTTTTGTTAATTCAAAGGATGCTAAAAGAGTATGCAAAACTTCAATGGTTGAAGTGAGCATCGCGGAGTTGGAATCTTCACCGTGATGAAACCGTTAAAAGGTTTAATTTCATCAGAGACGATGAAGATGTTTGCATTTTGCAAGAAATTAAGTGGGAGCGCTAAGACATATTTCTAATACATTATGTGAAAGACATATTGTTGATTAGAAATGATGTATATTTTATTGAAACAGGTTAAGAATTTCATTTTGATGAAAGACTTAGACATAACCCAAGAATTAGGCATCAATGTCTATATGGATAGATTGAGGCGCTAATATAGTTTTGCCAAATGTACATAGATAAGATGTTGAATGAGTTCAATATGGAAACAACAAGAAAGGTTCTTGACGCACGGAAAGGACTGAATCAAGATTAAAGTGTGTTGACACGAGATTCAAGTGTTTTGACACTTGGTGAAATCACAAGAATATTTTGATCAATCATTCTTTGAGATGTACAGATCCAGATATGTCCTGTGCTCTAAATGTTATGAGCATATACCAGAATGACTCATAAGATGATCATTGGACAATAGTAGGGATATTCCTATGATCTTTGGAAGAACTAAGAATATATTACTTATATAGTGGTGACAAATAGTTCATTGTAAATTGTTACATTGATACTAGTTTTGTCACAAATTAAGTTTATCTCAATTTAAACTATGGGTGGCACAATATAATGGAAAGGAAGTTCCATAACGGATTTGGTTGAGTAGCAAAGTTAAAACATTGTGATAGATACTACAACAAAAGGCTAAGTATATGACTGCTATTGTAGCAGCAAATGAGGGCATTTGCGTCAAGTAGTTTGTTATCAAACTAGGTGTGGTTCATAGCAGGATAATACTATGAAGATACATTGTATGACAATTGTATCAACATGATTTAATCCCAAGGAACTAAAGGTCTCACCAAAGGACCAAATTTATACAATGCCATCTCATTGGAGAATGAGTAATGCGTAGAGACGCAAGGACATGCAAATACACACGGATCCGAAGTGTCGATCCGAAGATTATGTTTACCACTAGCAATAGTGTCTATACAACACCGTAAAGCCATAGGTGTTGAGTGCACAAGTTTTAACTAGATTATTGACTCTAGTGCAAGTGGGAGACTGGAGATATGCCCAAGAGGCAATAATAAAGTGGTTATTATTATATCTTTATGTTTATGATAAATGTTTACATCCCATGCTATAATTGTATTAACCGGAAACATTAATACTTGTGTGTTTTGTAAACATAAAAGAGTCCCTAGTAAGCCTCTTATTAAACTAGCTTGTTGATTAATGGATGATCATGGTTTCCTGATCATGGACATTGGATGTCGTTAATAACAAGATCATATCATTAGGAGAATGATGTAATGGACACACATCCATAGTAAGCATAGCATAAGATCAAGTCATTAAGTTTGTTTTGCTACAAGCTTTCAAATGCATAGTAACCTAATCCTTCGACCATGAGGTTATGTTAATCACCATCACCAGATGGATACTTTGATGACATCAAACACCGCTTCATAACTGGGTGGTTATAAAGGTGTCATTGGGTATTCTGAAAGTATGTGTTGAAGCGCATGGACCAAGATTGGGATTTTTCCATCCATATGACGGATAGATATGCTCTGGGCCCTCTCGGTGGAATGTCATCTAGTTAGCTTGCAAGCATGTGACTAGGTCACAAGGGATGACATATCACGGAACGAGTAAAGAGTACTTATCAGTAACGAGGTAGAACTAGGTATGGAGATACCGACGATCAAACCTCGGATAAGTAGAGTATCGCGTGACAAAGGGAATTGGTTTCGTATGTTAAATGGTTATATCGATCACAAAGTCATTGTTGAGTATGTGGGAGCTGTTATGGATCTCCAGATCCCGCTAATGGTTATTGATCGGAGATGTGTCTCCATCATGTCTACATGTTCACGAACCGTAGGGTGACACACTTAAGGTTCGAAGTTGTTTTAAGTAGATATGGAATGTGCGTTGGAGACCAAATGTTGTTCGGAGTCTCGGATTGGATCCGGGACATCACGAGGAGATCCGGAATTGTCCGGGGAATAAGATTCATATATTTGGGATCATTTTCTAAGTTAGGAAATGTTCCGGAGTATTTGTATGGGGATTCTAGAAGGTTTCGGAATGTTCCGGAAGGTTCTAGAAGATTTATTGGAGTTTACTTGAAAACCAAGAAAGGATCAAGGAATCCTTGTGGGGTAAGACAAGGATTCGTGGGGGAGTAGGACTTTTCCCCCACCTCCTTGATCCACCGGCCAAGGGAGAGGGGAGTCCTACAAGGACTCCACCTCCCCATGGCGCCTCCCTCCTTTAAATAGAGGGGTTGAGGCACAAACCCCCTTGCCCCTTCTATTCTCTAGATCTCGAGTTGCCTCTCTCCTCCTCCTTCCCTCTCGCCTGCTTAGGCGGCCTGCAGAATTCTCTACTCCACCACCACCACCACGCCGTCAGTGCTGGGATTCCGTGGAGAGATCTACTACCTCTGCTGCTCGCTGAACGGGAGAGGAAGGTGCGCTTCGACGCACGTGACCGATGTGAAGCGCGGAAGCGCTGCGAGCGCGCCGAAGGATCGTCTACTCGATCTTGAGATCGGCAAGTGATCGACTACATCAACCACGAGATCCGATCTCGTAACGCTTTCGGGTCTACAAGGGTTAGTACAGATCTATCTCGTTGCACATGTCTAATAGATTAGATCTTGGCTTTTATCTAGATTAGATCTGGGTTTTGTTCGTTCTTGCGGTAGAATTTTTTTGTTTTCCATGCTACGAACCCATCAGGATCCACCTAGTATGATTGCATGTCGCCAAGGTTATGTAGAGGCGGGGACAGGATTCGAACCTATGGCCCTCTGTACCCAAAACATAATAGCCCAGTTCTCTTTGTCTTCGAGCTTTTATTCCTCAATCCACTTATTCGTACCCTGCTCGTTCCAAGTTCGAAGTACCTTTTGGCCAAAGAAAAACCCGCTCCCTAACACGATTGCCTCTTTATATAGATAGATTCGATGGGGTTATTACTTATAAGCATAACGACCCTATTGTTCCGATGGAGAGAAGAACCTATAATTAGCTTTTCGGGAAATTTCCAAACGAACAATTTCAACGAAATTTTTCAATTTCTCATTTTATTATGTTCCACTTTATGTATTCCTCTATTCGTAGAGTACATTGAATGTACAGAAATGGCTATAACAGAGTTTCTGTTATTCGTTTTAGAGAGACGCGAAAGTACAAGCCTGTGGGGTCGCTTCTGCAACTGGATAACTAGCACTGAAAATCGTCTTTACATCGGATGGTTCGGTGTTTTGATGATCCCTACTTTATTGACCGCAACTTCTGTATTTTAGCCCCAAAGGACGTACTAAAGGATCCTATCCTATTTGTTGTATTACCTTGAATTTTTGGTATATTTTGTAAAAAAAAAGAAACTCCATTCTTTGTTGTTGATAAAATGAAACCCCTATTCACTCCTTTGGGTATCCTTTTTCCCCACAAGGATAGCCTTTTTTCCTTAAGATTCCCTTCTGCATGGACACCTATGAGTTTAGGTTTCCTGGCTCTTCTGCTGCTCTCTTCTTCCCTTTTCTTGGCCTGTTCTGCTTCCAATTTTTCTCTCTGAACCTGAGCTTTATCTTCTCTGATGTTCCTTTTCTCTTTCTTCTCTGATAAGTCTGTTCTTTTCACAAACCACACATGGATCCACCAGTGTCATTGCATGTATGTTCTTTTCATGAACCACACATGGATACACCAGTGTCATTGCTTGTATATTCTTTTCATGAAACACAACTTGAGTCATTGCATGTATGTTCTTTCCACGAACCACACATGGATCCACCGAGTGTGATTGCATGTCTGTCCTTCTCATGAACCACACCCAGTGTCATTGCATGTTTGTTCCTCTAAACAAACCACACATGGATCCACCTAGTGTGATTGCATGTCTGTTATTTTCACATACCACAAATGGATCCACCAGTGTCATTGCATGTGTGTTCTTTTCATGAACCACAACTAGTGTCATTGCATGTGTGTTCTTCTAAACAAACCACACATGGATCCACCTAGTGTCATTGCATGTGTGTTCTTCTAAACAAACCACACATGGATCCACCTAGTGTGATTGCATGTCTGTTCTTTTCACAAACCACACATGGATTCACCAGTGTCATTGCATGTGTGTTCTTTTCATGAACCACAACTAGAGTCATTGCATGTGTGTTCTTCTAAACAAACCACACATGGATCCACCTAGTGTCATTGCATGTCTGTTCTTCTAAACAAACCACACATGGATACACCTAGTGTCATTGCATGTCTGTTACTCTAAAAACACACACATGGATCACCTAGTGTGATTGCATGTCTATTCTTTTCAGAAACCACACATGGATCCACCAGTGTTATTGCATGTGTGTTCTTTTCATGAACCACAACTAGAGTCATTGCATGTCTATTCTTCTAAACAAACCACATATGGATCCACCTAGTGTCATTGCATGTCTGTTCCTCTAAATAAACCACACATGGATCCACCTAATGTGATTGCATGTTTGTTCTTTTCACAAACCACACATGGATCCACCAGTGTCATTGCATGTGTGTTCTTTTCATGAACCACAACTAGTGTCATTGCATGTATGTTCCTCTAAACAAACCACACATGGATCCACCTAGTGTGATTGCATGTTTGTTCTTTTCACAAACCACACATGGATCCACCAGTGTCATTGCATGTGTGTTCTTTTCATGAACCACAACTAGAGTCATTGCATGTCTGTTCTTCTCAAAAAACACACATGGATCCACCCAGTGTCATTGCATGTCTGTTCCTCTTAACAAACCACACATGGATCCACCTAGTGTGATTGCATGTCTGTTCTTTTCACAAACCACACATGGATCCACCAGTGTCATTGCATGTGTGTTCTTTTAATGAACCACAACTGGAGTCATTGCATGTGTGTTCTTCTAAAGAAACCACACATAGATCCACCTAGTGTGATTGCATGTCTGTACTTTTCACAAACCACACATGGATCCACCTAGTGTGATCGCATGTTTGTTCTTTTCACAAACCACACATGGATCCACCAGTGCCATTGCATGTCTGTTCCTCTAAACAAACCACACATCGATCCACCTAGTGTGATTGCATGTCTGTTCTTTTCACAAACCACACATGGATCCACCAGTGTCATTGCATGTGTGTTCTTTTCATGAACCACAACTAGAGTCATTTCATGTATGTTCTTCTAAACAAACCACACATGGATCCACCCAGTGTCATTGCATGTCTGTTCCTCTAAACAAACCACACATGGATCCACCTAGTGTGATTGCATGTCTATTCTTTTCACAAACCACACATGGATCCACCAGTGTCATTGCATGTGTGTTCTTTTCATGAACCACAACTAGAATCATTGCATGTGTGTTCATCTAGACAAACCACACATGGATCCACCTAGTGTTATTGCATGTCTGTTCTTTTCACAAACCACACATGCATCCACCTAGTGTGATCGTATGTCTGTTCTTTTCACAAACCACACATGGATCCACCAGTGTCATTACATGTGTGTTCTTTTCATGAACCACACATGGATCCACTAGTGTCATTGCATGTTTGTTCTTTTCATGAACCATAGCTAGGGTCATTGCATGTTTGTTCCTTCCACAAACCACATATGGATCCATCAATTTGATTGCATGTCTGTTCTTCTCATGAACCACACCCAGTGGCATTGCATGTTTGTTCCTCTAAACAAACCACACATGGATCCACCTAGTGTGATTGCATGTCTGTTCTTTTCACAAACCAGACATGGATCCACCAGTGTCATTGCATGTGTGTTCTTTTCATGAACCACACATGGATCCACTAGTGTCATTGCATTTCTGTTCTTTCCATGAACCACAGCTAGAGTCATTGCATGTCTGATCCTTCCACAAACCACACATCGATCCACCAGTGTGATTGCATGTGTGTTCTTTACATGAACCACAACTTGTGTCATTGCATGTCTGTTACTCTAAACAAACCACAGATGGATCCACCTAGTGTGATTGCATGTCTATTCTTTTCACAAACCACACATAGATCCACCAGTGTCATTGCATGTGTGTTCTTTTCATGAACCACAACTAGAGTCATTGCATGTGTGTTCCTCTAAACATACCACACATGGATCCACCTAGTGTGATGGCATGTCTGTTCTTTTCAAAAACCACACATGGATCCACCTAGTGTGATCGCATGTCTGTTCTTTTCACAAACCAGACATGGATCCACCAGTGTCATTGCATGTGTGTTATTTTCATGAAACACACATGGATCCACCTGGTGTGATTGCATTTCTGTTCCTCTAAACAAACCACACATGGATCCACCTAGTGTGATTGCATGTCTAGTCTTTTCACAAACCACACATGGATCCACCATTTTCATTGCATGTGTGTTCTTTTCATGAGCCATAACTAGAGTCATTACATGTCTGTTCTTCTAAACAAACCACACATGGATCCACCTAGTGTTATTGCATGTCTATTCCTCTAAACAAAACACACATGGATCCACCTAGTGTAATTGCATGTCTGTTCTTTTCACAAACACCAAATGGATCCACCATTGTCTTTGCATGTGTGTTCTTTTCATGAACCACAACTAGTGGCATTGCATGTCTGTTCCTCTAAAACACCACACATGGATCCACCTAGTGTGATTGCATGTCTGTTCTTTTCACAAACCACACATGGATCCACCAGTGTCATTGCATGTGTGTTCTTTTCATGAACCACAACTAGAGTCATTTCATGTATGTTCTTCTAAACAAACCACACATGGATCCACCCAGTGTCATTGCATGTCTGTTCCTCTAAACAAACCACACATGGATCCACCTAGTGTGATTGCATGTCTATTCTTTTCACAAACCACACATGGATCCACCAGTGTCATTGCATGTGTGTTCTTTTCATGAACCACAACTAGAATCATTGCATGTGTGTTCATCTAGACAAACCACACATGGATCCACCTAGTGTTATTGCATGTCTATTCTTTTCACAAACCACACATGCATCCACCTAGTGTGATCGTATGTCTGTTCTTTTCACAAACCACACATGGATCCACCAGTGTCATTACATGTGTGTTCTTTTCATGAACCACACATGGATCCACTAGTGTCATTGCATGTTTGTTCTTTTCATGAACCATAGCTAGAGTCATTGCATGTTTGTTCCTTCCACAAACCACATATGGATCCATCAATTTGATTGCATGTCTGTTCTTCTCATGAACCACACCCAGTGTCATTGCATGTCTGTTCCTCTAAACAAACCACACATGGATCCACCTAGTGCGATTGCATGTCTGTTCTTTTCACAAACCACACATGGATCCACTAGTGTCATTGCATGTGTGTTCTTCTCATGAACCACATCCAGTGTCATTGCATGTATGTTCTTCTCATAAACCACACATGGATCCACTAGTGTCATTCCATGTGTGTTAATCTCATGAACCACACCTAGTGTGATTGCATGTCTGTTCTTTCCACGAACCACACATGGATCCACCTCTTGTGATTGCATGTCTGTTCTTCTCATGAACCACACCTAGTGTCATTGCATGTATGTTCCTCTAAACAAACCACACATGGATCCACTAGTGTCATTGCATGTGTGTTATTCTCATGAACCACAAATCCTTTATTGAATGACTAAACCCAACTATAGATAATAGATGGGATCTTCACTCGTTTAGCGACATATGCTCAAAAGAATATTGTCGTGTCACTTCGTTCCACCTTTTCTAATTCAATGGCAGATTAATGTTTTAATAAGCAATTTCTTATTTCAAATATAGCTGATCTGATGTATGTTTTAGTTATCTTTTCAATCTTTTTTCAAAAGTTTTGAGTCCTATGCGTACACCAGTGTCATTGCATGTGTGTTCTTTTCATGAAGCACAACTAGAGTCATTGCATGTCTGTTATTCTAAACAAACCACACATGGATCTACCTAGTGTCCTTGCATGTCTGTTCCTCTAAGTAAAACCACACATGGATCCACCTAGTGTGATTGCATGTCTGTTCTTTTCACAAAACACACATGGATCCACCAGTGTCATTGCATTTGTGTTCTTTTCATGAACCACAACTAGAGTCATTGCATGTGTGTTCTTCTAAACAAACCACACATGGATCCACCAGTGTCATTGCATGTGTGTTCTTTTCATGAACCACACATGGATACACTAGTGTCATTGCATGTGTGTTCTTTTCATGAACCACATCTAGAGTCATTGCATGTCTATTCTTTCCACGAACCACACATGGATCCACCGAGTGTGATTGCATGTCTATTCTTCTCATGAACCACACCCAGTGTCATTGCATGTCTGTTCGTCTAAACAAACCACACATGGATCCACCTAGTGTGATTGCATGTCTGTTCTTTTCACAAACAACACATGGATCCACCAGTGTCATTGCATGTGTGTTCTTTTCATGAACCACAACTAGAGTCATTGCATGTGTGTTCTTCTAAACAAACCACACATGGATCCACCCAGTGTCATTGCATGTCTGTTCCTCTAAACAAACCACACATGGATCCACCTAGTGTGATTGCATGTCTGTTCTTTTCACAAACCACACATGGATCCACCAGTGTCATTTCATGTATGTTCTTCTCACAAACCACACATTGTTCCACCAGTGTCATTGCATGTGTGTTCTTTTCATGAAGCACAGCTAGAGTCACTGCATGTATGTTCTTTACACGAACCACACATGGATCCACCTAGTGTGATTTCATGTATGTTCTTCTCATGAACCACACCCAGTATCATTACATGCCTATTCCTCTAAACAAACCGCACCTGGATCTACCTAGTGCGATTGCATATCTGTTCTTTTCACAAACCACACATGGATCAACCAGTGTCATTGCATGTGTGTTCTTTTCATGAACCACAACTAGGGTCATTGCATGTGTGTTCTTCTAAACAAACCACACATGGATCCACCCAGCGTTATTGCATGTATGTTCCTCCAAACAAACCACACATGGATCCACCTAGTGTGATTGCATGTATGTTCTTTTCACAAACCACACATGGATCCACCAATGTCATTGCATGTGTGTTCTTTTCATGAACCACAACTAGAGTCATTGCATGTCTGTTCTTCTAAACAAATCACACATGGATCCACCTAGTGTCATTGCATGTCAGTTCGTCTAAACAAACCACACATGGATCCACCTAGTGTGATTGCATGTTTGTTCTTTTCACAAACTACACATGGATCCACCTAGTGTCATTGCATGTCAGTTCGTCTAAACAAACCACACATGGATCCACCTAGTGTGAATGCATGTCTGTTCTTTTCACAAACCACACATGGATCCACCTAGTGTGAATGCATGTCTGTTCTTTTCACAAACCACACATGGATCCACCAGTGTCATTGCATGTGTGTTCTTTTCATGAACCACAACTAGAGTCATTGTATGTGTGTTCTTATAAACAAACCACACATGGATCCACCTATTATGATTGCATGTCTGTTCTTTTCTAAAACCACACATGGATCCACCTAGTGTGATTGCATGTATGTTCTTCTCACAAACCACACATGGATCCACCAATGTCATTGCATTTGTGTTCTTTTCATGAACCACAACTAGAGTCATTGCATGTGTGTTCTTCTAAACAAACCACACATGGATCCACCAGTGTCATTGCATGTGTGTTCTTTTCATGAACCACACATGGATACACTAGTGTCATTGCATGTGTGTTCTTTTCATGAACCACATCTAGATTCATTGCATGTCTATTCTTTCCACGAACCACACATGGATCCACTGAGTGTGATTGCATGTCTATTCTTCTCATGAACCACACCCAGTGTCATTGCATGTCTGTTCGTCTAAACAAACCACACATTGATCAACCTAGTGTGATTGCATGTCTGTTCTTTTCACAAACAACACATGGATCCACCAGTGTCATTGCATGTGTGTTCTTTTCAGGAACCACAACTAGAGTCATTGCATGTGTATTCTTCTAAACAAACCACACATGGATCCACCCAGTGTCATTGTATGTCTGTTCCTCTAAACAAACCACACATGGATCCACCTAGTGTGATTGCATGTCTGTTCTTTTCACAAACCACACATGGATCCACCAGTGTCATTTCATGTATGTTCTTCTCACAAACCACACATTGTTCCACCAGTGTCATTGCATGTGTGTTCTTTTCATGAAGCACAGCTAGAGTCATTGCATGTATGTTCTTTCCACGAACCACACATGGATCCACCTCGTGTGATTTCATGTATGTTCTTCTCATGAACCACACCCAGTATCATTGCATGCCTATTCCTCTAAACAAGCCGCACCTGGATCTACCTAGTGCGTTTGCATGTCTGTTCTTTTCACAAACCACACATGGATCAACCAGTGTCATTGCATGTGTGTTCTTTTCATGAACCACAACTAGGGTCATTGCATGTGTGTTCTTCTAAACAAACCACACATGGATCCACCCAGCGTCATTGCATGTCTGTTCCTCCAAACAAACCACACATGGATCCACCTAGTGTGATTGCATGTATGTTCTTTTCACAAACCACACATGGATCCACCAATGTCATTGCATGTGTGTTCTTTTGATGAACCACAACTAGAGTCATTGTATGTGTGTTCTTATAAACAAACCACACATGGATCCACCTAGTATGATTGCATATCTGTTCTTTTCACAAACCACACATGGATCCACCTAGTGTCATTGCATGTATGTTCTTCTCACAAACCACACATGGATCCACTAGTGTCATTGCATGTGTGTTATTCTCATGAACCACAAATCCATTATTGAACGACTAAACCCATCTATAGATAATAGATGGGATCTTCACTCGCTTAGCGACATACGCTCAAAAGAATATTGTCGTGTCACTTCGTTCCACCTTTTCTAATTCAATGGCAGATTAATGTTTTAATAAGCAATTTCTTATTTCAAATATAGCTAATCTGATGTATGTTTTTGTTATCTTTTCAATCGTTTTTCAAAAGATTTGAGTCCTATGCGTACACCAGTGTCATTGCATGTGTGTTCTTTTCATGAAGCACAACTAGAGTCACTGCATGTCTGTTCTTCTAACAAACCAGACATGGATCTACCTAGTGTCCTTGCATGTCTGTTCCTCTAAGTAAAACCACACATGGATCCACCAGTGTCATTGCATGTGTGTTCTTTTCATGAACCACAACTAGAGTCATTGCATGTGTGTTCCTCTAAACAAACCACACATAGATACACCAGTGTCATTGCATGTGTGTTCTTTTCATGAACCACAGCTAGACTCATTGAATGTCTATTCTTTCCACGAACCACACATGGATCCACTGAGTGTGATTGCATGTCTATTCTTCTCATGAACCACACCCAGTGTCATTGCATGTCTGTTCGTCTAAACAAACCACACACGGATCCACCTAGTGTGATTGCATGTCTGTTCTTTTTACAAACAACACATGGATCCACCAGTGTCATTGCATGTGTGTTCTGTTCATGAACCACAACTGGCATCATTGCATGTCTGTTCTTCTAAACAAACCACACATGGATCCACCCAGTGTCATTGCATGTCTGTTCCTCTAAACAAACCACACATGGATCCACCTAGTGTGATTGCATGTCTATTCTTTTCACAAGCCACACATGGATCCACCAGTGTCATTGCATGTGTGTTCTTTTCATGAACCACAACTAGAATCATTGCATGTGTGTTCTTCTAAACAAACCACACATGGATCCACCTAGTGTTATTGCATGTCTGTTCTTTTCACAAACCACACATGGATCCACCTAGAGTCATTGCATGTGTGTTCTTCTAAACAAACCACACATGGATCCACCAGTGTCATTGCATGTGTGTTCTTTTCATGAACCACACATGGAACCACTAGTGTCATTGCATGTCTGTTCTTTTCATGAACCACAGCTAGAGTCATTGCATGTCTGTTCCTTCCACAAACCACATATGGATCCACTAGTTTGATTGCATGTCTGTTCTTCTCATGAACCACACCCAGTGTCATTGCATGTCTGTTCCTCTAAACAAACCACACATGGATCCACCTAGTGTGATTGCATGTTTGTTCTTTTCACAAACCACACATGGATCCACCAGTGTCATTACATGTGTGTTCTTCTCATGAACCACACCCAGTGTGATTGCATGTCTGTTCTTTCCACGAACCACACATGCATCCACCTAGTGTGATTGCATGTCTGTTCTTCTCATGAACCACATCCAGTGTCATTGCATGTACGTTCCTCTAAACAAACCACACATGGATCCACCTAGTGTGATTGCATGTCTGTTCTTTTCACAAACCACACATGGATCCACCAGTGTCATTGCATGTATGTTCTTCTCACAAACCACACATGGATCCACTAGTGTCATTGCATGTGTGTTCTTTTCATGAACCACAACTAGAGTCATTGGATGTATGTTCTTTCCACGAACCACACATGGATCCACCTAGTGTGATTGCATGTATGTTCTTCTCATGAACCACACCCAGTGTTATTGCATGTCTATTCCTCTAAACAAACCGCACATGGATCCACCTAGTGCGATTGCATGTCTTTTCTTTTCACAAACCACACATGGATCCACCCAGTGTCATTGCATGTCTGTTCCTCTAAACAAACCACACATGGATCCACCTAGTGTAATTGCATGTATGTTCTTTTCACAAACCACTCATGGATCCACCAATGTCATTGCATGTGTGTTCTTTTCATGAACCACAACTAGAGTCATTGCATGTATGTTCTTCTAAACAAACCACACATGGATCCACCCAATGTCATTGCATGTCTGTTCCTCTAAACAAACCACACATAGATCCACCTAGTGTGATTGCATGTCCGTTCTTTTCACAAACCACACATGGATCCACCAGTGTCATTACATGTGTGTTCTTTTCATGAACCACAACTAGAGTCATTGCATGTGTGTTCTTCTAAACAAACCACACATGGATCCACCTAGTGTGATTGCATGTCCGTTCTTTTCACAAACCACACATGGATCTACCTAGTGTCATTGCATTTATGTTCTTCTAACAAACCACACATGGATCCACTAGTGTCATTGCATGTGTGTTATTCTCATGAACCACAAAACCTTTATTGAACGACTAAACCCAGCTATAGATAATAGATGGGATCTTCACTCGCTTAGCGACATACGCTCAAAAGAATATTGTCGTGTCACTTTGTTCCACCTTTTCTAATTCAATGGCAGATTAATGTTTTAATAAGCAATTTCTTATTTCAAATATACCTGATCTGATGTATGTTTTAGTTATCTTTTCAATCGTTTTTCAAAAGTTTTGAGTCCTATGCGTACACCAGTGTCATTGCACGTGTGTTCTTTTCATGAACCACAACTAGAGTCATTGCATGTCTGTTCTTCTAAAAAAACCACACATGGATCCACCCAGTGTCATTGCATGTCTGTTCCTCTAAACAAACTACACATGGATCCACCTAGTGTGATTGCATGTCTATTCTTTTCACAAGCCACACATGGATCCACCAGTGTCATTGCATGTGTGTTCTTTTCATGAACCACAACTAGAATCATTGCATGTGTGTTCTTCTAAACAAACCACACATGGATCCACCTAGTGTTATTGCATGTCTGTTCTTTTCACAAACCACACATGGATCCACCTAGTATGATCGCATGTCTGTTCTTTTCACAAACCACACATGGATCCACCTAGTGTGATCGCATGTCTGTTATTTTCACAAACCACACATGGATCCACCAGTGTCATAGCATGTGTGTTCTTTTCATGAACCACACATGGATCCACTAGTGTCATTGCATGTCTGTTCTTTTCATGAACCACAGCTAGAGTCATTGCATGTCTGTTCCTTCGACAAACCACATATGGATCCACCAGTTTGATTGCATGTCTGTTCTTCTCATGAACCACACCCAGTGTCATTGCATGTCTGTTCCTCTAAACAAACCACACATGGATCCACCTAGTGTGATTGCATGTCTGTTCTTTTCAAAAGCCACACATGGATCCACCAGTGTATTGCATGTGTGTTCTTTTCATGAACCACAACTAGAGTCATTGCATGTCTGTTCTTCTAAACAAACCACACATGGATCCACCCAGTGTCATTGCATGTCTATTCCTCTAAAGAAACCACACATGGATCTACCTAGTGTGATTGCATGTCTGTTCTTTTCACAAACCACACATGGATCCACCAGTGTCATTGCATGTGTGTTCTTTTCATGAACCACAACTAGAGTCATTGCATGTGTGTTCTTCTAAACAAACCACACATAGATACACCAGTGTCATTGCATGTGTGTTCTTTTCATGAACCACAGCTAGAGTCATTGCATGTCTATTCTTTCCACGAACCACACATGGATCCACCGAGTGTGATTGCATGTCTATTCTTATCATGAACCACACCTAGTGTCATTGCATGTCTGTTCGTCTAAACAAACCACACATGGATCCACCTAGTGTGATTGCATGTCTGTTCTTTTTACAAACAACACATGGATCCACCAGTGTCATTGCATGTGTGTTCTGTTCATGAACCACAACTGGCATCATTGCATGTCTGTTCTTCTAAACAAACCACACATGGATCCACCCAGTGTCATTGCATGTCTGTTCCTCTAAACAAACCACACATGGATCCACCTAGTGTGATTGCATGTCTATTCTTTTCACAAGCCACACATGGATCCACCAGTGTCATTGCATGTGTCTTCTTTTCATGAACCACAACTAGAATCATTGCATTTGTGTTCTTCTAAACAAACCACACATGGATCCACCTAGTGTTATTGCATGTCTGTTCTTTTCACAAACCACACATGGATCCACCTAGAGTCATTGCATGTGTGTTCTTCTAAACAAACCACACATGGATCCACCAGTGTCATTGCATGTGTGTTCTTTTCATGAACCACACATGGATCCACTAGTGTCATTGCATGTCTGTTCTTTTCATGAACCACAGCTAGAGTCATTGCATGTCTGTTCCTTCCACAAACCACATATGGATCCACCAGTTTGATTGCATGTCTGTTCTTCTCATGAACCACACCCAGTGTCATTGCATGTCTGTTCCTCTAAACAAACCACACATGGATCCACCTAGTGTGATTGCATGTTTGTTCTTTTCACAAACCACACATGGATCCACCAGTGTCATTGCATTTGTGTTCTTCTCATGAACCACAACCAGTGTCATTGCATGTATGTTCTTCACACAAACCACACATGGATCCACCAGTGTCATTACATGTGTGTTCTTCTCATGAACCACACCCAGTGTGATTGCATGTCTGTTCTTTCCACGAACCACACATGCATCCACCTAGTGTGATTGCATGTCTGTTCTTCTCATGAACCACATCCAGTGTCATTGCATGTATGTTCCTCTAAACAAACCACACATGGATCCACCGAGTGTGATTGCATGTCTGTTCTTTTCACAAACCATACATGGATCCACCAGTGTCATTGCATGTATGTTCTTCTCACAAACCACACATGGATCCACTAGTGTCATTGCATGTGTGTTCTTTTCATGAACCACAACTAGAGTCATTGGATGTATGTTCTTTCCACGAACCACACATGGATCCACATAGTGTGATTGCATGTATGTTCTTCTCATGAACCACACCCAGTGTTATTGCATGTCTATTCCTCTAAACAAACCGCACATGGATCCACCTAGTGCGATTGCATGTCTTTTCTTTTCACAAACCACACATGGATCCACCCAGTGTCATTGCATGTCTGTTCCTCTAAACAAACCACACATGGATCCACCTAGTGTAATTACATCTATGTTCTTTTCACAAACCACTCATGGATCCACCAATGTCATTGCATGTGTGTTCTTTTCATGAACCACAACTAGAGTCATTGCATGTATGTTCTTCTAAACAAACCACACATGGATCCACCCAATGTCATTGCATGTCTGTTCCTCTAAACAAACCACACATAGATCCACCTAGTGTGATTGCATGTCCGTTCTTTTCACAAACCACACATGGATCCACCAGTGTCATTGCATGTGTGTTCTTTTCATGAACCACAACTAGAGTCATTGCATGTGTGTTCTTCTAAACAAACCACACATGGATCCACCTAGTGTGATTGCATGTCCGTTCTTTTCACAAACCACACATGGATCCACCCAATGTCATTGCATGTCTGTTCCTCTAAACAAACCACACATAGATCCACCTAGTGTGATTGCATGTCCGTTCTTTTCACAAACCACACATGGATCCACCAGTGTCATTGCATGTGTGTTCTTTTGATGAACCACAACTAGAGTCATTGCATGTGTGTTCTTCTAAACAAACCACACATGGATCCACCTAGTGTGATTGCATGTCCGTTCTTTTCACAAACCACACATGGATCTACCTAGTGTCATTGCATTTATGTTCTTCTCACAAACCACACATGGATCCACTAGTGTCATTGCATGTGTGTTATTCTCATGAACCACAAAACCTTTATTGAACGACTAAACCCAGCTATAGATAATAGATGGGATCTTCACTCGCTTAGCGACATACGCTCAAAAGAATATTGTCGTGTCACTTTGTTCCACCTTTTCTAATTCAATGGCAGATTAATGTTTTAATAAGCAATTTCTTATTTCAAATATACCTGATCTGATGAATCTTTTAGTTATCTTTTCAATCGTTTTTCAAAAGTTTTGAGTCCTATGCGTACACCAGTGTCATTGCACGTGTGTTCTTTTCATGAACCACAACTGGAGTCATTGCATGTCTGTTCTTATAAAAAAACCACACATGGATCCACCAAGTGTCATTGCATGTCTTTTCCTCTAAACAAACTACACATGGATCCACCTAGTGTGATTGCATGTCTATTCTTTTCACAAGCCACAGATGGATCCACCAGTGTCATTGCATGTGTGTTCTTTTCATGAACCACAACTAGAATCATTGCATGTGTGTTCTTCTAAACAAACCACACATGGATCCACCTAGTGTTATTGCATGTCTGTTCTTTTCACAAACCACACATGGATCCACCTAGTGTGATCGCATGTCTGTACTTTTCACAAACCACACATGGATCCACCTAGTGTGATCGCATGTCTGTTATTTTCACAAACCACACATGGATCCACCAGTGTCATAGCATGTGTGTTCTTTTCATGAACCACACATGGATCCACTAGTGTCATTGCATGTCTGTTCTTTTCATGAACCACAGCTAGAGTCATTGCATGTATGTTCCTTCGACAAACCACATATGGATCCACCAGTTTGATTGCATGTCTGTTCTTCTCATGAACCACACCAAGTGTCATTGCATGTATGTTCCTCTAAACAAACCACACATGGATCCACCTAGTGTGATTGCATGTCTGTTCTTTTCAAAAACCACACATGGATCCACCAGTGTATTGCATGTGTGTTCTTTTCATGAACCACAACTAGAGTCATTGCATGTCTGTTCTTCTAAACAAACCACACATGGATCCACCCAGTGTCATTGCATGTCTATTCCTCTAAAGAAACCACACATGGATCCACCTAGTGTGATTGCATGTCTGTTCTTTTCACAAACCACACATGGATCCACCAGTGTCATTGCATGCGTGTTCTTTTCATGAACCACAACTAGTTCCATTGCAAGTCTGTTCCTCTAAACAAACCACACATGGATCCACCTAGTGTGATTGCATGTCTGTTCTTTTCACAAACCACACATGGATCCACCTGTGTCATTGCATGTGTGTTCTTTTCATGAACCACAACTATAATCATTGCATGTCTGTTCTTCTAAACAGACCACACACGTATCCACCCAGTGTCAATGCATGTCTGTTCCTCTAAACAAACAACACATGGATCCACCTAGTGTGATTGCATGTATGTTCTTTTCACAAACCACACATGGATCCACCAGTGTCATTGCATGTGTGTTCGTTTCATGAACCACAACTAGAGTCATTGCATGTGTGTTCTTCTAAAAAAACCACACATGGATCCACCTAGTGTGATTGCATGTTTGTTCTTTTCATGAGACACACATGGATCCACCTAGTGTGATCGCATGTCTGTTCTTTTCACAAACCACACATGGATCCACCAGTGTCATTGCATGTGTCTTCTTTTCATGAACCACACATGGATCCACCAGTGTCATTGCATGTATGTTCTTTTCATGAACCACAGCTAGAGTCATTGCATGTCTATTCCTTCCACAGACCACATATGGATCCACCAGTGTGATTGCATGTCTGTTCTTCTCGTGAACCACACCCAGTGTCATTGCATGTGTGTTCCTCTAAACAAACCACACATGGATCCACCTAGTGTGATTGCATGTCTGTTCTTTTCACAAACCACACATGGATCCACCAGTGTCATTGCGTGTGTGTTCTTTTCATGAACCACACATGGATCCACCAGTGTCATTGCATTTCTATTCTTTTCATGAACCACAGCTAGAGTCATTGCATGTCTGTTTCTTCCACAAACCACACAGGGATCCACCAGCGTGATTTCATGTGTGTTCTTTACATGAACCACAACTAGTGTCATTGCATGTCTGTTCCTCTAAACAAACCACACATGGATCCACTATTGTCATTGCATGTGTGTTCCTCTAAACAAACCACACATGGATCCACCTAGTGTGATTGCATGTCTATTCTTTTCACAAACCACACATGGATCCACCAGTGTCATTGCATGTATGTTCTTTTCATGAACCACACATGGATACACTAGTGTCATTGCATGTATGTTCTTTTCATGAACCACAACTTGAGTCATTGCATGTATGTTCTTTCCACGAACCACACATGGATCCACCGAGTGTGATTGCATGTCTGTCCTTCTCATGGACCACACCTAGTGTCATTGCATGTATGTTCCTCTAAACAAACCACACATGGATCCACCTAGTGTGATAGCATGTCTGTTATTTTCACAGACCACAAATGGATCCACCAGTGTCATTGCATGTGTGTTCTTTTCATGAACCACAACTAGTGTCATTGCATGTGTGTTCTTCTAAACAAACCACACATTGATCCACCTAGTGTCATTGCATGTCTGTTCCTCTAAACAAACCACACATGGATCTACCTAGTGTTATTGCATGTTTGTTCTTTTCACAAACCACACATGGATTCACCAGTGTCATTGCATGTGTGTTCTTTTCATGAACCACAACTAGAGTCATTGCATGTCTGTTCTTCTAAACAAACCACACATGGACCCACCCAGTGTCATTGGATGTTTGTTCCTCTAAAAAACACACACATGGATCACCTAGTGTGATTGCATGTCTGTTCTTTTCAGAAACCACACATGGATCCACCAGTGTCATTGCGTGTGTTCTTTTCATGAACCACAACTAGAGTCATTGCATGTCTATTCTTCTAAACAAACCACATATGGATCCACCTAGTGTCATTGCATGTCTGTTCCTCTAAACAAACCACACATGGATCCACCTAGTGTGATTGCATGTTTGTTCTTTTCACAAACCACACATGGATCCACTAGTGTCATTGCATGTGTGTTCTTTTCATGAACCACAACTAGTGTCATTGCATGTCTGTTCCTCTAAACAAACCACACATGGATCCACCTAGTGTGATTGCATGTCTGTTCTTTTCACAAACCACACATGGATCCACCAGTGTCATTGCATTTGTGTTCTTCTCATGAACCACAACCAGTGTCATTGCATGTATGTTCTTCACACAAACCACACATGGATCCACCAGTGTCATTACATGTGTGTTCTTCTCATGAACCACACCCAGTGTGATTGCATGTCTGTTCTTTCCACGAACCACACATGCATCCACCTAGTGTGATTGCATGTCTGTTCTTCTCATGAACCACATCCAGTGTCATTGCATGTATGTTCCTCTAAACAAACCACACATGGATCCACCGAGTGTGATTGCATGTCTGTTCTTTTCACAAACCATACATGGATCCACCAGTGTCATTGCATGTATGTTCTTCTCACAAACCACACATGGATCCACTAGTGTCATTGCATGTGTGTTCTTTTCATGAACCACAACTAGAGTCATTGGATGTATGTTCTTTCCACGAACCACACATGGATCCACCTAGTGTGATTGCATGTATGTTCTTCTCATGAACCACACCCAGTGTTATTGCATGTCTATTCCTCTAAACAAACCGCACATGGATCCACCTAGTGCGATTGCATGTCTTTTCTTTTCACAAAAATCACATGGATCCACCCATTTTCATTGCATGTCTGTTCCTCTAAACAAACCACACATGGATCCACCTAGTGTAATTACATCTATGTTCTTTTCACAAACCACTCATGGATCCACCAATGTCATTGCATGTGTGTTCTTTTCATGAACCACAACTAGAGTCATTGCATGTATGTTCTTCTAAACAAACCACACATGGATCCACCCAATGTCATTGCATGTCTGTTTCCTAAACAAACCACACATAGATCCACCTAGTGTGATTGCATGTCCGTTCTTTTCACAAACCACACATGGATCCACCAGTGTCATTGCATGTGTGTTCTTTTCATGAACCACAACTAGAGTCATTGCATGTGTGTTCTTCTAAACAAACCACACATGGATCCACCTAGTGTGATTGCATGTCCGTTCTTTTCACAAACCACACATGGATCCACCCAATGTCATTGCATGTCTGTCCTCTAAACAAACCACACATAGATCCACCTAGTGTGATTGCATGTCCGTTTTTCACAAACCACACATGGATCCACCAGTGTCATTGCATGTGTGTTCTTTTGATGAACCACAACTAGAGTCATTGCATGTGTGTTCTTCTAAACAAACCACACATGGATCCACCTAGTGTGATTGCATGTCCGTTCTTTTCACAAACCACACATGGATCTACCTAGTGTCATTGCATTTATGTTCTTCTCACAAACCACACATGGATCCACTAGTGTCATTGCATGTGTGTTATTCTCATGAACCACAAAACCTTTATTGAACGACTAAACACAGCTATAGATAATAGATGGGATCTTCACTCGCTTCGCGACATTACCAAAGAATATTGTCGTGTCACTTTGTTCCACCTTTTCTAATTCAATGGCAGATTAATGTTTTAATAAGCAATTTCTTATTTCAAATATACCTGATCTGATGAATCTTTTAGTTATCTTTTCAATCGTTTTTCAAAAGTTTTGAGTCCTATGCGTACACCAGTGTCATTGCACGTGTGTTCTTTTCATGAACCACAACTGGAGTCATTGCATGTCTGTTCTTATAAAAAAACCACACATGGATCCACCAAGTGTCATTGCATGTCTTTTCCTCTAAACAAACTACACATGGATCCACCTAGTGTGATTGCATGTCTATTCTTTTCACAAGCCACGATGGATCCACAGTGTCATTGCATGTGTGTTCTTTTCATGAACCACAACTAGAATCATTGCATGTGTGTTCTTCTAAACAAACCACACATGGATCCACCTAGTGTTATTGCATGTCTGTTCTTTTCACAAACCACACATGGATCCACCTAGTGTGATCGCATGTCTGTACTTTTCACAAACCACACATGGATCCACCTAGTGTGATCGCATGTCTGTTATTTTCACAAACCACACATGGATCCACCAGTGTCATAGCATGTGTGTTCTTTTCATGAACCACACATGGATCCACTAGTGTCATTGCATGTCTGTTCTTTTCATGAACCACAGCTAGAGTCATTGCATGTATGTTCCTTCGACAAACCACATATGGATCCACCAGTTTGATTGCATGTCTGTTCTTCTCATGAACCACACCAAGTGTCATTGCATGTCTGTTCCTCTAAACAAACCACACATGGATCCACCTAGTGTGATCGCATGTCTGTTCTTTTCACCAACCACACATGGATCCACCAGTGTCATTGCATGTGTGTTCTTTGCATGAACCACAACTAGAGTCATTGCATGTCTGCTCTTCTAAACAAACCACAAATGGATCCACCCAGTGTCATTGCATATCTATTGCTCTAAAGAAACCACACATGGATCCACCTACTATGATTGCATGTCTGTTCTTTTCACAAAACACACATGGATCCACCAGTGTCATTGCATGTGAGTTCTTTTCATGAACCACAACTAGTTCCATTGCAAGTCTGTTCCTCTAAACAAACCACACATGGATCCACCTAGTGTGATTGCATGTCTGTTCTTTTCACAAACCACACATGGATCCACCTGTGTCATTGCATGTGTGTTCTTTTCATGAACCACAACTATAATCATTGCATGTCTGTTCTTCTAAACAGACCACACACGTATCCACCCAGTGTCAATGCATGTCTGTTCCTCTAAACAAACAACACATGGATCCACCTAGTGTGATTGCATGTATGTTCTTTTCACAAACCACACATGGATCCACCAGTGTCATTGCATGTGTGTTCGTTTCATGAACCACAACTAGAGTCATTGCATGTGTGTTCTTCTAAAAAAACCACACATGGATCCACCTAGTGTGATTGCATGTTTGTTCTTTTCATGAGACACACATGGATCCACCTAGTGTGATCGCATGTCTGTTCTTTTCACAAACCACACATGGATCCACCAGTGTCATTGCATGTGTCTTCTTTTCATGAACCACACATGGATCCACCAGTGTCATTGCATGTATGTTCTTTTCATGAACCACAGCTAGAGTCATTGCATGTCTATTCCTTCCACAGACCACATATGGATCCACCAGTGTGATTGCATGTCTGTTCTTCTCGTGAACCACACCCAGTGTCATTGCATGTGTGTTCCTCTAAACAAACCACACATGGATCCACCTAGTGTGATTGCATGTCTGTTCTTTTCACAAACCACACATGGATCCACCAGTGTCATTGCGTGTGTGTTCTTTTCATGAACCACACATGGATCCACCAGTGTCATTGCATTTCTATTCTTTTCATGAACCACAGCTAGAGTCATTGCATGTCTGTTTCTTCCACAAACCACACAGGGATCCACCAGCGTGATTTCATGTGTGTTCTTTACATGAACCACAACTAGTGTCATTGCATGTCTGTTCCTCTAAACAAACCACACATGGATCCACTATTGTCATTGCATGTGTGTTCCTCTAAACAAACCACACATGGATCCACCTAGTGTGATTGCATGTCTATTCTTTTCACAAACCACACATGGATCCACCAGTGTCATTGCATGTATGTTCTTTTCATGAACCACACATGGATACACTAGTGTCATTGCATGTATGTTCTTTTCATGAACCACAACTTGAGTCATTGCATGTATGTTCTTTCCACGAACCACACATGGATCCACCGAGTGTGATTGCATGTCTGTCCTTCTCATGGACCACACCTAGTGTCATTGCATGTATGTTCCTCTAAACAAACCACACATGGATCCACCTAGTGTGATAGCATGTCTGTTATTTTCACAGACCACAAATGGATCCACCAGTGTCATTGCATGTGTGTTCTTTTCATGAACCACAACTAGTGTCATTGCATGTGTGTTCTTCTAAACAAACCACACATTGATCCACCTAGTGTCATTGCATGTCTGTTCCTCTAAACAAACCACACATGGATCTACCTAGTGTTATTGCATGTTTGTTCTTTTCACAAACCACACATAGATTCACCAGTGTCATTGCATGTGTGTTCTTTTCATGAACCACAACTAGAGTCATTGCATGTCTGTTCTTCTAAACAAACCACACATGGACCCACCCAGTGTCATTGGATGTTTGTTCCTCTAAAAAACACACACATGGATCACCTAGTGTGAGTGCATGTCTCTTTTTCAGAAACCACATGGATCCACCAGTGTCATTGCGTGTGTTCTTTTCATGAACCACAACTAGAGTCATTGCATGTCTATTCTTCTAAACAAACCACATATGGATCCACCTAGTGTCATTGCATGTCTGTTCCTCTAAACAAACCACACATGGATCCACCTAGTGTGATTGCATGTTTGTTCTTTTCACAAACCACACATGGATCCACTAGTGTCATTGCATGTGTGTTCTTTTCATGAACCACAACTAGTGTCATTGCATGTCTGTTCCTCTAAACAAACCACACATGGATCCACCTAGTGTGATTGCATGTCTGTTCTTTTCACAAACCACACATGGATCCACCAGTGTCATTGCATGTGTGTTATTTTCATGAACCACAACTAGAGTCATGCATGTCTGTTCTTCTAAAAAAACACACATGGATCCACCCAGTGTCATTGCATGTCTGTTCCTCTAACAAACCACACATGGATCCACCTAGTGTGACTGCATGTCTGTTCTTTTCACAAACCACACATGGATCCACCAGTGTCATTGCATGTGTGTTCTTTTAACGAACCACAACTGGAGTCATTGCTTGTGTGTTCATCTAAAGAAACCACACATCGATCCACCTAGTGTGATTGCATGTTTGTTCTTTTCACAAACCACACATGGATCCACTAGTGTCATTGCATGTGTGTTCTTTTCATGAACCACAACTAGTGTCATTGCATGTCTGTTCCTCTAAACAAACCACACATGGATCCACCTAGTGTGATTGCATGTCTGTTCTTTTCACAAACCACACATGGATCCACCAGTGTCATTGCATGTGTGTTATTTTCATGAACCACAACTAGAGTCATGCATGTCTGTTCCTCTAAAAAAACACACATGGATCCACCCAGTGTCATTGCATGTCTGTTCCTCTAACAAACCACACATGGATCCACCTAGTGTGATTGCATGTCTGTTCTTTTCACAAACCACACATGGATCCACCAGTGTCATTGCATGTGTGTTCTTTTAATGAACCACAACTGGAGTCATTGCATGTGTGTTCATCTAAAGAAACCACA
Organism: Avena insularis; assembly: GCA_023614405.1. Classification (NCBI taxonomy): domain Eukaryota; kingdom Viridiplantae; phylum Streptophyta; class Magnoliopsida; order Poales; family Poaceae; genus Avena; species Avena insularis. The sequence continues at coordinate 161,982,147 of CM042692.1, read as the reverse complement.
CATCGATCCACCTAGTGTGATTGCATGTATGTACTTTTCACAAACCACACATGGATCCACCTAGTGTGATCGCATGTCTGTTCTTTTCACAAACCACACATGGATCCACCAGTGTCGTTGCATGTGTGTTCTTTTCATGAACCACACATGGATCCACCTAGTGTGATTGCATGTCTGTTCCTCTAAACAAACCACACATGGATCCACCTAGTGTGATTGCATGTCTGTTCTTTTCATAAACCACACATGGATCCACCAGTGTCATTGCATGTGTGTTCTTTTAATGAACCACAACTAGAGTCATTGCATGTGTGTTCTTCTAAACAAACCACACATGGATCCACCTAGTGTGATTGCATGTCTGTTCTTTTCACAAACCACACATGGATTCACCAGTGTCATTGCATGTGTGTTCTTTTCATGAACCACAACTAGAGTCATTGCATGTCTGTTCTTCTAAACAAACCACACATGGATCCACCTAGTGTCCTTGCATGTCTGTTCTTCTAAACAAACCACACATGGATCCACCTAGTGTCATTGCATGTGTGTTCTTCTAAACAAACCACACATTGATCCACCTAGTGTCATTGCATGTCTGTTCCTCTAAACAAACCACACATGGATCCAACTAGTGTTATTGCATGTCTGTTCTTTTCACAAACCACACATGGATTCACAAGTGTCATTGCATGTGTGTTCTTTTCATGAACCACAACTAGAGTCATTGCATGTGTGTTCTTCTAAACAAACCACACATGGATCCACCCAGTGTCATTGCATGTCTGTTCCTCTAAACAAACCACACATGGATCCACCTAGTGTGATTGCATGTCTGTAATTTTCACAAACCACACATCGATCCACCAATGTCATTGCATGTGTGTTCTTTTCATGAACCACAACTAGTGTCATTGCATGTGTATTCTTCTAAACAAACCACACATGGATCCACCCAGTGTCATTGCATGTCTGTTCCTCTAAACAAAACACACATGGATCCACCTAGTGTGATCGCATGTCTATTCTTTTCACAAACCACACCTGGATCCACCAGTGTCATTGCATGTGTGTTCTTTTCATGAACCACAACTAGTGCCATTGCATGTCTGTTCCTCTAAACAAACCACACATTGATCCACCTAGTGTGATTGCATGTCTGTTCTTTTCACAAACCACACATGGATCCACCAGTGTCATTGCATGTGTGTTCTTTTCTTGAACCACAACTATAATCATTGCATGTCTGTTCTTCTAAACAAACCACACATGGATCCACCCAGTGTCATTGCATGTTTGTTCCTCTAAACAAACAACACATGGATCCACCTAGTGTGATTGCATGTCTGTTCTTTTCACAAACCACACATGGATCCACCAGTGTCATTGCATTTGTGTTATTTTCATGAACCACAACTAGAGTCATTGCATGTGTGTTCTTCTAAACAAACCACACATGGATCCACCTAGTGTGATTTCATGTTTTTTCTTTTCACAACACACAGATGGATCTACCTAGTGTGATTGCATGTCTGTTCTTTTCACAAACCACACATGGATCCACCAGTGTCATTGCATGTGTCTTCTTTTCATGAACCACACATGGATCCACCAGTGTCATTGCATGTCTGTTATTTTCATGAACCACAGCTAGAGTCATTGCATGTCTATTCCGTCCACAAACCACATATGGATCCACCAGTGTGATTGCATGTCTGTTCTTCTCATGAACCACACCCAGTGTCATTGCATGTGTGTTCCTCTAAACAAACCACACATGGATCCACCTAGTGTGATTGCATGTCTGTTCTTTTCACAAACCACACATGGATCCACCAGTGTCATTGCATGTGTGTTCTTTTCATGAACCACACATGGATCCACTAGTGTCATTGCATTTCTGTTCTTTTCATGAACCATAGCAAGAGTCATTGCATGTCTGTTCCTTCCACAAACCACACATGGATCCACCAGTGTAATTGCATGTGTGTTCTTTACATGAACCACAACTAGTGTCATTGCATGTATGTTCCTCTAAACAAACCACAAATGGATCCACCTAGTGTGATTGCATGTCTGTTCTTTTCATAAACCACACATGGATCCACCAGTGTCATTGCATGTGTGTTCTTTTCATGAACCACAACTAGAGTCATTGCATGTCTGTTCTTCTAAATAAACCACATATGGATCCACCTAGTGTCATTGCATGTCTGTTCCTCTAAACAAACCACACATGGATCCACCTAGTGTGATTGCCTGTTTGTTCTTTTCACAAACCACACATGGATCCACCAGTCTCATTGCATGTGTGTTCTTTTCATGAACCACAACTAGAGTCATTACATGTGTGCTCCTCTAAACAAAACACACATGGATCCACCTAGTGTGATTGCATGCCTGTTCTTTTCACAATCCACACATGGATCCACCTAGTGTGATCGCATGTCTGTTCTTTTCACAAACCACACATGGATCCACCAATGTCATTGTATGTGTGTTCTTTTCATGAAACACACATGGATCCACCTAGTGTGATTGCATTTCTGTTCCTCTAAACAAACCACACATGGATCCACCTAGTGTGATTACATCTCTGTTCTTTTCACAAACCACACATAGATCCACCATTGTCATTGCATGTGTGTTCTTTTCATGAACCACAACTAGAGTCATTGCATGTCTGTTCTTCTAAACAAACCACACATGGATCCACCCAGTGTCATTGCATGTCTATTCCTCTAAACAAACCACACATGGATATCCCTAGTGAAATTGCATGTCTGTTCTTTTCACAAACCACACATGGATCCACCAGTGTCATTGCATGTGTGTTATTTTCATGAACCACAACTAGTGGCATTGCATGTCTGTTCCTCTAAACAAACCACACATGGATCCACCTAGTGTGATAACATGTCTGTTCTTTTCACAAACCACACATGGGTCCACTAGTGTCATTGCATGTGTGTTCTTTTCATGAACCACAACTAGAGTCATTGCATGTATGTTCTTCTAAACAAACCACACATGGATCCACCCAGTGTCATTGCATGTCTGTTCCTCTAAACAAACCACACATGGATCCACCTAGTGTGATTGCATGTCTATTCTTTTCACAAACCACACATGGATCCACCAGTGTCATTGCATGTGTGTTCTTTTCATGAACCACAACTAGAATCATTGCATGTGTGTTCTTCTAGACAAACCACACATGGATCCACCTAGTCTTATGGCATGTCTGTTCTTTTCACAAACCACACATGGATCCACCTAGTGTGATCGCATGTCTGTTCTTTTCACGAACAACACATGGATCCACCAGTGTCACTACATGTGTGTTCTTTTCATGAACCACACATGGATCCACTAGTGTTATTGCATGTCTGTTCCTTCCACAAACCACATATGGATCCACCAGTTTGATTGCATGTCTATTCTTCTCATGAACCACACCCAGTGTCATTGCATGTCTATTCCTCTAAACAAACCGCACCTGGATCCACCTAGTGCGATTGCATGTCTGTTCTTTTCACAAACCACACATGGATCAACCAGTGTCATTGCATGTGTGTTCTTTTCATGAACCACAAATAAGGTCATTGCATGTGTGTTCTTCTAAACAAACCACACATGGCTCTACCCAGTGTCATTGCATGTCTGTTCCTCTAAACAAACCACACATGGATCCACCTAGTTTGATTGCATGTATGTTCTTTTCACAAACCACACATGGATCAACGAATGTCATTGCATGTGTGTTCTTTTCATGAACCACAACTAGAGTCATTGCATGTCTGTTCTTCTAAACAAACCACACATGGATCCACCCAGTGTCATTGCATGTCTGTTCCTCTAAACAAACCACACATGGATCCACCTAGTGTGATTGCATGTCTGTTCTTTTCACAAATCACACATGGATCCACCAGTGTCATTCCATGTGTGTTCTTTTCATGAACCACAACTAGTGGCATTGCATGTCTGTTCCTCTAAACAAACCACACATGGATCCACCTAGTGTGATTGCATGTCTGTTCTTTTCACAAACCACACATGGACCCACCAGTGTCATTGCATGTTGTTATTTTCATGAACCACAACTAGAGTCATTGCATGTTTGTTCTTCTAAACAAACCACACATGGATCCACCCAGTGTCATTGCATGTCTATTCCTCTAAACAAACCACACATGGATCCACCTAGTGTGATTGCATGTCTATTCTTTTCACAAACCACACATGGATCCACCAGTGTCATTGCATGTGTGTTCTTTTCATGAACCACAACTAGAATCATTGCATGTGTATTCTTCTAGACAAACCAGACATGGATCCACCTAGTGTTATTGCATGTCTGTTCTTTTCACAAACCACACATGGATCCACCTAGTGTGATCGCATGTCTGTTCTTTTCACAAACAACACATGGATCCACAAGTGTCATTACATGTGTGTTCTTTTCATGAACCACACATGGATGCACTAGTGTCATTGCATGTCTGTTATTTTCATGAACCATAGCTAGAGTCATTGCATGTCTGTTCCTTCCACAAACCACATATGGATCCACCAGTTTGATTGCATGTCTGTTCTTCTCATGAACCACACCCAGTGTCATTGCATGTCTGTTCCTCTAAACAAACCACACATGGATCCACCTAGTGCGATTGCATGTCTGTTATTTTCACAAACCACACATGGATCCACCAGTGTCATTGCATGTGTGTTCTTCTCATGAACCACAGCCAGTGTCATTGCATGTATGTTCTTCTCACAAACCACACATGGATCCACCAGTGTCATTGCATGTGTGTTCTTCTCATGAACCACACCCAGTGTGATTGCATGTCTGTTCTTTCCACGAACCACACATGGATCCACCTAGTGTGATTGCATGTCTATTCTTCCCATGAACCACACCGAGTGTCATTGCATGTATGTTCCTCTAAACAAACCACACATGGATCCACCTAGTGTGATTGCATGTCTGTTCTTTTCACAAACCACACATGGATCCACCAGTGTCATTTCGTGTATATTCTTCTCACAAACCACACATGGATCCACCAGTGTCATTGCATGTGTCTTCTTTTCATGAACCACGGCTAGAGGCCTTGCATGTATGTTCTTTCCACGAACCACACATGGATCCACCTCGTGTGATTTCATGTATGTTTTTCTCATGAACCACACCCAGTTTCATTGCATGTCTATTCCTCTAAACAAACCGCACCTGGATCCACCTAGTGCGATTGCATGTCTGTTCTTTTCACAAACCACTCATGGATCAACCAGTGTCATTGCATGTGTGTTCTTTTCATGAACCCCAACTAGGGTCATTGCATGTGTGTTCTACTAAACAAACCACACATGGATCCACCCAGTGTCATTGCATGTCTGTTCCTCTAAACAAACCACACATGGATCCACCTAGTTTGATTGCATGTATGTTCTTTTCACAAACCACACATGGATCCACCTAAGCCATTGCATGTGTGTTCTTTTCATGAACCACTACTAGAGTCATTGCTTGTCTGTTCTTCTAAACAAACCACACATGGATCCACCCAGTGTCATTGCATGTCTGTTCCTCTAAACAAACCACACATGGATCCACCTAGTGTGATTGCATGTCTGTTCTTTTCACAAACCACACATGGATCCACCAGTGTCATTGCATGTGTGTTCTTTTCATGAACCACAACTAGTGGCATTGCATGTCTGTTCCTCTAAACAAACCACACATGGATCCACCTAGTGTGATTGCATGTCTGTTCTTTTCACAAACCACACATGGATCCACCAGTGTCATTGCATGTGTGTTCTTTTCATGAACCACAACTAGAGTCATTGCATGTCTGTTCTTCTAAACAAACCACACATGGATCCACCCAGTGTCATTGCATGTCTGTTCCTCTAAACAAACCACACATGGATCCACGTAGTGTGATTGCATGTCTATTCTTTTCACAAACCGCACATGGATCCACCAATGTCATTGCATGTGTGTTCTTTTCATGAACCACAACTAGAATCATTGCATGTGTGTTCTTCTAGACAAACCACACATGGATCCACCTAGTGTTATTGCATGTCTGTTCTTTTCACAAACCACACATGGATCCACCTAGTGTGATCGCATGTTTGTTCTTTTCACAAACAACACATGGATCCACCAGTGTCATTACATGTGTGTTCTTTTCATGAACCACACATGGATCCACTAGTGTCATTGCATGTCTATTCTTTTCATGAACCATAGCTAGAGTCATTGCATGTTTGTTCCTTCCACAAACCACATATGGATCCACCAGTTTGATTGCATGGCTGTTCTTCTCTTGAACCACACCCAGTGTCATTGCATGTATGTTCCTCTAAACAAACCACACATGGATCTACCTAGTGCGATTGCATGTCTATTCTTTTCACAAACCACACATGGATCCGCCAGTGTCATTGCATGTGTGTTCTTCTCATGAACCACATCTAGTGTCATTGCATGTATGTTCTTCTCACAAACCACACATGGATCCACCAGTGTCATTGCATGTGTGTTCTTCTCATGAACGACACCCAGTGTGATTGCATGTTTGTTCTTTCCACGAACCACACATGTATCCACCTACTGCGATTGCATGTCTGTTCATCTCATGAACCACACCTAGTGTCATTGCATGTATGTTCCTCTAAACAAACCACACATGGATCCGCCTAGTGTGATTGCATGTCTGTTCTTTTCACAAACCACACATGGATCCACCAGTGTCATTGCATGTATGTTCTTCTCACAAACCACACATGGATCCACCAGTGTCATTGCATGTGTGTTCTTCTAGACAAACCACACATGGATCCACCTAGTGTTATGGCATGTCTGTTCTTTTCACAAACCACACATGGATCCACCTAGTGTGATCGCATGTCTGTTCTTTTCACAAACAACACATGGATCCACCAGTGTCACTACATGTGTGTTCTTTTCATGAACCACACATGGATCCACTAGTGTTATTGCATGTCTATTCCTTCCACAAACCACATATGGATCCACCAGTTTGATTGCATGTCTGTTCTTCTCATGAACCACAGCAAGTGTCATTGCATGTCTATTCCTCTAAACAAACCGCACCTGGATCCACCTAGTGCGATTGCATGTCTGTTCTTTTCACAAACCACACATGGATCAACCAGTGTCATTGCATGTGTGTTCTTTTCATGAACCACAACTAAGGTCATTGCATGTGTGTTCTTCTAAACAAACCACACATGGATCCACCCAGTGTCATTGCATGTCTGTTCCTCTAAACAAACCACACATGGATCCCCCTAGTTAGATTGCATGTATGTTCTTTTCACAAACCACACATGGATCCACGAATGTCATTGCATGTGTGTTCTTTTCATGAACGACAACTAGAGTCATTGCATGTCTGTTCTTCTAAACAAACCACACATGGATCCACCCAGTGTCATTGCATGTCTGTTCCTCTAAACAAACCACACATGGATCCACCTAGTGTGATTGCATGTCTGTTCTTTTCACAAACCACACATGGATCCACCAGTGTCATTCCATGTGTGTTCTTTTCATGAACCACAACTAGTGGCATTGCATGTCTGTTCCTCTAAACAAACCACACATGGATCCACCTAGTGTGATTGCATGTCTGTTCTTTTCACAAACCACACATCGACCCACCAGTGTCATTGCATGTTGTTCTTTTCATGAACCACAACTAGAGTCATTGCATGTGTGTTCTTCTAAACAAACCACACATGGATCCACCCAGTGTCATTGCATGTCTATTCCTCTAAACAAACCACACATGGATCCACCTAGTGTGATTGCATGTCTATTCATTTCACAAACCACACATGGATCCACCAGTGTCATTGCATGTGTGTTCTTTTCATGAACCACAACTAGAATCATTGCATATGTATTCTTCTAGACAAACCACACATGGATCCACCTAGTGTTATTGCATGTCTGTTCTTTTCACAAACCACACATGGATCCACCTAGTGTGATCGCATGTCTGTTCTTTTCACAAACAACACATGGATCCACCAGTGTCATTACATGTGTGTTCTTTTCATGAATCACACATGGATGCACTAGTGTCATTGCATGTCTGTTCTTTTCATGAACCATAGCTAGAGTCATTGCATGTTTGTTCCTTCCACAAACCACATATGGATCCACCAGTTTGATTGCATGTCTGTTCTTCTCATGAACCACACCCAGTGTCATTGCATGTGTGTTCCTCTAAACAAACCACACATGGATCCACCTAGTGCGATTGCATGTCTGTTCTTTTCGCAAACCACACATGGATCCACCAGTGTCATTGCATGTGTGTTCTTCTCATGAACCACACCCAGTGTGATTGCATGTCTGTTCTTTCCACGAACCACACATGGATCCACCTAGTGTGATTGCATGTCTATTCTTCTCATGAACCACACCTAGTGTCATTGCAAGTATGTTCCTCTAAACAAACCACACATGGATCCACCTAGTGTGATTGCATGTCTGTTCTTTTCACAAACCACACATGGATCCACCAGTGTCATTTCGTGTATATTCTTCTCACAAACCACACATGGATCCACCAGTGTCATTGCATGTGTCTTCTTTTCATGAACCACGGCTAGAGTCCTTGCATGTATGTTCTTTCCACGAACCACACATGGATCCACCTCGTGTGATTTCATGTATGTTTTTCTCATGAACCACACCTAGTGTCATTGCATGTCTATTCCTCTAAACAAACCGCACCTGGATCCACCTAGTGCGATTGCATGTCTGTTATTTTCACAAACCACACATGGATCAACCAGTGTCATTGCATGTGTGTTCTTTTCACAACCACAACTAGGGTCATTGCATGTGTGTTCTACTAAACAAACCCCACATGGATCCACCCAGTGTCATTGCATGTCTGTTCCTCTAAACAAACCACGCATGGATCCACCTAGTTTGATTGCATGTATGTTCTTTTCACAAACCACACATGGATCCACCAAAGCCATTGCATGTGTGTTCTTTTCATGAACCACAACTAGAGTCATTGCTTGTCTGTTCTTCTAAACAAACCACACATGGATCCACCCAGTGTCATTGCATGTCTGTTCCTCTAAACAAACCACACATGGATCCACCTAGTGTGATTGCATGTCTGTTCTTTTCACAAACCACACATGGATCCACCAGTGTCATTGCATGTGTGTTCTTTTCATGAACCACAACTAGTGGCATTGCATGTCTGTTCCTATAAACAAACCACACATGGATCCACCTATTGTGATTGCATGTCTGTTCTTTTCACAAACCACACATGGATCCACCAGTGTCATTGCATGTGTGTTCTTTTCATGAACCACAACTAGAGTCATTGCATGTCTATTCTTCTAAACAAACCACACATGGATCCACCCAGTGTCATTGCATGTCTATTCCTCTAAACAAACCACACATGGATCCACGTAGTGTGATTGCATGTCTATTCTTTTCACAAACCACACATGGATACACCAATGTCATTGCATGTGTGTTCTTTTCATGAACCACAACTAGAATCATTGCATGTGTGTTCTTCTAGAAAACCACACATGGATCCACCTAGTGTTATTGCATGTCTGTTGTTTTCACAAACCACACATGGATCCACCTAGTGTGATCGCATGTCTGTTCTTTTCACAAACAACACATGGATCCACCAGTGTCATTACATGTGTGTTCTTTTCATGAACCACTCATGGATCCACTAGTGTCATTGCATGTTTGTTCTTTTCATGAACCATAGCTAGAGTCATTGCATGTTTGTTCCTTCCACAAACCACATATGGATCCACCAGTTTGATTGCATGGCTGTTCTTCTCATGAACCACACCCAGTGTCATTGCATGTATGTTCCTCTAAACAAACCACACATGGATCCACCTAGTGCGATTGCTTGTCTGTTCTTTTCACAAACCACACATGGATCCGCTAGTGTCATTGCATGTGTGTTCTTCTCATGAACCACATCTAGTGTCATTGCATGTATGTTCTTCTCACAAACCACACATGGATGCACCAGTGTCATTGCATGTGTGTTCTTCTCATGAACGACACCCAGTGTGATCGCATGTCTGTTCTTTCCACGAACCACACATGGATCCACCTAGTGCGATTGCATGTCTGTTCATCTCATGAACCACACCTAGTGTCATTGCATGTATGTTCCTCTAAACAAACCACACATGGATCCACCCAGTGTGATTGCATGTCTGTTCTTTTCACAAACCACACATGGATCCACCAGTGTCATTGCATGTGTGTTCTTTTCATGAACCACAACTAGTGGCATTGCATGTCTGTTCCTATAAACAAACCACACATGGATCCACCTATTGTGATTGCATGTCTGTTCTTTTCACAAACCACACATGGATCCACCAGTGTCATTGCATGTGTGTTCTTTTCATGAACCACAACTAGAGTCATTGCATGTCTATTCTTCTAAACAAACCACACATGGATCCACCCAGTGTCATTGCATGTCTATTCCTCTAAACAAACCACACATGGATCCACGTAGTGTGATTCCATGTCTATTCTTTTCACAAACCACACATGGATCCACCAATGTCATTGCATGTGTGTTCTTTTCATGAACCACAACTAGAATCATTGCATGTGTGTTCTTCTAGAAAACCACACATGGATCCACCTAGTGTTATTGCATGTCTGTTCTTTTCACAAACCACACATGGATCCACCTAGTGTGATCGCATGTCTGTTCTTTTCACAAACAACACATGGATCCACCAGTGTCATTACATGTGTGTTCTTTTCATGAACCACTCATGGATCCACTAGTGTCATTGCATGTTTGTTCTTTTCATGAACCATAGCTAGAGTCATTGCATGTTTGTTCCTTCCACAAACCACATATGGATCCACCAGTTTGATTGCATGGCTGTTCTTCTCATGAACCACACCCAGTGTCATTGCATGTATGTTCCTCTAAACAAACCACACATGGATCCACCTAGTGCGATTGCATGTCTGTTCTTTTCACAAACCACACATGGATCCGCCAGTGTCATTGCATGTGTGTTCTTCTCATGAACCACATCTAGTGTCATTGCATGTATGTTCTTCTCACAAACCACACATGGATGCACCAGTGTCATTGCATGTGTGTTCTTCTCATGAACGACACCCAGTGTGATTGCATGTCTGTTCTTTCCACGAACCACACATGGATCCACCTAGTGCGATTGCATGTCTGTTCATCTCATGAACCACACCTAGTGTCATTGCATGTATGTTCCTCTAAACAAACCACACATGGATCCACCTAGTGTGATTGCATGTCTGTTCTTTTCACAAACCACACATGGATCCACCAGTGTCATTGCATGTATGTTCTTCTCACAAACCACACATGGATCCACCAGTGTCATTTCATGTGTGTTCTTTTCATGAACCACAGCTAGAGTCATTGCATGTATGTTCTTTCCACGAACCACACATGGATCCACCTCGTGTGATTTCATGTATGTTTTTCTCATGAACCACACCCAGTGTCATTGCATGTCTATTCCTCTAAACAAACCGCACCTGGATCCACCTAGTGCGATTGTATGTCTGTTCTTTTCACAAACCACACATGGATCAACCAGTGTCATTGCATGTGTGTTCTTTTCATGAACCACAACTAGGGTCATTGCATGTGTGTTCTTCTAAACAAACCACACATGGATCCACCCAGTGTGATTGCATGTCTGTTCCTCTAAACAAACCACACAAGGATCCACCTAGTTTAATTGCATGTATGTTCTTTTCACAAACCACTCATGGACCCACCAATGTCATTGCATGTGTGTTCTTTTCATGAACCACAACTAGTGTCATTGCATGTCTGTTCTTCTAAACAAACCACACATGGATCCACCTAGTGTCATTGCATGTCTGTTCCTCTAAACAAACCACACATGGATCCACCTAGTGTGATTGCATGTCTGTTCTTTTCACAAACCACACATGGATCCACTAGTGTCATTGCATGTGTGTTCTTTTCATGAACCACAACTAGAGTCATTGCATGTGTGTTCTTATAAACAAACCACACATGGATCCTCCTAGTGTGATTGCATGTCTGTTCTTTTCACAAACCACACATGGATCCACCTAGTGTCATTGCATGTATGTTATTCTCACAAACCACACATGGATCCACTAGTGTCATTGCATGTATGTTATTCTCATGAACCACAAATCCTTTATTGAATGACTAAACCCAACTATAGATAATAGATGGGATCTTCACTCGCTTAGCGACATATGCTCAAAAGAATATTGTCGTGTCACTTCGTTCCACCTTTTCTAATTCAATGGCAGATTAATGTTTTAATAAGGAATTTCTTATTTCAAATATAGCCGATCTGATGTATGTTTTAGTTATCTTTTCAAACGTTTTTCAAAAGTTTTGAGTCCGATGCGTACACCAGTGTCATTGCATGTGTGTTCTTTTCATGAAGGACAACTAGAGTCATTGCATGTATGTTCTTCTAAACAAACCACACATGGATCTACCTAGTGTCCTTGCATGTCTGTTCCTCTAAGTAAAACCACACATGGATCCACCTAGTGTGATTGCATGTCTGTTCTTTGCACAAAACACACATGGATCCACCAGTGTCATTGCATGTGTGTTCTTTTCATGAACCACAACTTGAGTCATTACATGTGTGTTCTTCTAAACAAACCACACATGGATCCACCAGTGTCATTGCATGTGTGTTCTTTTCATGAACCACACATGGATACACCAGTGTTATTGCATGTGTGTTCTTTTCATGAACCACAGCTAGAGTCATTGCATGTCTATTCTTTCCACGAACCACACATGGATCCACCGAGTGTGATTGCATGTCTATTCTTCTCATGAACCACACCCAGTGTCATTGCATGTCTGTTCGTCTCAATAAACCACACATGGATCCACCTAGTGTGATTGCATGTCTGTTCTTTTCACAAACAACACATGGATCCACCAGTGTCATTGCATGTGTGTTCTTTTAATGAACCACAACTGGAGTCATTAAATGTCTGTTCTTCTAAACAAACCACACATGGATCCACCCAGTGTCATTGCATGTCTGTTCCTCTAAACAAACCACACATGGATCCACCTAGTGTGATTGCATGTCTATTCTTTTCACAAGCCACACATGGATCCACCAGTGTCATTGCATGTGTGTTCTTTTCATGAACCACAATTAGAATCATTGCATGTTTTTTCTTCTAAACAAACCACACATGGATCCACCTAGCGTTATTGCATGTCTGTTCTTTTCACAAACCACACATGGATCCACCTAGTGTGATCGCACGTCTATTCTTTTCACACACCACACATGGATCCGCCAGTGTCATTGCATGTGTGTTCTTTTCATGAACCACACATGGATCCATTAGTGTCATTGCATGTGTATTGTTTTCATGGAACACAGCTAGAGTCATTGCATGTCTGTTCCTTCGACAAACCACATATGGATCCACCAGTTTGATTGCATGTCGGTTCTTCTCATGAACCACACCCAGTGTCATTGCATGTCTGTTCCTATAAACAAACCACACATGGATCCACCTAGTGTGATTTCATGTCTGTTCTTTTCACGAACCACACATGGATCCACCAGTGTCATTGCATGTGTGTTCTTCTCATGAACCACAGCTAGTGTCATTGCATGTATGTTCTTCTCACAAACCACACATGGATCCACCAGTGTCATTGAATGTGTGTTCTTCTCATGAACCACACCCAGTGTGATTGCATGTCTGTTCTTTCCACGAACCACACATGGATCCACCTAGTGTGATTGCATGTCTGTTCTTCTCATGAACCACAGCTAGTGTCATTGCATGTATGTTCCTCTAAACAAACCACACATGGATCGACCTAGTGTGATTGCATGTCTGTTCTTTTCACAAACCACACATGGATCCACCAGTGTCATTGCATGTATGTTCTTCTCACAAACCACACATGGATCCACCAGTGTCATTGCATGTGTGTTCTTTTCATGAACCACAGCTAGAGTCATTGCATGTATGTTGTTTCCACGAACCACACATGGATCCACCTAGTGTGATTGCATGTATGTTCTTCCCATGAACCACACCTAGTGTTATTGCATGTCTATTCCTCTAAACAAACCGCACATGGATCCACCTAGTGCGATTGCATGTCCGTTCTTTTCACAAACCACACATGGATCAACCAGTGTCATTGCATGTGTGTTCTTTTCATGAACCATAACTAGTGTCATTGCATGTGTGTTCTTCTAAACAAACCACACATGGATCCACCCAGTGTCATTGCATGTCTGTTCCTCTAAACAAACCACACATGGATCCACCTAGTGTAATTGCATGTATGTTCTTTTCACAAACCACCCATGGATCCACCAATGTCATTGCATGTGTGTTCTTTTCATGAACCACAACTAGAGTCATTGCATGTGTGTTCTTCTAAACAAACCACACATTGATCCACCCAGTGTCATTGCATGTTTGTTCCTCTAAACAAACCACACATGGATCCACCTAGTGTGATTGCATGTCTGTTCTTTTCACAAACCACGCATGGATCCACCAGTGTCATTGCATGTGTGCTCTTTTCATGAACCACAACTAGAGTCATTGCATGTGTGTTCTTCTAAACAAACCACACATGGATCCACCTAGTGTGATTGCATGCCTATTCTTTTCACAAACCACACATGGATCCACCAGTGTCATTGCATGTGTGTTCTTTTCATGAACCACAACTAGAATCATTGCATGTGTGTTCTTCCAGACAAACCACACATGGATCCACCTAGTGTTATTGCATGTCTGTTCTTTTCACACACCACACATGGATCCACCTAGTGTGATCGCATGTCTGTTCTTTTCACAAACAACACATGGATCCACCATTGTCATTACATGTGTGTTCTTTTCATGAACCACACATGAATGCACTAGTGTCATTGCATGTCTGTTCTTTTCATGAACCATAGCTAGAGTCATTGCATGTCTGTTCCTTCCACAAACCACATATGGATCCACCAGTTTGATTGCATGTCTGTTCTTCTCATGAACCACACCCAGTGTCATTGCATGTCTGTTCCTCTAAACAAACCACACATGGATCCACCTAGTGCGATTGCATGTCTATTATTTTCACAAACCACACATGGATCCACCAGTGTCATTGCATGTGTGTTCTTCTCATGAACCACAGCCAGTGTCATTGCATGTATGTTCTTCTCACAAACCACACATGGATCCACCAGTGTCATTGCATGTGTGTTCTTCTCATGAACCACACCCAGTGTGATTGCATGTCTGTTCTTTCCACGAACCACACATGGATCCACCTAGTGTGATTGCATGTCTATTCTTCTCCTGAACCACACCTAGTGTCATTGCATGTATGTTCCTCTAAACAAAACACACATGGATCCACCTAGTGTGATTGCATGTCTGTTCTTTTCACAAACCACACATGGATCCACTAGTGTCATTGCATGTATGTTCTTCTCACAAACCACACATTGATCCACTAGTGTCATTGCATGTGTGTTCTTTTCATGAACCACGGCTAGAGTCCTTGCATGTATGTTCTTTCCACGAACCACACATGGATCCACCTTGTGTGATTTCATGTATGTTTTTCTCATGAACCACACCCAGTGTCATTGCATGTCTATTCCTCTAAACAAACCACACATGGATCCACCTAGTGTTATTGCATGTCTGTTCTTTTCACAAACCACACATGGATCCACCTAGTGTGATCGCATGTCTGTTCTTTTCACAAACAACACATGGATCCACCAGTGTCATTACATGTGTGTTCTTTTCATGAACCACACATGGATCCATTAGTGTCATTGCATGTGTATTGTTTTCATGGAACACAGCTAGAGTCATTGCATGTCTGTTCCTTCGACAAACCACATATGGATCCACCAGTTTGATTGCATGTCGGTTCTTCTCATGAACCACACCCAGTGTCATTGCATGTCTGTTCCTATAAACAAACCACACATGGATCCACCTAGTGTGATTTCATGTCTGTTCTTTTCACGAACCACACATGGATCCACCAGTGTCATTGCATGTGTGTTCTTCTCATGAACCACAGCTAGTGTCATTGCATGTATGTTCTTCTCACAAACCACACATGGATCCACCAGTGTCATTGCATGTGTGTTCTTCTCATGAACCACACCCAGTGTGATTGCATGTCTGTTCTTTCCACGAACCACACATGGATCCACCTAGTGTGATTGCATGTCTATTCTTCTCATGAACCACACCTAGTGTCATTGCATGTATGTTCCTCTAAACAAACCACACATGGATCCACCTAGTGTGATTGCATGTCTGTTCTTTTCACAAACCACACATGGATCCACTAGTGTCATTGCATGTATGTTCTTCTCACAAACCACACATGGATCCACCAGTGTCATTGCATGTGTGTTCTTTTCATGAACCACGGCTAGAGTCCTTGCATGTATGTTCTTTCCACGAACCACACATGGATCCACCTTGTGTGATTTCATGTATGTTTTTCTCATGAACCACACCTAGTGTCATTGCATGTCTATTCCTCTAAACGAACCACACCTGGATCCACCTAGTGCGATTGCATGTCTGTTCTTTTCACAAACCACACATGGATCAACCAGTGTCATTGCATGTGTGTTCTTTTCATGAACCACAACTAGGGTCATTGCATGTGTGTTCTTCTAAACAAACCACACATGGATCCACCCAGTGTCATTGCGTGTCTGTTCCTCTAAACAAACCACACATGGATCAACCTAGTTTGATTGCATGTATGTTCTTTTCACAAACCACACATGGATCCACCAATGTCATTGCATGTGTGTTCTTTTCATGAACCACAACTAGAGTCATTGCATGTCTGTTCTTCTAAACAAACCACACATGGATCCACCCAGTGTCATTGCATGTCTGTTCCTCCAAACAAACCATACATGGATCCACCTAGTGTGACTGCATGTCTGTTCTTTTCACAAACCACACATGGATCCACCAGTGTCATTGCATGTGTGTTCTTTTCATGAACCACAACTAGTGGCATTGCATGTATGTTCCTCTAAACAAACTGCACATGGATCCACCTAGTGTGATTGCATGTCTGTTCTTTTCACAAACCACACATGGATCCACCAGTGTCATTGCATGCGTGTTCTTTTCATGAACCACAACTAGAGTCATGGCATGTCTGTTCTTCTAAACAAACCACACATGGATCCACCCAGTGTCATTGCATGTCTGTTCCTCTAAACAAACCACACATGGATCCACCTTGTGTGATTGCATGTCTATTCTTTTCACAAACCACACATGGATCCACCAGTGTCATTGCATGTGTGTTCTTTTCATGAACCACAACTAGAATCATTGCATGTGTGTTCTTCTAGACAAACCACACATGGATCCACCTAGTGTTATTGCATGTCTGTTCTTTTCACAAACCACACATGGATCCACCTAGTGTGATCGCATGTCTGTTCTTTTCACAAACAACACATGGATCCACCAGTGTCATTACATGTGTGTTCTTTTCATGAACCACACATGGATCCACTAGTGTCATTGCATGTCTGTTCTTTTCATGAACCATAGCTAGAGTCATTGCATGTCTGTTCCTTCCACAAACCACATATAGATCCACCAGTTTGATTGCATGTCTGTTCTTCTCAGGAACCACACCCAGTGTCATCGCATGTATGTTCCTCTAAACAAACCACACATGGATCTACCTAGTGCGATTGCATGTTTGTTCTTTTCACAAACCACACATGGATCCACCAGTGTCATTGCATGTGTGTTCTTCTCATGAACCACAGCCAGTGTCATTGCATGTATGTTCTTCTCACAAACCACACATAGATCCACCAGTGTCATTGCATGTGTGTTCTTCTCATGAACCACACCCAGTGTGATTGCATGTCTGTTCTTTCCACGAACCACACATGGATCCACCTAGTGCGATTGCATGTCTGTTCATCTCATGAACCACACCTAGTGTCATTGCATGTATGTTCTTCTAAACAAACCACACATGGATCCACCTAGTGTGATTGCATGTCTGTTCTTTTCACAAACCACACATGGATCCACCAGTGTCATTGCATGTATGTTCTTCTCACAAACCACACATGGATCCACCAGTGTCATTGCATGTGTGTTCTTTTCATGAACCACAACTAGAGTCATTGCATGTATGTTCTTTCCACGAACCACACATGGATCCACCTCGTGTGATTTCATGTATGTTTTTCTCATGAACCACACCCAGTGTCATTGCATGTCTATTCCTCTAAACAAACCGCACCTGGATCCACCTAGTGCGATTGTATGTCTGTTCTTTTCACAAACCACACATGGATCAACCAGTGTCATTGCATGTGTGTTCTTTTCATGAAGCATAACTAGAGTCATTGCATGTCTGTTCTTCTAAACAAACCACACATGGATCCACCTAGTGTCATTGCATGTCTGTTCCTCTAAAAAAACCACACATGGATCCACCTACTATGATTGCATGTATGTTCTTTTCACAAACCACACATGGATCCACCAGTGTCATTGCATGTGTGTTCTTTTCATGAACCACAACTAGAGTCATTGCATGTTTGTTCTTATAAACAAACCACACATGGATCCTCCTAGTGTGATTGCATGTCTGTTCTTTTCACAAACCACACATGGATCCACCTAGTGTCATTGCATGTATGTTCTTCTCACAAACCACACATGGATCCACTAGTGTCATTGCATGTGTGTTATTCTCATGAACCACAAATCCTTTATTGAATGACTAAACCCAACTATAGATAATAGATGGGATCTTCACTCGCTTAGCGACATACGCTCAAAAGAATATTGTCGGGTCACTTCGTTCCACCTTTTCTAATTCAATGGCAGATTAATGTTTTAATAAGCAATTTCTTATTTCAAATATAGCTGATCTGATGTATGTTTTAGTTATCTTTTCAATCTTTTTTCAAAAGTTTTGAGTCCTATGCGTACACAAGTGTCATTGCATGTGTGTTCTTTTCATGAAGCACAACTAGAGTCATTGCATGTCTGTTCTTCTAAACAAACCACACATGGATCTACCTAGTGTCCTTGCATGTCTGTTCCTCTAAGTAAAACCACACATGGATCCACCTAGTGTGATTGCATGTCTGTTCTTTTCACAAAACGCACATGGATCCACCAGTGTCATTGCATGTGTGTTCTTTTCATGAACCACAACTAGAGTCATTGCATGTGTGTTCTTCTAAACAAACCACACATGGATCCACCAGTGTCATTGCATGTGTGTTCTTTTCATGAACCACACATGGATACACTAGTGTCATTGCATGTGTGTTCTTTTCATGAACCACATCTAGAGTCATTGCATGTCTATTCTTTCCACGAACCACACACGGATCCACCGAGTGTGATTGCATGTCTATTCTTCACATGAACCACACCCAGTGTCATTGCATGTCTGTTCGTCTAAAAAAACCACACATGGATCCACCTAGTGTGATTGCATGTCTGTTCTTTTCACAAACAACACATGGATCCACCAGTGTCATTGCATGTGTGTTCTTTTCATGAACCACAACTAGAGTCATTGCATGTGTGTTCTTCTAAACAAACCACACATGGATCCACCCAGTGTCATTGCATGTCTGTTCCTCTAAACAAACCACACATGGATCCACCTAGTGTGATTGCATGTCTGTTCTTTTCACAAACCACACATGGATCCACCTAGTAGTTGCATGTCTCTTCCTCTAAACAAACCACACATGGATCCACCTAGTGTGATTTCATGTCTATTCTTTTCACGAGCCACACATGGATCCACCAGTGTCATTGCATGTGTGTTCTTTTCATGAACCACACATGGATCCACTAGTGTCATTGCATGTATGTTATTTTCATGAACCACAGCTAGAGTCATTGCATGTTTGTTCCTTCCACAAACCACATATGGATCCACCAGTTTGATTGCATGTCTGTTCTTATCATGAACCAGACCCAGTGTGATTGCATGTTTGTTCCTCTAAACAAACCACACATGGATCCACCTAGTGTGATTCCATGTCTGTTCTTTTCACAAACCACACATGGATCCACCAGTGTCATTGCATGTGTGTTCTTCTCATGAACCACAGCCAGTGTCATTGCATGTATGTTCTTCTCATAAACCACACATGGATCCACCAGTGTCATTGCATGTTTGTTCTTCTCATGAACCACACCTAGTGTGATTGCATGTCTGTTCTTTCCACGAACCACACATGGATCCACCTAGTGTGATTGCATGTCTGTTCTTCTCATGAACCACACCCAGTGTCATTGCATGTATGTTCCTCTAAACAAACCACACATGGATCAACCTAGTGTGATTGCATGTCTGTTCTTTTCACAAACCACACATGGATCCACTAGTGTCATTGCATGTATGTTCTTCTCACAAATCACACATGGATCCACCAGGGTCATTGCATGTGTGTTCTTTTCATGAACCACGGCTAGAGCCCTTGCATGTATGTTCTTTCCACTAACCACACATGGATCCACCTCGTGTGATTTCATGTATGTTTTTCTCATGAACCACACCGAGTGTCATTGCATGTCTATTCCTCTAAACAAACCGCACCTGGATCCACCTAGTGCGATTGCATGTCTGTTCTTTTCACAAACCACACATGGATCAACCAGTGTCATTGCATGTGTGTTCTTTTCATGAACCACAACTAGGGTCATTGCATGTGTGTTCTTCTAAACAAACCATACATGGATCCACCCAGTGTCATTGCATGTCTGTTCCTCTAAACAAACCGCACATGGAACAACCTAGTTTGATTGCTTGTATGTTCTTTTCACAAACCACACATGGATCGACCAATGCCATTGCATGTGTGTTCTTTTCATGAACCACAACTAGAGTCATTGCTTGTCTGTTCTTCTAAACAAACCACACATGGATCCACCCAGTGTCATTGCATGTCTGTTCCTCTAAACAAACCACACATGGATCCACCTAGTGTGATTGCATATCTGTTCTTTTCACAAACCACACATGGATCCACCACTGTCATTGCATGTGTGTTCTTTTCATGAACCACAACTAGAGTCATTGCATGTCTGTTCCTCTAAACAAACCACACATGGATCCACCTAGTGTGATTGCATGTCTGTTCTTTTCACAAACCACACATGGATCCACCAGTGTCATTGCATGTGTGTTCTTTTCATGAACCACAACTAGAGTCATTGCATGTCTGTTCTTCTAAACAAACCACACATGGCTCTACCCAGTGTCATTGCATGTCTGTTCCTCTAAACAAACCACACAAGGATCCACGTAGTGTGATTGCATGTCTATTCTTTTCACAAACCACACATGGATCCACCAGTGTCATTGCATGTGAACCACAACTAGAATCATTGCATGTGTGTTCTTCTAGACAAACCACACATGGATCCACCTAGTGTTATTGCATGTCTATTCTTTCCACAAACCACACATGCATCCACCTAGTGTGATCGCATGTCTGTTCTTTTCACAAACAACACATGGATCCACCAGTGTCATTACATGTGTGTTCTTTTCATGAACCACACATGGATCCACTAGTGTCATTGCATGTCTGTTCTTTTCATGAACCATAGATAGAGTCATTGCATGTCTATTCCTTCCACAAACCACATATGGATCCACCAGTTTGATCGCATGTCTGTTCTTTTCACAAACCACACATGGATCCACTAGTGTCATTGCATGTATGTTCTTCTCACAAACCACACATGGATCCACCAGTGTCATTGCATGTGTGTTCTTTTCATGAACCACGGCTAGAGTCCTTGCATGTATGTTCTTTCCACGAACCACACATGGATCCACCTTGTGTGATTTCATGTATGTTTTTCTCATGAACCACACCCAGTGTCATTGCATGTCTATTCCTCTAAACGAACCACACCTGGATCCACCTAGTGTGATTGCATGTCTGTTGTTTTCACAAACCACACATGGATCAACTAGTGTCATTGCATGTGTGTTCTTTTCATGAACCACAACTAGGGTCATTGCATGTGTGTTCTTCTAAACAAACCACACATGGATCCACCCAGTGTCATTGCGTGTCTGTTCCTCTAAACAAACCACACATGGATCAACCTAGTTTGATTGCATGTATGTTCTTTTCACAAACCACGAATGGATCCACCAATGTCATTGCATGTGTGTTCTTTTCATGAACCACAACTAGAGTCATTGCATGTCTGTTCTTCTAAACAAACCACACATGGATCCACCCAGTGTCATTGCATGTCTGTTCCTCCAAACAAACCACACATGGATCCACCTAGTGTGATTGCATGTCTGTTCTTTTCACAAACCACACATGGATCCACCAGTGTCATTGCATGTGTGTTCTTTTCATGAACCACAACTAGTGGCATTGCATGTATGTTCCTCTAAACAAACTACACATGGATCCACCTAGTGTGATTGCATGTCTCTTCTTTTCACAAACCACACATGGATCCACCAGTGTCATTGCATGCGTGTTCTTTTCATGAACCACAACTAGAGTCATGGCATGTCTGTTCTTCTAAACAAACCACACATGGATCCACCCAGTGTCATTGCATGTCTGTTCCTCTAAACAAACCACACATGGATCCACCTTGTGTGATTGCATGTCTATTCTTTTCACAAACCACACATGGATCCACCAGTGTCATTGCATGTGTGTTCTTTTCATGAACCACAACTAGAATCATTGCATGTGTGTTCTTCTAGACAAACCACACATGGATCCACCTAGTGTTATTGCATGTCTGTTCTTTTCACAAACCACACATGGATCCACCTAGTGTGATCGCATGTCTGTTCTTTTCACAAACAACACATGGATCCACCAGTGTCATTACATGTGTGTTCTTTTCATGAACCACACATGGATCCACTAGTGTCATTGCATGTCTGTTCTTTTCATGAACCATAGCTAGAGTCATTGCATGTCTGTTCCTTCCACAAACCACATTTAGATCCACCAGTTTGATTGCATGTCTGTTCTTCTCAGGAACCACACCAAGTGTCATCGCATGTATGTTCCTCTAAACAAACCACACATGGATCCACCTAGTGCGATTGCATGTTTGTTCTTTTCACAAACCACACATGGATCCACCAGTGTCATTGCATGTGTATTCTTCTCATGAACCACAGCCAGTGTCATTGCATGTATGTTCTTCTCACAAACCACACATAGATCCACCAGTGTCATTGCATGTGTGTTCTTCTCATGAACCACACCCAGTGTGATTGCATGTCTGTTATTTCCACGAACCACACATGGATCCACCTAGTGCGATTGCATGTCTGTTCATCTCATGAACCACACCTAGTGTCATTGCATGTATGTTCCTCTAAACAAACCACACATGGATCCACCTAGTGTGATTGCATGTCTGTTCTTTTCACAAACCACACATGGATCCACCAGTGTAATTGCATGTATGTTCTTCTCACAAACCACACATGGATCCACCAGTCTCATTGCATGTGTGTTCTTTTCATGAACCACAACTAGAGTCATTGCATGTATGTTCTTTCCACGAACCACACATGGATCCACCTCGTGTGATTTCATGTATGTTTTTCTCATGAACCACACCCAGTGTCATTGCATGTCTATTCCTCTAAACAAACCGCACCTGGATCCACCTAGTGCGATTGTATGTCTGTTCTTTTCACAAACCACACATGGATCAACCAGTGTCATTGCATGTGTGTTCTTTTCATGAAGCACAACTAGAGTCATTGCATGTCTGTTCTTCTAAACAAACCACACATGGATCCACCTAGTGTCATTGCATGTCTGTTCCTCTAAAAAAAATCACACATGGATCCACCTACTGTGATTGCATGTATGTTCTTTTCACAAACCACACATGGATCCACCAGTGTCATTGCATGTGTGTTCTTTTCATGAACCACAACTAGAGTCATTGCATGTTTGTTCTTATAAACAAACCACACATGGATCCACCTAGTGTGATTGCATGTCTGTTCTTTTCACAAACCACACATGGATCCACCTAGTGTCATTGCATGCGTGTTCTTTTCATGAACCACACATGGATCCACTAGTGTCATTGCATGTGTGTTATTCTCATGAACCACAAATCCTTTATTGAATGACTAAACCCAAGTATAGATAATAGATGGGATCTTCACTCGCTTAGCGACATACGCTCAAAAGAATATTGTCGTGTCACTTCGTTCCACCTTTTCTAATTCAATGGCAGATTAATGTTTTAATAAGCAATTTCTTATTTCAAATATAGCTGATCTGATGTATGTTTTAGTTATCTTTTGAATCTTTTTTCAAAAGTTTTGAGTCCTATCATACAAGTGTCATTGCATGTGTGTTCTTTTCATGAAGCACAACTAGAGTCATTGCATGTCTGTTCTTCTAAACAAACCACACATGGATCTACCTAGTGTCCTTGCATGTCTGTTCCTCTAAGTAAAACCACACATGGATCCACCTAGTGTGATTGCATGTCTGTTCTTTTCACAAAACACACATGGATCCACTAGTGTCATTGCATGTGTGTTCTTTTCATGAACCACAACTAGAGTCATTGCATGTGTGTTCTTCTAAACAAACCACACATGGATCCACCAGTGTCATTGCATGTGTGTTCTTTTCATGAACCACACATGGATACACTAGTGTCATTGCATGTGTGTTCTTTTCATGAACCACATCTAGAGTCATTGCATGTCTATTCTTTCCACGAACCACACATGGATCCACCGAGTGTGATTGCATGTCTATTCTTCACATGAACCACACCCAGTGTCATTGCATGTCTGTTCGTCTAAACAAACCACACATGGATCCACCTAGTGTGATTGCATGTCTGTTCTTTTCACAAACAACACATGGATCCACCAGTGTCATTGCATGTGTGTTCTTTTCATGAACCACAACTAGAGTCATTGCATGTGTGTTCTTCTAAACAAACCACACATGGATCCACCCAGTGTCATTGCATGTCTGTTCCTCTAAACAAACCACACATGGATCCACCTAGTGTGATTGCATGTCTGTTCTTTTCACAAACCACACATGGATCCACCTAGTGTCATTGCATGTCTCTTCCTCTAAACAAACCACACATGGATCCACCTAGTGTGATTTCATGTCTATTCTTTTCACAAGCCACACATGGATCCATTAGTGTCATTGCATGTGTGTTCTTTTCATGAACCACACATGGATCCACTAGTGTCATTGCATGTCTGTTATTTTCATGAACCACAGCTAGAGTCATTGCATGTCTGTTCCTTCCACAAACCACATATTTTCATTGCATGTCTGTTCTTATCATGAACCAGACCCAGTGTGATTGCATGTTTGTTCCTCTAAACAAACCACACATGGATCAACCTAGTGTGATTGCATGTCTGTTCTTTTCACAAACCACACATGGATCCACCAGTGTCATTGCATGTGTGTTCTTCTCATGAACCACAGCCAGTGTCATTGCATGTATGTTCTTCTCATAAACCACACATGGATCCACCAGTGTCATTGCATGTTTGTTCTTCTCATGAACCACACCTAGTGTGATTGCATGTCTGTTCTTCTCATGAACCACACCCAGTGTCATTGCATGTATGTTCCTCTAAACAAACCACACATGGATCAACCTAGTGTGATTGCATGTCTGTTCTTTTCACAAACCACACATGGATCCACTAGTGTCATTGCATGTATGTTCTTCTCACAAACCACACATGGATCCACCAGGGTCATTGCATGTGTGTTCTTTTCATGAACCACGGCTAGAGCCCTTGCATGTATGTTCTTTCCACTAACCACACATGGATCCACCTCGTGTGATTTCATGTATGTTTTTCTCATGAACCACACCGAGTGTCATTGCATGTCTATTCCTCTAAACAAACCGCACCTGGCTCCACCTAGTGCGATTGCATGTCTGTTCTTTTCACAAACCACACATGGATCAACCAGTGTCATTGCATGTGTGTTATTTTCATGAACCAAAACTAGGGTCATTGCATGTGTGTTCTTCTAAACAAACCATACATGGATCCACCCAGTGTCATTGCATGTCTGTTCCTCTAAACAAACCACACATGGAACCACCTAGTTTGATTGCTTGTATGTTCTTTTCACAAACCACACATGGATCGAACAATGCCATTGCATGTGTGTTCTTTTCATGAACCACAACTAGAGTCATTGCTTGTCTGTTCTTCTAAACAAACCACACATGGATCCACCCAGTGTCATTGCATGTCTGTTCCTCTAAACAAACCACACATGGATCCTCCTAGTGCGATTGCATGTCTGTTCTTTTCACAAACCACACATGGATCCACCACTGTCATTGCATGTGGGTTCTTTTCATGAACCACAACTAGTGGCATTGCATGTCTGTTCCTCTAAACAAACCACACATGGATCCACCTAGTGTGATTGCATGTTTGTTCTTTTCACAAACCACACATGGATCCACCAGTGTCATTGCATGTGTGTTCTTTTCATGAACCACAACTAGAGTCATTGCATGTCTGTTCTTCTAAACAAACCACACATGGCTCTACCCAGTGTCATTGCATGTCTGTTCCTCTAAACAAACCACACATGGATCCACGTAGTGTGATTGCATGTCTATTCTTTTCACAAACCACACATGGATCCACCAGTGTCATTGCATGTGAACCACAACTAGAATCATTGCATGTGTGTTCTTCTAGACAAACCACACATGGATCCACCTAGTGTTATTGCATGTCTATTCTTTCCACAAACCACACATGGATCCACCTAGTGTGATCGCATGTCTGATTTCACAAACAACACATGGATCCACCAGTGTCATTACATGTGTGTTCTTTTCATGAACCACACATGGATCCACTAGTGTCATTGCATGTCTGTTCTTTTCATGAACCATAGATAGAGTCATTGCATGTCTGTTCCTTCCACAAACCACATATGGATCCGCCAGTTTGATTGCATGTCTGTTCTTCTCATGAACCACACCCAGTGTCATTGCATGTCTGTTCCTCTAAACAAACCACACATGGATCCACCTAGTGCGATTGCATGTCTGTTCTTTTCACAAACCACACATGGATCCACCAGTGTCATTGCATGTGTGCTCTTCTCATGAACCACAGCTAGTGTCATTGCATGTATGTTCTTCTCACAAACCACACATGGATCCACAAGTGTCATTGCATGTGTGTTCTTCTCATGAACCACACCTAGTGTGATTGCATGTCTGTTCGTTCCAAGAACCACACATGGATCCACCTAGTGCGATTGCATGTCTGTTCATCTCATGAACCACACCTAGTGTCATTGCATGTATGTTCCTCTAAAAAAACCACACATGGATCCACCTAGTGTGATTGTATGTTGTTCTTTTTTCACAAACCACACATGGATCCACCAGTGTCATTGCATGTGTGTTCTTTTCATGAACCACAACTAGAATCATTGCATGTGTGTTCTTTCCACGAACCACACATGGATTCACCTAGTGTGATTGCATGTATGTTCTTCTCATGAACCACACCCAGTGTTATTGCATGTCTATTCCTCTAAACAAACCGCACATGGATCCACCTAGTGTGATTGCATGTCTGTTCTTTTCACAAACCACACATGGATCAACCAGTGTCATTGCATGTGTGTTCTTTTCATGAACCACAACTAGTGTCATTGCATGTGTGTTCTTCTAAACAAACCACACATGGATCCACCGAGTGTCATTGCATGTCTGTTCCTCTAAACAAACCACACATGGATCCACCTAGTGCAATTGCATGTATGTTCTTTTCACAAACCACACATGGATCCACCAATGTCATTGCATGTGTCTTCTTTTCATGAACCACAACTAGAGTCATTGCATGTCTGTTCTTCTAAACAAACCACACATGGATCCACCCAGTGTCATTGCATGTCTATTCCTCTAAAGAAACCACACATGGATCCACCTAGTGTGATTGCATGTCTGTTCTTTTCACAAACCACACATGGATCCACCAATGTCATTGCATGTGTCTTCTTTTCATGAACCACAACTAGAGTCATTGCATGTCTGTTCTTCT
Organism: Avena insularis; assembly: GCA_023614405.1. Taxonomy (NCBI): domain Eukaryota; kingdom Viridiplantae; phylum Streptophyta; class Magnoliopsida; order Poales; family Poaceae; genus Avena; species Avena insularis. The sequence continues at coordinate 161,953,873 of CM042692.1, read as the reverse complement.
AAACAAACCACACATGGATCCACCCAGTGTCATTGCATGTCTATTCCTCTAAAGAAACCACACATGGATCCACCTAGTGTGATTGCATGTCTGTTCTTTTCACAAACCACACATGGATCCACCAGTTTCATTGCATGTGTGTTCTTTTCATGAACCACAACTAGAGTCATTGCATGTGTGTTCTTCTAAACAAACCACACATAGATACACCAGTGTCATTGCATGTGTGTTCTTTTCATGAACCACAGCTAGAGTCATTGCATGTCTATTCTTTCCATGAACCACACATGGATCCACCGAGTGTGATTGCATGTCTATTCTTCTCATGAACCACACCCAGTGTCATTGCATGTCTGTTCGTCTAAACAAACCACACATGGATCCACCTAGTGTGATTGCATGTCTGTTCTTTTCACAAACCACACATGGATCCACCAGTGTCATTGGATGTGTCTTCTTTTCATGAACCACAACTAGAGTCATTGCATGTGTGTTCTTTTAAACAAACCACACATGGATCCACCTAGTGTGATCGCATGTCTGTTCTTTTCACAAACCACACATGGATCCACCTAGTGTCATTGCATTTATGTTCTTCTCACAAACCACACATGGATCCACTAGTGTCATTGCATGTGTGTTATTCTCATGAACCACAAAACCTTTATTGAACGACTAAACCCAGCTATAGATAATAGATGGGATCTTCACTCGCTTAGCGACATACGCTCAAAAGAATATTGTCGTGTCACTTCGTTCCACCTTTTCTAATTCAATGGTAGATTAATGTTTTAATAAGCAATTTCTTATTTCAAATATAGCTGATCTGATGTATGTTTTAGTTATCTTTTCAATCATTTTTCAAAAGTTTTGAGTCCTATGCGTACACCAGTGTCATTGCATGTGTGTTATTTTCATAAACCACAACTAGAGTCATTGCATGTCTGTTCTTCTAAACAAACCACACATAGATCCACCTAGTGTCATTGCATGTCTGGTCCTCTAAGTAAAACCACACATGGATCCACCTAGTGTGATTGCATGTCTGTTCTTTTCACAAACCACACATGGATCCACCAGTGTCATTGCATGTGTGTTCTTTTCATGAACCACAACTAGAGTCATTGCATGTGTGTTCTTCTAAAGAAACCACACATGGATCCACCCAGTGTGATTGCATGTCTATTCTTTTCACAAACCACACATGGATCCACCTAGTGTGATCGCATGTGTGTTCTTTTCACAAACCACACATGGATCCACCAGTGTCATTGCATGTGTGTTCTTTTCATGAACCACACCTGGATCCACCAGTGTCATTCCATGTCAGTTCTTTTCATGAACCACAACTAGAGTCATTGCATGTCTGTTCCTTCCACAAACCACATATGGATCCACCAGTGTGAGTGCATGTCTGTTCTTCTCATGAACCACACCCAGTGTCATTGCATGTCTGTTCCTCTAAACAAACCACATATGGATCCACCTAGTGTGATTGCATGGCTGTTCTTTTCACAAACCACACATGGATCCACCAGTGTCATTGCATGTGTGTTCTTTTCATGAACCAAAACTAGAGTCATTGCATGTGTGTTCTTCTAAACAAACCTCACATGGATCCACCTAATGTGATTGCATGTCTGTTCTTTTCACAAACCACACATGGATCCACCTAGTGTGATTGCATGTCTATTCTTTTCACAAACCACACATGGATCCACTAGTGTCATTGCATGTGTGTTCTTTTCATGAACCACACATGGATACACCAGTGTCATTGCATGTGTGTTCTTTTCATGAACCACAGCTAGAGTCATTGCATGTGTGTTCTTTCCACGAACCACACATGGATCCACCGAGTGTGAATGCATGTCTATTCTTCTCATGAACCACACCCAGTGTTATTGCATGTCTCTTCGTCTAAACAAACCACACATGGATCCACCTAGTGTGATTGCATGTCTGTTCTTTTCACAAACCACACATGGATCCACCAGTGTCATTGCATGTGTGTTCTTTTAATGAACCACAACTAGTGTCATTGCATGTGTGTTCTTCTAAACAAACCACACATGGATCCACCCAGTGTCATTGTATGTTTGTTCCTCTAAACAAACCACACATGGATCCATCTAGTGTGATTGCATGTTTGTTCTTTTCACAAACCACACATGGATCCACCAGTGTCATTGCATGTGTGCTCTTTTCATCAACCACAACAAGAGTCATTACATGTGTGTTCTTCTAAACAAACCACACATGGATCCACCCAGTGTCATTGCATGTTTGTTCCTCTAAAGAAACCACACATAGATCCACCTAGTGTGATTACATGTCTGTTCTTTTCACAAACCACACATGGATCCACCAGTGTCATTGCATGTGTATTCTTTTCATGAACCACAACTAGTGTAATTGCATGTCCGTTCCTCTAAACAAACCACACATGGATCCACCTAGTGTGATTGCATCTCTGTTCTTTTCACAAAACACACATGGATCCAGCTAGTGTGATCGCATGTCTGTTCTTTTCACAAACCACACAGGGCTCCACTAGTGTCATTGCATGTCTGTTCTTTTCATGAACCACAGCTAGAGTCCTTGCATGTATGTTCCTTCCACAAACCACATATGGATCCACCAGTTTGATTGCATGTCTGTTCTTATCATGAACCAGACCCAGTGTGATTGCATGTTTGTTCCTCTAAACAAACCACACATGGATCAACCTAGTGTGATTGCATGTCTGTTCTTTTCACAAACCACACATGGATCCACCAGTGTCATTGCATGTGTGTTCTTCTCATGAACCACAGCCAGTGTCATTGCATGTATGTTCTTCTCATAAACCACACATGGATCCACCAGTGTCATTGCATGTTTGTTCTTCTCATGAACCACACCTAGTGTGATTGCATGTATGTTCTTCTCATGAACCACACCCAGTGTCATTGCATGTATGTTCCTCTAAACAAACCACACATGGATCAACCTAGTGTGATTGCATGTCTGTTCTTTTCACAAACCACACATGGATCCACTAGTGTCATTGCATGTATGTTCTTCTCACAAACCACACATGGATCCACCAGGGTCATTGCATGTGTGTTCTTTTCATGAACCACGGCTAGAGCCCTTGCATGTATGTTCTTTCCACTAACCACACATGGATCCACCTCGTGTGATTTCATGTATGTTTTTCTCATGAACCACACCGAGTGTCATTGCATGTCTATTCCTCTAAACAAACCGCACCTGGCTCCACCTAGTGCGATTGCATGTCTGTTCTTTTCACAAACCACACATGGATCAACCAGTGTCATTGCATGTGTGTTATTTTCATGAACCACAACTAGGGTCATTGCATGTGTGTTCTTCTAAACAAACCATACATGGATCCACCCAGTGTCATTGCATGTCTGTTCCTCTAAACAAACCACACATGGAACCACCTAGTTTGATTGCTTGTATGTTCTTTTCACAAACCACACATGGATCGAACAATGCCATTGCATGTGTGTTCTTTTCATGAACCACAACTAGAGTCATTGCTTGTCTGTTCTTCTAAACAAACCACACATGGATCCACCCAGTGTCATTGCATGTCTGTTCCTCTAAACAAACCACACATGGATCCACCTAGTGCGATTGCATGTCTGTTCTTTTCACAAACCACACATGGATCCACCACTGTCATTGCATGTGGGTTCTTTTCATGAACCACAACTAGTGGCATTGCATGTCTGTTCCTCTAAACAAACCACACATGGATCCACCTAGTGTGATTGCATGTTTGTTCTTTTCACAAACCACACATGGATCCACCAGTGTCATTGCATGTGTGTTCTTTTCATGAACCACAACTAGAGTCATTGCATGTCTGTTCTTCTAAACAAACCACACATGGCTCTACCCAGTGTCATTGCATGTCTGTTCCTCTAAACAAACCACACATGGATCCACGTAGTGTGATTGCATGTCTATTCTTTTCACAAACCACACATGGATCCACCAGTGTCATTGCATGTGAACCACAACTAGAATCATTGCATGTGTGTTCTTCTAGACAAACCACACATGGATCCACCTAGTGTTATTGCATGTCTATTCTTTCCACAAACCACACATGGATCCACCTAGTGTGATCGCATGTCTGATTTCACAAACAACACATGGATCCACCAGTGTCATTACATGTGTGTTCTTTTCATGAACCACACATGGATCCACTAGTGTCATTGCATGTCTGTTCTTTTCATGAACCATAGATAGAGTCATTGCATGTCTGTTCCTTCCACAAACCACATATGGATCCGCCAGTTTGATTGCATGTCTGTTCTTCTCATGAACCACACCCAGTGTCATTGCATGTCTGTTCCTCTAAACAAACCACACATGGATCCACCTAGTGCGATTGCATGTCTGTTCTTTTCACAAACCACACATGGATCCACCAGTGTCATTGCATGTGTGTTCTTCTCATGAACCACAGCTAGTGTCATTGCATGTATGTTCTTCTCACAAACCACACATGGATCCACAAGTGTCATTGCATGTGTGTTCTTCTCATGAACCACACCTAGTGTGATTGCATGTCTGTTCGTTCCAAGAACCACACATGGATCCACCTAGTGCGATTGCATGTCTGTTCATCTCATGAACCACACCTAGTGTCATTGCATGTATGTTCCTCTAAAAAAACCACACATGGATCCACCTAGTGTGATTGTATGGCTGTTCTTTTCACAAACCACACATGGATCCACCAGTGTCATTGCATGTGTGTTCTTTTCATGAACCACAACTAGAATCATTGCATGTGTGTTCTTTCCACGAACCACACATGGATTCACCTAGTGTGATTGCATGTATGTTCTTCTCATGAACCACACCCAGTGTTATTGCATGTCTATTCCTCTAAACAAACCGCACATGGATCCACCTAGTGTGATTGCATGTCTGTTCTTTTCACAAACCACACATGGATCAACCAGTGTCATTGCATGTGTGTTCTTTTCATGAACCACAACTAGTGTCATTGCATGTGTGTTCTTCTAAACAAACCACACATGGATCCACCGAGTGTCATTGCATGTCTGTTCCTCTAAACAAACCACACATGGATCCACCTAGTGCAATTGCATGTATGTTCTTTTCACAAACCACACATGGATCCACCAATGTCATTGCATGTGTCTTCTTTTCATGAACCACAACTAGAGTCATTGGATGTCTGTTCTTCTAAACAAACCACACATGGATCCACCCAGTGTCATTGCATGTCTATTCCTCTAAAGAAACCACACATGGATCCACCTAGTGTGATTGCATGTCTGTTCTTTTCACAAACCACACATGGATCCACCAGTTTCATTGCATGTGTGTTCTTTTCATGAACCACAACTAGAGTCATTGCATGTGTGTTCTTCTAAACAAACCACACATAGATACACCAGTGTCATTGCATGTGTGTTCCATTCATGAACCACAGCTAGAGTCATTGCATGTCTATTCTTTCCATGAACCACACATGGATCCACCGAGTGTGATTGCATGTCTATTCTTCTCATGAACCACACCCAGTGTCATTGCATGTCTGTTCGTCTAAACAAACCACACATGGATCCACCTAGTGTGATTGCATGTCTGTTCTTTTCACAAACCACACATGGATCCACCAGTGTCATTGGATGTGTCTTCTTTTCATGAACCACAACTAGAGTCATTGCATGTGTGTTCTTTTAAACAAACCACACATGGATCCACCTAGTGTGATCGCATGTCTTCTTATCACAAACCACACATGGATCCACCTAGTGTCATTGCATTTATGTTCTTCTCACAAACCACACATGGATCCACTAGTGTCATTGCATGTGTGTTATTCTCATGAACCACAAAACCTTTATTGAACGACTAAACCCAGCTATAGATAATAGATGGGATCTTCACTCGCTTAGCGACATACGCTCAAAAGAATATTGTCGTGTCACTTCGTTCCACCTTTTCTAATTCAATGGTAGATTAATGTTTTAATAAGCAATTTCTTATTTCAAATATAGCTGATCTGATGTATGTTTTAGTTATCTTTTCAATCATTTTTCAAAAGTTTTGAGTCCTATGCGTACACCAGTGTCATTGCATGTGTGTTATTTTCATAAACCACAACTAGAGTCATTGCATGTCTGTTCTTCTAAACAAACCACACATAGATCCACCTAGTGTCATTGCATGTCTGGTCCTCTAAGTAAAACCACACATGGATCCACCTAGTGTGATTGCATGTCTATTCTTTTCACAAACCACACATGGATCCACCAGTGTCATTGCATGTGTGTTCTTTTCATGAACCACAACTAGAGTCATTGCATGTGTGTTCTTCTAAAGAAACCACACATGGATCCACCCAGTGTGATTGCATGTCTATTCTTTTCACAACCACACATGGATCCACCTAGTGTGATCGCATGTGTGTTCTTTTCTAAACCACACATGGATCCACAGTGTCATTGCATGTGTGTTCTTTTCATGAACCACACCGGATCCACCAGTGTCATTCCATGTCAGGCTTTTTCATGAACCACAACTAGAGTCATTGCATGTCTGTTCCTTCCACAAACCACATATGGATCCACCGGTGTGAGTGCATGTGTTCTTCTCATGAACCACACCCAGTGTCATTGCATGTCTGTTCCTCTAAACAAACCACATATGGATCCACCTAGTGTGATTGCATGGCTGTTCTTTTCACAAACCACACATGGATCCACCAGTGTCATTGCATGTGTGTTCTTTTCATGAACCACAACTAGAGTCATTGCATGTGTGTTCTTCTAAACAAACCTCACATGGATCCACCTAATGTGATTGCATGTCTGTTCTTTTCACAAACCACACATGGATCCACCTAGTGTGATTGCATGTCTATTCTTTTCACAAACCACACATGGATCCACTAGTGTCATTGCATGTGTGTTCTTTTCATGAACCACACATAGATACACAGTGTGTCATTGCATGTGTGTTCTTTTCATGAACCACAGCTAGAGTCATTGCATGTGTGTTCTTTCCACAACCACACATGGATCCACCGAGTGAATGCATGTCTATTCTTCTCATGAACCACACCCAGTGTTATTGCATGTCTCTTCGTCTAAACAAACCACACATGGATCCACCTAGTGTGATTGCATGTCTGTTCTTTTCACAAACCACACATGGATCCACCAGTGTCATTGCATGTGTGTTCTTTTAATGAACCACAACTAGTGTCATTGCATGTGTGTTCTTCTAAACAAACCACACATGGATCCACCCAGTGTCATTGTATGTTTGTTCCTCTAAACAAACCACACATGGATCCATCTAGTGTGATTGCATGTTTGTTCTTTTCACAAACCACACATGGATCCACCAGTGTCATTGCATGTGTGCTCTTTTCATCAACCACAACAAGAGTCATTACATGTGTGTTCTTCTAAACAAACCACACATGGATCCACCCAGTGTCATTGCATGTTTGTTCCTCTAAAGAAACCACACATAGATCCACCTAGTGTGATTACATGTATGTTCTTTTCACAAACCACACATGGATCCACCAGTGTCATTGCATGTGTATTCTTTTCATGAACCACAACTAGTGTAATTGCATGTCCGTTCCTCTAAACAAACCACACATGGATCCACCTAGTGTGATTGCATCTCTGTTCTTTTCACAAAACACACATGGATCCAGCTAGTGTGATCGCATGTCTGTTCTTTTCACAAACCACACAGGGCTCCACTAGTGTCATTGCATGTCTGTTCTTTTCATGAACCACAGCTAGAGTCCTTGCATGTATGTTCCTTCCACAAACCACATATGGATCCACCAGTGTGATTGCATGTCTGTTCTTCTCATAAACCACACCCAGTGTCATTTCATGTATGTTCCTCTAAACAAACCACACATGGATCCACCTAGTGTGATTGCATGTCTGTTCCTTTCATAAACCACACATGGATCCACCAATGTTAGTGCATGTGTGTTCTTCTCATGAACCACAGCCAGTGTCATTGCTTGTATGTTCTTCTCACAAACCACACATGGATCCACCAGTGTCATTGCATGTGTGTTCTTCTCACGAACCACACCCAGTGTGATTGCATGTCTGTTCTTTCCTCGAACCACACATGGATCAACCTAGTGTGATTGCATGTCTGGTCTTCTCATGAACCACACCCAGTGTCATTCCATGTTTGTTCCTCTAAACAAACCACACATGGATCCACCTAGTGTGATTGCATGTCTGTTATTTTCACAAACCACACATGTATCCACTAGTGTCATTGCATGTATGTTCTTCTCACAAACCACACATGGATCCACCAGTGTCATTGCATGTGTGTTCTTTTCATGAACCACAACTAGAGTCATTGCATGTTTGTTCTTTCCACGAACCACACATGGATCCACCTAGTGTTATTGCTTGTCTGTTCTTCTGATGAACCACACCCAGTGTAATTGCATGTATGTTCCTCTAAACAAACCACACAAGGATCCACCTAGTGTGGTTGCATGTCTGTTCTTTTCACAAACCACACATGGATCCACCAGTGTCATTGCATGTGTGTTCTTTTCATGAACCACACATGGATACACCAGTGTCATTGCATGTGTGTTCTTTTCATGAACCACACATGGATACACCAGTGTCATTGCATGTGTGTTCTTTTCATGAACCACGGCTAGAGTCATTGCATGTCTGTTCTTTCCACGAACCACACATGGATCCACCGAGTGTGATTGCATGTCTGTTCTTCTCATGAACCACACCCAGTGTCATTGCATGTCTGTTCCTCTAAACAAACCACACATGGATCCACCTAGTGTGATTGCATTTCTATTCTTTTCACAAACCATACATGGATCCACCAGTGTCATTGCATGTGTGTTCTTTTCGTGAACCACAATTAGAGTCATTGCATGTGTGTTCTTCTAAACAAACCACACATGGATCCACCCAGTGTGATTGCATGTATATTCTTTTCACAAACCACACATGGATCCACCTAGTGTGATTGCATGTCTGTCCTTTTCACAAACCACACATGGATCCACCAGTGTTATTGCATGTGTGTTCTTTTCATGAACCACACATGGATACACCAGTGTCATTGCATGTGTGTTCTTTTCATGAACCACAGCTAGATTCATTGCATGTCTATTCTTTCCACGAACCACAAATGGATCCACCGAGTTTGATTGCATGTCTGTTCTTCTCATGAACCACACCCAGTGCCATTGCATGTATGTTCCTCTAAACAAATGATACGTCCATTTTGCATCACTATTCTATATCATAATTCACTGTTATTCATTGATATATTTCATATTAAGAGATGATACTTATGTTATTTCAGCTGTTTTTGCATGGTTGATGACTTTTGGAGCATGGACCGCTGTAGTCAAGATTCTGATGGAAAAGGTGTTGTTTGGAGGCAAAATTCGCGAAGATCAGAAAATCCGAGAAAATATACGGAAAATCCTATTTTTCCAGAAGACGAAGGAATCCACAAGAGGAGGCAGAGATGGGCCACAGGGGGCCACACCACCCCTAGCGCGGGCCACTCTAGGCCGCGCCACCAGGTGGTGTGGCCGCCCTGGCCCACCTATGGCTCTCCCCTCTAGCGTATATATTCCTCCCGACACCCTAAGACTCGGGGAGTGACCACAGAAAGATTCCACCGCCTCTGCGGGGCAGAAAACACCGAGAGAGAAAGATCTCTCCGGTAGACAGATTTCTGCCGGGGGAATTCCTTCCCAGAGAAGGGAGATCGTCGCCATCAACACCACCATCAAGATGGAATTCATCGGGATCATCATCATCACCATCACCATCAGCACCATCATCACCATCATCACCATCTCCATATTGCTGTAACAATTGGGTTGAATCTTGCATAGTTCTTAGGGGAAACTTTCCTGGTGTTGATTACTCTTTGTAGTTGATGCTATTGAGTGAACCATTGAATTATTGTTTATGTTCAGATTGTTATACATCATTATGTGATCTATGATCATGATCCATATGATGTCTTGTGAGTAGTTCATTTTGTTCTTGAGGACATGGGAGAAGTCATGTTGTTAGTAGTGGAGTTGTGTTGAGAAAGATTCAATGGTTTGATATTTAAGTTGTGGTGTACTTCTTCTAGTGGTGTCATGTGACCATTGACTACATGAAACTTCACCTATATGGGACTAGGGGAATGCATTGTGTATTTGGCTACTAATCGTAGAGGTTGCCGGAGTGACAGAAACCTGAACCCTGATATGTTGCTAACGTATCTATAATTTTTGATGTTCCATGCTTGTTTTATATCTACTTTCTTATGTTTTGTCCAGACTTTGGAGTACTTTTACACATTTTCTGGAACTAACCTATTAACAAGATGCCACAGTGCTAGTTGCCTATTTTCTGCTGTTTTTGGTGCTAGGAAAGTCAGAAAATCAATATTCTCGGAATTGGACCAAACAAAAGCCAAAGTCGATATTTTACCGGAAGACTCATGGAGCCAGAAGACGAGACGGAGAGGGGCCACAGGGTGGCCACACCATGTGGTGGAGTGGGCTAGCCCTGGCCACGCCACCAGGTGGTGTGGGCCCCTGGCCACCCACCGACCTTGCCTCTTCGCCTATAAGATGCCTCCCGATGCAAAAACCCTAAGTCATCAATCAGAAATCCACGAAAAGTTCCGCAGCGCCCCTACCACCGAAGGGGAGATTCGGGGGACAGAAAGTCTCTGTTCCGGCACCCTGCCGGGACGGGGAAGTGCCCCCGGAGCCATCTCCATCGACTCCACCACCATCTCCATCACCGTTGCTAATTCCCATGATGAGGAGGAAGTAGTTCTCTCTTGAGGCTAAGGGTTCTACTGGTAGCTATGTGTTCATCTCTCTCTATGCATGATCATATTGTGAACATGAGCTTTGTAATCAAGTATATCTACCTTGCTACTCAAGTTCTTTAATAGATCTCTGCTCTCCCCATGTGTGTGAAAGTGACAATGTGCACACCATGGTGGCACTTAGGCTAGAAATTACAAATACTTGTTATGAGTTATATTTGGAGTTGGATGTCTTTATGAAATTGTGGTGTTTGTTGGAACCATCTAGTGCTCAAGCTAAGAGTGTGGGGTTATCTAGATGGGAAAGGCTTACTTTGAGGAGTGTTGTTATAGCCCTACCAACGATTAGAGTGTCCAACCAGAGAGTAGTTCAGAGTAGTATCATGAAGATAATATATTTATATGAGAGTGTTCACTAGTGAAAGTATGATCCCTAAGCCTTGTTTCTAAGCATTGAAACACCGTTTGCAATTAGATCTCTTACATGTTTGCTTGCTTCCATCTTTATTTCAGTTTGTCCTTAGTCTCTTCCATGCCATCAAGCTATTTTCTGGAACCGTTGTCTTATATCCATACCACTTGTATTTCACTATATCTTCGCCGAACTAGTGCACCTATACACCTGACAAGTGTATTGGGTGTGTTGGGGACACAAGAGACTTCTTGTATCTTGATTGCAGGGTTGCTTGAGAGGGAATACCTTTGACCACTTCCTCCCTGAGTTCGATAAACCTTGGGTAATCCACTTAAGGGAAAACTTGCTGATGTTCTACAAACCTCTGCACTTGGAGGCCCAACAACTGTCTACAAGAATAGAAGTGCGTAGACATCAAACCCCCGTTAGGAAACCATTGCACAAGGGACGTAAGGGTCTTAGAGTTTAAAGCTATGGTTAGGTTTCTACCTTACTTAATTTCTTGTACTTACGGATGTTTGCAAGGGGTATAATCACAAGTATGTATTAGTCCTAGGAAGGTCGATACATTAGCAAAGGTTCACCCACACAACACTTAGCAAGCTAAAGAACATTAATCAACTATATGAAGCAAAAGCACTTTATAGTCTTTCCATGTGTCCTCGAGAATGTTTGGTCATCTTAAGTAATACAGCCGGCTTATCCTTTGCTGCAGAAAGGATTGGGCCACTTGCTGCATTTATTCTTATTGTCTTTTATTTACTCGTACTTTATTGCATGTCTGTTCTTTTCACAAACCACACATAGATCCACCAGTGTCATTGCATGTGTGTTCTTTTCATGAGCCACAACTAGTGTCATTGCATGTGTGTTCTTCTAAACAAACCACACATGGATCTACCTAGTGTCATTTCCTGTCTGTTCCTCTAAACAAACCACACATGGATCCACCTAGTGTGATTGCATGTCTGTTCTTTTCACAAACCACACATGGATCCACCAGTGTCATTGCATGTGTGTTCTTTTCATGAACCAGAACTAGAGTCATTGCATGTCTGTTCTTCTAAACAAACCACACATGGATCCACCCCGTGTCATTGCATGTCTGTTCCTCTAAACAAACCACACATGGATCCACCTAGTGTGATTGCATGTCTGTTCTTTTCACAATCCACACATGGATCCGCCAGTGTCATTGCATGTGTATTCTTTTCATGAACCACAACTAGAGTCATTGCATGTGTGTTCTTCTAAACAAACCACACATGGATCCACCTAGTGTGATTGCATGTCTGTTCTTTTCACAAACCACACATGGATCCACCAGTGTCATTGCATGTGTGTTCTTCTCATGAACCACAGCCAGAGTCATTGCATGTATGTTCTTCTCACAAACCACACATGGATCCACCATTGTCATTGCATGTGTGTTCTTATCATGAACCACACCCAGTGTGATTGCATGTCTATTCTTTCCACGAACCACACATGGATCCACCGAGTGTGATTGCATGTCTGTTCTTCTCATGAACCACACCCAGTGTCATTGCCTGTCTGTTCCTCTAAACAAATCACACATGGATCCACCTAGTGTAATTACATGTCTATTCTTTTCACAAACCACACATGGATCCACCAGTGTCATTGCATGTATGTTCTTCTCACAAACCACACATGGATCCACCAGTGTCATTGCATGTGTGTTCTTTTCATGAACCACAGCTAGAGTCGTTGCATGTATGTTCTTTCCTGAACCACACATGGATCCAGCTAGTGTGATTGCATGTATGTTCTTCTCATGAACCACACCCAGTGTCATTGCATGTTTGTTCCCCTAAACAACCCGCACACGGATCCACCTAGTGCGATTGCATGTCTGTTCTTTTCACAAACCACACATGGATCAACCAGTGTCATTGCATGTGTGTTCTTTTCATGAACCACAACTAGGGTCATTGCAAGTGTGTTCTTCTAAACAAACCACACATGGATCTACCCAGTGTCATTGCATGTCTGTTCCTCTAAACAAACCACACATGGATCCACCTAGTGTGATTGCATGTCTGTTCTTTTCACAAACCACACATGGATCCACCAATGCCATTGCATGTGTGTTCTTTTCATGAACCACAACTAGAGTCATTGCATGTCTGTTCTTCTAAACAAACCACACATGGATCCACCCAGTGTCATTGAAGGAAATATGCCCTGAGAGGCAATAATAAAGTTGTTATTATATATTCCTTATACATGATAGATCTTTATTTTACACTCTAGAAATGTATTGATTCGGAAACATCAATACATGTGTGTTTAATAAACCAAAAGGGTTCCTAGTCATGCCTCTTATAGACTAGCTTGTTGATTAACAAGATGATCAAGGTTTCCTGATCATGGACATTGGATGTTGTTAATAAGAAGGTCACACCATTGGTGGAATGATGTGATGGACATTCATCCGAAGTATAGCATTACGATCAAGTCATTATGTTTATATTTCTATAACATCATACGAAGTAATCTTTATCCTTAGACCATGAGATCATGTTAATTGCTAACACCACAAGAGTATCTTGATAACATCAAACGTCACACCGTAACAGGGTGACTATAAAGATGGGTTCAGTACTACGAAGGTGTTATGTTGAGGCTCATGGATCAAGAGTGGAATTTGTCAATCCATATGACGGATAGATATACTCTGGGCCCTCTAGGTGATATCACATTAGGATAGCTTGCAAGCAAGTGATGTGATCACTAGAATGTTATATCACGGGAACGAGAAAAGAGTGCATGTCGGTAATGAGATCAAACTAGGTATGGAGATACCGATGATTGAATCTCGGACATGTAATATGTCGAGATACAAAGGGATTTAGTTACAAGCGTTAAAGGTTCTCACGATCACAGGAGTCATCGTTGAATGTGTAGGAGTCAGTACGGATCTTCAGGTCCCGCTGCTGATTATTGATCGGAGAAGGGTCTCGATCATGTCTGCATCATTCGGGAATCGTAGGGTGGCACACTTAAGAGTTACCGGACACCATTTTGGAGAACATATGTTTCAGACGAAAGAATTGCAAAGCGCAGGAATTGTTTCAATAGAAACCGGAAATTGTTTCGGGTGAAAATGCAGAAGGTGGTTCTGCATATATGATATTAAAATATTGCAAGGGGCTATATGTGAATGTTTGTTAATTAAAGTAATTAACAAAATTCTGAATAAATTTAATAAAAAGAGTTTTATTAAATGAGAGAGCATTAAATTTGGAGAAATTTAATGCATTTAAAGTGGAGACTTTAAAAGGGAATGTGAAGAGGCATTTTAATGTGGAGGGGTTACCACCACATGAATGGGGGAGGTAAGGGGTCACCCCCCCATGCGCCGGCCATGGAGAGAGGGGGCACCCCCTCCTCCTATAAAAGGCCACCCATTCCCTCCTTCATCCTCACACCTCCTTGTGAAGGATCTCTCCCCCTCTAGAATTATTCCCCCATGGTCTCGGATTAGCGAGATACATGTTCCCGGTGGCATTTCATCTGGAAGGAGTTGCTGCTTCCGCTGGATTACTGGAGCGAGGAGGTGGAGGTTGTCCGGTGGCTTGAACGTGTGTGCGAGTGTGGATACGCTGCTGAGTTGCGGCGCTTGGACTTCCACACGATCTTGAAATCGGCAAGTGTACGACTACATCAACCACGAGTTCCTACTCGTTAACAAAGCTCGTTGTCTACGAGGGTAAGTTCTCGTTGGATGTATGTCCACCCGTTGCTTTGTACCTAGTAGATAGATCTTGGCGTGTAGTTCACGCCAGAGGAATATTTTTGTTTTCTATGTCATGGACCAACAAAGTGGTATCAGAGCCTGATCTATGCGTAGGTGCTTAGCACGGGTAGTACACATATGGTTGATATGTGGGCGATGATGATCATGTTATTGCATCTTCTATGTATTTTGGATATTGGTGGCATAGTGGGATGAAGCGGCCCGGACCAACCTTACATGTCATCGTACATGAGACCGGTTCCACGACTGTCATGCAACTTGTTTTGCATAAGTGGCTGGCGGGTGTCTGTCTCTCCTACTATAGTCAATATCTGATTTACAACGAGTTGCTAATAACTTAGTTATCCTCGTTGTGGTTCATGTTCGTAGGTAAGAACGGTTCTATCTCTGAAAGCCCTAAGCCACGTAAAACTTGCAATTGATAAATTAGAGGCGTCTAGTTTAGATCATTGCTGGGCTAGTGTGTTGATATGGTATTGTTGTAAGTAGATGTATGGTGGATACTCTTACAACATGCTCAACGTGTAAGTTCCATAGACCTTGGCCTTACACACAAAGGAATGATAGAGATCATACCATGATGCAAGTGATAGAGATCAAATGCATGGACCATATCATCTCACTTTACACATTAGATGTTAGCATCTTATACTGCTAGTTTGACGCGTTTGATAGCATTATAAGATGATCCCTCTTTTAGATATCAAGATAAAAATGTGTTCTTCCTTGAGTATGCACCGTTCTATGGATCGTGTTTCAAGACATCACGTGATGATCGGGTGTACTCGAATCTACACTTTCATAGGAACGGGTGTAAGACAGTTTTACACACGCGAATACTAAGCATGTACAGACATGGCCTCGGAACACGGACCGAAAGGTTAAGCATGAGTCATATGGTTGATATGATGCCCATATAGATGCTTGCCTTTGAAGCTATATCAACTCACGTGATGATCGGACTTGGTATAGTGGATTTGGTTCATGTAATCACCAAAAGGACACGAGGGATGTCGTTTTTGAGTGGGAGTTCATTAGTAATTTGGATTAGTTGAACTAAATCTATCATAAACTTAGTCTAAATAAACTTTACAAACTCTTTTGTAGATGGAACCACCTGCTTTTAATTTCAATGTGTTCATGGAGAAAGAGAAACTTGCTGTGAATGGTAGCAACTTCACCAACTGGGCTATGAATTTGAGGATTCTCCTCACTGCTACACAAAAGCAATATGTGCTAGATGCCCCCCACCATCTTCTGATGCCCCGACGAGGAAAAGAATGTCTATGTGACTCGTCAGAGGACCACAACTTAGTTCATTATGCATCTGTATGGGCTAGAGCCAGAACTTCGAAAGCGTTTCGAAAATGGCAATTCCTTTGACACCATGGGAGAATTGAAAATGATTTTTGATACCCATGCTGCCGTAGAGAGTTATAATGCTACAGAAAAGTTCTTTAGCTACATGATGGAGGAAAACAGCTTCGTTAGTGAGCACGTAGTCAAAATGTCTGGGTACACTGATAAGCTTGTGTCCTTGGGAATAACGATTCCCATTGACTTAGGCATACATCGTGTTCTCCAATCTCTGGCACCTAGCTACAAGAGCTTCGTGATGAACTATAATATGCAGGGCATGAAGAAGTCTCTTCCCGAGATTTTGTCAATGCTTAAGACTACAGAAGTGGAGATTAGGAAAGAACATCAAGTGTTGATGATCAATAGGACCACCGGTTTCAAGAAGGACAAGAAAGGCAAGCACAAGGGAAAGAAGGGTGGCAAGTCTGTTGCCACGCCTGAAAAGAAACCCCGGGCTGGCCCTAAGTCTGACATCGAGTGCTACTATTGCAAGGGGACTAGCCATTGAAAGCGCAGTTGCCCCAAGTATTTGGCGGACAAGAAGTCCAGCAAGGCAAACAAAGATATATGTGATATACATGTTATTGATGTGTACTTGACTAGTACTCGCAGTAGCACCTGGGTATTTGATACCGGATCGGTTGCTAATATATGTAACTCGGTTCAGGGACTATGGAACAAGCGACAGCTAGTAAGGGATGAGGTCAGGATGCGGGTTGACAATGGATCAAGAGTTGATGTGATCGCCGTCGGGACGCTACCTCTCCATTTGCCATCGGGATTAGTTATAAACCTAAATAATTGTTATTTGGTGCCTGCACTAAGCATGAACATTGTATTTGGATCGTGTTTGATGCAAAGTGGTCATTCCTTTAAATCTGAAAACAATGGTTGTTCGATTTATAAGAATGATATCTTTTATGGTCATGCACCTATGTTGAATGGTTTATTTCTATTGGATCTCGATAGTAATATTACGCACATTCATAATGTTAATGCTAAAAAGATTAAACTTGATGATGATATGTCTACATATATGTGGCACTGTAGTCTAGGTCATATTGGTGTTAAACGCATGAAGAAACTCCATTCTGATGGACTTTTGGAATCACTTGATTTTGAATCATTTGATACATGTGAGCCATGCCTTATGGGCAAGATGACTAGAACGCCGTTTTCCGGTTCAATGGAACGGGCGACAGATCTATTGGAAATCATACATACTGATGTATGTGGACCAATGAGTGTGTCGGCGTGAGGTGGATATCGTTATTTTGTTACTTTCACGGATGATTTGAGTAGATATGGGTATATCTATTTGATGAAACACAAGTCTAAAACTTTTGAAAAGTTCAAGGAATTTCAGAATGAAGTGGAAAATAATCATAATAGAAAGATCAAGTTTCTACGGTCTGACCGTGGAGGAGAGTATCTAAGTTACGAGTTTAGCACACACATGAAAGAGTGTGGAATAGTTTCACAACTCACGCCTGCCGGAACACCACAACGTAATGGTGTGTTGGAACGTCGTAATCGTACCTTATTGGATATGGTTCGATCTATGATGTCTCTGACTGACTTACCTCTGTCATTTTGGGGTTATGCACTGGAAACAGCTGCATTCACTTTAAATCGGGCACCATCTAAATCCGTTGAAACGACACCGTATGAATTATGGTTTGGAAACAAACCAAAGCTGTCATTTCTTAAGGTTTGGGGATGTGATGTTTATGTGAAGAAACTTCAACCGGATAAACTCGAACCCAAAGCAGAAAAATGCGTCTTCATCGGATACCCTAAGGAAACAATTGGGTATACCTTCTATCACATATTCGAGGGCAAGGTTTTTGTTGCCAAGAATGGATCCTTTTTTGAGAAGGAGTTTCTCGCGAAAGGTGTGAGTAGTCGGAAGGTAGAACTCGAAGAGGTTATTGAACCTCTTCATGGAATGGCGAGTGGCGCAGCACCGGAAGTTGTTTCGGAGTTGACTTCACCTGATGAAGAGAGAGCTAATGATAATGATCATGAAACTCCGAAAGAGGACACTACCAAACCTCGCATGTCAAGCAGGACACGTGCAGCTCCTGAACTGTATGGCAATCCTATTGTGAATTTCATGGTTGATGAAATGGATCACCCTGCGACGTATGAAGAAGCGATGATGAGTCCGGATTCCAACAAATGGCTAGAAGCCATGACATCCGATATGGAATCCATGTACGTGAACCAAGTTTGGAACTTGGTGGACTTACCTCACGACCGAAAGGCCGTTGATAATAAATGGATTTTCAAAAGGAAAACTGATGCTGATGGTAATGTGACCATCTATAAGGCTCGACTTTTCGCAAAGGGGTTTCGACAAATTCAAGGAGTTGACTACAATGAGACATTCTCTCCCGTAGCGATGCTTAAATCGGTTAGGATTATGTTAGCAATTGCTGCATATTTCGATTATGAAATATGGCAGATGGATGTCAAAACTGCGTTCCTCAATGGTAAGATTGAAGAATAGTTGTATATGATACAACCTAAGGGTTTTGTCGATCCTAAGGATGCTAATAAGGTGTGCAAACTTCAGCGATCCATCTATGGACTGAAGCAACCATCACAAAGTTGGAATCTCCGCTTTGATGAGGTGATCAAAGAGTTTGGATTTGTCCAAACTTATGGAGAGGCTTGTATTTACAAGAAAGTGAGTGGGAGCAATGTGGCATTTCTAATATTATATGTGGATGACATATTATTGATTGGAAATGATATAGATCTTTTAAACAGTGTTAAAAGTTATCTAAACAGCAAATTTTCGATGAAAGACCATGGTGAAGTGTCATATATATTAGGCATTAAAATCTATAGAGATAGATCAAGGCGCCTAATTGGGTTATCGCAGAGTACATACCTTGATAAGATATTAAAGAAGTTTAATATGGACGAAAGTAAGAAGGGGTTCTTACCTATGTTGCAAGGCAAGACATTGAGTAAGACTCAAAGTCCTTCTGACGGAAGAAAGAGAGATGATGGATAAGATCCCCTATGCCTCGGCCATAGGCTCTATTATGTATGCCATGCTATGTACAAGACCGGATGTGGCACATGCTATTAGTTTGACTAGTAGGTACCAATCTGATCCAGGTTCGGAACACTGGATAGCGGTAAAGAACATCCTTAAGTACTTGAGAAGAACTAAGGATATGTTTCTCATATACGGAGGTAAAGAAGAGCTAGTCGCTAAGTGTTATGTCGATGCTAGCTTTGACACCGATCCGGATGACTCTAAGTCTCAATCTGGATACGTATTTCTCTTGAACGGAGCAGTAGTTAGTTGGAGGAGTTCCAAACAACTTGTGGTGGATGGATCAACAACGGAGGCGAAATATGTTGCTGCTTCAGAAGCAGCGCAAGAGGCAGTTTGGATGACAGAGTTCATTACAGACCTGGGTGTGGTTCCCAGTGCGTTGGACCCGATGGTGATCTATTGTGACAACAATGGAGCCATAGCCAACGCAAAGGAACCAAGGTCTCACAAGAATTCCAAACATATTAAGCGCCGATTTCACTCCATCCGCGAGCATGTCAAGGAAGGAGATATAAAGATTTTTAAAGTACACACGGACCTAAATGTAGCAGATCCGTTGACTAAAGTTCTCCCTAGGGCAAAACATGATCAACACCTGAACTCCATGGGTGTTAGATTTATCACTATGTGAACTAGATTATTGTCTCTAGTGCAAGTGGGAGACTGAAGGAAATATGCCCTGAGAGGCAATAATAAAATTGTTATTATATATTCCTTATACATGATAGATGTTTATTTTACATGCTAGAAATGTATTGATTCGGAAACATCAATACATGTGTGTTTAATAAACAAAAAGGGTTCCTAGTCATGCCTCTCTTATAGACTAGCTTGTTGATTAACAAGATGATCAAGGTTTCCTGATCATGGACATTGGATGTTGTTAATAACAAGGTCACACCATTGGTGGAATGATGTGATGAACATTCATCCGAGGTATAGCATTACGATCAAGTCATTATGTTTATATTGCTATAACATCATACGAAGTAATCTTTATCCTTAGACCATGAGATCATGTTAATTGCTAACACTAGAAGAGTATCTTGATAACATCAAACGTCACACCGTAACAGGGTGACTATAAAGATGGGTTCAGTACTACGAAGGTGTTATGTTGAGGCTCATGGATCAAGAGTGGAATTTGTCAATCCAGATGACAAATAGATATACTCTGGGCCCTCTCGGTGATATCACATTAGGATAGCTTGCAAGCAAGTGATGTGATCACTAGAATGTTATATCACGGGAACGAGAAAAGAGTGCATGTCGGTAACGAGATCAAACTAGGTATGGAGATACCGATGATCGAATCTCGGACATGTAATATATCAAGAGACAAAGGGATTTAGTTACAAGCGTTAAAGGTTCTCACTATCACATGAGTCATCGTTGAATGTGTAGGAGTCAGTACGGATCTTCAGGTCCCGCTGCTGATTATTGATCGGAGAAGGGTATCGATCATGTCTGCATTATTCGCGAACCGTAGGGTGGCACACTTAAGAGTTACCGGACACCATTTTGGAGCACATATGTTTCAGACGAAAGAATTGCAAAGCGCAGGAATTGTTTTAATAGAAACCGGAAATTGTTTCGGGTGAAAATGCAGAAGGTGGTTCTGCATGTGATATTAAAATATTGCAAGGGGCTATATGTGAATGTTTGTTAATTAAAGTAATTAAAAAAATTCTGAATAAATTTAATAAAAAGAGTTTTATTAAATGAGAGAGCATTAAATTTGGAGAAATTTAATGCATTTAAAGTGGAGACTTTAAAAGGGAATGTGAAGAGGCATTTTAATGTGGAGGGGTTACCACCACATGAATGGGGGAGGTAAGGGGTCACCCCCCATGCGCTGGCCATGGAGAGAGGGGGCACCCCCACCTCCTATAAAAGGCCACCCATTCCCTCCTTCATCCTCACACCTCCTTGTGAAGGATCTCTCTCCCCCTCTAGAATTATTCCCCCATGGTCTCGGATTAGCGAGATACATGTTCCCGGTGGCATTTCATCCGAAGGAGTTGTTGCTGCTGGATCGCTGGAGCGAGGAGGTGGAGGTTGTCCGTGGCTTGAACGTGTGAAAAGCGGATGCGCTGCTGAGTTGCAGCGCTCGGACTTCCTCACGATCTTGAGATCGGCAAGTGTATGACTACATCAACCACGAGTTCCTACTCGTTAAAAAGCTCGTTGTCTACGAGGGTAAGTTCTCGTTGGATGTATGTCCACCCGTTGCTTTGTACCTAGTAGATAGATCTTGGCGTGTAGTTCACACCATAGGAATTTTTTTTGTTTTCTATGCTGTGGACCCAACAGTCATTGCATGTCTGTTCCTCTAAACAAACCACACATGGATCCATGTAGTGTGATTGCATGTCTGTTCTTTTCATAAACCACACATGGATCCACCACTTTCATTGCACGTGTGTTCTTTTCATGAACCACAACTAGAGTCATTGCATGTGTGTTCTTCTAAACAAACAACACATGGATCCACCTAGTGTGATTGCATGTTTGTTCTTTTCACAAACCACACATGGATCCATTTAGTGTCATTACATGTATGTTCTTCTCACAAACCACACCTGGATCCACTAATGTCATTGCATGTGTGTTATTCTCATGAACCGCAGATGGATACACCAGTGTCATTGCATGTGTGTTCTTTTCATGAACCACAACTAGAGTCATTGCATGTCTGTTCTTCTAAACAAACCACACATGGATCCACCCAGTGTCATTGCATGTCTGTTCCTCTAAGTAAAACCACACATGGATCCACCTAGTTATATAGCATGTTTGTTCACAAACCACACATGGATCCACCAGTGTCATTGCATGTGTGTTATTTTCATGAACCACAACAAGAGTCATTGCACGTGTGTTCTTCTAAACAAACCACACATGGATCCACCTAGTGTTATTGCAAGTTTGTTCTTTTCACAAACCACACATGGATCCACCTAGTGTGATCACATGTCTGTTCTTTTCACAAACCACACATGGATCCACCAGTGTCATTGCATGTGTGTTCTTTTCATGAACCACACATGGATCCACCAGTGTCATTGCATGTCAGTTCTTTTCATGAACCACAACTAGAGTCATTGCATGTCTGTTCCTTCCACAAACCACATACGGCCCCACCAGTGTGATTGCATGTCTAGTCTTCTCATGAACCACACCCAGTGCCATTGCATGTCTGGTCCTCTAAACAAACCACACATGGATCCACCTAGTGTTATTGCATGTCTGTTCTTTTCACAAACCACACATGGATCCACCAGTGTCATTGCATGTGTGTTATTTTCATGAACCACAACTAGAGTCATTGCATGTGTGTTCTTGTAAACAAACCCCACACGGATCCACCTAGTGTGATTGCATGTCTGTTCTTTTCACAAAAACACACATGGATCCACCTAGTGTGATTGCATGTCTATTCTTTTCACAAAACACACATGGATCCACTAGTGTCATTGCATGTGTGTTCTTCTCCTGAACCACACATGGATACACCAGTGTCATTCCATGTGTGTTATTTTCATGAACCACAACTAGAGTCATTGCATGTCTGTTCTTTCCACAAACCACACATGGATCCACCGAGTGTGATTGCATGTCTGTTCTTCTCATGAACCACACCTAGTGTCATTGCATGTCTGTTCGTCTAAACAAACCACACATGGATCCACCTAGTGTGATTGCATGTCTGTTCTTTTCACAAACCACACATGGATCCACCAGTGTCATTGCATGTGTGCTCTTTTCATGAACCACAACTAGTGTCATTGCATGTGTGTTATTCTAAACAAACCACACATGGATCCACCCAGTGTCATTGCATATCTGTTCCTCTAAACAAACCACACATGTATCCACATAGTGTGATTGGATGTCTGTTCTTTTCACAAACCACACATGGATCCACTAGTGTCATTGCATGTGTATTCTTTTCAGGAACCACAACTAGTGTCATTGCATGTCTGTTCCTCTAAACAAACCACACATGGATCCACCTAGTGTGATTGCATGTCTGTTCTTTTCACAAACCACACATGGATCCACCTAGTGTGATCGCATGTCTGTTCTTTTCACAACCCGCACATGGATCCATCAGTGTTGTTGCATGTCTGTTCTTTCAATGAACCATAGCTAGAGTCATTGCATGTCTATTCCTTCCACAAACCACATATGATCCACGAGTGTGATTGCATGTCTGTTCTTCTCATGAACCACACCCAGTGTCATTGCCTGTCTGTTCCTCTAAACAAACCACACCTGGATCCACCTAGTGTGATTGCATGTCTGTTCTTTTCACAAACCACCATGGATCCACCAGTGTCATTGCATGTGTGTTCTTCTCATGAACCACAGCCAGTGTCATTGCATGTATGTTCTTCTCACAAACCACACATGGATCCACCAGTGTCATTGCATGTGTGTTCTTCTCACGAACCACATCCAGTGTGATTGCATGTTTGTTCTTCCCACGAACCACACATGGATCCACCTACTGTGATTGCATGTCTGTTCTTCTCATGAACCACACCCAGTGTCATTGCATGTTTGTTCCTCTAAACAAACCACACATGGATCCTGTCGTGGCGGTGTCATGGCAGATGCCATGGATAGGCTAAAGGTGGGGACTAATACACGCTAGGGGAATCCAGGGAGGGATAGTGGAGTGATTCTCCACACAGAAGTTCTTATTGATTTCCTTTCAAGATTACAAGTGCTCCTAGAGCTGTATTGGCGAGAGGAGGAAGAAGGAGCTCTCTTACTCTTGCCCACAGTTTTTTCCCTAGAACCTTAGCTCCGCTAGTATCAAAGAAATCCCAAACCCCCTTCTACTGAAACCATAGCCCCCTTATATAGAGGAGGCTCGGTCCCTGCCTAGGGCATACGTGGAGGCATATTCGTAAGAATATGCCTCCTCTCAAAGTGGTAACCCGACCGGGGTGCTTTTCCCCCGCGTCATACATGCTTTAGCTACGTAAGCCTCTTCATAAGGCCAACCGACATGGGTTGCCACCCTTGTCGGCCTTTACCCGGTGGTCCTGCCTTTGCTTGCTTCGCTCATGAAGTGCGTACCGGACCTTCTTTTTGACCAGAGAGATTCCTTCCTTCTCCCAGAAGCTAAGCGGGGACCCGGATCGTAGTATATCCGGCTATACCTGTTCCTGCATACAAGTTAGACGGGCACTTCCGACTTACTCCTTAAGTCGGCTGAGACAATGTTAGGCGACCCCCTCCTGGTCCGGGTTACCCCGTGATCCGGCCTGCCTGGAGTTGACCCGGCCAGCATCCGCTTTGGCCTTGCCGAACCTCGGCTAACTCGGCATCTATACCCCGGAGTGACCCTACCCGGGGTTATCCCTCCAACATTAGTCCCCGAAGCTGGTGTGGTCTTAGCTGCCTTGGCCGCTAAGGCCACATCAGGTTCATTTATGTTCGAGCCTTGGATGTTATTTCCGAATCAGCTCTTTATCTCGGATTATATGGATTTACGTTCCCTTCGCACGTTCCAAGTTTTCACTTGCCGGTCGGGTTACCACTTTGGCTCGGATCCCTTGGTTACCATGGTTTGATCCGGGCCTTGTTACCTTCTTTCGTACGCCAACCCACGTGGAGGCTAATCATTACCTCGTCTTATTTTAAGGGCATGCACAGTAACCGCCGCAGTAATTGTCAGTTATCACTGTGCGAGGGTCACGTCATGCCTGCCTCCTCGTTTACCGCATCAGTGCATCACGTCACGGGATTGCTTCGCCCTGGGCCCTCGGTGGCTCCTCACGATTGGCTGAGGGCGTCACAGCCACACCATGTGGCTCACATGCAGCGCGATCCCACTCACCCTCTCAGAGGGTGGTTAAGTAGCGGAGGGGCGCACCCCTTAGCATTTTTCCCACTTCTGCGCCCCTCTGCTCATTCCTCTTCTCCTTCGTCTTCCTAGCGACCGCGCCGCCGCCAGTGCTTCTAGCAGCAGCGCCGCCACCGTGCTTTTCCCCGTGCCTCTGCGTCGCAGCCACCGCTGCGGGACTTCCTTGCCACGAGTCCTTGCCAATCCAGGCCTCAGATCCCCGCCGCCGCTAGCGCCAGCAAGGGTAGTGAATACAAGATGACGGAGGAGGAGCTCGTTGTCGCCGAGCAGGAAATGGAGGAGGACGCCGCCGCGGAGGACCGTGGCGTGTGGGCCGGATCATGGGTCTGTCAAGATGACCTTGATCGCTCTACTGATCAGACGCATTCCCCGGCATCGCCGCTCTCCTCCGCCGAATGGCCCCTCACCCAATCCGGGTGAGTTCGTCGTGTTCTTGTCCCACTTCCAACGGGGATTTGGTCTGCCGGTGAGCGATTTCTTCTGGGATTGGCTTAGCACCTACCACTTGCAGCCGCACCATCTCCCAGCCAACGCTATCACCTCTCTCTCTGCTTTTGCCTCTACGATCGAAGGCTACACCGGACTATGGCCCACGAAGGAGCTGTGGATCCGGTTTTTCGGCCTTCGTCGCAACGTCATCCCCAACATCCAAGTAGAGTCGGAGGATAAGAATCTCACCCAATTCGGAGCTGCCTCCATCTCACCCCGGAGACTTTCCGTTTTCCCCCGGGTCACCGGGCTTGACTCCTACAAAGATGGGCCTGAACCTTCTTCTATGTCCGGAATGCGGGCACTGAAGATTTGATTCGGTTGCTGCCCTACGCTCCGGGTCCACCTGACCCGGAATTCTGGGAGGAGGTCTCCAAGAAGCCCACAGCTCTGGCCAACCAAGTTAACAAGAGGTTCGTGGAGCTGAAGAAACTCGGATTGTGCAACGAGGATGCTATGATCACGTTCGTGCGCAATCGAATCTCTCCCCTCCAGAAGCGCACCCACAAGTTGTGCCACATGAGTTTCGGCCGCGACCCCAACCGGACCTCCTCCTTCGAGCTGAGCAACACGGAGATTTTTCGCCGGGTTAAGGCTCTCTTCACCACCCACAAGGACTTCTCCGCCGAATGGACGTGGGGAATTGAGCACTTCTGTCGTGACAGGCTCCCTCCCACGGTAAGCTTCGCGGGGCAAACTTATTTCGGATCAAATATGTGTCGGTTTTTGTTTTATTTTTGACTCTGTTCTTCATGCTTTCTCTCAGCTGTTCCTTCAGCAAACTCTTGAGGATGGTACGGACCCGACCCTTAAGTGGGCGCCAGACCGAGAAATTCCGGATGAGGAGGAGCCGGACCAGGAGATGTTTCTCCCTATGACCGACGCTACAAAACGACCCAGCGGTAAATTCTCTTCTCTCAGAGACTGGCCCGATGATGAGGATGACTCGGATGTCGACGTGATTGAACCTGTTGAGGTTGTCCCTCTTTCTTTTGCCTTTCCGGCATCAGCTAACCCCGGTGGGCATATCCACGAGGATCCTCCACTTGCTACGGGCGAGCCGGTTCCGGTGGCGTCGAAGAAGAAGCGCGGAGCCGCAGCAAGTTCTTCCTCCGAACCTTCTCATCCCACAAAAAGGCGAAAGAAGGCCGGAGACAAGACTGCCTCCAAGCGGCAGGCAAAGCCCCGGCACGAAGGGCTCGGAAACCCAAGGAGGCCGAAACCTCGGATGCGTAAGTCATTTTTTGTTGCATAACTCACTTCTCCTTGCATCGTGGTAATTTCTCTTCTGACATTATTCTCTCCTTCAGGGCTCCGGTGGAGGTCCCTCAGAGCGGATCAAGCATCTCTTCACCAGTTTGATCTGGCCCTTCTCCTCGTGACGACGAGTCACGTCCGCTGAGCCCTATTCCAGAGGGTTCTGCGGCTACTCCAGGTTCCGCACTACCTCATCAAGAGGAATGCGACCTCGGAGCGGGATGGGTCGGTCCAGCCGAGGCGATGGCGTCCACCACCTCGGCATCGCCACATCCAGCAGCCACCGAGTCTATCTCAACACCAGCACCAGCAGCAGTTCCAGTACTAGTGACCGAACCAGCTCCAGCACCTGTTCCGGCACCAAGAAAACCAACAACAGCTCCAAGTCCAACTACAAGAGCTCTAGTGCCAAGTTCTTCCGCCTCGTCCGAGTCATCTCAACCTCGGCGAGGAACTACTCCAGCAGCTTCTAAGGGGAAATCCACTGCAGTTACTTATTCCCAGCAAGCTAAGGGCAAAAAGGCTCCGGATACTACCAAGTCAGCATCCGTCGAGGCTGGGCAGCGAACCCTATCGTTGATGCTTCCCAAGAAAGCTCCAGCAGCAAAAGATGTTCCTGCCGAGCCAACTGATGCGCAGCAGATGGTTCTGCATACCAGCCCAGCCCTTGTCTTGGTTGAGAGGAAAGAAGCGCACGCGAAGGTCTTGGTGGCACCCCATATGCCCACCGGTGAGCGGTACCCTCCGAGCCTTATTGAGTTCGTCATGAACTGGAACAAGGCGGAGTTTGTCCACAACGACGATCTCCCGGAAAAGTTCGGCCCCGCAGAATTTTCCGCCCAAATGAATACCGCCGCTAAGGCAATTAACCTCGTGGGGCGAATGATGGAGGTATGTCGTTTCTCCTTTACACGCTGTAGATAATAACCATTAGTCCCCGAGCCTCCGGTGGAGTAGCTTGTTACTCAGCCGGATGCTCATTAGAAAACTAACGTAGCTACATGTGAACTTCGAATATGCACACACCTAGAGCCGGGTTAAGTTCCACTTGGCCCGAATCTTGTTCACTTCGAATATGCACACACCAAGAGCCGGGTTAAGTTCCACTTGGCCCGGATCTTGTACACTTCGAATATGCATAGGCCTAGAGCCGGGTTAAGTTCCACTTGGCCCGGATCTTGTACACTTCGAATATGCACACACCTAGAGCCGAGTTAAGTTCCACTTGGCCCGGATCTTGTACACTTCGAATATGCACACACCTAGAGCCGGGTTAAGTTCCACTTGGCCCGTATCTTGTACACTTCAAATATGCACACACCTAGAGCCGGGTTAAGTTCCACTTGGCCCAGATCTTGTACACTTCGAATATGTACCAAGCTAATTTTACACTTCTGTACTTTTTCAGGTAACCACCAATTGCCGGAGCGCTGAATTCCAACGCCTGCTGGATACCCACAAGATGCTACATGCAAAACATGTTGCACTTATTGCAGAACATGAAAAGAGGGGTAATTGTCTCCCTCGGCACTTCTCCGTTTTTCTTCACCTTCTTCTGCTGAGCTAATCTCCTCATTCGGTTTCTGCAGCTGGGGTGGAGGCTGAGAACAAGATCATGCGGAAGAACTTGGAGGAAATCCGGGGTATGTCCTCTTTTGTCCGACCTCGCAGTGTTTTACATTTCCTCTTCTCCTTGGCTCGGCAAACATTCACTCCTCGGCTCTTCCGGGTCAACATACTATTTCAGCATCGCTTGAGGATAGTGTGCCTGTGCCTGATATGATGCTGCATTTTCTCGAACAAGCAGGACAGCATCAAGCCGAGCTGAAGAAAGAGGATGATGAGCTTGCTCTCCTCCGGACTAAGGACAACGAGATTGCCAAGCTCAAGGCTGAGATGGAGAAGATGAAGGCCCAGCACCAAACCGAGGTCCAAAAGGTTGGCCAGAACTTCATAGAAGAGCGTCAGTGCCTTACTCTCCAGATATCCAAGGACCAGGACCTACTCAAAGAATCCGACATCCAGCTTGGGTCGGCAAACGCTGAGCTTGAGCAACTTCGCAAGAGACGTGATGACTGCATCAAGGAGTTAACCCAGATCCTTAGCCACATATCACGTAAGTTCCTTCTGACCTACTTTTCCGGGTTGCTTCATATGTCTTTTCTTTACCTTCTTTCCTTGTCTGGCTTCCAGGCAAATTTCCTGAGAGCATCACTATTGCAAGCACAGCAGTTGCAGATATTTGCCAAGCGAGGGGTACTCCTGCCGCTCCTGCTGGTGAGGAGGTTCCTTACGACATGGAGGACCTGTTGGTCAGCTTGTCATCTCGCGTGGAGATCATCAAGAATTATGGCAAGGATATCCTCGACGTTGCAGTTCGCATTTTCAACACGTTCTGGCCCGGAGAGAGTAGCCCGGAGACCACCGCGATTCTCGTCGAGAAGCTAATGGAGACTGAGACCCAGCTCGATCTCTGGAGAGAATCTGGCGCATGCCGAGCTGATACTATCCTTCACAACATACTCACGTGGTATGAGAAGATCGACCTCAGCCTCCTTACACGTCGGTGCACCGGATCCAGATGGACTGATGACCCAGAGTGGGTAGCTCGGTACCAGGCTTGCGCCTATAGCCTCGTCGAATATTCTCCTATCCATGACTGGGTTGAAGGACCGAGCTTCCTGGAATCCGCGGGGGACGAGCACATTGAGAACGTTGAAGATGGGTCGGATGAGGACGGAGAAGGTGATGCCTCGGATATTGAAGACAGCGACGACGATGCCGAACTTTCTCCTCCTGCTGCTCCTTAGGTCAAAGAAAACTTGAAAACTTATTAGATCCCCGGTATGCCGGGTGCAACTGTATGCTGTATATGTGATATTGTGCTACTACATTTCTATGCCGGATTAACTTGGGCGTAGTCCCCGAGTTTCATTTTCTTGTTCGTCCAATCCTCTGGCTCGGTTCGTGTCTACCTTGATTCGGTTTTATGACTTACGAATCCGAGCTTCAAAAATTGTTTTAACAATACTTAGAAACTTTTAGGCTTAGCTCAGAATAATTCAGCATAGTAACTTGAAAATAAATACAGGGTTAGTCCGAAAAACAAACGTTAGCTCGAATAAATTCGTTTCCTTAGTCGTTTTTCATGTGCTACGCAATTCCAAACTTGTTCTCTTGCTTGCCATGAAGCCAATTCTTGTTGGACAGCAGCAAGTCGAAGAGTTGGGTTTTGGTGCTCACACATTACTACTCCGGGTTAAGTAGAACAACTTATTCCAGCTACCACATAAGAAGTAACAACAAACATTATTAAGGCAGTCCCCGAGTTACTGCTCGAGGCGCTGCTATTTCATTGATAAGCTCATTGCCGACATACATACCGACATATGAGACGACTCGGATACATACACTTCTTAGATAAGTGTAGAAGGGACGAAGTAGTGCTACATTCCACGGTCGCTTAGATTCCTCTCCGGACCTGTCCGCCTTGTTCTTTTCCTGTGGCTTTGCATCTATAAGATAGTAAGAATCATTGTGCAATGCTTTGCTCACAATGAATGGCCCTTCCCATGGGGGGATAATTTATGCATGCCAGTAGTACGTTGTACCAACCAGAGCACCAGATCACCTTCCTGAAAGACTCGGGGGCACACTTTCCGGCTATGATAACGTCGGAGATTTTGCTGATATATGGCGGATCTGGACAGTGCCAATTCTCTCGCTTCTTCCAGCAGATCAACATCATTTTGCCGGGCTTCCGCACTTCGCTTCGTATTGGGTGACCCTAGGCGAATCATGCTCTATGTCGGATGGTAATACAGCTTCTGCCCCATATACCAGAAAAAATGGCGTATAGCCTATTGATCGATTCGGAGTTGTTCTTAAACTCCACAGTACCGCTGGTAGTTCTTCTATCCAGCACCCCGCTAATCTTTGCAGCGGCTCAATGAGCCGGGGTTTTATCCCGGATAATACTAATCCGTTGGATCTTTCCACTTGTCCGTTCGATGCGGGGTGGGCTACCGAGGCTACATCGAGTCGGATCTTCTTTTCTCGGCAAAAGCGCGCAAATGCTCCTTCCGCAAAATTTGTGCCATTATCAGTTATAATACTGTGTGGATAACCGTATCTCAAGATGATGTCTTTGAGAAATGTCACGGCCGTAGCTCCATCACATTTTCTTATAGGTTTCACTTCAATCCATTTTGTAAACTTGTCCACCATGACCAAAATGTGTGTCATGTTTCCTCTTGCTGGTTTGAACAGGCCAACCATATCCAAGCACCATACAGAAAATGGCCACGTAATTGGTATGGTCTTGAGTTCCGACATAGGCATATGTGTCTTGGTGACGTACCTTTGATAACCATTGCATTTTCTCACCAGATCTTCTGCTTGTTCTAAGGCACTTGGCCAGTAGAATCCATGCCGGAACGCCTTTGCCACCAAGGCTCTGGATGAGGCATGATGCCTGCATTCTCCTTGATGTATATCTCGGAGGATGTCAAGCCCTTCTTCCAGGTCAACGCATCGCTGGAGGATATTGGTTACACTTTGTTTGTACAGCTCGGAATTGATAATCGTGTATGCTTTTGCTCTCCTCTTAGTTTGCCTGGATAACACCTCCTCAGTGGGTAACGTTCCGTCTTTCAGGAATTGGAATATAGGCAGTGCCCAAACTGGTATCGCTCGTGGAGGGAATACATCCTCATCAATTTCCATCTGATCTACCGGCATAACTTCAGCCGGATCACGCTGAGCAGTCCCCGGGTCAAACGAGATAGTCCCCGGGTTTTCCGAGGCAGTCCCCGGGTTTGCTGATGCAGTCCCCGGGTCTCGCGTACTACCTCCCATGTCAATGTCCATGGGCTCAGCTCTGGATTCTGTATTTTCCGGGACATAGATCGAGTTGGTTCCTAGGGACGGCCTGATAGATGGTTTTCCGAGGTGTTCCAATGCTACACCCGGTGGAATTGCCTGTCGGGTCGATCCGAGCTTCGACAGCATATCGGCAGCCTCGTTTTCCACTCGGGGTACATGGTGAAATTCACACCCCACGAAGTAACCAGATATCTTCTGCACGTGAAATTCGTATAGTGCCATGTTTGGATCCAGGGCGTCCCACACTCCGGACACTTGCTGCACCACCAGATCCGAGTCGCCAAAGCATATTATTCGACGTATGCCAATCTCCTTTGCCACTTTGAGCCCATGCACAAGAGCCTCGTACTCAGCGACATTGTTCGATGCCGCGAAATGGATCTTCAATACGTATTTTAGCTGGTCCTTCTTTGGCAAGGTAAGCACAACCCCGGCGCCTAATCCGGTTTTGGTTTTCGACCCGTCAAAGTGCATCCTCCAGTAGTTTGGATCTGGTGGCGGTGGTTCGTATTGTACCTCGGCCCAATCTACAAAAAAGTCCGCCACAGCCTGAGACTTGATCGCTTCTCTTCTGTCGTATTGGGGCGCATAAGGGGCTAACTCAATTGCCCATTTTGCAATTCTACCACTCGCATCCTTGTTACCCATTATCTCGGATATGGGAGCTTCACATATTACTTTGATGGGATGCTCCTCAAAGTAATGCTTTAACTTCTTTGCCGCCATATAGACACCATATGCCACCTTTTGAAAGTGCGGGTAGTTCTGTTTTGAGGTAGACAATACCTCGCTCAAGTAATATACTGGCCTCTGCACCGACTTACCCTCTTCATTGCGCTCCACTACAATCACCGCACTTACAACTCGGTTGGTTGCGGCTATGTAGAGCAACATTGGCTCCTTTCATAGTGGAGAGGCTAACACTGGCGCAGTGGCCAACATCTTTTTTAAGTAGGCAAAGGCTTCATCGGCCTATGGCGTCCAAACAAATTTATCCGACTTTTTCATGAGTTGGTAGAGAGGCAATGCCTTTTCTCCCAACCGACATACAAACCGACTCAATGATGCTAGGCACCTAGTGAACTTCTGGACATCGTTAAGACACTTCGGCAGCTCCATTCGCTCAATGGCCCGAATCTTAGTTGGATTAACCTCGATACCTCGGCTGGAGACGAGAAATCCGAGTAATTTTCCAGCCGGGACACCGAAGGTACATTTTTCGGGGTTAAGCTTCATCCGGAACCTTCTCAAGTTCGCAAATGTCTACCTGATGTCGTCAAGGAGCGTTTTGCTTTCCTTGGTCTTGATAACCACATCATCCACGTATACTTGTATGTTTTGAGCTATTTGGTCGTGTAAACATTTTTGCATACATCTTTGGTACGTTGCACCTGCATTACGCAAACTAAATGGTATAGTGCGATAGAAATAAGCCCTGTACGGGGTAATAAACGCAGTCTTTATTTGATCATCCGGGTTCAGAGGTATCTGGTGGAAACTAGAATATGCATCAATGAATGACAACAGTTCACATCCCGCGGTTGAGTCTATGACCTGATCTATCCTCGGCAGTGGAAATGGATCTTTTGGACACGCCTTGTTCAGGTTCGTGTAATCGATACACATATGCCAAACCACTGCTACGTTCAGATCATCCTTCTTCTTTTCTACTAGCACCGGATTAGAGAGCCAATCCGGATATAGTACTTCCATGATATATCTTGCTGCTAGCAATTGAGCTATCTCGTCTCCAATGACTTTTCTCCTATCCTCGGCGAAGCGGCGGAGAGGTTGCTTCACCGGCCTTGCTCTGGGCCTTACGTTCAAAGAGTGCTCGGCCAACTCCCTCGGAACACCTTGCAAGTCCTGTGTAGACCAAGCAAAAATATCTCGATTCTCACGGAGGAAGTTGACAAGCTCGCTTTCCTATTTGTCAGTTAACCCGACACCAATTGTTACGGTGCGCTCCGGGAACATGTCCTCAACTGGAACCTTCTTGGTGTCCTTTGCGGCTTGGAATGAAACGCTGCCATGCGGGTTACTCAACGCCGGCATATACTGCTGCGCGGACTGAGCTAATGCCGCTACCTCTTGGATTTTTCTTTTCTCTTGCGCAATCACGAGTGACTCGGCTAGGTTAGACCCGGCTGAAGCACACTCAATGGAACGTCGGAAATCTCCAGCAATGGTAATCACTCCATTTTGCCTAGGCAACTTCATCTTCAGATAACTGATGTGGCAGCTTGCCATGAACTTGTTCAATGCTGGTCTTCCGAGTAACGCGTGATACGTACTTTCCAAGTTGACCACCTCAAACTCCAGATTTTCAGTTTGGTAGTTATCCCTTGTGCCGAATAGCACGTTGACCCGGACTTTGCCTATGGGCTCACAAGAAATGCCTGGTACAATGCCATGGAAAGTTGTTCTCGTAGCCTGGAGCATGTTCTCCGAGATGCCCAACTTGCGCATCGTATCCGCATACATGATGTTAATGCTACTACTATTGTCAGTCAGTACCTTGGAGAACCTCACATTGATGTTTGGTCCAATGAATGTCGGATCTAGCACTAGCGCATACGAGCCTGGACTCGGCATAAGCTTAGGATGATCTTTGATGTTCCAGGTGATTTCCTGGTCCGACCAAGGCATGTACCTCGTCACTGCTGGCATTACCGCATTGACCTCCATATGTCGGTGCTGCAAGCTTTTCCTATTTGTTTCCTCAGTTGTGAACACACAATAGCTCTTGTGATGTTCTCTGTACTCATTCCTTCCCTCGTTTCCGGGGTACCTCTGATCCGGCTGTTGCTGATTTTCCACCTGATGCACTGCACCCCTTCTCTCATCGTTGTCATACCTCGGCGGAGGGGGAGGCAACATTAACTGTTGCGTGTTCGCTCTGGAGAGCAATTGCTGCCGGGGTAACTACTGCCGAGGTTGATCATTTCGGGGTGCGTGAGCATTCCCCGAACCACTTTGTTCTATCTTACGCATCCACTCACATTGCCTCGTTGTGTGACCCGTTGGGCTATTCGGATTTGGCATGTGAAACTTACACGACTGGTCTAACATCGACTCATAGGTATACCTCAGACGGTCTTTCTTTTCTTGCCACTGTTTCTTTTGCTCCGGAGTCCATGTTTTCTTGCCATCGTTTCTTGGAGTCCATTGCCCTCCCGTTCTCTAGCGTTGGTTACTCCCTGCTTCAGGATCATCGTTCTGATAGTACTCCTCGTTTGACTCACTTGATGCGAGCCTAGGTTGAGTCGGATCACCCAAGGCATACGAATCAGCAATTCGGATCATCTCTGCCAATGTAATTGGCATTTTCCTTTGCAACTTCATCCACAACTCGCTGCCATATCTGCACCCTTGTGCAAACCATGCTATGGCCTGTGACTCTATGACACCCTCACATGAGTTTCTCACGGTACACCACCGGGTCAAGAATTCACGGTCCGTCTCATTAGGTTTTTGCTTGCACATTTCTAGGGTGTGCGGCCTATTCGGCCTCTGATATGTACTTGAGAAGTTGCTGATAAACATTTCTTCAAAATCTATCCAGCAGTTGATGCTTCCGGGTGGTAAATTATTCAGCCATACTCTGGTCGGACCTTCCAACATATGGGGTACGTATCGTACAGCCCATCTCAAGTTGCCAGTGGCAATTTTCACAGCTGTAGCATAGTTTATTAGCCAATCCTCCGGCTCGGTACTGCCGTCATACGTCTTCGTGCCTCTGGGCAACTGGAAGTTGGGTACCGGTGGCTCCTTCATGATCCGGGGTCCAAAGCACGCTGGACCCGGTGGACCTTGAGATTCGGTCTATTCCGACCTATACAGGCGATCCAGTTTTAACCTGGCGTCATCCGGCATCAAGTCCCTGCTTCCCAATCTGGACCCTATCACATGATAGTCCGGTCTCGGGTACCCCGCGTTCACCATCTCCGAATCACCATCATTGTATTGGTTTTGCACTTGGGGCGCACCTTTCTGTTGCATACCTCGGCCGGCGCTTTGCTCTTGCCTTGGTATATTCCGCTGCTGCGGTTGTCCTTCTCCTACGGAGTTTCGCTGTCCGGCATTGCCCTTGGCAGCGTTCCCTTGACCGGCATAGCCTTGGTCGTGGTTACCTCGGCCAGCTTCACCTCGGCTCACACTTCGTCGATCATCATTTTTCCGCGTTTCTTTTTCTTTTCCTGCACGCGTCGGGTCGTATGGGACGATTTGTTTGTTTCGTCTGGCTGAGGTTACTACCTCTTCTCTCCTTGGACCACCATGAGGTGATGATGCGGCTCCAGCGGATTTCTCCGGGTTACCCATCGCCTAATGGACGATTTTGGAAGCTCCAGCTCTCTCCGGGTTAGCTCTCAGTAGCTCTTCATTCTGTTTGTTCGTGATCCGAACCATCTCGTTAACCCTATCTTGTCGTCTTTGACGGGCCTCACCCGTCAGACCCTCTAACTCGGATGCAGCCGCATCCGCTGCTCTGAGGTTCTTCACCGGGGTACTATACCTCGGCAACCCCACAGACAAATAGTTTTCCGACTCCTCGGCTCCATCATCACCTTCTCTGTTCATCTCGCTCATGAGATTTCTCCCTTTTACTTTTACCGTATCAACTTTGTTTGCCTTTGCATACTCACGCAGCGTCATGTTCAGCGACTGCTAAGCCGCGGCTATTTTCTTTGCGCCCTCTAGTATCTTTTGCCTAGTTTCCTCTAGCTCGGCCTCTGCCTGAGCCGGATCTACCACTGCTGCTACCGGGTTAGCCAAGCTATCCATAGCTTCTCTCAGTACGTTCTCAGGCCCCTCTAGTGGAGGTCGTCTACCTTTCCTTGGTGCCTTAGGTGTTACCTCCAGGTCCGGTGCTGGGTCCTTGCTCGCGCCTGCCCCCGGCGCATTCATCATCACTTCAGCATGGTTCGGGGAGCGAGTGATACGCGCCCCATGAACCACACTAAGGGGTGGTTCCCCTGCCTCGACGATGCGTTGCGGGTGAACGCATGATACGTCCACCGCAACGTAGACCTTGTGTGCACCCAACTTGACGAAGAGGCCGTTGCGCGGAAAGCGGGCGCGTGCCGAAGCAGCCAGCGTTGTCGCTAACGAAGTCCATCGCTCCAAAGCGCTGAACGAGCCCGGAGACGATGCGTTCGCTGGTGCCGATGAGGTTTCCCGTCCGGATCTTCAGCCCTGCTAGCCCCGTTAGCCCCACGGTGGGCGCCAACTGTCATGGTGGTGTCACGGCAGATGCCATGGATAGGCTAAAGGTGTGGACTAATACACGCTAGGGGAATCCAGGGAGGGATGTGGAGTGATTCTCCACACAGAAGTTCGTATTGATTTCCTTTCAAGATTACAAGTGCTCCTAGAGCTGTATTGGCGAGAGGAGGAAGAAGGAGCTCTCTTACTCTTGCCCACAGTTTTTTCCCTAGAACCTTAGCTCTGCTAGTATCAAAGAAATCCCAAACCCCCTTCTACTGAAACCATAGCCCCCCTTATATAGAGGAGGCTTGGTCCCTGCCTAGGGCATACGTGGAGGCATATTCCTAAGAATATGCCTCCTCTCAAAGTTGTAACCCGACCGGGGTGCTTTTCCCCCGCGTCATACATGCTTTAGCTACGTAAGCCTCTGCAGCGCCTGCAAAAGCCGACATGGGCATCATCACCCTTGGCGGCCATGACCCGGTGGTCCTGCCTTTGCTTGCTTCACTCATGCAGTGCGTACCGGACCTTCTTTTTGACCAGAGAGATTCCTTCCTTCTCCCAGAAGCTAAGCGGGGACCCGGATCGTAGTAGATCCGTCTATACATGTTCCCGCATACAAGTTAGACGGGCACTTCGGACTTACTCCTTAAGTCGGCTGAGACAATGTTAGGCGACCCCCTCCTGGTCCGGGTTACCCCGTGATCCGGCCTGCCTGGAGTGGACCCGGCCAGCATCCGCTTTGGCCTTGCCGAACCTCGGCTAACTCGGCCTCTATACCCCGGAGTGACCCTACCCGAGGTTATCCCCCCAACAGATCCACCTAGTGTGATTGCATGTCTGTTGTTTTCATAAACCACACATGGATCCACCAGTGTCATTGCATGTATGTTCTTCTCACACACCACACATGGATCCACCAGTGTCATTGCATGTGTGTTCTTTCCATGAACTACAACTAGAGTCACTGCATGTCTGTTCTTTCCACGAACCACACATGGATCCACCTAGTGTGATTGCAAGTTTGTTCTTCTCATGAACCAGACCCGGTGTCATTGCATGTCTATTCCTCTAAACAAACCACACATGGATCCATCTAGTGTGATTGCATGTCTGTTCTTTTCACAAACCACACATGGATCCACCAGTGTCATTGCATGTGTGTTCTTTTCATGAACCACAACTAGAGTCATTGCATGTGTGTTCTTCTAAACAAACCACACATGGATCCACCTAGTGTGATTGCATGTCTGTTCTTTTCACAAACCACACATGGATCCACCTAGTGTGATCGCATGTCTGTTCTTTTCACAAACCACACATGGATCCACCAGTGTCATTGCATGTGTGTTCTTTTCATGAATCACACATGGATCCACCAGTGTCATTGCATGTCTGTTCTTGTCATGAACCACAGCTAGGGTCATTGCATCTCTGTTCCTTCCACAAACCACATATGGATCCACTAGTGTGATTGCATGTCTGTTCTTCTCATGAACCACACCCAGTGTCATTGCATGTATGTTCCTCTAAACAAACCACACATGGATCCACCTAGTGTGATTGCATGTCTGTTCTTTTCACAAACCACGCATGGATCCACCAGTGTCATTGCATGTGTGTTCTTTTCATGAACCACAACTAGAGTCATTGCATGTGTGTTCTTCTAAACAAACCACACATGGATCCACCCCGTGTGATTGCATGTCTATTCTTTTCACAAACCACACAAGGATCCACCTAGTATGATTGCATGTCTGTTCTTTTCAAAAACCACACATGGATCCACCAGTGTCATTGCATGTATGTTCTTTTCACAAACCACACATGGATACACCAGTGTCATTGCATGTGTGTTCTTTTCATGAACCACAGCTAGAGTCATTCCATGTCTATTCTTTCCACGAACCACACATGGATCCACTAGTGTGATTGCATGTATGTTCTTCTCACGAACCACACCCAGTGTCATTGCATGTATGTTCCTCTAAACAAACCACACATGGATCCATCTAGTGTGATTGCATGTCTGTTCTTTTCACAAACCACACATGGATCCACCAGAGTCATTGCATGTGTGTTCTTTTCATGAACCACAACTAGAGTCATTGCATGTGTGTTCTTCTAAACAAACCACACATGGATCCACCTAGTGTGATTGCATGTCTGTTCTTTTCACAAACCACACATGGATCAACCTAGTGTGATCGCATGTCTGTTCTTTTCACCAACCACACATGGATCCACCAGTGTCATTGCATGTGTGTTCTTTTCATGAATCACACATGGATCCACCAGTGTCATTGCATGTCTGTTCTTGTCATGAACCACAGCTGGGGTCATTGCATCTCTGTTCCTTCCACAAACCACATATGGATCCACCAGTGTGATTGCATGTCTGTTCTTCTCATGAACCACACCCAGTGTCATTGCATTTATGTTCCTCTAAACAAACCACACATGGATCCACCTAGTGTGATTGCCTGTCTGTTCTTTTCACAAACCACACATGGATCCACCAGTGTCATTGCATGTGTGTTCTTTTCATGAACCACAACTAGTGTCATTGCATGTGTGTTCTTCTAAACAAACCACACATGGATCCACCCCGTGTGATTGCATGTCTGTTCTTTTCACAAACCACACATGGATCCACCTAGTGTGATCGCATGTCTGTTCTTTTCACAAACCACACATGGATCCACCAGTGTCATTGCATGTGTGTTCTTTTCATGAATCACACAAGGATCCACCAGTGTCATTGCATGTCTGTTCTTGTCATGAACCACAGCTAGGGTCATTGCATCTCTGTTCCTTCCACAAACCACATATGGATCCACTAGTGTGATTGCATGTCTGTTCTTCTCATGAACCACACCCAGTGTCATTGCATGTATGTTCCTCTAAACAAACCACACATGGATCCACCTAGTGTGATTGCATGTCTGTTCTTTTCACAAACCACGCATGGATCCACCAGTGTCATTGCATGTGTGTTCTTTTCATGAACCACAACTAGAGTCATTGCATGTGTGTTCTTCTAAACAAACCACACATGGATCCACCCCGTGTGATTGCATGTCTATTCTTTTCACAAACCACACAAGGATCCACCTAGTATGATTGCATGTCTGTTCTTTTCAAAAACCACACATGGATCCACCAGTGTCATTGCATGTATGTTCTTTTCACAAACCACACATGGATACACCAGTGTCATTGCATGTGTGTTCTTTTCATGAACCACAGCTAGAGTCATTCCATGTCTATTCTTTCCACGAACCACACATGGATCCACCGAGTGTGATTGCATGTATGTTCTTCTCACGAACCACACCCAGTGTCATTGCATGTATGTTCCTCTAAACAAACCACACATGGATCCATCTAGTGTGATTGCATGTCTGTTCTTTTCACAAACCACACATGGATCCACCAGTGTCATTGCATGTGTGTTCTTTTCATGAACCACAACTAGAGTCATTGCATGTGTGTTCTTCTAAACAAACCACACATGGATCCACCTAGTGTGATTGCATGTCTGTTCTTTTCACAAACCACACATGGATCAACCTAGTGTGATCGCATGTCTGTTCTTTTCACCAACCACACATGGATCCACCAGTGTCATTGCATGTGTGTTCTTTTCATGAATCACACATGGATCCACCAGTGTCATTGCATGTCTGTTCTTGTCATGAACCACAGCTGGGGTCATTGCATCTCTGTTCCTTACACAAAACACATAAGTATCCACAGGTGTGATTGCATGTCTGTTCTTCTCATGAACCACACCCGGTGTCATTGCATTTATGTTCCTCTAAACAAACCACACATGGATCCACCTAGTGTGATTGTGCGTGCATTCTTTTCACAAACCACACATGGATCCACCAGTGTCATTGCATGTGTGTTCTTTTCATGAACCACAACTAGAGTCATTGCATGTGTGTTCTTCTAAACAAACCACACATGGATCCACCCCGTGTGATTGCATGTCTATTCTTTTCACAAACCACACACGGATCCACCTAGTGTGATTACATGTCTGTTCTTTTCATAAACCACACATGGATCCAACTAGTGTGATCGCATGTCTGTTCTTTTCACAAACCACACATGGATCCACCTAGTGTGATTACATGTTTGTTCTTTTCACAAACCACACATGGATCCACCAGTGTCATTGCATGTGTGTTCTTTTCATGAACCACAACTAGAGTCATTGCATGTGTGTTCTTCTAAACAAACCACACATGGATCCACCTAGTGTGATTGCATGTCTGTTCTTTTCACAAACCACACATGGATCCACCTAGTGTGATCGCATGTCTGTTCTTTTCACAAACCACACATGGATCCACCAGTGTCATTGCATGTGTGTTCTTTTCATGAATCACACATGGATCCACCAGTGTCATTGCATGTCTGTTCTTGTCATGAACCACAGCTAGGGTCATTGCATCTCTGTTCCTTCCACAAACCACATATGGATCCACTAGTGTGATTGCATGTCTGTTCTTCTCATGAACCACACCCAGTGTCATTGCATGTATGTTCCTCTAAACAAACCACACATGGATCCACCTAGTGTGATTGCATGTCTGTTCTTTTCACAAACCACGCATGGATCCACCAGTGTCATTGCATGTGTGTTCTTTTCATGAACCACAACTAGAGTCATTGCATGTGTGTTCTTCTAAACAAACCACACATGGATCCACCCCGTGTGATTGCTTGTCTATTCTTTTCACAAACCACACAAGGATCCACCAAGTATGATTGCATGTCTGTTCTTTTCAAAAACCACACATGGATCCACCAGTGTCATTGCATGTATGTTCTTTTCACAAACCACACATGGATACACCAGTGTCATTGCATGTGTGTTCTTTTCATGAACCACAGCTAGAGTCATTCCATGTCTATTCTTTCCACGAACCACACATGGATCCACCGAGTGTGATTGCATGTATGTTCTTCTCACGAACCACACCCAGTGTCATTGCATGTATGTTCCTCTAAACAAACCACACATGGATCCATCTAGTGTGATTGCATGTCTGTTCTTTTCACAAACCACACATGGATCCACCAGTGTCATTGCATGTGTGTTCTTTTCATGAACCACAACTAGAGTCATTGCATGTGTGTTCTTCTAAACAAACCACACATGGATCCACCTAGTGTGATTGCATGTCTGTTCTTTTCACAAACCACACATGGATCAACCTAGTGTGATCGCATGTCTGTTCTTTTCACCAACCACACATGGATCCACCAGTGTCATTGCATGTGTGTTCTTTTCATGAATCACACATGGATCCACCAGTGTCATTGCATGTCTGTTCTTGTCATGAACCACAGCTGGGGTCATTGCATCTCTGTTCCTTCCACAAACCACATATGGATCCACCAGTGTGATTGCATGTCTGTTCTTCTCATGAACCACACCCAGTGTCATTGCATTTATGTTCCTCTAAACAAACCACACATGGATCCACCTAGTGTGATTGCGTGTCTGTTCTTTTCACAAACCACACATGGATCCACCAGTGTCATTGCATGTGTGTTCTTTTCATGAACCACAACTAGAGTCATTGCATGTGTGTTCTTCTAAACAAACCACACATGGATCCACCCCGTGTGATTGCATGTCTATTCTTTTCACAAACCACACACGGATCCACCTAGTGTGATTACATGTCTGTTCTTTTCATAAACCACACATGGATCCAACTAGTGTGATCGCATGTCTGTTCTTTTCACAAACCACACATGGATCCACCTAGTGTGATTACATGTTTGTTCTTTTCACAAACCACACATGGATCCACCAGTGTCATTGCATGTGTTCTTTTCATGAACCACAACTAGAGTC
The DNA here is from genome assembly GCA_023614405.1 of Avena insularis. NCBI lineage: Eukaryota > Viridiplantae > Streptophyta > Magnoliopsida > Poales > Poaceae > Avena > Avena insularis. The sequence continues at coordinate 161,910,749 of CM042692.1, read as the reverse complement.
ATTGCATGTGTGTTCTTCTAAACAAACCACACATGGATCCACCTAGTGTGATTGCATGTCTGTTCTTTTCACAAACCACACATGGATCCACCTAGTGTGATCGCATGTCTGTTCTTTTCACAAACCACACATGGATCCACCAGTGTCATTGCATGTGTGTTCTTTTCATGAATCACACATGGATCCACCAGTGTCATTGCATGTCTTCTTGTCATGAACCACAGCTAGGGTCATTGCATCTCTGTTCCTTCCACAAACCACATATGGATCCACTAGTGTGATTGCATGTCTGTTCTTCTCATGAACCACACCCAGTGTCATTGCATGTATGTTCCTCTAAACAAACCACACATGGATCCACCTAGTGTGATTGCATGTTTCTTTTCACAAACCACGCATGGATCCACAGTGTCATTGTATGTGTGTTCTTTTCATGAACCACAACTAGAGTCATTGCATGTGTGTTCTTCTAAACAAACCACACATGGATCCACCCCGTGTGATTGCTTGTCTATTCTTTTCACAAACCACACAAGGATCCACCAAGTATGATTGCATGTCTGTTCTTTTCAAAAACCACACATGGATCCACCAGTGTCATTGCATGTATGTTCTTTTCACAAACCACACATGGATACACCAGTGTCATTGCATGTGTGTTCTTTTCATGAACCACAGCTAGAGTCATTCCATGTCTATTCTTTCCACGAACCACACATGGATCCACCGAGTGTGATTGCATGTATGTTCTTCTCACGAACCACACCCAGTGTCATTGCATGTATGTTCCTCTAAACAAACCACACATGGATCCATCTAGTGTGATTGCATGTCTGTTCTTTTCACAAACCACACATGGATCCACCAGTGTCATTGCATGTGTGTTCTTTTCATGAACCACAACTAGAGTCATTGCATGTGTGTTCTTCTAAACAAACCACACATGGATCCACCTAGTGTGATTGCATGTCATTCTTTTCACAAACCACACATGGATCAACCTAGTGTGATCGCATGTCTGTTCTTTTCACCAACCACACATGGATCCACCAGTGTCATTGCATGTGTGTTCTTTTCATGAATCACACATGGATCCACCAGTGTCATTGCATGTCTGTTCTTGTCATGAACCACAGCTGGGGTCATTGCATCTCTGTTCCTTCCACAAACCACATATGGATCCACCAGTGTGATTGCATGTCTGTTCTTCTCATGAACCACACCCAGTGTCATTGCATTTATGTTCCTCTAAACAAACCACACATGGATCCACCTAGTGTGATTGCATGTATGTTCTTTTCACAAACCACACATGGATCCACCAGTGTCATTGCATGTGTGTTCTTTTCATGAACCACAACTAGAGTCATTGCATGTGTGTTCTTCTAAACAAACCACACATGGATCCACCCCGTGTGATTGCATGTCTATTCTTTTCACAAACCACACAAGGATCCACCTAGTGTGATAGCATGTCTTCTTTTCACAAACCACACATGGATCCACCAGTGTCATTGCATGTGTGTTCTTTTCATGAATCACACAAGGATCCACCAGTGTCATTGCATGTCTGTTCTTGTCATGAACCACAGCTAGGGTCATTGCATCTCTGTTCCTTCCACAAACCACATATGGATCCACTAGTGTGATTGCATGTCTGTTCTTCTCATGAACCACACCCAGTGTCATTGCATGTATGTTCCTCTAAACAAACCACACATGGATCCACCTAGTGTGATTGCATGGCTGTTTTTCACAAACCACGCATGGATCCACCAGTGTCATTGCATGTGTGTTCTTTTCATGAACCACAACTAGAGTCATTGCATGTGTGTTCTTCTAAACAAACCACACATGGATCCACCCCGTGTGATTGCATGTCTATTCTTTTCACAAACCACACAAGGATCCACCTAGTATGATTGCATGTCTGTTCTTTTCAAAACCACACATGGATCCACAGTGTCATTGCATGTATGTTCTTTTCACAAACCACACATGGATACACCAGTGTCATTGCATGTGTGTTCTTTTCATGAACCACAGCTAGAGTCATTCCATGTCTATTCTTTCCACGAACCACACATGGATCCACCGAGTGTGATTGCATGTATGTTCTTCTCACGAACCACACCCAGTGTCATTGCATGTATGTTCCTCTAAACAAACCACACATGGATCCATCTAGTGTGATTGCATGTCTGTTCTTTTCACAAACCACACATGGATCCACCAGTGTCATTGCATGTGTGTTCTTTTCATGAACCACAACTAGAGTCATTGCATGTGTGTTCTTCTAAACAAACCACACATGGATCCACCTAGTGTGATTGCATGTCTGTTCTTTTCACAAACCACACATGGATCAACCTAGTGTGATCGCATGTCTGTTCTTTTCACCAACCACACATGGATCCACCAGTGTCATTGCATGTGTGTTCTTTTCATGAATCACACATGGATCCACCAGTGTCATTGCATGTCTGTTCTTGTCATGAACCACAGCTGGGGTCATTGCATCTCTGTTCCTTCCACAAACCACATATGGATCCACCAGTGTGATTGCATGTCTGTTCTTCTCATGAACCACACCCAGTGTCATTGCATTTATGTTCCTCTAAACAAACCACACATGGATCCACCTAGTGTGATTGCGTGTCTGTTCTTTTCACAAACCACACATGGATCCACCAGTGTCATTGCATGTGTGTTCTTTTCATGAACCACAACTAGAGTCATTGCATGTGTGTTCTTCTAAACAAACCACACATGGATCCACCCCGTGTGATTGCATGTCTATTCTTTTCACAAACCACACACGGATCCACCTAGTGTGATTACATGTCTGTTCTTTTCATAAACCACACATGGATCCAACTAGTGTGATCGCATGTCTGTTCTTTTCACAAACCACACATGGATCCACCTAGTGTGATTACATGTTTGTTCTTTTCACAAACCACACATGGATCCACCAGTGTCATTGCATGTGTGTTCTTTTCATGAACCACAACTAGAGTCATTGCATGTGTGTTCTTCTAAACAAACCACACATGGATCCACCTAGTGTGATTGCATGTCTGTTCTTTTCACAAACCACACATGGATCCACCTAGTGTGATCGCATGTCTGTTCTTTTCACAAACCACACATGGATCCACCAGTGTCATTGCATGTGTGTTCTTTTCATGAATCACACATGGATCCACCAGTGTCATTGCATGTCTGTTCTTGTCATGAACCACAGCTAGGGTCATTGCATCTCTGTTCCTTCCACAAACCACATATGGATCCACTAGTGTGATTGCATGTCTGTTCTTCTCATGAACCACACCCAGTGTCATTGCATGTATGTTCCTCTAAACAAACCACACATGGATCCACCTAGTGTGATTGCATGTCTGTTCTTTTCACAAACCACGCATGGATCCACCAGTGTCATTGCATGTGTGTTCTTTTCATGAACCACAACTAGAGTCATTGCATGTGTGTTCTTCTAAACAAACCACACATGGATCCACCCCGTGTGATTGCATGTCTATTCTTTTCACAAACCACACAAGGATCCACCAAGTATGATTGCATGTCTGTTCTTTTCAAAAACCACACATGGATCCACCAGTGTCATTGCATGTATGTTCTTTTCACAAACCACACATGGATACACCAGTGTCATTGCATGTGTGTTCTTTTCATGAACCACAGCTAGAGTCATTCCATGTCTATTCTTTCCACGAACCACACATGGATCCACCGAGTGTGATTGCATGTATGTTCTTCTCACGAACCACACCCAGTGTCATTGCATGTATGTTCCTCTAAACAAACCACACATGGATCCATCTAGTGTGATTGCATGTCTGTTCTTTTCACAAACCACACATGGATCCACCAGTGTCATTGCATGTGTTCTTTTCATGAACCACAACTAGAGTCATTGCATGTGTGTTCTTCTAAACAAACCACACATGGATCCACCTAGTGTGATTGCATGTCTGTTCTTTTCACAAACCACACATGGATCAACCTAGTGTGATCGCATGTCTGTTCTTTTCACCAACCACACATGGATCCACCAGTGTCATTGCATGTGTGTTCTTTTCATGAATCACACATGGATCCACCAGTGTCATTGCATGTCTGTTCTTGTCATGAACCACAGCTGGGGTCATTGCATCTCTGTTCCTTCCACAAACCACATATGGATCCACCAGTGTGATTGCATGTCTGTTCTTCTCATGAACCACACCCAGTGTCATTGCATTTATGTTCCTCTAAACAAACCACACATGGATCCACCTAGTGTGATTGCGTGTCTGTTCTTTTCACAAACCACACATGGATCCACCAGTGTCATTGCATGTGTGTTCTTTTCATG